>JARWLC010000012.1:40446376-41046376 GCA_033318265.1 Phyllotis vaccarum | reverse complement strand
TCTCTTAATAAGAGTAAAAGAATTTTTTTTTTTTTTGCAAACCTTCTTCATTTCTTCTAAACCTTCTGTATTCATTGTTGCCTGGATTACTTTTCATACTTCTATCCTGCTGCACTATCTTGGCCATGTTGTTAATTAAAAATTGATACTGTTCTTGTAATTATATTACTTTCTTAGACTTTGAAGCTATTTCTGGTATGTAGTATAACAGTACATTGTAGAGTGACTAAGTTAAGCTAACGTGCACATTGACTCATAATTATTATTTTTTTTTTACAGCGAGAATACCTCAAATCCCATAGCAAATGTCAGATTTATAATGGGTGGTTTGGTTTTTGCCAGAGTCACCAAGTATGCAGTAGAACACTTTTGTGCATTCTGTCAACCCCCAACTCCCACATAACTCACCAGCTCCTAATAAGCAACATTATTTTATGTGTCTTTGAGTTAATCATTTCTATATTTCACATATATGTACAATTTTTTTTTTTTGCCTATCCTCTTTCTTTTTTTTTTTTTTTTTTTTTTTTTTTTTGAACATGTTCTCTATGGTCATTTGAATAGGTATTGCCTCCATAGACTTGGTCATAGGGAGTGGCAATATTAGAAGTGTGGCCTTGTTGGAGAAAGTGTGTCCCTGTAGGACAGGCTTTGAGGTGTAGTAGTGTGGTTTTTTGGTCTCGGGCAGCCAGAGGTCTAGACCTATAGACCTGTAGTCAGTCCCAGACCCCTTAGCCGCCCACCACTGCTCAGGCTCGAAAAATGACTCAGACACTTATATTAACTTTATGCTGTTTGGTCTATGGCTTAGCTTGCTCTTACATCTTAACTCAACCCATTTTCATTAATCTGTCTGCCACGTGGCTCATGGCTTATTTGTGTTTTTTAACATTGAGGTCTCATGTATGCTCAAGCTATGCCTAGGGTAGGACAGTTTATTTCCTGGTGCCTGTGGATCAAGATGTAGATAGACTTCTCAGCTCCTTCTCCAGCACTGTATCTGCCTGTGTGCTGCCCTAAACCCCTGAAAGTGTAAGCCAGCCCCTTTATAAGAGTTGCTGTGGTCATGGTGTCTCTCCATAGCCATGGAAACCCTGAGATGTTCTCCATACCAATGATTTGGCTGGTTCCACTTCCTGCACAAGCCTCATCAAATAGCACTACCACCTGGACCAAGTGTTCAGAGCCTATGAGGGACATTTCTCGTGTAAACCACCATGACATAGTATCCTTTAAGCTTGTTCATGACATCACAAATGGTAGACTTTGGACTCCCTTCCAAAGGCAGAACAATATTACATTATGTATATGCACCGTATTTTCTGTATTCACCATCTGTTGATGGTGGACGTTCAGGCTGAGGAATGCTGTGTAACACAGGAGTTCAGGTGCAGTGGTCAGCTTTGTGGCACTATAACAAAACTCAAGACACAGGCTGCTTACCAAGAATAGAGCTTTGTTTAACCTCATGGTTCTGGAGCTGATCGGACAGGCTGCTTCATTCGCTTGGTCCTGAACTGATGGAAGTCCGTCGTGGAAGGAGCATCTATCAGACCAAGCATCACATCTCAAGGCAGAAAGGTATGGGCTATATCAACAGGATCCTGTAGTCCCTTTCAAAGACAGCACTAAAGGCTTGTGTGTGTGTGTGTGTGTGTGTGTGTGTGTGTGTGTGTGTGTGTGTGTGTGTGTGTGTGTGTGTGTGTGTTAGAGAAAGCTGTGCTGGGAAATGACAGTTTGAATAACCATCATTATCTGGGGCTGCTGGCTTTGTTCTGTTTTTGAAGTTAGGTAAGAAAACAGCTGAGGATCCTTCTGAGGATTTTTGTTTAAGCAGTTGCAGGAGGAGCAGCAGGAGAGGACAGACCACATCTTCAGCCTTAGGCTCCATTTGAGATTTTGATTAAACATCTAAATAGAGATATCCAGAAAATTGTATAAATGAGCCTGAAGTTCAGAAGTCTGATTCGGAAGTAGAGATTTTTGAGTTACTGACAAGGACACGAGCAGATGGTTAAATTCAATTATAAATGGTGCTTGATAGTATTGCTAGTTGTGAGTTTGAGTGTGGTGGGTAAGGTGATGGAAGGCTTGTGTGTTCGAATCGGACTTTGAAGACAGGCTCTAATATCATACCTTGAGTGTCTGTGTGTCTCTTTGTTCAGAACTGGGGCATTAACTTTTCCTTGGAAGACATGAGCAGTCATCTACTCACTTCAGATAGGCCACTAATGACAGAATAAAGATGTGACCCTGTCCAAGTCCAGCTTGATGGGTCAGAGAGTTTAATTGGGGTTTCTAACAGGATCACAAGTGAGCGTTACTTACAGATGCATGTCTAATTTAGGGACAGCCAATCCATTCAAGAGGCTCTTTCCCCCTGGCAACCAACGTATATATTTATTATTTTAATTAATCCCACTAATTAAAAGGATATAGCCATGTCAAGTCTGGAGCATTTTGTAACAGAAATTGATAGTAAAGGGATCTATTTAAGTAAATAATTATGTTAATTGTTTTTACGTGAGTATTTAAGATCTTTTTAAGGATGACATCTTGAAGAATAAATCCTTTAATTTTATTAAATTAATTTTTGTTTTAGTATAATTTCTATTTACTGCAATTCTTGTTTTGTTGTTTCTTTTTGGTTTCTTAAGATCGGGTCTCACTGTGTAACCCATGCTGGCCTGGAGCTCCTGGTGTGGACTGGGCTGGCTTTGAACTTGCAGACCTCTCTCTCTCCTGAGCAGTGGCTTCACCATCCTCAGCTATTTGCTCTAATTCAGATACCTAATGTGTTCGATTAGAGTGTGGAAACGTGTTAGCTTCTCTTAGTTTAAAGTCGAACCCTCTCTAGGTATGTGTGAATGCTTCCTATTCTTCATTTCTTTAAAACTTTCAAACTCTCCTGGAATGACCTTTATAACCTTCTGTTGTTGGTACCCCCAGTGGTGCCAGTGTATAGCGGGGGGTTTACTGAGTGCTTATGAACACTGAGGAGATGGACTTTGGCTCATCTTGCCTCATTACCTTTCTGGCAGGGTTTCCACTGCCCTCTCTTGAATCGGAATACAGAGAAAGCAATTCCTCTGAGGATATGCAAGCCCTTTAGGCGGCGTCCTGTAAGCCCTATAGGAGTTCCTTGGCATTTTACCTTGTATATTTGACATTCATTTTGTTCAGAGGCCTGGTTGACTGTCCTTGAGACTGAGTTTCAGAAACTCAGTCTCTGTGTGCCCTTGAAGAACATTTAGCCCCACTCCAACCTACTGAAATAGTCTTTATCATAATAGCCTACTCATGGACCATCCACGTGTATGTTGAAGTCAGAGAAGCATTATTCTCAATGACTGAAATCTCTGGTAAATGTCACTTATTGTGAGTTGTAAATAAATGCATCAGTGATGCTCAGTATTGAGAACAGTGAGAGTTTACTTGGTAAAAGAGGACTTCCTGAATTATGATTTTAGCTACAGGTGATTAATAAGAATAAAAATGGAGAAAGAATAATATTCTGTGCTTTTTGGTGTACTCTAAAGATTAAAATCACATAGTTTGTATTTATTTTCATGCTTGTTCTTCCTTAAAGTGATCTGAAAATTAGTCTCCAGGAAGCTTCACAACCATCTTTGGGAGCTGGGTAGATGGTAGTTACTAAAGGTGCTTGCCGCCAAATGATGACCTGTGTTTGATACTGAAAACCTACAGAGTTGAAGGAGAGAAAAGACGGCCCCAAGTTGTCCCCAGACCTCCACAAGTGTGCTGTGATGCATGTGTGTGTGCTCACAGAAGAATAAATATAATTTACGATTTAAAAAATGCTTGGATTTTATCCCTCACTTTCGTTAGCCATTTCTATGCACTAATTCCTCAATTCATAAACCTGGAGAACGATGTGATGTGGAGTGTATACTCCCACACAGTGTGCCATGGAGCCTTCAAAACAAGGACTCAAATACAAGAGAGCTTGTTCCACGTGGCCGGAATGTGAGCCAGTGACAATTATGGGTGCCCGTGCTTATAAAGGAAGCTGCTTCTGGTCTATTGCTCTAAGTTTATTGACTACTTACAGCTTAAGGTGATCTAGATTTCCTGAAAATAGAAATTTGTTCTCTTTTTGGATTGCTGTTCCTTCTTTACTCTTCCTGCTTCCAGCAATGGCAGCCTGAAGAGAAAGAGATTAGTAATTCTGTTGCAGGGCCACAGAAGCTTATGTTGGAGTACCTGAAATTGTTTGGAGACACCCTAAGGAACTTCTGTTTTCCTTCATGTCAGCTCCTGGAAGAGGGTGCTGAAAATGTCAGCTCAGAGTGTCATACCTGTGAAGGTTGTAACTCAGGTTACAGATATGATTGCTGTTTGGAAAGCAGGTAGACAAGATGATGGGAAATCTTTGGTCTCAGTAGTATTTCAGATCTAGGCCCTTAAACACTTGAGCACTTGGAGAAATATTCAGTTTAAGTGAATAACCACAGAGTAGAAGTGGAAGTTCAGAGATCTTACTACAAGGATGCCAGGACTGTAGAATGAGAACGAGTATATTTGAACAAATGGTACCGAGACAACATTGCAGAAGAATAAAGCTCAAAAAACTAGACCATATGCGAAAGGAGGTAAGCGTATAAAACATCTAAAAGTTAGCCCTCCATAACCTTAGCCTTGCTGAGGCATACTTAGGATTCCTAAAGCATAAACAACAATAAATTAGACTTCATCAGCACTAAAATCCTGTACTTTTGAAGACATGTCAGGAAAATGAAAAGACAACTTATAGGATGAGAGAAAATACTGGAAAATTATATACTATATCACGTATCTAAAGTTAGAGCTTGTAGCTCAGTGATGGGAAGACTAAATGACCAAAACAGAAAAGAAGAAGGAAAAGCAGCGGATATTCAGTAGACGTTTCTGAAAAGATGATGCACAATGGCTGGCAGGCACGTGGAAACACGGTCACCTTTCATCCTTAAAGAGGAAAAAAGAAAAAGTTTACAACCACTATGATTTCAAAGAGCAGGAAAAGCGAGTCAGGCCTGGTGACACAGGCCAGTAATCGCAGCTACCTGGGAGACTGAAGCAGGATTACAATTTTAGGCCTGCCAGGGCTTGGAAGTGAGTTTAAGGCAGGCCTGGGTTACCTAGGGAGACCTTGCCTTGAACCAGACGGTCATTAATTAATGATAATAATAATGAACCACAACAATAGGGCTAGGCGTTGGGAATGAAGCACCCGTCTAGCACATGCCAGGCTCTAAGTTCAAGCCCTGGTATTGCAAGAAAAGAAAATGGTGAGAAGGGTGTAGGAAATTAGAGCTTTCTGTTGTTCTGGTGGGAACTGATGATGGTGCCCTGCTGGGGGATATTTAGTGGTCCCTCAGAGGGTTGAGCATGAAATCCCCACACAAATCAAGTTCATTACTGAATGTGTGTCCAAACCGAAAGTATACTCAAGCAAATGCTTCAAAACAATGTCCGTAGCTCCACCACCATTCAGAGAAGCCACAATGGAGAAGTGTCCCAAGTGTCTATCAACAGAAGAATGGATAAACAAAATGTGATGTTGCTTGTGTGTGTGCATGTATAATGCAGCATAGTGAGGCATGTAAAGGAATGAAGTGTTGATTTATGCATGCTTCCCGTGGATGAACCAGTGAGTATCCTGTGCAAAGTGAAAGAAAATGAACCAAGATTCACACTGTATGATTTCATTTTTATAAAGAATCCAGAGTATATAAGTACAGAGACAGGATGTGCTGTTGGAACCTCAGGGAACTGATACAGGAAGTGGCAGATTACAACTATAGGAGTTTTCTTTTGGGATGATGAAACTGCTTTGGAACCAGGTAAGGAAGGGAGTTCATTGTGAATGCGCTTTTTACTACTTGACTTTCCATTTTAAAACAGTAAAATATATGTTAATGTAGGTTTTCTCTCAGTTAAAAATAAATCAGCCTGTAATTCCAGCTGTATGGGATCCAGTATCCCTTTCTGCTTTCCAAGGACACCACACTCAATACACAAACCCCCACACAGACACACTTACATGCACATAAAAAAATAATACACAAGTACAAGTTCTAGCAATGTGGCATGGTCATCAAAACCAGATCAAGACAGGAATAGATGGGATTGGCAATGAATTAAGACTATTCTAATGAATGCACACTATTTTCTAGTGAGACTTGGATAGTTTGGATACTAGATCAGGCCTAAAAAAAAAAAAAGATAAATTCCAATCCTGCCTGATACATTAAAAAAAAAAAAAAAAAGCGAACTATTAAGTTGTATTAACACCTAAATAATGCTGTTTGTATTAGTATTTTTTTTTTTAAGTACTGTGTGTTTTGGGAAATTATGCTGTGGAATATCCTTTTCTGAAACTTATTTAGCCAAAGTTCTTTAAAAATTAAGTGTTCTTGGGCTTGAAAGATGGTTCAGCATTTAAAATTGGTAGCTGTTTTTCCAGAGGACCTGGATTTGATCCCCCAACAGCCATGTAGTGACCCGCAACCAGCTAGAACTCCAGTTCCAGGGGCTCTGGCCCCCTTCTGGCCACTTCTGGCATCGTGCACAGTAGAGTATAGACATATATTTAATCAAAACACCCATACATAGAAATTTAAAATAAAAACTTAATGTCTTAATAATGTAGTTTGCTTTATTGTAGGTTTTTGCCTTTTATAGTAGAAAAGCTGATAATATTTAGAATTCTAGAAGAACCTTTTCTTTGGTCTGTAATTCACATAATGATTTTTGACAGACTAAAAAAGTTAGAGGACCGCATCACGAAAAAAATTAAAATATAGCTATAATCGATTACAAATGAGTACAATACAACTTTTTGAAGGATTGGTGCTAATATAACTTGTTAGCATTAAAAATTTTTAAGTCTTCACAAAACTGAGCAAGTGAAGTGAAAGTCCCTTTCAGTGGGGTGTGTGCATTTAGTGATAATTGTGCACTACATGGAAATTAGTAGCACTGAGGCATTTTGCTGTCACATTTGAGATGTTATGTTGGGAGAGGAGACTCAGTCCCTTGGCTATCTCATCTAACTCCAAGTACTTTAACACTTTCTAAGTAGTATGCTAATGCTTTACTCATAAATTAGCTTATTTTGTGTTTAATGTTAATAAATGTTGGTAGAAAGTCATACAGATATTAAAATCTTAGGTATGTGTCTCTAATGATAGTAAAAAGTTAAGAGTCAAACTTAGGGTCGACAAGATGGCTTACCTGGGAAAGCCACTGCCTGCCAGCCTGATGACCCAGGCTTGGATTTGTTCCCTGCTGCCCACTCTCTAAGAAGAGAACCAGCTCCTACAAGTTATCTCCTGACCGTTACACACATGCCATGGCATGACACAAAAGAACATGTGTGTGTTCATACACAATAAATGAATAAACAGGTACAAACAGGAATTTAATTAGAAAAGCCAAATTTACTGAAATGAAAACACAGTACTTCCTTGGAGTTGACCTTCCATCAGCCTCCAGTTTGGAGGAACTGGGACTTCTGTGTACATTCTCACCCTGTCAGTTGCAACTTTTCTCGTGGTCCTTTGGTGGCTCATCCATCAGCTTCTGCTGACATCCCATGCCCAGTGACTGCTGGAGAAGGAACATCTAGCATACACAGAAGTTTGTGGAATAGCGTGTTTTAGGTCATATGTCAATGAGATGCTGGTCATGTTAACATAAGACTGATTGCAGCCAGCAGGAGAGTTGCTGCAAATCGAGAATGAATAGACACAGCCCAGCTTGAGTTTAAATAGAGCTTTGGAATAAGGCAGAGGGACAAAGTGTGACTCCTGGTCCACTCCTTTCTTTCATTCTTGTGTGAATCGTTACTGCATCACACTATGGCCTTTTTCTCATGACAGATTCTTTGGGTGTCCAGCCACGACATGCTACTTATTCTAAAGGTTCTGTTCTTATTCTCCTTCCTTGGCAGGAGACCCCCAGAGGAAGAAGCCAGTACGAGCTCACCATTCCCAATACTTTCCAACTATTTTTCCTAACCCATATCCCCAACTATTCCCCTCAAGGCTTTTCTCTAGTCACTCCAGATGGCCCCACCCCCTTATATTTTTGCTTTTACGTTATATTTGTTTTCCTGTGTATTAATGAGATCTTTCCTACTCCATAATTGCCTGTGTTTAAAGATGATGGCAAGAATGCAAAGGATTTTCATCAGTTCCCCGTGCAACTTTTATTTCTAAAATAAATACAACTTGTAAGTATCATTGTGAATCAGCATTCCAGACTTGTAATTGTGCCCATGTGCTGTCTGCTTTCCATTATTATCTGGTGGCGTTGTACTGAACATATTTTTCTCACCTGTGCTGTTCTGACAGTCTGAGAGGCAGACTATTGGTCTCAAGATAGTGAATCCTTATTAAATGTAGTTTGGCTAGAAGCTATGTGTGATAAATATTCTATCTCTTTAGATATTAAAGCTTATTACATTGTGATGAATGATTTAATAAATAAAGGAAGTCAGACTTTCTGTTACCACTGCAAAGTCTTATATTAGAGACATTTTTCCATTTGTGTTTTTTCTCTTTTAGACACTACCTCAGGACTTGGCATCTCTGGCATCCTTTGTAGCCCCTGGTCAGACCTTCTTGTAATGTCACTGTTTGTGATGGGACTGTTGCTGGTCCAGTGCCAGCTCATGTTATCTCTACAAATGAAAGGAGATGGCAAACCCTTTGTGTTTTGTTTGCTCTCAAAAACTGGTACTCACTCCAGCAGGATTAGGACATGAGGGAATTGCTGGTGAGAAGATGGAGTGGATGTGCAGGATGATGGGAGCTCCAACAATGGATGGGGTGGGCTAGGAAGGACCAGAGCAGTGCCTCTCACGTCCCTTTTCCAGGTTGATTCTTTAGTACATCCCCAGTCACCACAGTCTGTTCATCCCCTGCTCCTGAGACCTTTCTAGTCCTCGATTAAGATCACTCATCTCTTGGATTCAGGAAGGAGGACATTCACCCCTAATCCGCTAGGGTCTTAAGAATATTATTTTATATTCATTCTGACTTAAGATTCTGAAATGTGGTTTTGTATTTCAAAATCTATCACGGTTTAATTATTGCAGAAATTCAAGGGCATTGGAAAAATATAATTTATGGTTCCTTTTTCCTCTCAGCACGAAAACTTTCAAATTCAGTGAAGTGTTGCTTTGGCTTTTCTTACCCAAATGGTACACTTTTCTGATTCACTTCAATAGTTGCCTATTTCCCTTTCAAAAATGTCTGTTCTCTCACCAGGACACTAAAACACTGTGCAGATGTACAGTTGGATACAATGATGCCAATATAATATATGCACTGTTCAATAATTTATTTTGTATCTGGAGTGATGCATCTGTTTCCTTCTTGTGGGAGGGGGTTTGAGCTTCGTTTTCAATGTCATTTTAGGTACTGGTCCAATTCTTCCATCCAGTTAACCAAAAATGAAAATTTCCATCTGTTCAGTTGCCATTCAGAGGAATGTTTCATCTCTGAAGCGCATTATGACAACTAAATTGACAGCATAATCAGTCTGAATTTTTTCTCTTTCCTTTCTCTTCATATTCTCTTGAGCGTTAACAAGAAAGGAGCCCTTTTTCTTTTTTAAATAGCTGCCCAAGATTTAGGGAGCTGACTTTTCCTCTCCCAGTAGCTGTAGATCAGCAGAGCACGCACGGCCTGCTGTCCACTATTCGGGGCTTCAGTACATCTTTTTTTCTGTCTATTAGTGGCCCTACTTGTTAGCTAAATGTTATTAGCAGAATAATACAAACAAAGTTCTAGTTCTCAAGAGTCAATGTCGGCCAGTACTTGGTGGTGTTCCATTGCACTTCTAGATCTCTCCAATTGGAAGGTACAGTTACAGGCCAGTCTTTATTGATTTGCATCAATAAAAAAATTGTTTATATAAAAAAAATCTAACTAGGGAAATCTTTGTAATATACTTCCTGTAATTTTTTCTAACTTTTAAAGACTTACAAATATTGTTTCAAATAGCTTCATTGCTGAAATAGCAGAAATGATGTTTTTCATGGTGTTAACATTCTAATTTAAATTAACCAGTTAATTAAAATAATTAGGTACAATGACTAAAACATGGTCCTGTGTACCAAATGCAGAGCTAAACTCTGGAGGAACAGCAGGGTCAGAATGAATAGCTGGGCTTTGTCATGATTTCCTAAAACACTATAAACACCAAAACACTGGGACCAGCCTTGCTGAACCTCAGAAACATATTCTCTGGATATCTAATTTTTTTTGAAATATCTATCCATTAATAAATACCTCTGATACCTGTACTTGTTGTGCTCTCAAGGAACTGTGATGCCTTGTGTAACAATGACCAGCGCTTTGCCGCTCTCCACAGTATTTGCACCACAGCCCTTTGAGATATGTTGAAGTCGGTGCGTTTGCATGGTTGTAAACAGTGCTTGGCTTTCATTCTCCCTTGTCCCATGCTCTTGGCTTATATATGCCCATTGCCTACCTAATGTTTCATGTACCTTCGTGTGGCAGCCATGATGTCCTGGGGATCAAATCCATGAGTCCATGCACTAGATTGCAATTATAAATTGTGCCACCCAATGCAAAAGGTACTGCTTTAAAACTGGAGGGGTTAATCTTTTCTTATGATATAAAAGCCTGATAGGATGGATAACCCGCTGTAGGCTGGTCAGTGTATGGAGCATTTTAGCAGCTTGGTTGGGAAATTTGGTGGGATATCCTATAAAAGAGTAAAGACCACTCTTGAGCATTAAACATAACCATGGAAGGATTCTAGCTTTGTATTAGATTTTTTTTCCTGTAATAACATGAAATATTTGTACATTTTATGATAGGCTGAGAAAATTTAAATGTCCTTTCTTTAGGATCTGAGAGATTCAGTAATTAAAATTTTACTGATGTTCTGTTTTTAGTTATCAGTCCTGTGAATGAACAAGTTCGTGGAGACGTGCAGTACTAACGACATAGTCATACACCTTAAGAGGTGTACAATCCATTACCATCCCAGTTATTCCCTTCCTTTGTTTTAAATTTACTCTAAGCTGCTCTCCTTAGTGAGCTAAGAGAACAAAGAAGTTGAGAGGAAGAGAAGGAAGAAATTGGATGAAGGGACATGCAAGGAAGATGATAAGTAGTACCTGGAGGGAGGGTGGAGGGATGAGGGCTTCGGTCAGTACTGGTCCTTTTTAAAGGGTAGGATTGAATTGCTGCAGTTTGAAGCTGTGTTCTCTTTCTTTCCCAAGTTCTGGGAAAGACTCACAGACAAAAACAAACCATGGCTCTTGAACTCAGAGCAGGAATTTTCTTAACATGGGGAAACAGTAGGCAGGATCCAGACATTTCTGTGGAAAGAGAATGGTAGGAATGAGTTCCGTCCTTTTAGGCCCATGCTATTTTTGTTATCCTGGTACCTAAAAATGTGAGGCTTGAAATCTAAAATGTTACTTTGTTCAGTAAGTATATATTAATAGTATATTCTACATAAAGTGTAAGTGTAGGATGTGGAGGATACCAAAATAATTAGTCCTGTCTTTGCCAGCAGTCTAGGATTAGAAGCTGAGTTTGCATCCTAGCTCAAGCACTCAGTAATTCTGTGATTCATTCACACACGTTTATTGAATGCTTACTATACGTGCGATTTTTATTGTGCTGCTCAACTTTGGCAAACAAAATATAAAAGGTAGACACTCTATCATTCTCCTTTTAGAAAACATGGTTGGGAAATAAACAGCATGCTATCAGATGAAAATATGTGAATGCTGTGGCTCTAAGGAACAAGATAGGGGGAGGAATGAGCGAGTTCTGCATTTAGCTGAGTGATGAATGAGGAAAGGCCTGAGGCAGCAAGGCCTTGTGTTGCTAGAAGGGAGGCTGGCCCTTGTGAACTAAAAAGAGAGTGATGTGAAACAAGGTATGCTCCTGTCTGGCCCTGGCCCAAGCAGGGCTTATCCGTTATGGTGTAGTTCGATTTTTATTCAAAACACTTTTGGAAGCTCTTAAAAGATTTTCAGAAGAATGGTTACATGAGCTGACCTCATATTTGGCTTTTGATTTTTTTTTTTAAAACAGCCCTTTGTTGTCCTATTTGATATCCAGAATGAAAGTTGAGAATTAATTATGTCGTATTACATTTTTGTTTAACTAAGTTTTTAAAATAAAATTGATGTTTGCTAGTAACCTTGGCATTGACAGTATTCCACCGTGCCCCCTCCCTACCCCCCCCCCCCATAGAATGGTTACATGAGCTGACCTCATATTTGGCTTTTGATTTTTTTTTTTTTAAAACAGTCCTTTGTTGTCCTATTTGATATCCAGAATGAAAGTTGAGAATTAATTATGTCATATTACATTTTTGTTTAACTAAGTTTTTAAAATAAAATTGATGTTTGCTAGTAACCTTGGCATTGACTTGACAGTATTCCACCGTGCCCCCCCCCTCCCCGGCCACCATCAGACCCAGTGGTGCCTTGAAGAAAGGTTAAAAATCATATCTCTGTTTTCTACATCCTGGACTGATAACCGGCGATTATTAGGTGAATATGTTATATAGGGACTGTGTGATCACATAAAGAGTTTTTCAGATCAAAGACTCACCCCCAAGAAGTTAAAGCTTTTCTGGCATAATGGATTATCCAGAGCCCTAAGTACAGAAGAGCTCCTAGGCCCCCCTCGGTAGGTACTGGCAAGCTGGGTCCTATGTGTCTGCAAATACACTTTCACTGTGCTAAGCCTTGCTTGTTTTTGAGATAGGGTCTCGCTATGTAGCCCAGGCTGCCTCCGACTCATGCTTCACATGTCCCCATCTCCTGTGCACTAGAACTGTAGGCATCTGCTGTATACCCAGCTACACTTAAATATATGCGCTTACTCTTAAATTAGCAGTTGGGGTGTTTTGAAAGAAAATGGTCTCCAAAGGGAGTGGCACCATTAGGAGGTTTGGGTGTGGCCATGTTGGAG
This sequence comes from Phyllotis vaccarum, assembly GCA_033318265.1. Taxonomy (NCBI): domain Eukaryota; kingdom Metazoa; phylum Chordata; class Mammalia; order Rodentia; family Cricetidae; genus Phyllotis; species Phyllotis vaccarum. The sequence continues at coordinate 41,033,399 of JARWLC010000012.1, read as the reverse complement.
GAGACCTGTCACTCTGGAGGCGGGCTTTTAAGTCTCCTGTATGCTTAAGCCACTCCCATTGTCTCAGACTGCTGCCTCTGAGTCAAGGTGTAGGACTCTCAGCTACTTCCCCTGGCGGCTGCCTGCGTGCCCCCATGTTGCACCTTGATAATAATGGGCCAAGCCTTTGAAAGTGTAAGCCATCCCAGTCACCCTAATTAAATGTTGCTGTAGTCATGGTGTCTCTTCACAGCAGTAAAAACCCTAAGACAGAAGTTATATTAAAATATAACTTACCATTCCTATACATGTGTCTAATGAATATACTAGAATGTGTTACTGTCTTGTTAGTTAATATCTCATATGAAACTTGATTTTTCTCCTTATTTAAACTCAGTGATTGTGTGACTTACCAGAACATTTAAGAATTAGTAATGTTAATCTGGTTTTGAAAAAAGGCCATCAATCAGTATTTTGTGCTTAAACTCATAACATCTCTCAAGCTTTGATAGTTACTAAGAGTAGTCTTTAAAAAGACTGACGGGCTGGAGACAGCTCAGCGGTTAAGAACACTGACTATTCTTAGATAGGGCCCAGTTTCAATACCCAGCACCCACACAGCAGCTCCTTACCATCTTTAACTCCACTTCAGCAGATCCATTCCCTCTTCCGGTCACTCTGGGCACCAGGCACCAGGTGCATAGACTTATATTCAGACAGAACATCCATACACATAAATTACTTAAAAAATTAAAATATTAAAATTTTAAATGAAAAGAATGATTGAAAAACAAGTACATATGGATGCCAACGTCACACCTGTCTGAATATTATTTTGTGTGTGGAATTTTACAGCGGTTCATCCACACCCTTTTGCTCTTGTTACTCAAATCATCCTCTTAAGGTTTTCAGAATTATATGAATTTGCTTAGCTTCAGCTCATCCTTGAAGCATGGTGACTAGTGGGGAAGGTTGTAAAAAGCTGAGTAGAGTTGTGCTCATAGACGGTCGGAGGCGGTGAACTTAACAGTGGTCAGGCAGCCAGGATGTGATTGAGCTGAGAGGTGACATAGGCCCTTGTGTCCCAAGGCTTTGCGTTTACTTACCCATTGTGACAGAGTATATTAAATTGCCTGGGACAATGACATGGGCTAGGGCCTTGAGAAGTGGTGCAGGAGCCGGTGCTTTTGTGAAATGCCGCCCTCATCTTGCTATCCGTTTTCCCTTCTGGATTTTCCTGACTGTGCCTTCTGTATTTTCCTGCTGTAGCTTCTGGTTCCTGCCATTGTGTTTTGTATATTTTTGTTCTAGGGGTGCTATACAACCTTAACCCAGCCTTTGCTGCCAGCCTGTGCCTCTTGTCATCCTGGCTTATAGTCACAATCTAGACTTTGTTCAGAGTATACTGATGTTTTCAGGTTTCTTTTCGTTATTTATTTATTTATTTATTTATTCATTCATTCATTCATTTATTTATTGAGGCAGGCTTTCTGCCTTGTAGCTAAACAGCCCCAGAATGGCCCTGCTTCAGCTAGCTGGATGCCCACAACTGGTTCTTGTGTTATCAGATGAAAATATTTTGAAGCCATGTAAGTTTGAGTAACATTTTTTTGCAACAGGGTTAAAAGTTATAAGTAAATCCAGAACTCAGAGCTTTTAATTCATTATTATGCACTGTGGTTCATCATCAAGGGAGAAGGAGGTATAGAGGGCTGAATGTAAAATGAAGCATCTTTAAAAGTGGTTTAACCATGAATTCCTCCCACTCCCACCCCCCATGGAAATTGAGGATCACTTCATTGGCCCGTACAGATTTAGGGCAGTTGATGCTCAGGAAGCTGCAGTGTAGGGTAGAATGTTTTGGAGGGTCAGGTTTCATAGGCTCTACCCAAGAACTACAAAACAGGATCTTGAGAAATGGGAAACGTGACCTGTGTCCTCTTTCCATCTCGTACGAGACTGGGCTGAGGGGATGCTCTTCTCGGTCACTCTGTCCTCATGCTGTTCCTCACTCTTCACTGCTCTCAATACACTGGACCCATCCCCTGTTGTTCTGATTCCAAACTCTAGAAGTCAGTAGCTGACAGGTATTTCAGGCTCACATGTTAAAGGTTAAAAATCTTACCTTCCTCCAGAAAGCAAACACTTCGTTAACTAGTCAGATAGTCGTGTTAATGAATGGTGACCATCCCCAGCTAGATGTCTAGACAGAACCGTTTCTGAGTCACTGTCAGCATCCCTCCAGGAGGGTCAGTTATCCTTTCTGAGCAGCTTAGAGTCCTTGGCCTATTACTCAGGCTCACTGTCCTAGACTAGTCTTTAATGCTTTCCTCCTGAACTACACCTGTCTGTTGCTTGTTTTTCTGTCTTTCTCTAATCCAAGTCCTACATGCTGGTCTGAGAGTGATTTCTAAAATCAGGTGTGGTCAAATGACTGTTGCTTTAATTCAATAGCTTCATACAATCCTTAAGCGTTATGTCTAGGCTGCAACATTTAAGAAGCATTCCACAGAATCAGGTTCCCACCTACCTGGTGAATAGTCTCACACGCCACTTAGTTTTCTAGCCTGTAGCTCATGGGATTCTTCATGAGGTAGAGGTATCATGCCAGGCCTTTGCCCTCTGTGGTCTCTTACCTCTTCCTGGTCCCTCCCCTCCTCTCTCTGACCTTCACCTCTCTCTCTTGCTAACCGCCGATCCCTTGCAGGTTATTTAAACACCTCTCTTTTTTATTGGAGACCTGTCTTACTTCCTAGACTGGATGTCCACTTGTAATCTCATAGGGTTGTTGGGCTCACAGCAGCAGTGCTCATTGCTGTGATGTATCCTCATATTGAGGCTCTTGCTTTCCCCCGTGAGCTGTGCTTCACCCTGCAGATTGCTCAACACTCTGCATCCATCTTCTTACCAGGAACTCTTGAGTTTTAGCTGGCGCCATGCCACATACTGAATGGCCACTCGGTGTTTCTAATGGGAAAAGCCATACTCGTGTGGCCCTGCTTTCTCTTGGGTTAGAACAAGGTGACTGCTTCAGCTGCCTTTTTACTCACCGCAGGCTGAGAGGGCACTTTAAGAGCCCAGAGTATCCAGAGAGAAGGATTGAGGAGCCCTTTAGATAGCCTGTGTGCTACCATTTAAGCCCCAGACTTCTGTCTTCCATCATTGTTTTATGAGAGAGAAAAATAAGCTGCCTTGCTACCATTAGTGAGAATGCCTTCCTTTGCTGTAGACAAGTCCTTTGTAGCGTAGCAGTTCTTTGTGTGAGCCTTTTTCCTGTTTGCATTCCTGTACCTTATGTCAGACCAAGAGTAGAGCCCCCTTCCTTAGTAAGGATCTATATTCACACACACCCCAGCTTGCCTCGGAGCCAGAATGTGAACATATGATCTAGAATCTGCCAATAAGAAGTATCTGTCCCACTTATGAATTCATGGGTTAGTGATAAAATGTATACAGTGGCAGAGAACCTTCCTGGCAGTGGGTACTGAATGGACAGTAACTGAGGGGAGAGCAACAGAACACTCAGGACGCAGGCATCGTCCACTGTGTGCTGCCAGCAGGCTAAGTGGGGCAGATTGTCACGTCTAACCCTATGGAAGCAGCCATAGCTTTGTTGTCGGTATTGTTACTATGTTAATTTATTGAGGGAACGGTTAAGGTCCAGCAATAGGGGTGTGGTGGGGTGTGGGGGAGACAGATGCCATGGTGTGCATGTGGAGGTCAGAGGCAACTTGCACAAGTTGGTTCTTTCCATACGCGCTGGGGGTTGAACTCAAGATACCAGGCTTGTTGGCAAGTACCTCTATCCACTGTCATCTTGCTGACCAAATAATATTTTATTAGACTGGTTCTTAGCTTTTTTAATAGCTCTCTTCTCATTGCATAGTGTTGGAGTCTGTCTTCTCCAAGCCTTGCATGATGCTGTGAGCTATTCAACATTTTCTTTAAAAACCTAAACCAAAATTTCTATTGTATGCACTTAAAAATCATCTACTATGACCTGCCTTCCCTGGCAGGTTGTAAATGCTGTGAGGACCGTTGTGTTTATCAGTATTTCTCTACAATGTGTAGGATCTATCTCAGCATGTCCAAGCTCAGTGCCTGCACGTTTAAAAGGTACTCAGCATGTTTCTTCTTTATCTAATAGATGATGGGCCATGTCTCTGACCTCAGCTCTCTTACCTACCGCTGCAGTCTTGTGTGCACCTCCATTATAACTGCCCCGGCAGACTCCTGAGGGGATCCTGTTTGCCACACTCACCATCGTCTTCTCATTTTGTCATGTGACTAACGTCTTTAAAACTTTAGCCTCAGCCTCCTTTCTTGGTGTCGCTTTATCATTCTGACTGTTCCTTCAGGTTTCTAAAAGTATTCCTACTTATCTGGCAGCACTTACATCCTTCTGCCCCCCCCCCCCCCCGAATTCTTTCTTAAATGCACCCACTCCTATACTTCAGTGCTGATGATTCCAAACCTTGCCCTACACCCTGTCACTTAAGTTTCCACCATCCTGTCCAACTGCCTAATCAGTGTGTGCGTCGTGATATTTTGCAAAACTCTCAGACTCCACATGCTCTGCATGTCTAAAGATTCAATGAATGTTGCTGTTCTTCCCAACAGAGAGATAATGTACATATGGCTATTATCTAAATCATTGGCTTACTCTAATTCTCAATAAATTAGCAGAAACTAAATTAATATGCACGTGCGAAGTCACAGTTAAAATTTATTCGCTTTTTTTTCAGTTTAGGGCTTATGATTTTCTTTTCTATTTAGTAGCAAGACGAGAATGTAGACAATGATAACAGTAGCAGTAATAATAATAACATATATTAATAATCTTAGCATGTTAAAAAACTGAATTTGAATCTGTCACTCTGCTTAGAGAAACCATTTAAATTACATATAGACCATTTTAATTTATAATTTTTACCTAATAGAGCTTTAATTCTTTTAAAAATAGAATGAGTATTTTAGCTTTCAGGAAAAAACATTTTACAAAGGGAGGGGTGCTGACTGAAGATAATGTAAACTAAGTCACCCCCTTTTATAGTTTCACCTATAATTCAGATATTCACATTGACATTTACATATTTGGGAATTGTACCAGTTTGTCTCTTGCCTGAATTCTGCTACTAACAGTGCTGTAGCTAGCCTGTCAGTCACTTAGCCAGAGGCTTTGCCAACAACTTAGTTCCTTTTACAGATAAAGATCTCCAACCTGAGGGATTATTAAGTCATGCAAACAAATGTGAGCTGTTTGTTGATGTTGCAAACATCTAAACACAGAAGTTGAGAAAACAATTGGAATTTGCAGAGTAGGTTTTAATTTTTTTTCTAATCACTCCAGGAAATAGCTGATACATAAAACAGGCTAGTGCAGTTTTGTTCATTTGAAACCTTCAAGCTTAATTAGATTTTTTTCCAGGCACTTAATTTATGTATGCACCATAGTTTCCTTTGGATTTTAATTTTGTTTAATGTCTTTTGTTCAACAGTACATAAAAAGAAAAATTTCCCTTTATAATAATTTCTTTCAACTCTGAAAATAAGGTATTTAAGATTTCTCTTTGTTGATACATTGATTTAAAGCTTTGTGCCTTCCATACTTGAATTATATTAAAGCCAATGGATTTATTTCTAGCTCATTATTCTTCTCTATTGGACAGCTGCCTGGTTTTAGAGCTGTTGATAAAGTGTGTTATCCCTGCATCCCATGACATCGCATGGCTTCTGGAAGGAAGCTGCATTAAACTGACGCTGTGTATCACTGGGGAGCCAGGCGTAATACTTTTGGTCCCATTTGCGCTGTGTTTATCATTTCTTTTTCTTGTGTTAGGAATAAGTAAAAAGGAGTGAGTGGAGGTAAAGCTGGCATTCAGAGCTGAAGTGTTGCTGTGTAAGTTTCCAGACGTCAGTCTTGGCGATTTTTAAATAAAGTTTAGGATTTTGGCATGATGCCATCTACTGGTTGAAAAGAGCATCTTTTGTATTTGCTTTATATTTATTCATGTAATAAACAGTAAATGGAGTGCAGATCCTGCTTCTCAGGTATCTTGTTCATTACTTCTTGAGACCCAAATTGAAGCAAAAGAATCGTCATCGCAGGGGTGGGTGACTTGGGAGGTGTTGGCTTTCTTTTGAAGCAGATGTGCAAGTCCCAGCTCTCACTGACTTTTTTCAAAGTATGCCATGTCTGCTGGTAGAATTAAACATGCTGTCTGAGTGGATGGTACAATATATATTTATCTGACTTGCAATTTTTAATTATTTTTAGCTGTTACTAATTATAAATCCAGTTTTTTTCCGTTTCTATATTTAAGAGGAGAGTCATGGAAACGTGTCTAAATATTTCTTTGCTTTTTCCAGTACTCAGAAGTTTTTCCATATTTAGTGAGCAAATAATGTTATATTACTATAAATTTTTTATTGCTAGTTAAAGGATAGTTTAAAATCTGAAGGGAAAAGGTTAAAAAATATTGTTATGATGTCTTTATTTTATATTTAATTGATTTAAAAAATATTCCTACAAAGGAAAGATTTTTTGGAATCCTCTTCTTATATAAAAGTATAAAATAAAATTAAAAGTGGGGAGTAATATTCTATCTAGATAGAGGTTAGAAAAGCAAAAGGCAGAAATTGTATAAGAACTACATTCTATGGGAAATATGGCTGAACCCAGAAAAGGCTTATTCTGGGTGATGACTGTGGTTGTGGGCATTTTGACATTGTAATAATGGCAGTGCTGGTAGGTGGCAGCCAAGTTTCATGAAAGCTGTTAGCAAATACCTGTGTTGTGGGAAACTACGGGCCGACTGTCAGGAGGAGTCAGAAGGTCTTTTCTCTTCTGTCTAGTTTTGTATATTCTATCTCATGTGGTGTGTTTCTGAAGGTGGAGGTAAGTGCTGATTCTACTGCTCCCTGTTCCTGAGGACTGGAGTTTCTGGATCAGTTCTCCATGTCCACAGCCCTTTGTTTTCTAACCAGTTGATCAAGCTAGTGACTTGGAGTGCTTGAAGTTATATGTGAGTCTGGATTCTGAATCGCCATGACATGAAAGTTTTGGGACCAGTGTTATGTTGGAAAGATAAAGAGTGGCCATGGCTTTAAGATGTATATTTCTTTTCTGCTAGGTGGTGGCAATAGCACAAATCCCAGCACTTGGGAGGCAGAGACAGGCAGGTCTCTGAGTTTGAGGTCAGTCTGCCTACAGAGTGAGTTCCAAAACAGTCAGGGCTACACAGAGAAACCCTGTCTCGGAGGAAAAAAAAAAGATTGGCCAGTTGCCTCTGCATATGTAACCTGCACCTCTCACTGCACTAATGATACATGTGTGAAGTAGTGTACTGATTCACTCTCTTCTCTATTCATTTAGGAACTCAACATATGCCTCATATGTTTATTTCTTTCTCTATTTCGGCCTTTTAAAAAATCCTTTCTCTAGTGGTAAATGTGAAACAGCCTGCATTAGGTAGATCCTATAGAAGCTGATTAATGTCCTAAGGAGATTATTTCAGATGGCACATATTCCTGCCAATGAATTGATAGTGTATGTTAGGGCAAGATAGGTATGTTAAATAAGAACCAGGCTCGGGATCGTCCTAGAAATTTTGCACTAAAATCTATTGTTTACAGGAAGATTTTTTGTTATTGTTAACAGTCCAGTTTCTTTAGTAGTTGTGAGTTCTATTTGCTCTTACCAATTATTTTATCATTTTTAATAATTCATATATTTCAAGGACTATTAATAATAATTAAATTGTTATTTAATAATTCACATGTGTAATGGCTCAGCTATTATAAACACTTAGAGCTCTTGCAAAAGACTTGAGGCCAGTTCTGAATACCCTTATGATGGCTCACAACTTGTCTATTATTGTAATTTCAGGGGAACTGATCCAACTTCTGGCCTTGACAAGCATTGCATACATGTGTTGCATTTAGACAAAACACAGACATTTTTTAAAAATGTACATGTTTTAGTAATTATTTTAAAATTTAAAGTCTACATGAATAAAAATATAGTATTCTTTTCTGCTTTTTTCATATATTTGTAAATTCCTAGCATTGTTTACTTGTGTATTTTTCTTGTTAAAACTTAATAGCAAATGTGTCTATTTTTAAAATCCAGATTTTTGTTTTGATATTTTCTGTTTCATTAGATATTAACTCTACTTCTATTTTATATATTTTTCTTTGTTTCTTTCCTCACACATTTTTCTAGTTTCCTTAAAATGTCAGGTCATGAATCTTTATCCTGTTTGTTCTCCGATATAAAGACTTAGGGCTATGTATTTTCCTGTAAATAATTTATACTGTCCAAATTTTACTGTTATTGCTAATACCATTTGCTTAGTTTTCCAAAACGTGTACTAACATATTTCCTCATAACTTATTTAGTATGTGTGCACATTCATGTGTGGCCTATCTCATGTGGTGCATGTTTTGGAGGCACCTGATGCACATGCTTGTGTGTGCATGTTCATGTGTGGCCTGTGCATGTGTGTGGTGCACCTGATGCACATACCTGTGAGAACATAAGGAGGAGACCAGAACAAGATGTCATCTCGTGTCTTCAGCCACCCCTTTCTGCCTGTTTGCCTAGATACAGAGTTTCTCGATAAGCTGCCTGGTTGTTAGGTAGCTGGCCAGCAGCTGTCTCCCAGTGCTGAGGTTACAGGCATGTGCAGCCTGGCTGGCTCTTTATATGGATGCTTGGGATTCAAACTCTGAACCCTGCATTTGTGTAGCAGCCCTCATAGTGAGACCCCTAGATAGCCACCTCATCCCGCTTTCTTCTGTGTTTTTACTGAGACCCTTAGCCAGCCAGCCTCGGCCCACTCCTTCTGTCTTCCTTCTTTATCAGACTTGCTTTTCCTTTGATAATTATTTACTGTGCATCTTAGCCAGCCAGCCTCGGCCCACTCCTTCTGTCTTCCTTCTTTATCAGACTTGCTTTTCCTTTGATAATTATTTACTGTGCATCTCTTTGGGCCTCTAAAAAAAATACTTCACTTAATTTCCCTTGTGGTTTTTCTCTTACATTTAAAAATTCACCCTAAACATTCTTATTTTTAATTACTTTCAAATTGTAGATGTACTTTGTTTTGCCCTGTGATTGTATCCTCCTAAATCCACTGAAAATTGAAAGTAGATTAAGTTAATAGTGCATTTAATTTACCTAACTCACTGGACATCATTGCTTATCTGGCCTAGAATATGTATGTATGCCCTATAGTTGGGTGAATTGAACACAGAGACTGATTTTTAAATAAGGCGATGATTATCTCATGTACTGTGTTGTATATAGAATTATTATGATTATATACATTCTGTTATATAAAAAAACAGAATGATATAGATACCTTTTTATACCATCACAAAGTCAAGAGATTGTAGTCAACCATCATAAGTCAAAAGCAGTACCATCATAGTGCCATTGTTTAATTACACCCACTAAAGTTTTCCTTTCATGGAGGTCTTGTGAAGTGGTCATTTTTAAAATTACTTGTCTGTCATTGGGATTATTTCTGTAGAAATCCAGTTTGGTAGGTATTTCTATAGCACCCTTTACTTTTCTGTCTTTTGGATCCTCTGATATGTCAAAGGTCTAGCAAGATTTTTGTTACTTTCAAGTTTATCATTCACACTGCCCAACTGAGTAAATTTGAAGCCCTCACATAGTTGTGGTATATCTCTAAACTTTAAATTTGTTGTTTATGCATCCCCCACCCCACTCCACCCCATCCTCCCCCTCCTGCCCCCTCCCCCATCCCGCATGCCTGCTCTGCTCCAGTTCAAGCGCCAAGGATCTTCTGGTAGGTTTTCTGAGCAGCACAGCTCTTTGATAACAGGAATTTTTTGTGCACTCTCGATGCATCCTCCACCACACCTCATCAGCTAAGGGTAAATTTTCTCTCTAGCAAGAGACTGTTGCCGTTCTATGCCCTTAGGTCCTGCAGTCAGGTTTGAAACTCAGTGAATGTCACAGTCTCAATTCAAGCCCAATTTTATGACAGCATGCTATTTTAAGGTATTTTGTAGAGAACCATTCCAACCTCATACACAGCAGCATGGACAATTGTTACAAAAAGTTTGATGTGCTTTAAAAATATTGAGATTTCATTGATCTGTTTGATTCCCCTTGTATTTTAAGAGTATTGATTGATTCTGTATATTAATATCTTTCCAAAACCTATTTTGTGATTATTTAAATTTTTCTTCTGGTTTTGCTCTTTGAAAGCTTTCGGGAGGTATTCATATGGTATTCAGTAAACATTCAGTAAATGTTTTCTAAGTGAAAATAGACCTTTATGCTGAAAAGTTAGTCCTGTAACCATAGTTATAAAAGGTATATAGTTCTTTTACTAATAATTCTGGAGTATGTCATGGTACTGATGTCTTACTCACATGCTATTTGAGATAGAGAAAAACCCTGCCCCAGTCATGTGGCCATCCTGGCAGAACTGGATTTCAGTCAGATCTGGGCTCCAGGAATCTATGTTCTTTATGGTTATGCTATAGCTTTTGTTTCTATATGATTGTGAGCAATATGTTATTTTTATATTCGTGCTTAACATCTCTCCCACTGCCCTGCATTTCAGATGTTTCAATAAATATTTTATTATTTAAAAAGTAAGTGTTTCAATAAATATTTTAATATGTCAGCCTAGCTAGTCTAGCCCATGACACATCAGCCCTGTTCGCCATCTCTGGATACTTACAGTTTTCCATGGTCTCTCTGATTTCCTGCTATGGGAGTTGAACTGCCTCCTCTCTGCCTGGAGCCAGCACTGCCTTCCTGATGGCTCAGTCCTGTGTCTCTGCAAGTGTCATCCCAGTTGTCCCTTTCCAGTGCTCTTCTAAGTCTGCCCGAGTGCACAGCACTTAGAGCACCACACTGTAACCCATTGTCTCTGCTGTACATCTCCCAGAAGAGCACAGGGTTTCTCATCTCTATCTGCATGGCTAGTAAGCATTACCTGGCACACGCGGGATGCTCAGTAAATGTTTGTTAAATAAATGAGCGAAGAATGGTCGCTTCATTTGTTATTCTAGGAACCATAATACTTGCTTACTACAGTGGCTTGTTGAATTTTACTTAAATAAGCCCATGACAACAATAAAAAACTGTTAATAAGAAGTGGGTGTCTTGAAACATAGCATGATGACTTTCTTAAGATAGCATGTCAAAGCTCAAGCATTTTTGCTTATTTAGTTTAGGTTCTGTAGTAGGGTGTTATTTAACAGCAGTTCTGTTCATTATTCATTGAAAACAAGTCTTTAGTGAAAAATTAACCCAGCTCTAATTATATATTAAGAAGAATGCCCAGTCTGACTGTATTAATTTTTTGCCTTAATATCTTTCTCTTGGAACTATTTAACAACAATGTATCTCATTCAACTCGTAGTTAGTAGTCATTGCTTTACGACTGCTTTTCACTTATGGACCATCATATAGAGAAAATACTAATTTTATCAAAGCTTGTCTCCTCACTTGCTAACTAGTGTAAACGAGTACAGATGACCATATAGAACACACATGTCTCTTAGGCAACAATTTCTCTATAAAACATACCAAGCGCATCGATGGGAGGTTGCCTTGTTTGTTTTCTAGTTAGTGCCGAAAATTTAATTGACCAACACTGGGGAAGGGAACTTCACACTCCTTAGACATTTTAACTCCTGGATTGGAGGGAAGAAGTGAGATTGAGGTTATTTGCTGCAGCCTAGTAGGCTGTTTCCAGGCTGGCAGCTGAAAGTCAAACGTGAGGAAATTGCAGAAATTTACAATTCAATGTGTGTTTCATCAGGGAGAAATCCACAGATTGTTTTGACACTCAGTTAGAAATTCAGCATGAAGATGGACGTCTCATGAAATTTGCAGCTGCTGATTGAATTTATATTTCCATAAAGGCCATCAACAGTAGAAGCCTGCAGGGAAAGAGGGAGAGAAATGACAGGAGTCGGGAGGCTAGCATTTTTCCTCCATGTTACAGCCGCAAATTACTGGTAATAAGGGTTTACACTGACCGGGATTAAAGAAAAATATAGACAGCCAGGAGGGAAAGACTCTTCAGTTTAATTGATTTTAACTAAATATGTCTACATTTGATATCTAAATATGTGTTTGTTCATCTATAGAAAAGCTACCATATACTTAAAAGTCAGTCTTTTCTATTCAAACAGGAAAAAGGAAGCAGTTCTTAAAGCTGCAGGAATGCTTTTATGTACGGTTATCTTTATAAGAGTCTTCAAAGATTGTATATTCACTCAGAAAAACCGAAATATTTTGGAGTAATTGATTGGCATTCTCAAGTGAATTGTAGGTTACTGTACGAACATGGAATTGTTATTTCAATCCCATAAAAAAGCAGCTTGTCTTTTGTTTCTGTAATCTTTACCTTGATTTTGAAAGTGTTCAGGAAAACCCTGTACAGTTCTGCATCTTTAAGAACTGCTTGATTTTTTTTGTTTGTTTGTTTATGAAGTAAAGATAAACTACCTGATTTTAAAAGTACATCTAGGTTTTCTATGGATGAATAAATGCATACTTAGACATCAAATGCAGGCATGGATAAACCAATTATACTGAAAAGCTTATTCTCATTTTAAAGTGCTTTTTAAAAGCAAAATAGACAAACCTCATTTTTTGTATTTAGTGCTTCTTTTGTAACGAATTCTTATTATACACAATAGAAAAATACTGTGGGCTTTGGGAGAACTGTAGGGTCTGGGATGGGCCCATTGTTCCTTCAGAGTTCTTTGTGTGGACAGCCTTAATGATACAGCATGCCCTCAGATAGCTTTCCTAGAAAATTAGAATTTATACAACTATAAGTAAAAATTATCATTGTCATTACTGAGCAAAGAATTATGTTTAATTAGCAGTGTGGCCTAAATCCGTAAGGTTACCTAGAAAATGTATGTAATTAATGGGGTCTATTGGCATACTAGATTATGAATATCAGAACATAGAAAATGATTTCAGTTGTTCTGTTGTGTGGTTATATTTGAGAGTCTCAACTGTTGTCATCTGAAAAGAACAGTATTACTGATGTCTCCTTTGAAACACACATTAGGCCTCCCAGCCCACCCCCACCCCAGCTCAGTCTTTGCTTTAGGTGTTGTTAGCTCTTGTGGCTCAGAGGGTATGAACTTTGCACTCTTCTGAGAGGCTGTGAACCGGCTCCTTTTTCAGTACTGCCGCCTCTGTCTTCTTCACCATGTGCGAATGGCCAAACCTTTCAGCTAAATATGTTTTTATTTCTTTAAGGTTTATTGATTTAGATTTTATATGTGTTCATGTTTTGTTTACTTGTATGTCTGTGCCCCATGTGCATTGCGGTATCTCTGAAGGCCAGAAGAGGGACTTGAGTTATATATGGTCGCAAATTGCCAGGTGGGTGTTGGAAACCTAACCTGGATCCTCTGGAGAGCAGCCAGCATGCTTGCGCTTTCTAGAGCACACACACTCTCTCCTGCCCTCTTTCTTCCTCCTATTTTTTAAGTTTAGTTCTATTATCCATTTAGAAATGTTAATTACTGTTTTGCTTGCCATCTCTGTCTATGCCTATTCTTAATTTTTGTAAGTGAATTGTAACTCAGTCATTGTTTATATAACAAGCATTTATTGACCGCTGTCTGTGTAACAGAGACTATTTTAGATAGCGATACATCAGTAACAGCACAGGATTTCCATTCATAGACTTGAAATTTTCGTGAAAAGGGCAAACTGTGTCAAGTAGGCATAGAGAAAATGTAAAGGAAGCTATGGGCCTGGTGTGTGAAGAACATGAGTGTGGTAACTAGAGGGGAGTTCCAGAAGAAAGAGAGACTAAAGTGCTAAGACAGTACTAAAGGATGCTCAGAGCCCGCCTTTGCTTCTGCAGACACGGCTCCGATCTCACTTTCTGGGTGTGATTCTCTCCTCCTAGTCTCAGCTCTTGTCAGCAGTCGGAAACAGTGCTTCTGTGGCTCTGATGACTCTCCCAACGCATGTGATTAGTATGTTGATGTATATATATTATGTATATATATATATATATACACATAGATAAGATTTGAAGAAGTTTATTTTACACAAAACCACAGTTATTCTACTTACCTTCCCTGTCATTTGTGTCTGTTTCTCTGCAGCAAAGAAGATACATCTATATCTACACAACTCAATTTTTCTTTTAAAGCTGCATAGTTTTCTGTTTTTATTCTTTGACAATTTCATGCTGTATGTAATGAATTTAGTGTGCTCCCCAGTCCTTCCTGTCTTTCATCTCCTTTCTCTCCAGCTGAAACCATTCTTCCTACCAGGTCTCCCTTCTTCCTTCAAGTCCCCTTGAGTTCATAACTCTCGGAGCTGTTTGTATCAATGTGAGTGGGTTATTTACAGGGGCGTTGGCCACTTATCAGTGGCTAGCCACAAAAGAAAATCACACACACACACAGAGCCTCAGCAGTCAGTAGCTGCCAGAAGGCCCTTAAAGAGTGGTGACACCTCATGAGCCCCATGCTTGTATTTTATAAGATGATGTACTATAAGTTTTCCCCTTGATTAGCATATTGATGGCTATTTGAGTCATTGATGGCTATTGAGTAGTTTTGTTACTACTAAAAATGCTTCATAAACATCGAGTAAAATTTTTTTCTTCACATGATTATACTTTTTAAGATTAATGTCCAGATGTGTTAGTCTGTGGCAGAGGACATGTACAATCATTGATAGTAATTATTGCTAGAACGCTTTGGGAAAGGGCCTTGACAATTCACATTCTCCCAGCTCCTCCCCCACAGCCTCCCCAGCACTAGACTTCTGGTTTAGTGTACTACCTCTATTTTTCAAACACATCTGTCATCTTGTCCCTCCCATGCTCCATGTGTAGGTATTCTAGGCATTCAGTCTGCACGCTGTATGGACTATTGTGCCGTCATGGAACTAGACAGACCATTTCCAGCAATCTTGCTATAAATATATTCTTACCTGCAATGACCCCCAACAACTAAATAATGCAAAGCCTGCCACAGGGAAGGAAACAGATAAATACTTGCCTTGAAAGTCAACTATTTTCTGATGAGGGTGTGTCCATAATTTGAAAGGTTGTGCACATATAGGGAGTTGAAACAGAGGAGATTTCTGTATTCCTCTCTTTATTTGTCTGCGGAACTAAAACAGCTCAAAGGAAAGGCTTTAACAATAAAATGAAGGAAATGTTTAAGACTTCTGACTGCTAGTCACACTGGTTTCTTTATCAGTGGGATAAGCAACAGCTCATTATAGAGTGCTCCCTGAAGCATCAGTGCATTCTTAAGGAGACACTGCTGCACATCGGGTTTAAAGGAAACATTTGTCTTACGTGGCACCTTATGGTGATCAGGACATAGCTATATTTTCCACATCACTGCCAACTAGTACAAATCTTCTTTCTGACTCTGAAATCACATACCTATTCCAGGCTTGTGCTCTGAATTTATTTTGAAATGACATTGCTGACACTTAGCACTGTGTGCTATGAGTGTCTTCACCATGGTGTGGGATGTGCACCATTGCCCAGAGATCAGGCAAGAGGAAAAGCTGGTTTGCTTCTGACAACCTGTTGATTACATCCAGATAAAAGTACATACTTTTTTCAGACTGAAAGAATAATCAGAGACCTTCCCTGGTCTCAGCTAGTCTCTTTGTTTCAGAATCATCATGTGGAAATGTTTCCTTTGCCCTAAGCCTTCAGCTTGCTTCCTGTTTTAGCACTACTGTATTTGGGCTTCAGCCTTTCTTCATTGAGCAAGAACCTGGGAAATCATGGAAGTTACATCAGCAGCAGGACTCTAAAGTACAGCTTCTTAAATAGTGGTGACTTCATATGGGGGCAACTGAGTTTGGGATTCATAACTAAGTATGGCAATAGTAAAGTTTTCTGAATACATGACCAACAGAAGGTTAATTCAAATTGAGTGTGTGGTGAATCTCAGGTGCTACTGACAGCGCTCTCCAGTGTTGCATCTGTCTCCACTGTAGCCTTTGTTCTGAATACATGTGCATTCCATACCTACTAACAAGGAGCGCTGCCTGACATACCACACTCTAGGAGACTGCTGTCTTAGGTCACACACAATTTTACTGTACATACAAAGTTGTCTCCTTTTCTAGAGACAAAATGGTTTAATTATGGAAAACCAAAATTTTTAATATTTTTCTACTGTTATTCCTCAACATGTAAGCATATAATTAGTACAGAGTTTTGGCTTATATTGGGCTAAAATGTTTCATTTTAAAAGTTATTCTTTGCGTTGCTGAATTGAGTTTCATTTAAAAAATCATTAAACAAATTTTGGCTTGAGATTATGATAGAGTTTCCAACTGCTTCTGAAATGCCATTGTACGCTATGTCTCTAGGTGAGGCAGATTTCTCGGAAGTTGATGATTATAAATCAAAATATCAGTCAACCCTGAAAAACACTGAATATGCTGAACATCTGACACTATCAACTTTTCATCCAAAATTTATCATCACATAAAAGCATAGAAGCCCGTCTATCTCATTAGTATGTACATTTCCTCTCATCCCTCATAAATGGTAAGATTATAAATTACCAAGGAATTGTCGCAAAATAAAAATGTTCATGTTTTATTACCAGTAAATGCCTTATTTGTATATACTTAGATACTATAGACCCAAATTAATGTAAAAACTTCTCATTCCAAAATGGGTCAGAAGTAGAAAAGGCCTGAGAAGCCCTGCTTTGGAGCAAAGGGAAGGCGATTGTGACCGAGCTCTGGTTGACAGAGTTTGTGCTCTTAATTGGTGGAGAATTGGTTTCTGGGACTTGGCAAGAGTGTAGCCTTAGGCCAAGAGTGACAGAGAAGCCATTTAACCATGTAAGAAGATATAAGAGGACCAACAGAATCAACGTCTCGCCATGCTCCCTCCTTCCCTCTATTTCCTGTTGGCATTCTCTGTTGAATTCCCCTAGACCTCTGAGTGTAAGCCTTACTGTTGGCATTCTCTGTTGAGTTCCCCTAGACCTCTGAGTGTAAGCCTTACTGTTGGCATTCTCTGTTGAGTTCCCCTAGACCTCTGAGTGTAAGCCTACCTGTTGATGTTGACCATTTATGTTACCTCTGGGGATGGGGCAGGCCTGGGAGGGGAAACAAATATTTTCAATCCATGTTGATTGCAAAGTGAAATTGACAGATATAGAAAGGAATGGAGACCGAGTTATCACTGATAGTGTGTATGCAGCAGAGTTCAAGGTGAACATTCATGTAAATTCACAGAATTAGAGGTAAAAGTAGTTGAGAATTAGCCTATAGAGAGCTATGAGGAGCAGAGTCAAAGTTTGGGGTTTTACAAACCTGCCCTGGTGCTCTGTAGCAGCTTACAACACGTCCTGGGGAGAAAAGGCTCTGCCATGGAAAAGTTTGTGAAATTCATACTTCCCCACCATGGATATACACAGTGTATGGTCACCTTACGAAAAGCTCTAAACATTTTTGCTGAAAAGAAACTACTTTTTCATCTGGATAGTGATGGCACACTCCCTTAGTCCCAGCACGGGAGGCAGAGGCAAGCGGATAGCTTCAAGTTCGAGGCCAGCCTGGTCTACAGAGTGAATTCCAGGACAGCTAGGGCTGTACACAGAGAAACCCTGTCTTGAAAGGCTGAGACAGACGGGGGGGGGAGGGGGGGGGGGGAATGAAACAGGTTAAAACCTTGTGAAACTAATATTCTATAAAATGTGTTGTGGGAAATGGTATGGTTAATGGAGCCTTTGAGTAGTTCTGTGGTTGGAGGTAATTTAAGGAGATTATTACAACAAGCCGTGGTTGGTACTACAGTGGTGCAGGCGCACATTGCTCAGCTTATGTGAAGGGGAGTAGGTGATGGCTTTGGGAGCTTTGGGAAAGAGATGACAGAGTGACTGATGATTGGTTGCATACGGGTGATAAGAGGGTAGAAGAAGCAGGAGAGACAGACAGTGGGACAGGTGTTAGTGATACAAGTTAAAATTTTAGGGACAGATTTTCCAGCTTTGAAGAGTTTGTTAAATTACAATCTATGGTATACATCAACCATCAAGAATAAGATATTGGAAAGACATTTGAGACATTGAGTAGGAGCTCAGGATGGTAGCCTGTATGCCTGCCCTGAAAATAAGTTTAAGAGAGCATGGCCTCCTAAGTGTTTGTGTGCCTACCCTCACCCTTTTCCAAATGGCCTGTGTTTCAGACTAGAAGCAGTGTCCTGAATGTCATTCTTCACCTAGAAAGTCACCCGTGAACTTTATTTCCTTATTTTTACAATTCATCCTGTTCTAGCTTTTTAGAAAGTGTCAATCCCTGGGTTTGAGCTCCAGCTCCCCTTGATGGGGGAGAGGGGGTGTTACAAAGCCAGGACTGGTAGGTACAAACCTGTAATGTATGCTGAGACAGGGATTACAGGCTCAAGGTTAACCTAGAGAGATTTTAAAACTAAAAAGGGCTGGGGGTCTGGCTCACTAACAATCCACTTCCCTAGCACACAGGGAAGGGGGGGGGGAGGGAGGTTAAGTAATAAAAATGGCCATGTTCTGACCAAAAAAGATCAACCCCGACTATTGGGGTTTTGTGTGTTTAGGCAACTTGAGCTCTGTTTCTGGTGGGCCTGCAAGCACAGACCTTCTATTGTCTACTCTTTGCCCAAAGGGAAGTTTGGATAAGGTGCAGCTGTGTTCTCTTTATTTGGAGGATCAAAGTGATTGCTGAAAACATTCCTAATCTCTGTAGTGTGCCCCTAATTCTTCTTGGACCAAAGTCATGTGAAAAATGAGCTGCATGGCTAATGTGGAGTCACATGCTGTGACAGGGATGGTGTTAGAGGAAGTGCTAAGTAATCCTCTAGACTTCGTCCCTAAATTATAGTTAACCTAATTAATAATTCTAAAATTAAAGGAAGGGAAGCCGGTAGCTCCCCACTATTGTTTGGGGTGGTGTTTCTTAATTTATGTTCTCTATGCTGGTGTGGCTTTTCCCCCCATATCATGATGGTTCTCATCTTCCCGTTTCTCTGCACATTTTGTTTCTTTTATTGTGTTTTTATTTTTAGAAGATGAACTAAAACATGCTTCTTGTTACTAACTATACTCCTTGCTTAAATTCTAAAGCCCCATTTTAATGTAGTTTAGGATAAATTTGCTGAAAATATTCAGTGCTTATATTTTCAGTTTTGAATTTATTCATATTGTGACAGTAATTGGTAGAAAACTGTTTCTCACAGCTGACAGGCCAA
This sequence comes from Phyllotis vaccarum, assembly GCA_033318265.1. Classification (NCBI taxonomy): domain Eukaryota; kingdom Metazoa; phylum Chordata; class Mammalia; order Rodentia; family Cricetidae; genus Phyllotis; species Phyllotis vaccarum. The sequence goes on along the minus strand of JARWLC010000012.1, from coordinate 41,014,161 downwards.
AAAAGGGGGAGGGTTGAGGACAAAGCTACCACATGCCAGAGTGCTGAGGCCCATCACACACTGAAGGAAGTGGGATTTGTACTTGCAGGATTTAAAGTACTATTGAAAAAAGGAGGCAGGAAAAGACTGTATTTTATCAACCATCATAAAATTTATTTTCTAAATGCTCATGTTTTAAAAGAGGTTTAATATTTTATAAAGCACATAAAATAAATAGACTTTTTTCTTAAACAAGTGAAGTTACTAATGCTGTTATATGAATGGTTTTTGAAACTCAAATACTTATGTTACAGTGGGATTGTGTTGTTACATTGTAAATAATTGTCCCGTCTACTGGTTTAATTTAAAAAAACAAAACAAACAAACAAACACCCCCCCCCTTGGCTGAAGGCAGACAGGAAGTGTGGATGGAGCTACCAGCCTGGGAAAACTCTGGTACAGGAAAAGCAGAGCAGAGAAGCCAGAGAAACGCCATTGAGATGAGAAGCCTGCAGACACAGAGGAAAGAAGTTAAGTGTCTGTGTGTTTCTGTGGGACTGTGGGTCCGAGAGTCTGGACCACAGGCGGGACAGGCCAGAAACATCTTACTAAATTACGTCTCTTTGAAAAATGGTTACACTTCCAATGGAAACTCAGTGTTATCGTTTTCTACCACAAAATCCTGCTTAGTAACGAGTCATTATTTAACTCTGTCTCAGGAACCAGTCCAGGTTATTGTCAAATATAGTTTAAGAATCCTCCATATTCCAGGTATAGTGGTGCATGTCTTTAATCCAGCACTCAGAAGGCAGAGGCAGGTGGATCTGTGAGTTTGAGGCCAGCCTGGTCTGCAGAGCGAGTTCCTGGAAAGCCAGAGCTACATAGTGAGACCCTGTCTCAAAAAATGATTACTACCAAGTGGTGGTCTTTTGTTTTAATGATTGTGATCATGACTGTATTTCTTTACTACTGGCAAAGATAAGTAAATGTACCTAGTAAAAACCACAGTATCTCATATATATCTTATCAAAGAGTGCTTGTCTGGTGTCCTGGGTAAGTAGGAACGGATTTAACATTTACCCCTGGCCTATTGTGTTGTCTTTGATGCGTGGCAGGTAAGCTTGGAGGATGCTTTCATATAGATGGTTGTGTGATGATGCTTTGGAAGCTTGAGGGTATTATATCAAATCATTTGAGATTCTGGTTTCAGTGATGGCTTACCAACTCCTGTCAGTACTGAAATCACTTCACTCAATGCTGATGTCTTAGGACTTTTGTGTTCAATTTACTGCGTCTGATGAGCATTTTTCTGCCTTTCCCCTCCTCCTGCACAGCCGGTAGACTTGGTTGAATCAAGTTCTCCACAAATGTAAAACCTCAGAGCATGGCTTTATTTGGACACACAGCCCTTTTCAGTCATAATTAAAATGGTCCTCTTTTAGTGACTAGTGTTTTTATCAAAGAGGGGAGGAATACATAAATGCGCGTACAGGGAAGAAGGCCATGTGAGGACTAAGCGGAGTTCTGAGTGGTGGAGCTACAAGCCAAGCACACTAAGGGAAGGTGGCAGCCACTAATAGGGGAGGGGCATTCTTCACTAGCCCCATCAGAGCAAGCATGGCTCAACCTGTGCCTTAATTCTAGACTTGTCCTCCAGAATGGAAACAAGGACTTCCAGGTGTATGAGCTGTGCCGTATTAGTTCTTTGCTACAGCAACTCTAGAAAGCCTGGACATTCTATGAACTTCAACTTCCTTGTATTTTTATTTGTTTATTTTTAGGTTATAATTTCTTTATTTCCCCTTCCCCTCCTCCCTCCAAATCCTTCTGTACCCTTTGTTCTCTTTCACATCGAAGGCTTCTGTTTTCATTATCATCACATATGTGTATATGCCCTAAAGAGAACCTGCTCAGTCTTTATAATGCTACACGTGCGTTTTCAGGACCACTTTGTATCACATGCCCTGGGGAAGATGTTTCCTCTCACACTGGGCATCTCTTACTTGCCTCTCGGTTTTGGTGTAGGACAAGTCTTTCTGCACTCATTTGGTGGGTTTCTGGTTGCTCGTTTGGACAGTCATGCTGATGACACGTTATGGATATAGCTCCTGACAGTCCTGGGCCATAGGCACAGACGGGTTTTTGTCAATATATCTACTGGGACTTGGCTCCACAACTCTGCATTTTGGTTAGTTGTATATGTGAAACTTTTAAGTCTTTGAATGTGGAACAGTGCCATGGTCATTCTGTACCCTCAGCTCACAGTTCATTATTTCTAAAATACTCGTGATCACTGTGACTGTGTAGACATTCTCAGATTTTAAGATGTATTCTTAATGGACAAATATGTTCACTCTTATTAAAATCCATATATTTGAGAGGGACTGTAGTTTAAAAAAACAACTGCAGGGTATTCTGTATGGAGAAAGTTAGAACGCTGATGAGCCTTGGGCTTCTATAGTTAGCAGGCAACTGCTGTTACCACTTTTATGTCTCATCCAGATGACAGGTGAGATCCAAAGTATGTTTCAAAGCAGCAACTGAAATCTCTAATGGGCTTTCAATCTGAATTCTTCAGGGAATATTGAATGTTCAATAGTTCTGTTCTAATATTATAGAGCACAGCTGAAAATAACTGCTTAACTATCAAAATTCTTCTGAAGCATTGATCACTTATAAAAATTAACATTTTTATACAAAGAGATATAGTTTTAAAGTTTAGTAAAACGACTAAAAAGTGTAATTTAAAGTAATATTTTATTGTAGAAAAGTTGCAGCTAGGTGAATATGTAAAGATTTAAGTTCTTTTAGTTAAAGAATTGGTAATATACTGATTTCATGGTGTGGAAAATGGCCATTAAATGAGCTCAGTATAAACAGTCTCTGTTTTCCTCTTTCTCTCTACTCTGAAGTAGTTTTAAAGTCTTGCTTTGGATATTTCATACGAAAGTCGGAGTTTTATAAGTAGACGTCTACTTGTCATGGTCGGTGTTCTTACCTGTCTTACTGTTTTCATGAATTTTAATATGCAAAGATTCCCAGTGTTCATTAAATTTTTTCACTCTTCTTGGAAATACCGAGGGTTCATTCCATAGAACAACATTGGAGCCGAGCAGTGCCAGATTTGGGACTTGGCAGCCTTGAGTGTGTGATTCTCTTAGTTACAAAAAGCATTGACCTATGAATTATAAGCAGATTTATCCAACAGAGTGAATGAACATTGCTTGTAGATGTAAGTTTTTATATATCCATGAGCAAACACTAAAATTACCTTCTAGTAAAGAGAAAAGTGATGTTTTTACTTGGTAATATATTTTTCTTCCAGACCTGTATTCACTCAGCTTCCTAGAGGACAGGGAATATTTTAAAGACCGCATTGTTGTTGTTATTATTATTATTTTGCTTCTTGATAATGATTTTACATGCTGCAAACAAAATAAACAATGGGAAGCCATGGAAAACCATGTATACTTAAAATGGCATGTGAGTGAAGCATATAGACAACATTGCCCAGATAGCTCATTAAATGTCAAGCCATGACCAAATAGATTTGTTATTAATGGATTGGAGAAATGTATTTGTGTATTTGGACAAAAACTGATATTCAAACTATGAAAAAATATGGCTGGGGAGACTTAATCATGTAGTGGAAACCGGCTGCATGCTATACCTCCTCTATGACATTTTAGGAAAGGCAAAACTAGGGAAGTCATGAAAAGATGGGTAGTTAGCAGCTCTTGACTTGAAATGAATGGGAACATGGATTCTTGGTGAAGTGTTCCCTGACAGTATAATGAGACTGGTAAGTATTGGGGAATATTAGTTGAAGATGTGTTAGGTTTACTTATGCTGTGGAACATTTGTTTACTGATGTGAAGATGTGTTACATTCTTTTATGTTGCTGTTATTTAACTCTGAAGCTGTGTCCCTTTGCCTGTTTATAACATCTGATTGGTCTAATAAAGAGCTGAGCGGCCTATAGCAAGACAGGAGAAAGGATAAGCGGTGCTGGTGGCCAGAGAGAATAAACAGGAGGAGAAATCTGGGAAGAAAGATCAAAGAATAAGAAAAGAAGGAGAGAGAGTACCAGGGGCCAGCAAGCCACAGAGTAAGAAGTAAAGAAAGGTATATAAAATGGAGAAAGATTAAAATAAAAGAGGCAAAAGGTAGACAGGATATTTAAGATAAGAAAATCTGGCTAGCAATAAGCCAAGCTAAGGCCAGGTGTTCATAAGAAACAATAATATTCTGCGTATTTATTTGGAAACTGGTGTCAGGCCCCGAAAGAGCAATGAGTAAAAACAAAAGAAACATACGGGTAATTATCCAAACTCACAGGATGTGCACCACCACACAGGAACCTTCCATGGTGGTGAAGAAGATGTACCAGCTCATCGTTTTTGCAGTGTCCTACTCTGGGAAGAGACACTGATAGGTGAGACTGGGTGGGGGTGCGTCTCTGATGTACCTTCTACTCAGTATTGATCTTGCTTTACGCCACTCTAAAAGATAATGGTTTAGATGGTTATATTTGAGGTTAATGTGGATTCATCCTATAGGCTTCTGCTATGTAGAAGTCATCTTGGTGGGTGTTGCTGCACTACCACAGAATGTTTAAGGGGGAATCAGAGCTTTCTGAAGATGTGCAATGTTTACATCACAGAATTTCCTCGATTGTTAAAAGGATTCTATGTCTCATATCTCTGAATCATGGTATGTCTACTCTCCTTGCACAGTCTTTTAGGTTGTTTTAAGATGGTAGTTCTTCTATGTAGATGTAGGTCCTAATTATATATCAAGATGCTTTTATCCCTCTGGTTGTTTTCAGTTATATTTTCTAAAGTCTAAACTCAAACATAGAAATTGTTGTTGGTTGGATTTGCTCTTTTTGGGGGGCCTGCCACCCACCATAAATCACACACAGGGCTTTATTCTCAATGATAAATGCCCGGCCTTAGCTTGGCTTGTTTCTAGCCAGCTTTCCATAACTTAAACTTTCCTGCCTACATTTTGCCTCTGAGTTTTTTCCTTTTCTTCTATATGTCTTACTTTCACTCTCACTAGCTGACTGGGTGGCTGGGTGGCCCTGTGGCTGTGTAGCTGGGTGGCTGTGTGGCTGTGTGACTGGGTGGCCCCTGGCATCCTTCTCTCCTTCTTCTCTTGCCCTTCTTTCCCTCCCACACTTCTCCTATTTATTCTCTGCCCACCAGCCCCACCTGTCTCTCTTCCTGCCTTTATTAGACACGTGTGTTAGACAAAGGAACACAGCTTTGCAGAGTTAAATGCAACATAAAAGAATGTAACACATCTTTACATCATTAAAACAAATGTCCCACAGCCTAAACATATGAAACACACCTTAAAATAATATTCCAGTAGCAATAAACAAAGGATATAGCTTGTTATAATTAACTCAGATGGATATTTTTGCAATTTTATTAGCTTTTATTATTGTATTAACTTTGTTCAACTATGACAAAATAACTATGACAATTGGGTCTGCTACAGTGCCACAGGTAAGCAGGTATGCTCCATGAAGAAGTATAGCAGGAATGTTTAATTTTACAAGATTTTCTGTTTTGGGTCCATCTTCTTACAGTAGAAAGGCCCAGTATTTTAAAATTTGAAATATTCCTCTGTCCAAGCCTTTCCAATCTGAAACATAGGACCTTCTTGTAACCATTGCTAGTATCCAACTCTGTTTCCCAGTTTTGTTGAGCTCAGCTCTGGCTGACTCCCACTCAGCTTCCCACCAAAGCCGGTGAACTGGACTGTAGCTGTCACTGAGAGGTAGTTGGACAGGCTCTTCTGTTAACCAGAGTTGGCTCATTGGGGGTATCATGCTCAGCACAGGTTAGGCTGTTATAGCTCATATGGTGTACCTCTTTGTTTGATCTTTGACAGAGATATAGACTTACAGAGATTCATCTTTCCCCGAATTTTAACCACTTCAATATGACAACTTCAGTGACTTCAGTGGTTTATCTCTGCATATTTTTACAACTGTGACTTTAAATAATTATTTCGTCAAATAATTGTTATTCATGTTTGTGTTTTGAATACCACAATTTCATTAACTTAACCTAGTTTATTGCTTATTGTAATTAGAAAAAGTGACACAAACTGAAATATTTCATATAAACATCAAAAAATCTGCCATAACCTAGCAGTGGTGTGCACACCTTTCATCCCAATTCGGAGGAAAAGGCAGGTGGATCTCTGAGAATCCAAAGCCAGCCTGGTCTACAGAGTGAGTTCTAGGGCAGCCAAGGCTACACGTAATACTTATGCGACTTTTTGAAACAGTTTCTAATTTGTGATATATTTATATTAGGGTGTATCGTTATGCTGTGATATGAGCGGTTTATTTTTACTCCCCTTCCAGTTATGAATAGAATGCAAGTGAACTTCTGTAAGTTATCTGGAATAGCTGTGGAATAGCCACCATCATATAGATTGCCTGTTGTTGACTTGTGTCATTTTTGGTGAATGGCTGTAAATGGTGTGATAAACTAACATTGTTAAAGTACCCATATTATCTTAAGTAATCCGGAGAATCAAGTTCCAATGATAAAGAAATAGAAAAAAAATTAAAATTCATATGAGATCATCAAAAACTTAAGTGACTACAACCATCTTTAGTAAAAGGAATAAAAATAGGCATTTTGCTACTGGCTTGAGAATGTAGAGTTATACTCCTCAAAACAGATAGGAAAGCCAGTGGAAGAGACCAGAGGACCCAGCGACAAACCTGTTTGTGATGCCAGCACCGTGTGATGGGAAAGGATGGTCCCTTCGGTAACCAGTGCTGGAAAACTGCATATCACCTTAAGATAACAAAATTAGACCCCCATCTAGCACCATCTACAGAATCAACTCAGAGTGAATGAAGCACTAAGACAAGGAGGAGAGCCTGTGTCCTCAGTGGTACTTTACTGAACATGACACTGAAAACATAGTTTACAAAAATGAAAAGACAGGGTGGAATTGCATCAAGTTCACACGCTCCATGCAGCAAAGTAAGCAGTCATCAGAGAGATGATGTAGCTACCAAAGGGAAGAAAATGTTTGCAGGCCATGTCTGTTAGCTTTCTTGCTGTAATGAAACACCCAGGCAACAGTGGTTACTGGGGGAAGGTTTATTTTGGAGCAAAGTCTCATAGGTTTCATTTTATGTGGTTGGCTTCATTGCTCTTAAACCTCTGGTCGGGTGGAGTACAGAGTAAAGTGCTGGATGTACTGAAGCAGCTTATGTCATAATACCTAGGAAGTGAGAGAGCAGGAAGTGCCCTGGTTCTATGATCACTCTCATAGCCACACGGGAAGCAACCTACTTCCACAAAGCCCCACCTCTTAAACATTCTATTCCCACTTAATAATGCTACAGCTTGAGGAACCGAGCCTTGGCAGGACATTGTAGATCCAAACTATAGTACCACGCAGCTGAAAAGATGTTAATATTGCAAGATACATTGTGGATTCTGCAGCAAGGCAACAGCCTGCTTTGAAACAGGCAAAGGACCTGTTAAGGTTTGAATGTGTCCCCCCAATTTTATATATCTTAGTGCCCACATTTATATGGTTTTCAAAAGTGTAAAATTAGATGAGGTCTTGTTGGTGATGTCTTGTGTAGTCACCCACACTTTAAATTAAAAGGGAGACCCAAGCTGGCATATTTATTCTGTCTTGTTCTGTGATGTTGTCTGCCATGTAATGGTATGGTAAGGTGGTTTTACTACATGCGGGTGCTTTATTTGTGGACTTTTTAGTCTAAAGACACATAAACAAAACAAACCTACCCTTTACATATTACCTAGTATTTTGTATTAACTTGACAATGATATATTACATAGTTATATCTTTGGTTTTGAATGAGTGACTGACAGACAGACAGACAGACAGTGAGGCCCCTTTAAGCAGCCAGCTGGAGTTACTGGTAAAGCAGTGTCCCCCCAGGTGAGGATTTCAAGTAAAAGATGAACAGCCTAAGGCAGGTCATCAAATGTAGGAACTTGAAAAGAAACTGACAATGAAGTTGGGGCAGCTGCTCGAGTTCCCAGCTGGACTTTCTCTCCTTGGATGATCTTCTGGTGGCTGAACATCCAGCGGCTCTTTCACACTGTGGGCACTTTTATATCGTGGAGTAAACAGTTTGTAGCCTCTGAGGAAATGGTGTTCCTTCGAGGAGGTAATGCTTTCACTCTTGGGCTGTTTTCTCTCTGACAGAGTTAGGGACAGCACATCTTTTTAGAAAAGGACATTCAATAGAACATGTTTGGGGCATAACCCGACTTGGGGAGGCAGCTTCACAGTGAGCTCAAGCAGCAGGTGACAGTTTACCAATATGTCATCTATATTCTGTTCAGTGACAGCAAGCGGGTGGAGACACATGACTTTTATTGTGTTAATGCACATTCTCCATTCTCATTGTTGGATACAGATTTTCTATTTCTTCATGATTTGGTGTTGGTTTATGTATGTTTAAGCTACTACTTACCTATAACATCTCTTCTAAGGGACTTGAGTAACAGGAACATATCTGGGAATGAGGAAATTACTAATTTAGATACGTGTTTTGTGAATAGACTAGAATTTTCCAAATTCAAGATGAAATTGGGACTAATTTATTAAAACAAAACAAAACAAACAAAGCATACATCACTATGTGATACTCTCTAGTTCCTCAGTGCTCTGTGATGCCCTGACTGTTCCTCACCCAGGTAAGAGCCTACCTCATACTCAGGAGGTTGTACTGTGACCCAGAGTGCACAGCTTGTCACACCCGTCCAGCTTCCCCATGGCCTGCCCCTCCCCAGTGTTTTGATACTAAACTCACTAGCAGTTTCCAGGCAAAAATGTATCTCCAGTGAAAGCCACTAATGCTGCTCTGACCTTGGTAGCATTAGACATCTACTTCTTCCCTTCAGCCATGGGACTGCTGAGTCTTAGCCATGATCTTATTCTACATGGGTCAGAGTCTGTCCCCTGAGGGTCCTGTATTTTCCCACCCTATGCTGAGCACTAACACACACACACACACACACACACACACACACAATAATACAAAGCTAAAACATGTAATATTTACCAAGTACTGGGCATTGTTAGCACTTTAGGAGAATTCTGTGATTATGTTTTATTTTATTAGCCCCATTGTATAGATAAACCAGAACACGGAAAATTGCATAGCACTAAAGAAGATAGGCCCATGAGGACAGCATTCAGAAGACACAGAAATGTAAGGACCCCTAAGTAAAGGCTTCTAAACAAAAGTGCACAAACGGCTTGCTGCATAGCTGGGTTATGGGCTATCCTGATAGTTTTGGTCATAGAGATAAAAGTTAAAGCAGTGGAAGCTGACCTCTGGTGTGTCATTGATATAGCTCTCAAGGGTTGGTGTAAAATAGCAGCGGATCCCATCCATCATGTCAACAGATACGGAGTGACCTGTGTGAAGGGCATGATCCAAGCTCCACACACAAGGCAAGCATTGAAATGCACTCAGTACTGCTGTGTTAGCATTCTGTTTCTTTTTGCTTTGAATTTCACTCTGGAAGACTTAATGCTTCAATATGTTTTAATAATATGACAAGTTCCTAACCTACAAATTAGTTGAATTCTAAAAGTTCTATGTAAGCAGCTTATTTAAATTCAACACATTTTCCATAGAAATTGTGTTATAAATTGTAGTTCAGTTTTCAGAATAATTCACAGATTTCATTTACTCTATAATGTATCTGAATTATTGCATATTAATAAAAGCATATTGATTAGCAGTGAAACCAAGAGAGATGCAATAACTTCACATTTTTTAAGGAGAATAAAGAATATAGATGATACATGTTTTTCCAAGTGGGCTTGGCTCTGCCGTAATAATAAAAAGCGGAACAAAAAGAAAGCTCAGTTAAGCAGTCATTTTCCTTTTTCTGAGGACTAAGGAAGTGAGGGCTGAGGTTCTTTTATTTTTCCAGTTTTTCTACCAGTCAGTGCTGTTTTCACGGAATGGTACAAAGCAGAGGTAGGGTTGGAGATAGGTGTGCAAAGTACTTTTAAAAATGAATTTGAAAAACAAGGTAGGAAAAGAGGGAAACGGTGTGAGCCTGATGATGTTGACACTTTGTAACATAGGAACGGCTATACCAGGATATATTCTTAAATCCATTTTAAAATTCGATATAATTCCCAACACTATCCCTCAATGATGAAAGTTTTTTTGTTTTTTGGGTTTTTTTTTTGTTTGTTTGTTTTTAGCAGTTTTTCTTGGTTATAAATGTGAAGATGGTTGCAAGAATTAAAGCAGAAAAATAACACATAACAGAACAATATATGTAATCGTCACTTTATAAACAGCCCTGCTCACCTGCAGACCAGCGAGGCAACAGTGGCTAATCTACAATAACATCTTACATTGTTACTGAACTATGCTGGATTCCATCCTTGGACCTCACAGTCCTCCAGAGAAGTAGCAGAAGTAGGGACAGTGCCTGCCTTACTGCTGAACATAAAGAACACTTAGTCCATTATTTGTGTCTTGATAATCAACCCACTATCCATACACCCGACCAATGCACAGGGGAAGAAGCAGGTCTCGTTCCTGTGTTCTGAGATCCCCATCTCAGTAACAGTGGGTCTTCCTCTTGTGACTGTACCTTTATCCTGCCGGCTTCTGGGTTTTCTGTTAGTTTTGCTGCAGGGTCTCACTGTAGCCAAGGCTGGTCCTGTTTACTTGGTGACCATCACATTCCATTAGATAATTATGTGGTCTTTCTTATGACAGAATAGATTTCTATTTACTAATGATAAATACTATTTGGTGTTTAGCTAAATTAAATAGATTAATGAAGGGTATTAGTAATTTCATGGCTTGATAATTATAATTTTTTTAAAAATATTAAGATTAATGCACCAATAACTGTGCTCTATTTTCATTAAACTGTTTGTATTTAAAAACTGTCATCTATCCTATGAACTAGAAGCAGTAGCCAGCTCTTGATTGACTCTCTTATGGCCTATCAGAAAGGACCAAATCTTTGATTTCAACAAAAATTTTTGAGATTAGAAATAATAGAATATATATACACACACTTGCTATATTTTAAATCAAAAGCAAAGTTTGGGCTAAGCTTTACAAGTGTTGTAGTTTTAAAATGTTCTACATTTTAATAATTGCTTCTCTTTTTTTAAGTTAAAAATAGGTTTTTTTCATACAATATATCCTGATCACAGTTCCCCCCTCCCCCCCAGCTCCTCCCAGCTCCTCCCTGTTTCCCCAATTCCATGCCCTTCTCTCTCTCTCTCTTTAGAAAATAGGCAAACAAAACAAACCACAACAACAATAATATTAATAACTAAAAAAACATAAGAAGCAGAGTGCATGGAGGCAAGAACCTGTAAAAACACCAAATCAGAAAGCATAATATACAAGCAAAAGAGTTATAAGGCCAAACAAAAAGGCCAAGCAAAGCAAAATGAGACAAAGTTTACAAAACTACCATTGAGTTCATTCTGTGATGGGTTCTACTGCTGGGCATGGGGTCTGCCTTCAGGTGTGGCTGCTATCCCTGTCAGACTCCATGGGGGAAAACTAACTTCTTTAGGAATGCATGTAGGTTTTTGGTTAAGGGTGGAGCTCTGGAATCGGTGCCCATCCCCGTCTCCGCACTGGATTTCTGTCTTATTTGAACCTGTGTGGGTTCTGTAAATACTGCCACAGTCTCCAGTTCACACGTGGGTCAGTCTTGGTGTGTCTGGAAGACAGTGTTTCCTTGGTGACATTCATCTGGTCTTGCTCATACAATGTTTCAGCCTCTTCTCCCCACGGTTTCCTGATCCTTGAGGTGGAGTCATCCCTTTTAGGACCGAGTGTTTGAAAGGCTCTCCGTCTCTGCACATTGTCCAGTTGTGGTGGATCACAGTGTTAGTTTCCATCTACTGCAAAAGGAAGCTTCTTTTTAAAATTAATTCCCAGTTGTCTTTTTACTTCCTTAAGCTTTATAGTGTTGTAATTTTATATCTCTCCAAACCTAGTAATATTGGCTACCATTTTCATCAATGCCTGCCATTTTTCGTTTTTCTTCTGTTAGCAGTCCCAATGCGATAATCAATTACTTAGTTATACTGACTTGTTCTTCACTCAGTATTGGCTGAATTTCGACATGGGGCACGAGACTGGAATTTGTTTCCTTTAGCTTGGGTAAGAACAAAGCTTTTCCACCACAGTCACACATTTTCTCCTTTTTAAAGTCTTTTTGCTGGACATAGTGACACCCGGTTTGTTTGTTTGTTTGTTTTTGAAACTATAGTTTAATCAAAACATTTCTCCCTTACCTTTCCTCCCTCCAAGTCATTCCATATGCCCCTCCCTTCTCTCCTCCAAATTCATAGCCTTTTGTCATAAATTGTTATTGCATGCATATGTTATATATGCATATATACACATATATTTCTATATGCATATATATCCCCAAATATAACCTATTACATCCACGTAGTGTGTATATGTATGTTTTCAGGACCAATTGTTTGGCACTGGACACCCAATTAGTGTGCTCCTCTGGGAAGGGCCTTCTCTTGTCCCCAGATTTTCTCACTTGATGCTTTATTTGTGTATGGTTGAGGCTTCATGGGTTCCCCTTATCTAGCTCAGCATGCTAAGAGCAGGGGAGGAGAGTCTGTATGAGCAAAGAGATAGGGATTATGAGGAAAATTCCCACAGTGATGGCTGGCTGGAGCTCTGGGGGGCTCACTTAACCATGAACAGCCACTGGGGAACCATCAGGAAAAGGAGCTAGACCCTCCAAGAGTAGGCCACTGTCCACTGGTATGGGCAGTATGTGGAGCCTCAAGGGATGGGATCAGACTGTGTTCCTGTGTGTGGGCTGACACCTTGGAGCCCATTCCCTGCAAAGGAACACCTAACCCAGTCTTGACTTTGGGATGAGGAAATTGGACTTGCCTGAAGTGGATGTGCCACGCTGAGCTGACCCACCTTTGGACTTCTTTCCCTTTTGGGAGGAGGGAGGGGGGAACAGGGGGATACATGGATTAAAAAAGACTTTATTAAATAAAAAATAATAAAATGAACATAAAAAAAAAAGACATCACTATTTAGTTTTCCAACATTGTATCTTTTCTACTTTCTTAAATTCTTTGACTTCAGTTTTACTTTTGGGTTTTTTTTTTTTTTTTCATTCTCTTTGGCCTATGTCTTGGGCATATTGCTAGCTATTTTGTCTTAATTCCTTTAATCTATCCTGACACATGCCCCGTGGCTCACCTGTGTTACTTTACATGTTGCTTACTTGGGTGGCTGGATCAATCTCTGTCTGACTCTGCCCTCATTCTCCCACCTATGCTTCAATTTCCCCACCTACTCATATGATGCCCGCCAAGGGCCAAGACAATCCTTTATTTAAAAAATGACACTCATAGCATACAGAAAGACATTCCCACATCACTTTCCCTTTTCTGTCTAATCAAAAAGGAAAGTTTCAATTTTAATATGCAAACTTACGTGTTCAAAACAGCTATGGAGCAAGAATTATAGTTACAATATCTAGTCTATTTGTATTTAACAAAATTAAAGAAAATATTCTATCATCTATTTTACCCTTGTGAGTCTAAAGTTTCATATGTAGTATACCTTTTAAAATAACTAAGAAAAACTATACCTATAACAATCAAATCTTCAGCTACATCAAAGACCACAGAAGGTTATAATATTACCCAAGTAAACAGGATGTGAAAACAACTTCCAAAATCTAGAAATGACAGAGATGATGTTTGTCTGTCTGGACAGTCACCCTAAGTTCCTTTGTAATGTTGGGGCATTCATCTTCAGCCTACAGGCCCAGAGTCTCTGGTGTACTTTTCAGTGAAGCAGGAAATTTGAAGCATTGCTTGCCCATTCTGGTAGTTAGTCAGTCGCTTCTCCTTGAGTCCTGAAGAATGTCTGGCAGTTTTCTTTGCAAACCAGGAACATGAAGGACTATCTTTGCTTGTTCTGCCAAAGTTCAGAGGTTACTTTACTATGGGTCCTTCATGTCCAGTTTATACAGCATATTGTCAAGCAGTCAATACAAGAACAGGTTCTTGTCCAGTGGCTAACCATTGCCACAACCAAAGTAAATTCCATATGGAGTTTGTTAAGTGCCCATCATTCTCTTGAAGTAGATTGATGCTGTCAGGAGCAGACCTGTCTCACTGTCCAGAATAGTTTTAAAATATTTTAAATGCCATATTCTATAGGTCTTAGAAGTGTTTGAAGATTACCTATCTAATTGAAATATATCTTTGAATACCTAAAAAAAATCCTAACTAATATAAGTTTGGCTATCATAGGTGACTATTAATCTGCATTTCTTAATTATACAATACAATTTTTAATGAGTTACATAAACATCATACCTTAAACAAGAGTAGAAAAATATGTACAGCATAATGAACTTGACCTTAAGTTTTTATCAACAAACCAAAAATCATGCCATTTTTAACTATTTTGAGATTAATAGCTGATTTTTGGATTAAAGTAAATTCAATAATCTATCTTTTTAAAACCACTCATATACCATATCTCCCCCCTTTTTTTTTCCTTAGAAAGAGATTTACTATGACCATTGACCATTCGTAATGAAAACAAACATTTATAAAAATTATTTTGGGAATTTGGGTGTAGCATTCCATTACTACCTCTTGCTGATTAAGGGGCACTGGGAATCTCACAGATTCTTGAGACTGGGTCATCTTACTCCACAGCCCTGAAGCTGATGTGACTATCTCTTCTCATCAGAGAATTTTCAGGTGGTTTTAGTGGATGAAACCATAAGAGCCTGGAAGCAATGTGGAAACAAAAGCAGAACCTCTTTTCCAAAGCTACATATTCTCAGAGACAAGTTTCAAAGCCAAGATACCTTTAAAATGTATATGTTTGTTTTTTAACCTTTGTAATCAATTGTCTTTTTGCAGTTAGCTCAGTAGCAGTTAAAAAATTTAAAAAACACAATAATAACCATAATCCAGACTCCTTGTGTATTCTCCATCTTCACATACCTTATTATATTTTTATTCCTATATTTCTTTTTTAAAGACTTTCTCTACCTTCTTTCTTTTCTCTCCCAGTCTATGTATTCTTTTTTCACACATTTTAACCCACTGAGAATTTTTTTATTTAAATGTTTTATTACTCATCATTAATTATTTTCTAACTAGAAGAGCTTTTAAAATATTAGCACTACTTTCACTAATGACTCCACCCTGCAGCAAGTCTGCTGCCATTTTGTCCATGGTCCAAACACCACGCCATCACTATACCATGACCCACTTCAGAGACACAACTCGGAAGCTGCTTTTAGCTCTATTTCTGTGCTCTAGAACCCTTTTTAAGCTTTCTCTGGCTTTATGTTGGTATTTGGCCCAGGCTGGGACACCATCTGTAGCATGAGGTTTCTGGCCCCGTACAGCCAGAGGTCCAGACCCACAGACCTGCAATCCCAGAGCTCCTAACTGTCCGCCACTGCTTAGGCCCCCCAAAATAACTCAGATACTTATATTAATTTTATGCTCTTTTGCCTATGGCTTAGGCTCGTTGCTAGCTAGCTATTTCATCTTAATTCAACCCATTTCCATTAATCTGTCCTGCCACATGGTCATGGCTCACCTATGTTACCTTACATGTTGCTTCCTTGGGTGGCTGGATCCCAGTTTTACTATTTTTGAACAGGCCTAGAGTAGTAAAAAATAGTAAAGAGAGTGGGCACCGCATAATCTCTTTTATTTTTATTGAGGATTATATAAGTGGCTCCTAGCTCTTTGTTGTTATAAAGTGCTCCAGAGAATAACTTCCTCATATGTCTTCAAACAAGTGGAATATATAGATAAAATTTCCAGAATTGCTTGTTGTGTCATATTTTCTTTGTGTTCTGACAAATAAAGTTTGCCTGGAGATCAGAGGGCAGAGTTAGCCACTAGTTAACCATAGAGGTGGTCAGCACTGGCACACACCTTTAATCCCAGAACTTGGCAGGAAGATCAGAAGATCAAATCCACCCTGGGCTAAATGAGATTAAACTAGTCTAAAAGAAAAACAGAGCCAGATGAAGGTTTAATCCCAGGGCTAGGGAGGTGGGGACAAGATCTCAATTCCCCCCCCCCCCCCATGATTCGTAGAGGTAAGAAGTCTCTAGTCCTCATACAATCTGGGATTTTATAGAGATAACTAGTGGTCGCTGCTCTGCTTCTCTGATCTCTCTGCTTTCACCCTAATATCTGACTCCAGGTTTTTATTTAATAGCACTAATTAGGATCATGCTTCAATTGCTGGTCTGGTTGAACTTGCATTTGCAATCTTGACAACTATTTCTGAACTGTTACCTGTAAAAGTTGCCTAGTTAGGCTTCTACAGTGAGACTGAACTCAGTTTTGTGCAGGCACTTGGCATTTCACCTCATACGCCTTAGTCCTCCTTTCTCTGGATTATCTGTTCATGTCCTTGGGATCTTTTTCTGTTTACTATTGGTCTTTTCTTAATGACTCATATGAGCTCTTTTATATATTTAAGAATGACTTTATTAATAATACATATGCATGTGAGTATTCATTACAGCATTAGCTGCAGTTGCAAAGCACTGAAAATGACTTAAATGGCCGAGCCTCATAACTCTCCTGCATACACAGGGGAGTATTCTGGAAGCTACATGTGTAATATACCACCATACTGAATTGTAATGGTCATATGAAAGCATAGCTTTTAAATTAAGCCATCTGCATTAAACATGTATACATTTTCCTTGTCATTATTCCCCAAACAGCACAACTATATATAAGTTTGGATGGCCATTGAACTAAATGAACTCATAACAGCCACAGTTGCCTGCATAAGACACACACAAAATTGGGCCTTTCAACATTCCATCATGAATGGTAAGGGACCCATGAGTCCCCACCCCTAGCTGAGGACCTACTGTCAATTCATAGTTGCTCGGGGATACAAGTAATTTTCTTTAATGTTGGAGCTACTGGTAAGCCGCCTGTGCTAAAGTAAATAACCCCTAACCCATACTCATGCCAGCAATCTTAACTAAACTCAGTGGGTCACATACATATGTACCACTCAAAAGACATGAATATAGCAGGGGATGTATGGGGAAAAGGAGTGAATCAGGAATAGAGGTGAATAGAGGGTAATGGTAAGTAAGTATGATAAAATACATTGTGTACATACACAGTAGTTAAAAAAAATTAAATTAAAGATCATTTCCAGTAAGAATTAGTGGGACTGGAACCTTAGCTCAATGGTTGGACACTTTGCTTAGAAAACGCAAGACCATGGGATTCTCTGGGAAAATATCCTAAGACTAACAGTGATGTCTATGTTCTGAAAATGGTGCATAAAACTGTATAAAACACCAGATATTTCCCAACAAAATATTCTGGTTCTGTTTTCTAGAACTTTATCCAACAGTAAAGTCTCCCAGCACTTTCAACCTCTGTCAGTGAAATGTGGCTTGGTGTTTCAGACCATGGAAGGTGTGTGTGTGTGCCTGATAATTTCATGGAATTTCTGAAAACCCTTTACTGTCTCTAGTATTCCTTTCTCATCTGAGTAAAAAGTAAAAAAAAGATTCTAGGCAGGCTGTAGAGCAGGGCACAGAACAGAATATAGTTTTCTGTGGTAGAGTTTTGTCTCAAAGAAGAGAGAATTTCTTTGGTGGCCAATCTGCTAAATGTATTATTGTACTTTATCTCTTCTTCCATGGGTCTTGAATTTGTGTCTCAATTTACAAAACTAAATTCTCATAACATACCTGATGCATGCTCTTGAACTGACATAAATTTTCCTTTAGTATTATTTTAACTCACTTTATTGGTGTTCTGGTTTTAAATATAGAACTACAGTTTCCAGCTCCTTTTCCTTCCTCCATCACACTCCCAGCCACCTTCCCATGAGCCTGCCCCATGCCTCTCCACTCTAAAATCGATAGCTCTTGTTCAGCATTCATGCTCTATTCATGTACATGTATGAACGTATGTATGTATGAATCTGTACAAGTATATATTCATACGACCAGCTGAGTCCATTTTTGTTTCTGTGCATCTGGTTTCAAGGCAACCAATAAGGGGGCTCCAATGAGTGGAGCCTCATTTTCCTCCTCCCATTAGTCATTGGTTGCCCCAAGTTTTGGTCTATTGGTAGGACCCCGTGACATTTCTCCACTTCGGTGTACACATGTCCACTGATACTGCCACTGTTCCAGTCTTGTGACTTGAGGCGTTTCTAGGAGAAATCAGTTCACAGCAGACTTTGTGGTTGTGATAGTTTGAATAAGAATGCCTCCCGTGCTCACCTGTCTGAAGGCCTGGTCCCCAGTTGACTGACCTGTTAGGAAAGGATTAGAGCTGAGGCCTTTTTGGAAGGTGTTTGCCTTACTTCCCTGAGCTGTAGATGCAGGAGCTGGCATGTAGAGGTGTCATTTAGAGCCTGGCTCACCATGAGTACCGTTCTCTGCATTGTATCCAGTTGTGGTTTGCATTCACTCTAGAGGCACATCTTTGATGAGGGATGATAGCTGCATGTATCCAGGAAACATGGCTCACATACAAAGTGTTCACAAATCATGGGTCAGGAACTAGGCTTGTGAGTTTGTTTGCTAAATCTTAATACAGCAAGTTTTATTTTTATCTTCACATTTAAAACACAGCAGAGGGAAAAAATGTTAGCATACTTACAAAGGAGCTTCCCTTTCATCAAAATGTCAAAACATACCCAAATTGGATGTACATTTTTTAAGGTAGCAAGAATGACATGAGAATTTTCATTTTTTTTCTGTACCAGAAAACTTGTGTCTGAATATACCCTTGTCAGCACATGTGTGTGTGTGTATATCTGTCTGGTTTGTGTATCTATATATAGTCTATTAAGTGTATTTTCCAGCAATTGTCAGTGTTGTGCAGTGACAGTTTGGAGATTACTATCTTACCTGGCATAGGGGATGTGTTCTACATTCTTAAATAGCGAAGGTAGTGGGTCTCATTTTTAATCATTTTAGAGAGAGCCGTTATTTTGCCATTAGGTTAACTCTTGCACTCTACTAGCCAGACAAGAGGCTACAGATGAACTGTTATCCATACATTTAAGGGTTTGGCATATTCCCCTCCTGGAGCCCATTTGCTGCTGTTTTACCTCGTTAACAGATTACTTTATTGTGGATCTCAATGTCTTTACTTATAAACTAAAGTGATGGTGCCTCATGGAGATAATGGTTTGAGAGGAATGTGTGAAAGGCTTGGATATAAGAGCTGAAGCTTTGAAACTGCTAGAGAAAAATATAAGTTGAACACTTTAGGGTACAGGCATGACAAGTACTTTCCCAAAGATATTGCAGAGTTGACAGTCCCAAGAATTGGCATGGGATTAAATGGCATCAAACACTTTATCATAGCAAAGAAAAAGCCACCAGTGTAAGGGGACAGCTTGCAGATAGGAAATAAGTAAATGCCAACAAAGTCTCAATAGGGAACTAATATGTAGAATATATAAAGAACTGAATGAAATCCCTCCAATGCAGATTGTCCAACCAATAAGTAGGTTTGTGAACTGACCTGATAGTTCTCTAAGAAGAACTACAAGAACCACTAAATTTTTGAAATGAACTTCAAGCTCACTCAAGTCAGAATAGCTTTCATGGAGAAAACCCCTGACAGCAATGGGGTGTAGGAAAGAGGCAAGTGTATACACTGCTAATGAGAGAGGAAGTGTGTGGCCAAGGGGACTTTGGTCAGAGAACGAAAGATGACATTACATAAGGACCTACCACCCCTGGGTATATGCCTGAGGTCAACACACCACCCTCACACATTGTATGTACTGCCTCACTATTAACAACAGCCAAGAAATGAGCCACCCTAATTACCTTCCCTGGAGGAACTGACAAAGGAAACTTGACCAGCTATAAAGGCAGGGGAAAGAACATTTTCAGGAAAAGAACACAACTAGAGACTGCGCTAAGTGATTAAGACGATACAGGACGCTCAGACAAATACCACATTTTCTCTCTGTCTTATGTGTGTAATAAAAGTAGAAAAGGAACCCTGAGCAGGAAGAGAGATCCTTAAGATCTTAAGGGGAATTGGGTGAGAGCAGAAGGAGGTAGACTGTAGGCCAGCCAGAGGGATCCAGGAAGAAGTGAGAGCTGTGAAGGAGAGAGATAAGAACAAAAGGCTGGAAGTGGCCCAGTTGGTGCTGAGGAGGTAGAGGCAGGACGGTCACAAATCAAGGTTATGCTTGGCTCATCATGACTTTGAGGCCAGCCTGGCATACATGGGGCTCTGCCTCAAGCAACAGGAAAAGGCCAGTGAGCTAGGTCAGCTGGTAAGGGCACTTGCCCCACCTAGGATCCACATGGCAGAAAAAAAAAAGCACGATCACACACACACACACACACACACACACACACACACACACACACACACACACACACACACGAAAATGCTGTAATGCAAACACATACTACTTTTTATAACTTTACAAAGGTAAGAGGTAAGTAAGTCTACTACATGCCAGGCATAAATGTTAGTTTTATATTCTCTTTTAAAACCTAGTCATATTGGGATTCTGCCCCTTTTAGACTTATCATAAGATAATTGTGTATAGTATAACACAGTGTTATGAATGAGTAAATATAATGCAAACATGATGTTATAGACACTTCAGCCTGGTTTTATTGTCTCCTGTGTCCTTCATATGTTACTGAACTATTTGGATAGATAGATATTTGAACTGCAGTATGGTTTCCTAAGTAGGTTCTACATGACTCTTGACTTACAACTTATATATCTATTTTAATGTATTTATTAGCTAAAAACACAACAAGCATATGGATGGGGATCTTTTAGGAATAGGTAAAAGTGACCCCTAAAGAAAAGTCAGCCTAATCAAGAATGTCAATTAGAGTATTATAGAGTATGGGAAAACATGGCAAAGATGATATTGAATGGCAGGATTGGAACTTAAAAGCCAGGAAAAGAACAAACAAAACTGATTCCAGGTCTTGGACTTTGTGCTCTGAAGTCTCATTCTCATCTCAGTGTCCTGGGTCCCCAGAACCTTTCTGGCTTCCAGCCTAGCCTGGAAAACCTGACAAGCTCCAGGTTCAGAGAGAGACTTTACCTTAAAGGAATAAGGTACCCAACCTTCCTCTGCCCTTGTCACATGCAAGACACACATGCACATACACCCCTACACACCACATTTACATACAGACAAATAAAGTAAAAATAAGGATGCTCAGATGCTCATTAATTCCTCTGCCTATCTTTCCATCCATACTCAAGTAGCTGTGACTTTTCAAATTATTTGAAGACCTTAGATGAAATTTACAGACCAAAAAATAGGAATGAATGGCTAATTTTTGTGTTGTGAATAAACCAATAGCAATATTCTTCAGTGGTGCTCCTGGGGGCTGTAGGCCTTTCTTTCTTCCTCCTCCGGTGCCGAACTTACTGAGGTGCACTTAGGCTTATGGGCCACACATGTTCCAGTTTGTATTTTAGATCATTGTTTTCTGTTATTTAGCTGTTGTTACTAAACGAACATGCTTACATCTCAGTATAATATGTATATAAAGGATAATGATGAGATAAAGACATAAGTATTTCGACTCTCAAACATTTTAGTAACTGATGTGCAAACATAGTGTATAGTGACCCATCATATTTAAGTGCCTCTTGGAGT
This sequence comes from Phyllotis vaccarum, assembly GCA_033318265.1. Lineage (NCBI taxonomy): Eukaryota > Metazoa > Chordata > Mammalia > Rodentia > Cricetidae > Phyllotis > Phyllotis vaccarum. The sequence goes on along the minus strand of JARWLC010000012.1, from coordinate 40,992,455 downwards.
CTTTGGGAGTGGCTTGTGTAAAATGCCCGCCACATAAGCACGAGGATCTGTTGGGGTCCCCAGCACTGAGTAAAAACCAAGTTGTGCTGTCCCAGTTCAGAAAGGACAGATTCGTGGACAGCCAGCCTTGCCAAATGAATGAGAGACAGAATAAACAGGGTGTGGTGGAGAAGGCTACTGACCATGGGCTATGGCCTCCACAGGCATGCTTGCTTGATCTGTGATCTTTTTGGTTCCGTGAATTTACTCAGAACCTCCCTGTGTTTGTCAAGGAAATTTGCCTGTAGCTTCTCTCCAACTTTCTTTTACTTTGTTTTCCTACCCTGTCCGGCCACCTGTTCTTCAGCTGGGGACACAGACAAGGAAAAGCAACTGAAGTTTCACCTGCTGTGCCTTATGTGAGACTCACCACTGTTTCTCTTGTCCTTACATTCTCTTGAGGTAGTGAACCAGATGGGTCGTAGAATCCAACCTAGTGTGCTGTGGGAACTGAGTGCAGCTCTGTGTACAGAGAGGAGAGAGAGACAGTAAGGTCTTGTGGTCTCTTACATACTTAATGAGGGTTGTGGATTAACTCCCTTGGGCAGCCACACCAGCTGTTGTCTTTGTAATATATACATTGTGACTTTGGGGAGTCAGACACTTCATTAGTATCTATTAGTTATTAGTGTCCTGCACGACTAATTGGTTGCACTCTTTAAATAGAATCTAGATTTGTTCTATAAAAATTCATTTTATATACAATGCTTGGAAGTATTTTAAATTTGTTTAAGAACTGCCTTCTCTACCGTATGCTCTAAGCAAAATTGATTCTTTTCCCTGATAATTGAATAATTTTGAATATAAAGTGGTGTGCAAGAATCAAAAGAGAAGATAAGACCTGTCATGGTGAAGTGTAGGCTCGTGTCAGATGTTCATTCTTCTTACAGGGCAGACCATTCGAGAGAAAAGGATTGTCGAAGCAGCAAACAGAAAAGAAGTAGACTATGAAGCAGGAAATATCCCAACAGAGTGGGAAGGTAAGTGTTCACCTCCAAAAGGATGTTCTGAAAGGCAAAGCATTTAATGATCTATAAAACTAGCTAAGAGTACATGGAATTACTTCTCCATGGAAACACTTTACAGCTGTTTCTGGAACATTGCATTTATTTGAAATTTGTAAAGGTAACAGAATCTTAGTAAGGCAGTCATGTGTGGCATCAGGAGTTGTGAAGTTCCATCAGGACTGGGGGTCAGGGTAAGGCAGGCAGACCAACCTCTCCCATCTGAGAGTCAGGCTGATGCCTTGCCCCTGTATCTGCACAGTCACCAGACTAGAGGTCCTTTTCCAGAACTTACTGACTCCTGGACTTGGGAAAGTAACATATTTTGAGTCTTCATTTTCTCCTGTATAACTTGTGGAGAACACTTACATTAGGCCCTGTTTTGTAGTATTTATCTAACTCACAAGGACCCTGTTAACTGACTGCCTCTTAAATGAAGGATAGATAATTGACCTCTATCTGAAGACAGAAGCTGAAATGGAAAGCTACATTTAGGAGCTGAAGCAGGGGAATTACCTCAGCCTCAAGGCCAGTCTGGGCTGTAGTATGAGACCCTGCCTCAAAAACAGCAAATTTTTTTTTTTCATATAAAAGATAAGGAGGACCTGGGACACCACATAAAAAGCTGTGTGCAGCTGCATGTGCACCTGTAATTCCAATGCTGTCTGGAGTGGAGACAAGAGGATCACTGTGCGGTTTGCTGACTGGGAGACAGCTCCAGACTCAGTGAGAAACTCTTGTCTGTCTCAAGAGAATAAAGCAAACAGTAACAGAATGCCCAATGTCCTCCTCTAGCCAGTATAAGTAAGTGCACACATGTCGGTCCACATGTGCGTGACATGCACACACAAACACTAAAGATAAAAGACTTGACCGAAATATCAGTATCACCTTTACGTAACACTTGCCAAGTGTTGCCTGTGGTGTGCCCTTTCTGTAGTCCTTATCATGTGTGGTCATAACAGCAGTCCCGTAACTCAGACACTATATTTATTCATGTTTAATCTGTAGAGCATCTAAGGTCCAGTAAGTTTAGACCAATTGCTGGGATTATGCATCTTGGTACATATAGTGTGCTCTTGCTCCTTAGTGCTAATAACATAATAGCTTCCATGTGGTAGCCATAAGCATTATGTGCCTGTAAACACCATGTCAGTGACACCCATTTCTACTCACTGACTATTAGAACACTAGGACTATGAGAAAAGAGCAACGTGTGGGTAGATAACAGAGCTTCTCTTCTTCTAAAATGTAGTCGCTAAGTTGGCAGCTTCTAAGGAGCAATTGAGCCATATTTTCCCAGATTGTCTACATTTGCAAATCTCGGAATGTTTGTGCCTTCTTAGGAGCCCATTTTGTCATTTTCCCAATAATAGTATAGAATTAAAGTGTTTATAGAAATAAATTAAGTTATAAATAAACAAATAGGTAATGGCTAATTTTTCAGCCTTTGAGACTTTCAGAGAATTGGAATGAAGTTTTAATGCTTTTTACGACTCTATCCTGATCTAGTAATTCAGCATACTATTCCCATGGGGCATATTCTTAAAAAATATGAATCAGACAAAATACTGAAACACAAACACTTTTGCAGTAGCACACATCAATTAAGTATAAAAATAAGCACTTTGTGCCATGAAAATATTAACAAATATGTACAACCCTATGTACAGGGAGGGGGAGTGTCGAAGTCATTGACACCAACACCAAATGAACCTGTTTTCAATTCAGATGAATAAAAATTGATGTTTTAAATTGTTAATATACCTACCAGCTGCCTGCTGCCATATAGTAAGAATTAAATAGTGTGGCTTTCATCCATTTATCTCGAAGTTGTTGATGTCCTAGAACATACATTCAGGAGTAGGCGCAAGACCAACTAGATAATATGCTAATGACCTAGGAAATAAAGCAGGCACAGGACAAATAGAGTGCTTTGAAAGCTTCTGCAATTGCAATTGTAATTAATATTCAGAAGGTCCTTTCTGAGAAGGTACCTTTTTTTTTTTTTTTTTTTTTTTTTTTTTTTGCATGGAAACTGAAGAAAGATCTGGCCTACCATAAGCAGAGGGGGTACCACTAAAGGAAACACAAGGTTCTGATGCAGAGACTTGCTCTGGTGATTAAAGAATATTAAGGAAGCCAGTTTGATTGGAGAGGAGGCTAGAGAAAGCAATGGGAGAAACGTTTAGAGTGTTACGAGAATGCCTGATCTGGTGGGCAGCACTGTGGGCATTGTGTGCTAGTATAAGAGCCCTAGCCTTTCTTCAGTGAATTTGGAAGCCACTGACAAGTTTGAGGAGTAGCCACATGCTGAGTTAAAAGGATCAATCTGGCTAATGAATTAGAAGAACTGAGGGTGATGTCATCAAAACATGGAGAAAGAATGTTATCTAATACTAAGGCAAAGAATAGCTGTGACTTGGACCAGATTTAACAGCAGGAATGGAGGGAAGTAGATGTATTCTACAACAGTGTACAAGTAGAGCTAATGGGATAGTTGACACATTGGGCACAAAGAATGTGAGTTGTGGTGCTAAGCCTCAGTTCTCACTGGGAGAAAATGAAGTAGCTCTTAGCCACAACAAAGAATGTGAGATTTGGAGGAAGTGAAACCAGTTTGGGAAATGGTAAGTTTGAGATGCCCATTCAACATCCGATTAGAAATGGTAAATTGAGAGTCAAGAATTCAGTGGAGCGGGGCAGTGGTGGCTCACACCTCTAATCCCAATACTCTGGAGGCAGAGCGGGTAGATCTCTGAGATTCAGGACAGCCAACAATACACAGAGAAACCCTGTCTCAAAAAAAAAAAAAAAAACCAAAAACAAAAAAAACAAAAACAAAAACAAAAAAAAAAAAACCAAAGAATTCAGTGGAAATGTCAGGGTTGGAAATAAAATGTGGAGTTTCCAGCAAACGAATGCTGCCTAAGTCTGTGAAGCCAAATGGAATCATAGAGGCAGAGAGTGTAAACACGACATACATGAAAGGCTGGAGCCTGTGCCCCTGGGGTTTAGAACAATGGAGACAACAGGAGCGACAAGAAAATTAGGAGAAGAATTTAAAATTTCACATTCTGGGAGCCAATCATCAAGAAGGAAGATGTGATGAGCAGTGTCACATACTAACCTTTCGCGTTGAGACCAGACAGCTCAGCACTAATCTTAAAAAACAGTTCAGAAGCCCAAGAGGAAAAAGAGAGACTTTAGGGAGATAAGTAGAGATGGTGTTTTGAGGTGGTTAACTGTAAGTGACATTAAGCATGAGACCCTGCCTAGAGGGGAAGGCAGAGCGACAGAGGGATTTGTGTTGGCGCCTTGGAGACAGGGAGGTGAGAAGACTTTTCAGTAGTGATGGTGAAGATCCAACCCCAAAGAAAGCCGGTATCAGCCCTTGAGAAGGGAAGCTGCACAGCACTGCTCCATAGGGAGTAGAGCACAGAAATTCCATCAGTAGCAATTGTGATAATGTCCATGTGGGTAGATGAGACAGTGAGAACCTGCTTAAACCCTGGTTCCTCCTGCTGAGGCAGGAGTGCTTAAAACCTTCCCAAAGCTAACAGCTGCTACCACATGTGAACTCAAACCATGTCTGCTAAATCTATGAGATTTTGTTTTCCCGTTGGTCCAGAGATTGAACCTAGGACATGCAAAGCAAGGGCTGCATTGCCAAGCTACAGCCTCAGCTCTTTTACTCATTATAATGTATTAAATTCTGTCCTGTTATGCTGTATAATGTTAGATTTAAGCCACCTCCTTAGTAACTTGGCCAACACCTACTTTTCTTTTGGGTTTGGGGTAGATGCTGATTCCCTTTGGAATTCTTTCCTGATCCTACTCTCAGTCAAGCCCTAGTACCAGATGAAGCATCTCTTGTTTTTACTCATGCCCTGCCCCTGAAACAGTTGACACCTCTAGCAAATCCCTGTTTACTTTTCTTCCTTCTCCCCCTGGACGTGAAGATTCTTGAGGGGAGAGCCATAACTTGCCCATCACTGTATTTCAGGGCCTACCTTAACGCTTTACATATAGTAAGATGCTCTTTATGTTTATTCTCTCTGAGTTGGTATTTTAAGTGATACGTCTCAGACATGTACATTCTGATTATTGTTCAAGCTCCAACAGTTTGTCTGCAGAATGCTTTTCATCATTGCAACTGAAATGTCCTTCCTTAAAAATTCACCAACATTCTACCATTTGTTGTTATGAATTTGACTCTTGTGGACATATATAAATAGAGTCAGGTGGTAATTGTCCTCTTGTGTTTGACTTACTTATTAGCACAGTATGCTCCTGCTATCTACCTCATAGCTCATATGAGAATCCTGTTCCCTTCTCGGGGTAAATTGTGGATTCCATTGCGCACAGTCATAGCTCATGCATTCATCTAAAGGTGGATGCTGAGTTGGGTTGCTTCCATCTTTGGTTATTGTGCAAGATGGTACTATAAATATACATTTACAAATATCTTTAGTTTTAAGCCTAACTGTAAATAGTTATAAGTCTAAAAACATTGTGTAAAAGACAGTTTGTCAGAATGGAATAAAAGACAATTATAATGAACAGTTTTACCTAACTGGCATTTAGAGAAGTTAAAGGAGGGACATTTTTCTCCTCGTTTTGGATCACATGTTCTTTGTAAAAAAAAGTAGCCAGTACTAGTTTTATAAAGCCTAGTTTATCCTGTTTATCAATCCTGACAGAAACAATAAAGAGGTAATACTACAGACCAGAGTCCTACATCAACACAGACACAGAGCTCACTGACAATCTCAGTGACCTAAACCTGCAGTATATCAAAAATGAGCCAGATGTGATAGTATACACCTGTAATCCTATCCACTTGGGAGGCTGCGTAGTTAGTCTAGTAAGGAAGATTGTGTCTCTGGCCTGGCTGGACTACTTACTGATAAAATGGACTACTTAAAAATAAAAGGGGGCTTGGAAATAGAGCTCAGGAGTAGGTCACCTAGTGGCATGTGCAAGACTCTGCATTCATTTAACCCCCAAATAACTATATAGAGTTATGCTCCTGTGATGGGTTGTCCTGTGATGGGTTGTTTTAATATTAGCAAGTCAAAGGCTGGGAAGGTGGCTCATCAGGTAAGTGCTTGCTGTGCAAACATGAAGACCTGAGCTTGGCTTCCCAGCACCCAGATAAGAAGCCAGATGTGATGATGCGTGTCTATAACCAAGTGCTGGAAAGAAGAGACTAGAGAATGTATAGGGATCACTGGCCGACCAGTTTAATCAATCAGTGAGCTCCCAAGTTCGATGACATACCCCCCCCCCTTTTTTTTGGATTTATTGATTTCTTATATATACAGTCTCCAGAAGAGGGCACCAGATCTCATTGCAGATGGTTGTGAGGCACCATGTGGTTGCTGGGTATTGAACTCAGGACTTCTGGAAGAGCAGCCAGTGCTCTTAACCACTGAGCCATCTCTTCAGCCTGAGATACCACATCTTTAGAAATGAGGTGAAGAAGGACCAATGAGATGGTTCTGTGGATAAAAAGCACTTAGCACTAAGTCCAACAAACCTGAGTTCAGTCTCCTGAATCCACATCGTAGAAAGAGAGAACCAACTCATGCAAGCTGTTTTTTGACCTCTACATACACATACACATGCTCCTCCCAAGACATGCACACACACACGCGCGCGCTCACACACACACACACACACACACACTTTTTTTTTAAATGTAGAAGTCAATAGAGGATGACATCTTCTGTCAACACCATGTGTCCAGAGGCATGTAAACACCTCCTCCATATTGATACGCTGCATTTTGACTTGATTTTTATCAGCATACAGTAAACCTAGAATTTCTAAAACTTTTTTTTTTTTGAACAAGGATAAGATTGGGAAACTAAATAGTGTAAACCTGTTTTATCAAAAATTCAACTGGTATTTTAACATTGTAAATTTAACATTGTATTTAACATTGTAACCTTTCATAGGTTGCTGGCTGGAATATAAAATAATAGTACAACAGCTTTAGAAAATAATTTATCAGTTCTTTATAAATGTGAACGTACTCCTACCCCCCCCCCCAGCTTAGAAAATTCTACTAGGTATTTCCCCAGAGACATAGAGACATATGTCTGTCTACCTAAATACTCTCCCCAAAATTTGTGCTGAAGCTTCAGTTACCCATTTTGTAAGTGCCTAAATAAATTGTCCTATTCCCGTGCAGTGGAGTTAGGTGTAGCCACACAAGCGTGAACTGATGAGCTTTCTCTGTGTGGCTATGTATAATAAGTATACCACACGTTACCTACTCCAGGCAGCATATGCTTATTACCCCAGACTTTCTGTGAGTCGGGGGCTCAGACAGCCTAGCTGGATTCTCTATCGAGGATGAAGATGACAGCCAGTTGACAATCTGCCTTCTTCCCACCTGGGTACTTATTGGCAGCATCATTTCTTGCAGTGTTAGGACTAAGCTTCAAGTTTCTGCTGCATATTCAAGAAGCCACCCTGAATCCTAAAGGCCACCAGATAATTCTTGTATATCTGTAAGATATACTTAAAGATCAGTTCCCAGAAAATGACTCATTTCACAATATGTCTTTTGAAAAATTTCTCAAGCTTGAAGAAAATATACCTTTATTTTTATGAAGTGAGAATACTCAGAACTGGCGAAGATTTCTTTTTTCTTTCTTTCTTTTTTAGTCATGTGACTTTATGAGTCTCTTAAGTGAAATAAACATCTCTTCCAAATTTATATATTCTTGGTGCAAACTATCCACTTCTTTATACTTTTGATTCTGTTCACCTACTAACCTGGTGGTAGGATATCTAATTTACCATAGATGCTTGGCGGTGTTTCTGGAAAGATCGTCATGCCTGTAGAGATTTGAAGGAAGTATATATCATAAAGTATTCTTCTCCCTGCCTCCTTTAGTCTCTGCATGATTAATGGGAGCCTTAATTGATGCTCACCTTTGTACTCAGGGTAGTTTGTATGTGCCAATGGGAAGACTAAGGTTCATGCATAGTCATGAGTATGCAAATGAGCGCTGATGAAAAGCTACTAGGATCTTAGGGCTTCTAGCTGTCCAGTCATTTTTGTTGAGTTCTCTTTAAACAGTAGTAACATTATAAAGAGGACCAATACAGAACTCACCTTACTGATATCTTACTAATAGTAAGAACATTTTCGGATTCATAATTGGATAGAGGCACTGCTTAAACTGTTTCAAGATTTAAAAGTCATGCTTCACTATGCTTCTTCTATTCCCTCTTCTGCCTTTTGCCGGCTCTCACCAGGACATGTCTGTGCAACTGTGGTAGCTGAGGAAGTGAGTCTGATTGTCATAATGAGTGATCACATGGTACTTATCTAGCCGTGGTCTTTACTGTATACATAACACACAGCAGTACCATCATCAAGAGATGTTTCGGGTATCTGGCTTTTGAAGAATCATAAATGTATAAGCTTGTTGCAGTGGTTAACATTTATATATCCATTTAAAGCAAAGATTGTTAAATGATCATATAAAATGAAGCCTCGGGAAGCCTTGGTCCTTCTTCAGAGAACAATGTACTGTGACAGTGACTAGGTGGCATTCAACACCCGGCATCTGAGCTCTATTACATACTTAAACTTATAAATGAATATTTTAACTTAAAACCAATAAACATCCGAAAACACATTTCAATAGAGTGATTTATAGACACTGAAAATTTTAATTCTATATAATTTTCATGTCATAAAATGTTCTTTCAGTTTTTTAAACTAACATTTAAGGTTGTAAAACAATCAGTAGTTTCCTCCAATGTCTTCACCCTTATTGAAACCCTTGAAAATGAGTGGGAGAGCAGCTTAGTGGGAGAATTCTTGCCTGCCATGCACAAGGCCCTTGGGTTCAACCCCCAAGTTCTGAAAAAGACAGGAGATTTTTTTTTTTTTTAATGCTTTGAATTCATTAAAACATCTCTTTTCGGTTTTGGAAGAAATCTGAAAATGCTGGTTTGTGGATTTACCAGTCAGACAGTCATTTTGTGGTGTTTTTTCCTGATCATAATGTACATTATGCCAATGCAGTTTTTTTTTAGCACAGTCTCATGCCCACTGGTCTGTATTTATAGACTCTAGAATATACAGTGACCGTTAGTAAAATATATAATAGCTAATCATGAAGTTTGCTTTAGGCATTATGGTAGTGGTTTGCATTAGATATATACTTGTTGCTGAGCGGATTGTACTAAATGATAGCCCTAGGGGTTGGCACACATTTTCTTTAAAGGACTAGATGGTATTTTGGACTTTGTGGGTCATTTGGGCTATTACATACAGTTGCTCAATTCTGCTGCTGTAGCCATAGATACAAATCAGCATGACTGTGTTTTGATAAAATTTTATTTATAGACACTGAAAATTTAAGTTACTTATAATTTTCATGTCATGAAATATGCATCTTTTGACATTTAAAAATGAGCCACATAAAGATGGAAAAGCAAGCAGTAGACTGAACTTAGCTTGAATCTCAAATTTGCTGAGTACTGTCCTGGTGGTTAATTGTCCTGAACTATGTTTCTAATATGAATTAAAACTGAAAAGTTGTCTGAAACTTTTTAGAGGTATAAAATCAACAAATATAAATTTTAAAAATAACAAACAAGTTTGGCCATAAAGAAGTAGATGAAAATGTTGTGAATTCCTTTTTTTTCCTGATGGCATGGAGGAGTTTTGACGTTACTAAGCCATTTGTTTTTCTAATGAGCAGGAAGAACTATTACAGTGACTATGAACAGTGTGAACTGGACATGTGTATTCAAGGAGTATTAAGTATACACTTTCTCAAGCATTTGCGTGATAAATTTCTTATTGGTACACCCTGACTTTGACAACCTATAGTCATATAAAATCAGTGCAAGTTTTGGTTCAGGTGGTTTGAATAAAAGCTAAAGAAAGAGAATGTAGAAAAGAATCAGAAGTAGAAAGGCTCAGAAATGGAATTGAGGGTGCTGAATGTGGAACCTGTTGGAAATGGGTCAGTGCAGGAGAGGGCAGCAAAGGGCGATAATTCCAGCCCACAGTTGAATGTCCATCTCCACACCTATGAGCAACCATGCAGAACCGGACTTTTCAGGAAGGCAGGTCCAGATGTTATTATTTGTATGATAAAAGGCATTTACTAAAGCTGACTTGAAGAGCAGTGTCTGCTCAACTGATAGAGCTCTGCCTTCACAACCAGTTCACCATTTTTAGTTCCCAGCCTGCTCCTCGCTAATTATATACCTATAAGCACATTGCTCAGTCTGTCTGAGCCTCAGTTCCCTGGTATACGGAGTAAGGTCAATGATTTGCCCTTTCAGACATGGTTAGGCTTACAACCAGCCCTCTCTCTGCTTGGTGCCCTTTGACCGCTGCTAAAGGCTGACAGACTGCTTAGGAAAGCATGGCTGGTTTCAGAGCCCAGGACGGGAGCAGATGTGATTTGAATCCCACCATTACTACTTAATCTTCAAATCTGGAGAATTATCTAATTTCTCTATAAAATAAGGACATTTCATGGTTTTATACAGAAGGTGGCATCAACTAAAATTAGAAAACTTTTTATTTTTGTAAAGCAGTGCTTCTGTACATGTGGGTCACGACCCCTTTGGGGAGATCCAATGACCTTTTCACAGGGTCACCTAAGGTTGGTTAGAAAATACAGACATTTATTTACATTGTAATTTATAGCAGTAGCAAAATTACAACTATGAAGTAGCAACAAAAATAGTTTTATGGTTGGGGGTCACCAGGTCACCACAACCCAAGGAACTGTGTTAAAGGGTCACAGCATTAGGAAGGCACAGTATAGAGACTACATTGCTCACAGTGAGGTTTTCAGAATCTCCTGTAAACCCTTATAGGACAAATAGATGCTATTGGATCTCTGCTTTTTAAAAATCACTAATGAAAATTCATAGGACTGGGTGTGGTCCTGTATACCTTTAATCCTATATCTGAGTTCAAGGCCAGCCTGGTCTATATAGCCAGCTATAAGCCAGCCAAAGCTGCCTAGTGAGACCCTGCCTCAAAGAAAACAAAACAGAAAAACAAACATAGGTGTATTGAATAAGATTGAATAATAATACATTTATCTCTTTATATAATGTAAATATAAAAATCATATAGCTTTCATAACAAGCATTTGTTGTAGATGCCATTTTAATTTCCATTTATAAAAGAAGAATCTGCTGCTTTGAAAAATTGAGTTGCCCTGGGTGTCACAGCTAGGATATGATGGAGGTAGAAGGAGAACTCAGAAAGTCCGATTCTAGAATGTGCTTTGTATCTTTTCTGGAGGCAGGTGCTCAAGCCGTTCCTCTTGCTTCAGGGTCTACCACGTGGGCACTGAACCAGGGTCTGCTCCAGCTTGGCATTAGTGACGACTGATGGTATTCTCCCACCAGAATAGCCAGCTGCTTGCTAGCGTATATAAGAAGAAAAATTTCTGTAATAAAACCTTTCCTAAATCCTTGATAAACTGGGCAATTACAAATTTAGATTTCCAGAATAATGTAATTTTGACATTGCCTTGAACTTTATGTCATTTGTCCTTTATGCCGTAAATAGGCTAAATTGAATTGCCATGATGATGAGCTGTGATTTTTGAAGATGTGGAACTGCCTTCTTGATAGTCTAGTATTTTTTTTCACAACACAGATCACCACCTGACATTGTATATCTTTGAGTTTATTTTCTATGCCCCATTTTCTAGTATAGATATTGCAATAGATTGAGGCATTTCATCCGCTCAGTTCCATGCTAAAGCTCCAATATTTTAAACAGTACATCATAGTTGCTCTTATAGAAATATCTTATAGGCATCAGTGAGCAAAATGTTTATGTTTGGCCAGCAAGATGCCACTAAACTTGACAACCCGAGTTCCATCCCCAGAACCCACATGGTAGGGGGAGAGAACTAGCTGTGACAGGCTATCCTCTGACCTCTGACCTCCACTCATGCTATTGTGTCCCCCATTTAAAAAAAAGAAAAAGAAAAGAAAGAATGTTTAATTTGGATAAATTATGGAAAACAGATACTTAAATGTTACTTTTTCATTCTAGCATGGATTAGAAGAACAAGAAAGACTCCACCTACAATGGAGGTAAGAAGACATGGGAAAATATGTAAATAGTTTATGCTTATAATGCTGTGCTTTTTAGTTGAGATCTTGTACTTCTAAAGATACATAAATTCTTGGGAAAAATATATCTCAGAGTATTAATTTTACTCTAAGAAATAATTCTCAAGTATGTCTAGTAAAGTAATATATTATTACAGTACATTGGCATTGCATAGTAATAAAATATTGTATGATAAAATGCATGTGTGCTTTCCTCTTACACTCCTGTAATTATAATTTCTCTTTTCTTAACATTTTCGTGCATACATTCAGTGAAGTATGATTGTATCCAGTTCCCTATTTCTCTACAGCAGCTACCCCATCTCTCCCTACCATCATGCCCCTCTCTCAACTTCATGTCTATTTGGTTTTCTACTTTCTTTTTTGATAATCCATCCAGTTCTCTTAGCACCGCCCATATGTGCATGGACATGGGGCCAGCCATTTACACAGGAAACTTACCAATGGGAACCTCCTCCAAAGAGAATGATTCTCCTTCCCTCAGTGTCCATCAAGTGCCAATAGCTTCTCATTAAGGGCTGGGGCCTGGAGAACACACTACCCACCTGTCCATGCTGGAATTAGTACAGTAGCCAGGTCACATCTGAAGACGGCATTGCAAAGCCTTCGCCCCATCCTTCAGTTCTTATGTCCATAACATTCCCTGAACCTTGGAGTGGGGAGGAGTTGGTGATGAGTCTCTTGTTCTCAGCACTTAGCAGATTCCATGTCTCTGCCCTCACTAAAGCCACTGTGAAAAGAATCTTTGACCAAGGTCGAGAGCGTCTTCCCACATCTATAAGTATAAATGTGAATATTTTAGAAGAAAATTTCGCCTCAATAAATGCACATCTTATAAAATTTATCAAAAATATTTAAAAAATACATTTTAGTAGGAAAGATCAAACAAAAAATGAGTACTAAGCCACTTGCCTACAATATTATCCACTCAGAAGGCTGAAGCAGGAGGTTGGCTGGTTTGAGGCTACCCTTGGGGATTCCCATCTTTAAATTTTTAGAATACTGTATGTTTGACATCTAGCAGTTTATTTTAAACTCAAATACTATGACATTACTATTTCTCTTCTGGCCAATTTGAAGGGCAAAGGGATCAGTTTCTAGTACAGTTCTTGGGGTGCCCTGGCCCGTGAGTGATCTCATTCCAACCAAAGCGTGAGTTCATCCCCTGACCTTATACCTGCTCTACGCTATTCCCTAGAGAAGCTTCAAGGAGTCTCTCAGGTTTAATGCTTCTTTCTGCTGCCATCAGCTGACAGGCATATCTACTTATATTTAATTTCTTTTAAAAGGCTCCTCAGAATCCTAGGATCCCTCTCTCTCTCTTGTTCTCTCTCCCTCTCCTTCACCCCTCCTTCCTTCTTTGGTTTGGTTTGGTTTGGTCTGGTCTGGTCTGGTCTGGTTTGGTTTAGTTTTTCCAGTAGTCCTGGCTGTCTTTTAACTTGCTCTGTAGACCAGACTGGCCTCGACCTCAGAGGTCTGCCTGATTCTGTGCATTAAAGGTGTACTCCACCACTGCTTGGTTTTCTCAACTTCTTAACTCATACACAGATTTCATCACTCCTTCCTTGAGTACCCTGGTTTGGACACCTTAACAGGCTACTGAAGTTTAGTGTTTGTTCATTGTTTTATTGTCTCATCTTTCTGATGATGTCATAATCAAAGGATGCAGGAATTAAGCCTTCTTCAGTTTTGCATCGGAACCACCTGATGTAGAGCTTCATTTGTTACTGTGAGGTGGGTTTTTATAGATAGATTTGAGTGATGAGCTTGAGTTTCTATCTACCAATTACACATTAATCTTATAAAAATGAACATATTTCCAAGTTGAACATCGCTTTATCTGTCTTCAAAGAGGTTCACATTCAGTTCCAGCATATCAGTGATGTTTAGCACCAATTCTGCAGTGCAGTATGAAGTGAGCTTAATTTCACGAAGCCAATACAGAATACTTTTCCTGACTCTTACTTTATTATAAGCCTTTAGTAGCAAATGTTTAAAAATATTGTTCTTTTCTGACTAAGAGAATAGTTGGAAGCACAATAAACTTTTCTGTTTGCAAACTGGTCATACTTTCTGCTAATTATTGGCAAAATACATGATGATTCAGTGATATGTTTATAGACAGTAAAAAAGAAATCCACATTATTAGTAGTCTGTCTACTTTTTTTCCATATTTGCTTTATGAAAGGGAAAAAGGAGTTTGAGATACCAGTGAAGAAAGACCAGTCAAAGGTGGTGCTGCTGTAGTCTAGTCAAAGGTTGGAGTACTCATCATGGCTTTGGTTACTTCCTGGACCACGGTCTTGACTCTGGGCTGGAAGCTCCAAAGACTCATTTTTCCCAATGGTTGTGAAATGGTTGGAGAGCTCCCAAGTACTGGTTTACAGTGGGGAACCATCACAGCAGGGCAGACAGGAGTTTGGTTAGTAGGCAGATGGGGGGAAGTAGGTAAAATAATTACTTATGCTTATGTAATGTTGCTTATTGCATCCACCTCACAAATGAGACAGTCTGACCCACAGGGATGCAAATGGTTGAGAGAATTGTATGTTGTTACCAGTCTCTCTCTTCATACAAGCAGAGCCTTGTGAGTTAGAACAGAAAATTGTCAGGTGCTAGCTGAGCCTCCGCTCTCACAGACAGTATTTATCTGGACTATCCGCCAGTGTGTGCCTCTTGCATCTTCTCTTCTCTGTTCCCCCTGCTGAGTGACAGCCCTCTTCTACAGTCACGGCTGTTGCAGTGTGGCCGGATGCTGTAAGTCCTGCAGCTTTCCTTGGGTTTTACCTTTCTATACTCCGTTCTGGCATATAATGTCAATTTTGCAGCTTAACATTCAGAGGAGAATATTGCTTCTGAATTCCTGAGGCCTATTTCACTGTTGCTCCAAGTACCTGACATTTATTGAGTTTTCTGTGCTCAGTATTACTAGGTTCATTTTAGAAGTTGCCAAGATGAAATGTCTTAAGTTTGACATTTTTCATATATAGCCCTACTCTCCTGTTGACTTAAAGTACAAAGGTGGACTGTGTTCCTTTGAAAAGTACACACCCCTCTTATCCCAAATCTTATAGTTTTTGGAATGTGGCGGAACCTTCTAAGAAAGTTGTAGCATGTATCCCCCTGGGATCTAGCATCATCAACTAAAAATGAGTGAATTAGGGCCTATGTCTGAACATGGATAAATCTCAGAAAACATGGTTTTGCACAAAAACAGCCAGTCACAGAGGATCCCATACTGGATGGTGTTTATGTAAACTTGAAAGTAGGGAAAGAATAATGGGTGTTCAGTTAAGGTGGAGACTTAAACACAGTTTACTTTTACAGGTCCAGTGGAAATGACAGCAACAGGATGTATTTTAAAAGGCAAAGGTGACAACTCTTTTTAGAAGGTAGAAAATACACAGACAAATGGTAACAGCTTTAACAGAACTGTCAGGAAGGAAAGCCCAGAAGTAACTCAGCTTAAACACAGAATTCAACACGCCCATGAACATGAACTCAACACCCTGAACATGGGTGACCTGGTGCCAAAAACTAGGAACTTATTGGAAACTTTTTAGAGTTAATTAGGTGCTGGGCATTTAGAAGAAGAAACAATAAAGTTAGATGTTGTCATATTGTTCTATCGCGGCCATCATTGATTCAGGGAAGAGTCATCTGCAGATATTCAA
Organism: Phyllotis vaccarum; assembly: GCA_033318265.1. Lineage (NCBI taxonomy): Eukaryota > Metazoa > Chordata > Mammalia > Rodentia > Cricetidae > Phyllotis > Phyllotis vaccarum. Next base: position 40,976,587 of record JARWLC010000012.1, on the reverse strand, counting down.
ACTGTATGCTCCTATTCTTTAGGATAGTAGGTCTCGTGGTCTGAAAGCATATGCCTATGAGTTACTTGTTAATTATAAAAGGGGAAATAGAGCTTCCTACTAGACAAATCTGGCAGGCAAAACCCTAGCAGATAGATGGTCAAATGTTTTGCTAAGTATTAGAAAACTGATATCATGAGTGCCTCCTTGTTTGAGGCAGAGAATAAAGCATCATCCATAAAATAATCTTCCAAAATGTATAGCCCTAATATAATCATGAAGAAATGACCAGAAAACCTAAATTGGCAAACATTCCATCAAGCATCAGACCCTGTCATGATGTCAGTGTCGTGAATAACTAAAGCACACCTAACATCTGAATCATGTAGGGCTTTGCTATGAAGGATAGTTATAGATAACTGGTAACAATGAGACCTGTGTGGTGTGTTGGGAAATAGTATGTATCAGTGCTAAGTCTACAGAAAAGGATGCTATTAAATTCTCTTTGCAATAGTGTGAGGCTGGGCAGTGTGTCCTTTCTATCCAGCTCAGAACTCCACATTCATTCTCATGAAAAAGTAAACAGTTTAGGCACTGAAGTACTGTTTACTAGACAAATCCAAGGAAAGGGGGACATTCTGAAATCCAGTTGGGCTAGCAAGACAGCTCATCAGGCAAAAGTGCTTGCCATGCAAGCCTTAAAACATGAGTTCAGTTCCCATATACTAAGGTGGAAGGAAGAATTGACTTCTGAAAGTTGCCTAAGACCTTCACACATGCCCTATAATTTCTGCACACACACACACACACACACACACACACACACACACACACACACCTCCTGCATACATACACACATGCACACACACACATACCTGTGCACATACACACACACACACACACATACACACACTCACACACACAATGATAATGGTGATAGCAACAATGAGGGTGATGGTTATTTTGGTGAATAAGTTAAAAAGAAATGTTGAAAACAGAATGATTAAATGAATACGCGACATGGAAAGTGAGATCCTAATTATCTCACTGCTGAAATCCTAGAACCAAAATAATCAGGCCTTTATGCTCCAGGTAGGGTACTGAAAGATACTTTATGGGGTTTTTCAGCAACCAGGAACAACGTAAACCCCCAGTTAAGGACACTGAATTAAGAGCTTCATGATGATGTTATATAGATCCACCCATCAGATTTACACTGAAGTACTCGGCTTCTGGGGAGTGTCTAATATGAAAGGCAGTAGCCTACATAGTAAGTAAATAATCAGGAAAAGGCAACTTGGATAAAACTATTGCTTAAAAACCTTACTACCATTCTCAGAGATACGAAACAGGAGCAAAATGCTGCTTAAGAGAAGCACAGTTTCATCACACAAGTGGTTTGGGGAAAATACAATAATGAAATACTTAATGCAAAGATTAGAACATCAGATTTCTATAAAGCAGGGCAAAGGACAGAGGTGTCTAAAGAAAAGGAAATGGTTGGCAACACTGAAAGCTAGAGATGGTGCCCTCAGTGCAAAGGTGGGTGGTAGCCTGCAGTTCTATACCCATTTGCTTGACTATAGAAAAGACATTTTCAAGCATGGGAGGTCTTGCAGAGTTTTTTCTCCAAACTCTAGGTCAGGAAGCTATGAGAGTGACAATATGACAGAGTGGGGACACAGTTCCAGCCTAGGCAAAGAGTGCTAGAATGCAGGGCAGCTAGACCATTTGGCGTGGATGCCAGAAAGAGAGAATGTTTCTCAAAATAGAGGATGCAGTACATCAGAACATAGCAAATGGGTCTCACTTGTAAGTCAGTGTATGCAAAATAGAGTTAACTCATTAGCTCCAATAGAAAAAAAAATCTATTGCTTTAAAGAGAAACCATGACCATCTGAATACCAAAGGCGTGATAATAAAGTGTTACATGACTGCTGCAGAGTGCCTAACAGCAGAGCCTGCCTTATGACTCTTGGACAGTTCTTTAGATCCTCGATTTGGCCTGCGCTATGGCCTTAAGCAGCAAGTGGGCACTGAGTGTAGAGCCCTGTGCCAAGAGTGGTTTACCAACACACTTGAGCCCTGCCTTCCATCCCCAGTCCTACAAACAACCATCCAGAACCAAGTGAAATGTATAAGGTAGATGCTTTTTGGGAAGGGGTGATAGTATTTTTCATGACCAATGTTTTTGTGATATTAGCCTTATAAACTTGGACTTAAGGAAAACAAGAATTTGAACTTGTCTCAGTCTCCTGATTGCTGGAGTCTTAGGGGTGAGTTCCGTACATGACAAAGACTTTCTCACCTTAAGCTTTGTAAACCAGCCCCATTCTGTAGTAGACTTGGTAGTTAGTGCAAAATGTGTCTGATTGTTGTTGTGTCCAGTAAACTTTATTTACAGAAACAGTAGGTCAGTGAAAGCAGTTTGCCAATGCAGCCACTAATCAGTGGTTTTCAGGCTGGCTGGCCATACTGCTGGGCATGCAAAGGCTTCCTGTCCAGTATTCAGGTTCAGTAGCTTTAAGAAAATTAGTTTCCATGTTCTCTCTGCATATGCAGTCTTTTGTTTAAAAGAAAACAAAACAAAACAAAAAAAAAACTCTGCCTAAGAACTGGCCTGCTGGTTGCCAGCCGACTGGCTCTAAAATTACTATCAGAAATGTGGACTTTTTAAAAGGAAAGATTCTCTTTTGTCCAGTGCTACATCTGACCATGGGGCCTTGCTTTGGGGTATAAAACTCTCGAGTCACCACAGAGACCATGGAGGAATGGCTCTCATCTGAGGAAGAGTTCCTCAAGAGCAAAGCAGAGAAAAGCTTCAATAAAAATGATCTGAGTAGCAATATGTTGTTTTTCTTCAGGACACAAACCTGTGGCCTTTCTCCAAGTCAAGAGCTGTTCTGTCCACCTAGCTCGTCATCCACTTAGCATCCTAAAGTTAAAATTCGGAAGTGTGGAAGTTGCCATGGGGATGCATAAGAACACATTTATTTTTTTCTGACAGCGAGTAAGTCAGATTTGACTGATGAGGTTTGACAGTCAGGACTAGCTTGCCAATTAAGTTATGGTTATATCTCCTACGAGTTGAACAAGCTAATCTGAAGCTCTGTGCTTTACAAATACTCAAAGCCTGCATTCACTGTGCAGTCGCTACGGGCGCGGGCCTAGCTGTTCATTGTGCCAGCTGAATGTGATGTGGTCTGCAAAGTCTCAGGACATAACCATGCTGCTGCTGTTTATGGATGTGTTGAGATACAGTGCAAGCATTAGAACTTACATGGAAATGACAAGCAGGACAGGAAACATAAGGCCCTTGTTGGAGAGGCCACCAAGAGCTTTTATCATATCAGCAGTGTTTAATCCATTTGATGTGATAGTGGACACAAAGGAGTATATTGTTAGTTATATGTATATTTGTTCATAAAACATTCTGTTTAAAAAGAATACCAAGAGCGCTGCACTTGTTATTTGGATAGTAGAATGTTGCTTAGCATGCCCTGGGTTCTATTCCCAGTACTGCATAAACCAGGAATGGGGTGCAACTTGTGAGACCCTGCCACAATAAGATAAATAAATAAGCAGTGACTTACAAGCACATCAGATTAAACCAGACAGTAATGGCTCACACTTTTGATCTGAGCACTTAAAAGAATTTTCCTAGCAACACACATAGAAAAAAAAATCAGCAGGACTTAATTTTTGAAATTCCTTCTGAAAGTCATAATGCTTAATTAAGTTTATTATTTATTCAGTTGCCATTTAGTATTTACCTTACATATACTTAAAAGTTAATATACTTTCCCCATGGACTTCTTTTGCACATACTAACCTTATCTAAATACATTTAACATAATATTGTTGTTATATTTAGTTTCTAATTTTAGTGTCTTTCTTCATTCTATGAAGCTGAATTAATCCAGTATGATAAAATTGCAAAGAAAAACCTCTTCATGCATCACCTTTAGAAATGGGATCTTAACTGCAGTTTCCACAAGTGTCACGTGTTCTGTGACAGTATGATTCTGGGATCCTGTACTTGCAAGGCTGAAGAGCTTGCTCAGTGGCCTGTTTTTTATTTAGCTCCTGGCCTTTCCCCAAAAAAGACATGTGTGACACAGTTTAACACCACTGTAACAGACAACCTCTGGGAACTTTTCTGTTGGTCCTTTGACTTCCATTATACCTAATGCATTTGTCCCTGTCTCTAATCAGGTGCAAAGGTCAGGGCCAGCTCCAGCAGCAGTGCCTTCAGCTCGGCAGGATACCCCTTCCTGATCTACTCGATAATCATATTAAAATGGTAGTGCTGAAAATAATTTTACTCTTTAATAAACAGAAATAATAATAATTGCTCCCAAAACTTGTGGTAGATTCCACAGCTCTGGGTTTTAACAAGGTTATTTATACACCATGCCTCAGAGCTTCACTGCCAGGGAGAGTGCTTTTTCTGCTCTTGCTTAACTACCACAGTATATGAAAACACACGTACCTGCTTGCAGCACATTCACTTAGCATTGGAGAGGCTGTTTCTCCCCAGGTGCCTTCCTTGGTGTTGACTTCCAGCTCTGTTAAAACAGCAAGGATGTAAAATTGACCTCGCTTCTGAGAGAACTGTGGTGAGAGATGAAAGTGAGTCCTGGGAGCATGTTGAGTCTGTTCTCCACTGCTAAGCCCACCTGTCTCCTTGCCTGAAGCATGGCTTCATTAGTCCTTCAAGGGCTACTAGAAAATGGGAGCCTTCTCATTTTCACAACATTGGTTTTAGGTGCCTATTGCTGAAAAGCATCCTGTCCAGTTCCAAGACTTTCTGTCTGCCAGGAGTGCTGCTCCCACATCTGTCTGTCCAAGCAGAGCCACGAGTTTTATTCTTAGCTCTGTTTCCCACCCTTTCACTTTTATCTGACTTTTATGGAACAGAATATAAGAATTTTTAAATAAGTTGTAAGGTGCTATTGTTTATTATTTTTAGGTTTATTCCTGCTCAAATTCATCAAAATATAGTAGGTACATATTAGAGAGCATACTGAATTCTATTTGACTGGTCAACCTAAGTCATATCAATGGTCACTAAGACAAGTCTCATTTAGGTTTGAAAGCCAGGCTTAGATCCAGGTTGGAAAAGGTTGAGGGAGTCTATGTGGGAGATAATGTCTCTAAATTCACACTTTTCTTGTTACTTCATCAAATATCTTGATTCTTTTGTTCATCTCCGTGCTAGAGAAGTAATGATTTTCTGTGAGCTAAATTTAAAGAAAAGCATGAGCAATAGTCACTTGTGTGGTGTAAGCTTTCATTGTGGAAAAATGGTGTTTAAGAAAAGTACATTGATTTACATTGTTGATACGCTTTCTAGAAGGCCAAAGAATACTTAATCACTTCAGATTTTATTATATTGTTAGGCGTGCTCAATTGATTCTCAGAGATGGATCCTGTTAGGCATTTTGCAGACTGTGTTTTGATACGTGTTTGAGTATATTCCATTACCTGCTCCATCCTGGAATCTGTGATGCAGCCTTTCACTTGTGTTCTAGACCCCAATATAGATGTGTTATCTAGAACAGGCTTTCAGTCCCTGTGACACACGAGGATGGGCTGAAATGAATTACTGGGTTGCAAGAATTTTTCTTTTTAATGAAGTAGGAGGAACATGTGATAGAAAATGGAAGCCAACAAGAAGACACACCAAGGATAACTCAATCAACTGTACATAAGTTTGTGTCCAAGTGGCCTCAGATGCTATTTGTCACTAAGTGCCAACTGGACTTATACCCTGGTCTTCAGGTGTTTAGTTAAAATTCTGCCTAGTCTAGATCTTGGTGCAATGTTATACTTAAAGTGGTATTACTGTCAGACTGAAACTCGGAGACTGCTAAAGGATGACAGTCCAAGATGCAGTATGGCCCGGGGGTTCCAAAAAGAATCGAAGAGCACAGGAAATATCCCCAGGAATTGGCAAGTATGCTTGCGTGTGATTCAAAAGATTCTGGGCCATAGAAGAAACAGTCAGATCGCAGAAACAGCCCGCAGCATGGGAAATCATCTTTGCCAACTCTATATGGTAGAGGATTGGTTCATCTCTAGACTATATAAAGAACCAGAAAAACCAAATCATCCAATTAGTAAGTGGGCAAGTGAACTGAACAGATACTTCCCAAAGGAAGAGATACAAATGACTAATTAATATTTGGGAAAACGTTCAGTGTTCACCATCAGGGAAATGTAAATTAAAACTGCATTGAGATTCCATCTCACACCAGTCAGAATCATCAAGGAAGCAAACAGCGAATGTTGTAGAGGGATGTGGGGAGAGGGGAACTCTGACACACTGCTGGTAGGAGCGGAAACTGGGCCAGCCACCATGGAAATCAGTTTGGAAGTTACCCAAAAACCCTGAAAGAGAACTACTGTGCAACCCAAAGGAATCCGAGTCAGCATAACACAGAGAGGCATGCACATCTGTGTTTACTGCTGCTCTGTTCACAGTAGCCGAGATGCTTATCAGCACAAACGGATATGGCAGAGGTGATACACATGCGCAGTGGATTTTTATTCAGCCATAAAGAAGAATGAAATAATGTCATTGGCAGGCAAGTGGGCTGAATTGGGGAGCGCTATGTTGAGTGAAGGAAGGCACCACATACTCACGGAGGTGGAAAAGAACCGAGGAGGGAGAACTATTTGAAGAGAGGGTAGTGGGACAAGAAAAGCAGAAATACATTTTCCTCTGGGCGGAGTCTGCATTTGAGCACACCCATGACCACGCACAGACAGGACAGGGATGGCAAAGGCAGTGAGAGATAAGAGCGTGGTACCAGTGTGTGCATGTGTGATTGTGTGTGTTTAAGAGAAAAACAGGTGTGTGGGAGGCAGTATCTGTGATTGCCTATGTTCTCTTGTCATGCTGTTTACTCTGGTTCTGGACAGAAAGGGAGTGTTCATCCCTGAGGTCTAACCCCTACTGATCGGGGTTATGTTAACTATGTTAACTCCTTTGTCACATTTTTTTCCATAGACACCCCCACGCTGTCAGAACTACAGTGAAGTTGCATCTTTGTGAGGGTTTCTGTCAGGGTATGCATCTGTGAGGGTCTCTATCAGGTGTGTGCTTGTCAGGGCTGCATCTGTGTGAGGGTGCTGTCAGCACTGTACCTGTGTGATGGTGTCTGTCAAACTGTCCCCATGTGAGGGTGCCTGACAGCCTCTGACTTACCAGGACCTCTCCTACTGAAGTCTTCATCCACCCACACATTGTAGGGCAATTTCTTTTATTCAAATTTTAATTTTTAAAAGTTAATTGTGAAGCCCATTCAGGTAGCTTTCTATGAACCATAACAATGAACAGCATGGCATAGTCTAACATTGTAGTAGTGGCACACACACCTTGGCAGTATCTAACAACTCTCTAATTGGACTTAAGACCCACTCAATGAGAGGGAAGCTATGCCTGGTCCGGGAAATCTAGAAAGCTATCCAAGGCTATCCAATTAAAGCCATGCAGGAAGAAGCTCTAGGACCAATTTATTATAGTGTGAGAGGAAAGGAGGCTAGTTGTCAATCCCAGCGGGAACCTGGTGAGGAATGAGACAGAGAGAATGTCAGACTGTCTTTAGACTTAGAGTCAATAGTAGATGTCTGCAAGCACCATGGAAATATGGGGGTGGAGTCTTTTCTAGGTCCATCCATTTTCCTATACATTTCACAATTTCAATTTCTGGTGAACATTTGCCTGCCTGCTCAGAAGACAGCACCCAGTGCAGTGAGCAGTGACAACACATGCTGATTCAGGCTCCCCTTCTTCCCACTCTGCCTGATCATGTCCTTTTACTGGATCCCTTATTCAACGTCAGCCGTATGAAAACCAAAATTGTCTTTAGTAGACATGAGCTCAAACCAGCACTGGTCAGTACCAGGTCATTAAATTCAACAGGCGTACTCATTTTATACTGACTGCAAGCCGGTTATGCTGACACTGAACAGTGTGTTTGTTTATAAGAGCATGGCTGAAACCATGTATCAAGTGCTTGAAGCTTGGTGACCAAGACCATCTATGGGAAATGAAATGCTGAAGAGCTGAGAACTCCCCCATGTACTTCAGCCACCATGAGGCTAATTTTCACTAACTAGCCTGGTATAGTCGACAGCTGTAAAGTTGATCTTTGAAGGCGTTTCATGGTTTTCTTTCCCTGTAAGTGAGTTGTGTTGTGGGTATAGCCCTTGGGACTGGGCTCCACAGCTCTGCCTTTTATCAGTTGTGATTTTCTGTAATGGGCTTCATCTGTTGCAAAGAGGTGTTTCCTTAATGAGGGGTGAGGCATACACTTATCTGTGGGTATAAGAACAGAATGTAATTAGGGATTGTACTGGCTTAGTAAAGTGGTGGTTGTAGGTTTCGCTAGCCCTGGGTGGACTAGGTTCCCAGGACCAGGCCTGGTTTCCCTCTTGTTGAGTAGGTCTTAAGTCCAATTAAAAAGCTTTTGGTTACTGCCAAAGTGTGTGTGCGTGTGTCGCTATTTCACCCTTTGGTTATTCCATGCTGGTTATTGCTGTGGTTCATAGATCTCAGAGTTGGTTAGGGCAGATGGCTGGTTGCTTTCCTCCTTTGGAAGCTTGCATGTTGTCTTCTGATATCATGAAAGCTAGTCCTCAGGGAAAAGGCTTTCAGGTCAGATCAGCTTATGTGTCAGCTTGGGGTTGGCTCATTTTTTAAGGTATTTTTAAAGTGTGTGTACACATATGTGACAGTCATATCTGGTGAAAAAATAAATAAAATAGTACTTTTTGTTTAAAACAAATGCCATCATTCTAGAGATTCTCTCAGGTTATCTTTTTGTTAAAATATTTTTATTTTGTTGGTACTCAGAGTAAAAATACATTTAGGTTTTAAATTTTGCTTTTCACCTTTAATGTATAAAGTTCAAGATATGTACTAATAAAATACAGTCTTTTCTGAATTGCACAATTGTATATAAGGTGAAATGTTCAGAAGGAAAATGAAGTTTTTATGACAGGCCCTGTCTTCTTCCCAACTATTTCTAGCTTTTCTATAATTATGTATTTTGACAGGCTTTCTTTTTCAGGCAGGTGGAAGGTATGTTTTCGAGAGGACTGATAAGCACATGGTTTCAGTAATTGTCTCCCCCACAAAATTAGACTAATTGCATTATCAGCTCTCACCAAATTACAGGGCAATTCATCATAAAAACTTATTAGTGTTTGTCTAAAATAGCCTCACTAATGATGTCTTCTTAGCAAAATGAGTTCTGCATTTCCATCACCAGTTGGATGTTTTGCCACATTTATGCTTCATAGTCATTTGAATGCAATAATTTCCTAAAGCTGCAACATTATCGCACTGGAGTAACACTTGTTAACAAAATTCATTTGTGTATTGGCAAAATATTTGCCAGGTAATAAGTTCAGTGATATATTGAGTAATAATGTGGGTTCACCTAAGGAAACGCTATTGTTGCCTCTAAAAAGCAGGCTATCCTTTAAGTAGGAAGACCTCCTGTAAAAAATAATGAATTAGTGCTAAAACAAACATAACATGTAAATGCTATTAGGCTACAATCATCCCAGCTTTGTTCAAACTAAAGGTGCTTTCTGATATCAGGGTTACTTATATGTATTAGAATATTTTTTCAAATAAGCTTTGATACCTCGTATACAAAGAAAAGGCTGAGATGGTGAGGAACTCTCACATTAGGGGGGCACTCTTGGTCAACAGCAAGGGTATGGAAGGCACAGAGGGCAAGTTCCAGGAGTCAGTTTCCTTCCTTCTATCCTGTGGCTCAGACTGAGGTGGTCAGGCTTGGCAGCTAGCACTTTTACCCACTGAGCCTCTCCCCAGCCCAGAAAGATACTCTTAAGGAAAATCTGAAAGGTCTCATGCAGCTTGAGAGTTAAAGCCTTTTAGTCCCAGCATGAAAATACAGAAGTAACCCATCTACTGTGAAGTGAGCTCTTACCTAGCAAGTGACAAAGCATGTTGCCTGTTTCTATCCCATCCTGTCCTGATTACCCGATTACTATTCAGGAACTGGCCATCACACTATTCCTAAAGTCACTTACCTTATTAAATAAGGGAATGATCATCAGTGATTAGCAGTAGAAATTCAGTCACAATTTCCTAATGGTTCCTCATTTTGTGAGTGCTCTGATACCACATTCCCCCTTTTATTCCAAAGTTGTTGGGTGGCATATATTCATTTTTCAGAGGTAAACTAATAATACATTTTGCAGCCATTAGGTTTCTTGACATTAGAATGTGATACCCTCTTGGATATCTTGAAAGCTACATTACAAGGAAACCAGTTGCTTTACTGCGGTATTCAATTAAACCCAACCTCAGAGTCCCTGAATGGTCTAGGCCTGGCAATGCCAGAATGTACTTGTTTTGGAGGAAAAGTGAGATCTACTTCCTCCTTCTGAGCACCTTTGTAAGAGAAAGGTTAATCCTGCCTTTAAGAATATTGGTCAAGAGAAAACCAGCAGTAAACTCACAGAAAAGAGAAGCTAAAAATTTGCTTAACAAATACCTTGTGAGTATCTTTTGTGGCTAGATGTTAGTGGATATGATGGATGTTGACAGATATAACATGGAACTTGTACTTAGGAAAGTGTGTGTGCCCAAAATGGATCACTTCAAATATGAAAAGAAAGAGAAGCAAGTGCCTGAGGAAATCATAGACTCGGCCTTCTTTGTGTAAGGCCAAGTTCAGGAAAGCTACTTTGGAGATGTCACCAGACTGAAAAAGGAACGTTCAGGAAGAAGAGCCATCGGACACCAAAACCACACACTGTAGGTCAGAGCAGTTGGGCAACCTAAAGCATTTCTGGTTTTCTGTACTTAAGATTGAAAAGAAGTAAACCAAATACACAGGGAAGACAGGAAATGCGCTTTTAATTGACAGAGCTTTGGGAAGACACCTACTCCCCTTTACTATACCAACAGGTATAAGTTAGCTACATGCACGTTTTCCAAATACCATAAAAACTTTCTGATAAAAGTTCCAGTCCTAAGGTGTACCAAGAAAGGAATGAATGGCAAGTGAGCGAAGATTTACACAGTGACATAGTACTTGTAAATATGAAGTATTCTAAACATCTACCCACAAAGGGTTGAGGAAATATGCCACATTCCTATACACAATGGAATGTTAGCCACTAAGTATCCAGTGAGAAGAATACTGTGCTTCTAACTGTGGACACACATAGGTATCTGAAGAATATTAAGTCAAAAGTTATGAGACTGCAATGTATATGTTTAGCTTATATTGACAGCTGTGTTTGTAATGAGATACCTTGTGTTCATTCTGCAGTATATAAAGGCCATGAAGGGAAAGTGTACAGTGATGTGCTCTGCGCTTTTTAGCAGAAGAAATAAAAGTGTAGATTTCTTTTTTTCTGCTTCATAAATTTGTTTAGATTCCTGTATTTGTTTTAAAGGCATTTTGTAGAGAAAGCAAAGTAGTTTTCCTTTTGAGAAAGATAAGGAAGGAGCTAAGAGGTCTTAAAAGGTCCGATTTACTCATTTGCAAACAATGTCTTCCTATTTTGTGTTTCCAGTTTGTGGAGTGGCAAAGGGGCAGGCTGGCTGATGGAATCAGCACACAGCATCGGCAGTCACGTGCTACATCCAGTCCTTAGCTGTATTTCCGTCTGTAGTCTCTCTTCCTACAGGGGTCTAAGCCTCATGAGAACAGGTCCTGTGGTCTGGACCCTGACGCATCTGTAAGATCTAGTCTAGAGTGATTGGTTCCTGGCTCAGAGTGTGCGCTCTGCATATGGAAGGACTCATCTAGGGAGCTCTCTTCCTTTCTCTTACATTTATCTCTTCTTTCTTTCTTCTGATTTCCCAGTGATTTTACTTTTTTTTTTTTTTTTTAATATTCTCACTGTTGTTGTTTTAAAGGGTAGGGCACATGTTGACCGGGCAGCTTCTGCCTTGCAATAGGTTCCAGGGATAGGATTTGGACCACTGAGCCACCTCACCTGCATCCCCATCCACCATTTTGATTCCCTCCTACACCTCCCGTGAGAATTCTAAGCTGACTTTCTTATTTCATCTTCTAGTCCCCATCAGTGGGACATCAGGGTCATCATTCCTGAGCCTCTTTAACTCCTGGCACCAATCCTAAAAGAAGCCCAACTCCACTGATCCCCATTTGAGCTTACACTTGATTGCCTGACCTTCAGAGGTCACCGTATCCTAATGAATACGCTGGCGGCTTCTCTGAGAAGAGCTGCCCCTGTGTTCCTCCACTCTTCCCCATCCCTCCCTCAGTACCATTTCAGCTAGTTTCATCAGATGCTGCCCTTCAGAGAATTCTACATCAGTAGGGCTTCTTCAGGGAGCTCCAACTGCCTGGCTGCCAACTCTAGTCATGTTGCCCAGGGCTGTGCTTCTGTGGTGTTTGCCTCTCGAACTGCAGCATTGGATAGTCGCAGATGGCCATCTCTGACCCCTGCCGCTGCCTCCCCATTACCTAGCTTATCTTCCTATCCCTGTCTTCTCGGGTTCTATAATGGAGAGGGAACTGCTTTGTCTATCTGGGGAGTTGGATGGGTAGAGGGTGGGTGTCCCGGGTTCCACTTTAAATGACTAAGAGTCATTTGCCCAGGCTTTCCTACTACCTCTGCCTCTTTGGGACACATTAGTCGGCTCTGAGCTGACACATAGGTACCTGTCGTCATGTTCCTGTTGGTCTCAGGCACTGGGGATGGATATTATGATCTGTCACATTTGTGTTGTTATTACCAATGTGCTATCCTGGATAAATTACTCAGTGTGCACTGGGCACAGAATATAACCATCGTTACAGCCCGTTCCTCTAGGGGGAGATAAAGTGTTTGGGTTCTAAAAAGTTGGCTGATTATTAAACTTCCTTACTTTAGCCTAACTTAGGAACTCTGTTTTTGAGCAGTGATATATTCAATGCCAAATACTTAATGACTGACAAGTAAAGAGTACACAAAAATAGATTTTTTTTCCAATTTCAAAATCATCATCTTTACCACATTTATTTTTAAAAACTAATATAAATTCCTAAGCATATAAATATCTTTTTCTCTCAGTTTTCAAGAATGTAAGCATTTTGTCATTATGAAGAAAAGGCTTGTAAATTATTTAGAACCATAATTTAATTAACAGTGAAATGAATTTATTCTTAATTGTTAGCTCTTTACATTTAGGTTTGCATGTGTAATGCAGTGCAGTACGTGGAGCCAAGTTCATTCATTCAGCAAGTACATGCTGGCCACATATTTGCTGGGCCCTGTTCTAGCTAGGCACCGTGTGTCAGGGAGGGACAAAAGGGGAAGAGCCAAAAAGGGCTGACAGAAACTCATTGCCTTATGGCCACCAAACTGCATATGCGTTTACTTACCTTCTGCCTTGGCAGCCCAGCTTCTAGAAATCTACTCACTTATCAGACAAAAGCAAAGGAGTAGTCACGCAAGGTGCTTCTCAGAGACTAAAAGATAACAGTGTGAAGGATGGATAGATAATTTGCCTTTTTATGGAAAAAAAAAAGGGAAAATATGTAGGAAACCTGATTGTTGTTTGTTTGAATAAAAGATTAGAGGAGGGAGATCCCGATATGGAAGAGCAAGGTGGAACCTAAGTTCCCTTGGTTATGCCATCTTGCTTAGCTTAACTCTGAAACAGTTATTGCACAACTAGGCAAGGGGTGTTCTCTTCAGGTTGTTGGACCTTATTAGTCACAGGCTCAGGCAGTCGTGTGAATAACCGGAAGAAAAGCCTCCTAGGCCGAAAGGGGCCCAGTGAAGTATGTCTGAGAAACACAGAAGAAGCCAGTGGAGCCAGAGAGTACATAGTGGTCACTGGAGGGGGAACCTCAGTCGGGTCACCTGACCCTGGTGAGAGGTGGCTTGTTCAAGTGTAGGCCCGAGATGAGTTGAGTAGAAGGTGTCTAGCAGACATCCTTGTGCAAGAAAGAAAGAGTTATCAGAGGACAGAGGGCAAAGCCGAGAGGCTCAGCCGAGCTTTGGCCAGCTCAGTGGGGTCCTGAGTGTTTAGACTGCCCGTCTGGTTACTGTGCCCTGCCTGTCTCAGTCTCTGGACAGGCTGCCCTTACAGCAATAGTGAGGTAACCGTCAGCTACTGCTACACATGCTCACTTTGTGGAGAGATAGGAGTTGCCTTGTCACAGTCCCCCTGCAGCTGGAAAGTATCTCATGAGTGTTCTATATCTGCCACATGCTAATCTGACGTAACTTCTAATAACCGGTGAAAGGTTTGTTAGAGGAACTGGCATGAAGAGTTACCCTCTGTTTGTCATGTGAACATTACATCATAGAGGCCCAAGGAGACCTGTTAGGTGGTGCACTGCTGTTGGCAAGAGGGGTGAAGAGACATGTAGTTTCAAGAAGCAATTAGAAGAGCTGGTAAGATTTAGTGCTGGTAGATACAGGAGGGAAGGGGGCAAAAGACGAGCTTTGTAAACAACCACAGTGACGTCAGGGCAGCTAACTTATCCAGTGTGACTGAAGCACCATTCCTGCCATCCTCACAACTAAACTTACTCCCTCAGCACCCCGCCTACCAATTCTTCCTACCTCCCTCTCCCCCTTCTTCCACATCTTCATTTGATTCTGCCCACTGGTGTGCATTTGGTCATGACAGAGCCTGTTCCAAGACTAATAGTTGGCTCTCAGGGCTGTCTGTGCACAGTGAGCTGTTGTTGTAGAGCTGGGAAGGACACAGTGCCAGCATCAGGGAACATGGGAGATGGTCAGAACTGCACTGGTTCCAGCTGTAGGCAGAGCCTTGTGATTGTCTTGTGAAGAATTGTACCAGGTAGTGGCAAGTGGAAGCAAATCCCTATTTCAGGTGTAGGCTAGTTGTGTGACTTAAGCTAGCACCCTGGGCCTCTGTGGTCTTTGGGCGTCTTTAAATGAAAACTGTCTTTTAGACACTCAATTCCAGTGGACTATGGAATTTGACTTAAGATTCTGGATCCTGGGGAATGACAGGGCTAAAGGTATAAAGTTGAGATTGCTCAGCATGTGGAGATGGTATTTAGACTTGTAGCATGGGAAACAATTATCCATAGAAAGAGCATCCAAAGGAGAGGGTTTGTGCCTGAGCCCTGGACACTTGAGGTTTGGCCACAAAGGAGCTGACAGTGTGATAGAAGAACACAGTTGTTTTAAAGGCATTTCATCTGTACATCTAATATGTGACGCACACACAGCTTTTTTTTCTTACTTTGTAGCTCAGGGTAGCTTCAGTCTCCCATTTCCAAGTCCTGAGGACTGGCGTGTGCCCTTCTCTTTCTGACTACGACTGATGGCATGCTCTGCACGCACTCTTTAGAAATGGGTGGTTCTGCTGGCCCTTCTTCCCTGTGCTTCGTAACTGAGTGCCACGCACACAGCCACAGAATGGCCTGTCTTCTCCGCCTCCCTCCATCGTGGCCTTTCTTTCCTCTGAATTTCTAGGGTAACGTCCTGTGTCATTTCTCTATCCCCTGTGTTTGTCTTCCCTCCCCCGCCTTTCAGTCCGGTTGGCACAGTTGCCATAGTCATAATTTTAAAAAGTAAAGTAAACATGAAATTCTATTTATAGCTGGAGATGAAGCAGATAAAAATATATTGTAGCCCATTAAACATTAATTGCAAATAAACAATTAATTCTAAGTGTTAAGTTTGCCCCATGCAGTATTTAGGGCATAAGTACTAAGAAGTTGTTTGTTTATCAGAAATTCAAATTTACATTTAAAAAACCTGTATTTTTGCTGGAATCCTATTTTTGCTTCGCAGTCTAATTGCTTCACTAATGCCTTCAGAATAAAACCTTAATGTTCTGAGATCGCAAGAGTCAGCATGTTCTGAGTCCTGTGGTCTCTGTGAACCCACTTTGAGCGTCGTGCTCTGCACTGCTTTTGTCCTCGGCTCTGAACATGTGCACACCCTTCTCCGGTGTCTAGTTCCTCTGATTAATATTTGTAGATTGGTTAAGACTCAAATGTCATCTTCTCCAAGAAATCATTTCTAACCTCCTAGTCTTCTCAGCAAAGGTTAATATTCAGGAGACTCCCTTTTCTTCTGCATTTCCCAAATCTCCTATTCTTAATGGCATTATAGATCTTATAATTTAATACATTTGTACTTATCTTTCTCCCCAAGATGATAAGTTTTTTGAGCACAAGGTAAAAATTGTATCCTCTGCCAGGCATGGTAGCACATACCTTTAATCTCAGCACTCAGGCAGATGGATCTCTGTGAGTTTGAGGCTAGCCCTACAGCCAGGGCTACACAGAGAAACCCTGTCTCACAAAACAAAACAAAATGTATCCTTTAACTCTACTCTATGGCACATAGTAGGCTTTTCTTAATATATGAATGAACCAATGATGGAAAAATAGGACCCTATGCAATAGCCACATGATGGCCATTGTGCTTACACAGCTCTTCTGGGTATTGACACCTCGCTAGATCAGGATTACAGCAGGGTACACTGTGACCTGCTCTCTGCACACCAAGGACAGTTTCTAAGAACATAAAGTTGATGTGTAGGTGCTTGGTCTTTATTTACGGAATGCATAGGAGAATAGAAAATGCAGGCATGCGCGAGTGTCTCTTTAGCTTCACCGTCTGTGTTGTCGCTGCATCAGCTCCTAAGAGTGCAACCTGTGTTTCTCTAGAACAGTCTGTTATAGCCTACACTGTGACTCCTGACTCTGTTTCTCCTGCCCGACTCCTTTTCCCACTCAGAGTATAAAAGAGAACCCTTTCCTCTCTCCACAGCTGGCACATGAACGGGTAACTGATAGCAGCCACGCACTGAGGGCACCTCTTTTCTCCTGCTTTTTCCTTCTCTTCCGCATCACTGCCTGGCTCAGAAGAAAGCCATGAAGTCCCAACATTGCCTTTTCTTCCAGGGATTATAGCCTTTCCCTCTCATATAAGAGAGCAATGTTTTCTTTCGTCCTCCTTCAAGAGTAGTTCAATTAAGTAGAGCTAAAGCTGAGCAACTTTAATATTTTCTATTAATGTTTGACTACTAAGTTTTTCTATTAAATGATGGTGCCTTTATGCTCAGAGGTTTTATATGTGTGTGTGTGTATAGACACATATATAGACACACACAGACAACACACGCACACACACATATATATGATATGGAAGTTGTTGGGTTTTTTTAATAAGGGGAATACCACCACAAAACTATTAATGACTTGAGCTCTGTGATTAATTCTTTTTAGTGACATTTCAAGATTTAATTATTAATCTGGCTCAAGTTCAAAGACAGAAGACTCAGTGCCAGAAATTCCTAACCAGCAAGGAATATAAACGAATCTTACAATTGTCCCCTCGAATAACAAAAACCAATGAGATCAACTTTTTGTAATTAGAGATGTTGGGGGCGGGTGCAGAAGGAGAGTTCAAGAAAGCATGTCAAAACAGCAAAACTCAGTGTAGATTTTCATTGCGGTAATTGATCAGAGAGTGTTTGTACTGGATTTGAAAGTGAATAAATTAACTGTGACATTGATTTGGCAGAGGCACACGAGTGATTGGCAAGAGCACACAGCAGAGCAGCATCTGCTGGCTGGAGCATGGCTCTCTTGACTGCTGCTTGCTTCCAGGAGGTGTCTTTGCAGCTCAATGCTCGCCTTCTCTCCTGAGTGCTGGAGTTCACTTACTCATTTACCCTTGGTTCATTCTTCCATCTGGACAACACCAGTTTGATTACTATACCAAGTCTTCCTTCAGTCTGAGCACTAGGTGACTTCTGAGGAATCAGTGCACCTCCCTCTTTTTCTACACGGAAAAGGGGTGAGCTACCCATTGTTCCATCCTGACCATAGTTAAACAACTGAACTGCATTTTCAAGCTCAGACTTCAACACAGTGTTTGCTAGGACTGACTGTCTCAGCACGTTACAAAATTGCTCTCAAAAAGAATTTCACAGGCGATGGGACATAGCAATGTGGCAGTGCTCAAGGCCATGAGTTCAATTCCACCCTCCACTCCCCCACCAAGGTACATATTCAGTTTGAAGTTCCCACTGTACAAATGTTGAGGTATGGGTCTCTGTGGTGTATTAATACTGCAATACATTCATATGCTAAAATGTTTCATATGATTTTAAATAGAAAGTCACCACTCAGCATGTATAGTTTAAATTAGAAAAAAACTAATACAATTGATAAGGTTGAGTTTATCCTCTGTATGGTGTATGTCTGGTGAGACATTAAAATATATATACATCTTAGAGAGAATATGACCCGATTAATAAGCCCAATTATCACAAGGAAATATATTTTTGGAGTCAATGTTTACAATATAAATGGAAGAAATAGAGAAAGGATCCACTCGTCCAGGACAGATCTTCCTTTCAGGCAGTGGAGAAGCAGAAAGAACATTGTTCTCAGAGACTAGCACTTTAAGCTGTTCCTTGCCACGCCTTAAGGCCACAGCTTTGAAGGTCATAGGTGAACCCCAAACCTGTGCTGGCCCAGAGGCCACACCCCGAGCTCAGGGAGGTGCTGGATCCTACTACATCTCATTCTTTTGACTTAATAGGAAAGTTCTAAACCTATCTATAAACTATACGTGTGTGCGCTCACGTGCATGTATACATATATATGTATATGTAACATGGACATAATTATTAAACGATGTCCAGTAGAGGGGAAGTAGGGCAGTGACATAAACAAAAACAAGCAACAACTGTCCAGATGTGTGGCAAGATACAGAGGTTACTCTAAAGCTGTTTATCTTGGATGATATGAGTATAGTACCTAAATGCTCTTAAGTTGAGATAGGAAGTGGTCGTAACTGAAACTGTCTAATCTTCAACCCCACCGTAGACCTGAGAAGGAAAATATATAACCTGAGTAAACTGGAGTACGAGTGAGTCAGAGAAGACAGCAACAGTCAGCTGCCTGGACAGTCACTCACAGCTTTTTTTGTAAAGTTGGAGCATTTAAATTTTGGTTATCAGCAAATAAGGTCCTTTTAGAAGTAAGGTATTTTGAGAAGCGGTATTATCTTGTCTTGGCAGGTTTTAGCAGCCTCTTGTCTTCTGCCTTGTTTGTCTAGATTGGACGGCATGCTCACTGTCAGCAGTAGAAGCAAGGGCAGTTTTTTTGTCTAACAGGCCATTATCTGCCAAGGAAGACAAACTCTGTGTGGAGCATCTTTGATGTCTAACATCATCTCAGGAAAGAAAGGGTGCTGCCAGGAGCAATTGTGTCTCATAGCCAAATTCTGAATAACAAAATATTTAAATGACATATTTTTTTAGGTCTGTGAAGTATTTGAAGACTCCTGTCCATCTGACATATTTTATTATGTATCTGAGAGACCTAAACAGCATTACTAGTACATGACAAACGTAGGTAACTGTGACCTGTAATTTTCATCATCTTAAAGACTGAAGCCTTCATTGTAAAAGTCGACAATCTATAAATGAGTGCACAGTTTTGGGACAATGACTTTAAGTGTAACGATCACACAAACATTAAACAAAGGTCCGTGTATGGTGCAAAATAAGAACAGCATCTTAAATGTGTATCATGACACAAAATATCTTAAACAGAGGTAGCATGTATGTATTATGACAAATATAATTAAACAAAGGTTGAGATTGCATAATGGGAATGACCACTATGCATTAATGTATAAATATTTTAAACAGAGGTAGAAGCATGTGCAAAGTATGACAAAAACATATTTAATTTTGTATCGCCATATAAATTACCTTAAACAGACATGAATTCATTTTAGATTTGTATTTGTGTCTCAATATACAAATTATCTTAAGCAGACATATAAAATAATTTTAGATTTGAATTTGTACCAATATGCAAATTATTTTAAGCAGACATATAGTATAGTTTCATATTTGTATCAGTATATAAGAATCTTTACCTGTGTAAATTGTCTATGGCTCATATTTGGCTAATAATTGTTTACAGGTAGATACAGTAATCTACCTATATCTGTCCTATCTACCTCCCTCTTTTCTTTAAAAGGTTTTGAGTCTATTTTATTGTTTTACTCTTAAATATAACTTATGACTATCCTAGCAGAATGATAATTATTTATAACCTTTAGAAGACAGAACTTATTGGGAAAGGGGCGTGGTTTTTTATAAAGTTTTGTTTTTTTGTTTTTTTTGCTGACTTGGGGGTGATATTATCTCTTATGGGGTCCTGTAAAAACTAAGGCAGTAAGTCCCAAAGAACTGACTATAAACATCTATAACTAGTCTTAGAGTACTAGGTAAGGCGATCTAGAATTTGTTAGAGATGTAATATGATGGGTAATCATAGTAAGCCATCTTGTGACTGTCTTGAACAGTTTTTACTTTAAAATTAGTCATTGAGTGGTGTACACTACTTTTTAAAAATATATCATCACAGAATAGATAGAATCATTGTGGTGGTGCCCTAATTTTTATCTATCTATTTATTTTTTGGACACATTAGAGATTATTGTTAGGGAATTTGTTGTTTATAGTGGAAAACTTAACATTATTGATATCAAATTTATATCTTAGGAGAGAATTGTGTGTAAACAAGGTTTTAAAAGGTCAAGAAAGAATCAGCATAGAAAGAAATAGAAATATAATAACAATACTTTATATATCTTAGCTGTTTTTTGGTCTCACACTAGGTGCCTTTTTTGATATGAGACATATTTTTTTAATTATGTGTATTTTACTTTTAAAATAGATGTGTTTGGATTTAGAGAAGGAGAAAGCCACTTAATTTTTAAATGCTAAATTCAGTTTGATTTGTAATTGAATTGGGACCCCATTTTTTAAAAGGTAGGGAGAATGTTAAGCGGTGAGAATTTACCTTGTATTATATATTGGTATTAAGAGGCCTTATATTTTTTTTGCTTGTAAATCTTTTAAAACTAATTTTTTTTTTTTAAGCCTTAGTTGTCTAGCATCTTTTTAACTTTTTTATGATGGTTATATGTCTATCTTTTTGTAAGGACAAAAATGAAACCCTGCCCCAACCTTTGTTCAGTGAAGTTTTTTTATGATCTTTTAAATTGTCATATTGGTGGATGAACCATTGCTTCTCTCCTTTAGGAGGTGTCTTTTTTTTAATCATGTTTTGTTGGTACTCATAGTTTTTCTTTTTTTTTTTTTTCTCCTGAATAACTCCTTCCCCAGTGAAGCGCATAACTCTTAATCTCAGGGTCTTGAATTTGTGCCCCATGTTGGGCACCAAATGTGACCCTATTAATAAGCCTGATTAATTATCAAAGGAGATATATTATTAGGGTCAATATTTATTCAGGCAACTTGCAATATAAATGCAGGAAATGGAGAAAGGATCCACTTGTCCAGAACAGATCTTCCTTCCAGGCAGTGGAGAAGCAGAAAGAGTGTTGTACTCAGAGACCAGCACTTTCCTAGCCACACCTTAAGGCTACAGCTTCAAAAATCGTAGGTAAACCCCAAACCTGTGCTGGCCCAGAGGCCATGCACTTAGGTCCGAGAGGTGCTAAATCCCATTACAATACTTAGTAATATAAACATTTTAGAAATATTTCTTTCTTTGAGACCAAAATTTTCCTCATATTTTTATTATACATTTTCCTATATATGGCACCAAAAACTGCTAAATGTATTACAGTTTTAATTGGTAATGTTTTATAAATTCCCCTTCTGTTTTCTGTATGTAGTATAATTTGAACATCATAAAATGAGTCACAGTTCCTATAAAAAAATAAATGTGAGAAACCAGTGGCATACCTAAATAAGAAACTTACTAACAATAAAATGTTGTTAAATTGATTTAAACTGTGTATTGGTTTTTTGGCATGTTTTTTTAACTTAACATTTGGACATACTTATGTATGATATACTTAGAATTTTCAAGCGCTAGTGGCTACATATATATATATATATACACCTCAGGAACATGGAACTTCAACATAAGAATTAGGCTCTGACATGGAGTGTACAAGCCTGCATCAGCTTAATTATTTATTTATTTTTATTAGATTTCTATCAATTTCAAAGTAAATTTCATAACAGCCCAATAAGAGACTGGTCATTAGCTTGGCCCACCACTGTGCTTGTCTTGAGTGAAAATGACAGGGCTGAGGCTAACTTAGTGGCAGAGTGCCTGTTTAGCATGTTCCAGGCCTTGGCTCAATCCCCAGCTCCCTCCCTCCAAATTGACTGAAGTGATTTTGAAGTCTGTTATCATGGAAGCTTTTAAATTTGACATGAGAATTATATCGTTTGCATCACATACGAGTACATAAAGCATTACAGAAAACTTCTTGATAGACTAATTCTTAGTTGCTTAGTTTCAATATTTTAAAAATAAAAACTGGGCTGGGGTTTGGGATCTTGAATAATATCTTGGAGACATTTACTTTCAATATGCATATATCACACACAAAATTTAAAGAACTAGTGGCATATGTCTTGAATTAATAATAAGTTGCTTCTAACCTGAACACTTCATATGCCTTTCCCTTGTTACTAGGTATACTGTTAACAATATGGATCCTTAGACCTGCACATAAATATTCAAGTCCACTCAGTAGTAGAGACTCAGAATTGTTCATTTGCACACCTAGCTGTGCTCTCACAGACAGAAGAACTTGAAGTAGAAGGCTCTGGGTAATCTTTAGGATTCACTCGGGTATTTATTAGCCCTTCCCTGTCCCCAGAATCCATTGAAGCCTTCATCCAGTCATGGCAGCTTATCAGAGAGCTCCTTCCTTCTCCCTCAGAATCAGATCTCTGTTTCAAGGCTCAGCTTTATGCTACCTTGGTTTCCTTTCTCTCTCAGGACACATTATTGTGGGGACCTCTTATCCTCCATTTGTTTTACCTTCCTTTAACAATCTAAATTCCTGTTTGTTGTACTTAAGATTTCCTACATCATAATGAGATGATAGAACTGGTTTCTGCAGTGTTGTGGAAAATGCCTCTGTATTAGAATTTCACATCAAAACTGAGAGAAGTGAAGTAACCATCCTGATTATATCATGCCTAATGTCTGTGACTGAGCTATATGTCAGCATGTTAGTAGAGTGCATGTTTAAGCCTTTAAAAAAAAGTTTAAAAGCTTTTTGGCATTATGATTCATGTATCAATTTGCAACATTGAGTATAGCTACCCAAAGGATTCTTAGCAAAGTAATAGCATTACAAAGGACTTGAACACCTTTGGGAAGCTTGATCCATATTAATGGTTCACACCAGGAAAATAGCCATTGTATCTTTGTCATATGTGATGAGCATTTTGAAGGTGTCCAAGCTGTTTTCTTTTGCTTTTGTATCTTATTCTCTACAATGACATTTAGTGTTACAATTTTGGCATGTAAAATAATCTATAAATTCAAACAATAGGAAACTCTGCTGGATCTGTCAGTTTTCACCAAAACAAGGCTCCATGAACAAATCTAAACATACTGGCTACAGCTGAATAATGTCTGCTACCTTTTCAAATGACAGTTGTCACAAGGTACTAGTCATTCATAAATAAATTTAAGGAACAACTTAGCATACTGAATTTACTGTCTCCATTGTCAGTATAGTTTCTTCCTTGAACTTGGTATGGAACAATATTCTTCAGCTGTTCACTCCATGGGACTTCATGTCACTCTCAGAATGGGGTTAACCTCACATGTGACTTTGTGATTATTTACTCCATGATACTTGGGCTTCAGAGGGCCACTGTTGGTATGTTGCTCAAAATCCCATGTTGAGGAACACTGAAAATGGGGTAGAGCACAGAAGACATGGCAAGCAAGTGCTTTTTCTTAGATGGAAGTAGGACAGGTTTAAGGTGGTAATTGTGAAATATCCTCACAGCCTTGTGTGCTTACACACTAGGTCCCTAGAGCTAGTAATGCTGTGTTGGAAGAACAGGTGTGGGGGGATGGAGGTAGAAATAAGTTGATAGGAATGTGCCTTGATGGCTTAAAGTCTGGTTCATTTCCTGACACCGGTCTACTTCCTCTTCTGCCAGGATGTGAGAAAGTGAGGCATACAGCTGCACACTCACCTCCAGGATCCTGCGGTCATAGCTGCCCCACTCTGACGAACAGAATCCCCTCGCTTTGTGTCTGCCTCTCTTCAGTTGCCTCTTGTTTGGTATTAAGACAAAGTGATGACTAGTGTAACTAATACAGACTGCATGTGGGATTTGCAGCCTTCATGTGTCCAGACTGTGCTTGTCCTGAGCTAGGTCTGCAAAGCCTCAAGACTTGCTGTAGTAAGAACATGATCACTGGACCATGCTCTGATGCTTTTCATCGTTTTGGAGAACTTGAAAGGAACAGACATTGAGTTCTAGGATACCCAACATCTAGCAAAGTGTCCAGAAACATTGAGTTTCTCTGCAATGAAATCCTTCCTTCTGCTCCTTCACTGTGGAGTTCATCCTTTGTATGGATTCATGTTTCTGTCTTTAGGACTTTCCATCAGCTGAAGTATTTGCTCTGACGTGTATACAGATTTACTTATGATCAATTCAGCATCTTTTATTCCTTTATTGAAGAACATCTCACAGGATGTGGAATTCTGTTGGCAGTCTTTTTACTCAAGCACTTTAAAACCATTCTCTTGTCTCAGAGCACCCACTGTTTCTGATGAGACTCAATCATCTTTATCTCATATTAGTATACCCTTTACTCCAAAGGATCTCTCTTGCTTGCCGGTTTTTAGCAGTTTGATTTAGGTGCGCTTTGGTTTGTAATTATCCTTATGGGGTCTGTTGACCTTCTTGTATATTCAAGTTTGTATTTGAACCCCTTTAAATATTTTTCTCATTGTTTCCTCCTGTTTTCTGTATTCCAATTACTTGTTATTGTCCCACACCTCACTGCGGCTTTATTCTTATTTTGCTCACTTCAGTTTGTAAATTCTCTACTTTTGGATTCATTTCTTAAGTTCTGTCTGACCAGCTGCTAAACAGCTTTCAAGTTTCCATTGGATATATTTTTACCTCTCATTTTTCACTTGGTTCTTTATTTTCTTTCTTTCCTCGTTGTGACCTTTACAGCTGAACATTTTAATAGTAGCTGTGATGAAGTCCTTCCTTATGCGTTGTCATTTCTTGGTCTATTACTATTGGCTGATTTTGAATCACACGTTCTTCTTGGTTGCATGGTGAACACTAAGGTTACTCCTTTATTTAGTGGGTGGATTTTGCTGCCTCCCCTTTTACTCAGTTTTGTACTGAAGAACCATTAATTGGCATGTGAATCATCTTAAAGTCCTGGAGGATTATTTAAAGTTTTATTAGATACACTCTAGAACAAGAAGCGATTCTGTAATGATGGAGATTTTGTATCTGTCTTTTCCAGTGTGGTAGCCATCATATACATTTGTCTATTAAATAATTTGTGTTTTCTAAATCTTATTTCTCACTTGTGCTAAATGAGAAACCATCCTCCATCCCTTGCTTGGGTTCTAACACCCATATGGCAGTCCATTATGTATATCCAGGCAGAAATATGGAGTGACATAGGGGTTATATCATGTGATCTCTCACCTTGGTATTTGGGAGCTTGTCTACATTCTCCCAGTTTATTTCAGTTCCCCTTCCAGGGAGCCAGTCTTGAAATGCAGGTTCTTCATGTCTTTCTGACGCTGGGTCCTCTAGCTTTCCAGTTGCCTTTCTTACCCCAGAGCCTTTCCCCTTGTTTCCTTACACTCTCATTTCCTCTTGTCACTCTGACTAGTTATATGAAGGAGGCTTACCTGGCCTTCTACCCTACAGGGGTAAGGATTAAAACCTGGGAGGATTTAATTGCCTTTTCTGAGCAGCGCATGTAATGATGCTCCTTAAATATGATGGTCATGTGCAAGACATCATAAGGTATTCAGGAGAGAAAATAATGAAAGCTCTGTTGTCATTTTCGGTATAGCTCCCAGTAGAGCAAGCTGCAGAACTTACTGCAATTGCACTGTTTGAGGAAGCATTTCCAGTATGAAGTGCCTCTTTGTAGCTGGGGTCTAGGACATGCTGGACTCTTCACTTGTCCTCCACTAGACCACTCTAGGGAAAGAGAAGTAGGTAGGTAGTTAGGGATTCTATTGCTGTGAGAGATACAGGGCAACTCTTGCAAAGGAAAACATTTAGTTGGAGTGGCTGGCTTACACGTCAGAGGTTTAGTCTATTATTATCATGGTGGGAAGCAAAGCTGCATGCAGTCAGACAGGTGCTGGAGGAGCTGAAAGGCCTACATCTTGACTTGAAGGCAACAGGAAGTGGTATGAGACAGTGGGCATGGCTTGAACATA
Source organism: Phyllotis vaccarum (assembly GCA_033318265.1). NCBI lineage: Eukaryota > Metazoa > Chordata > Mammalia > Rodentia > Cricetidae > Phyllotis > Phyllotis vaccarum. The sequence goes on along the minus strand of JARWLC010000012.1, from coordinate 40,950,340 downwards.
TATGAGACCTCAAGACCCCCCTCCCCCCAGTGACATACTTCCTCAAACAACAAGGCCATACCTAGAACAACAAAGTCACCTCCTAACAATGGACTCCCTGAGTTTATAGGGGTCATTTACATTCAAACTATGGTAGGGCTTGGATCTGGCACTATAGAAGGGGAATTTAGCATTCACATGCTTATTCCCAGGACAGAAGAGTAGCAGGCTGGAGAAGCACTCTAGTATATCCCCACTCACATTTTCCTCTGCAGTGGAGAAGCCTCTGATGCTAATGCCGCCTTAAGGCAGAAAGTAATTGTGAAACCTGAAATTTTGGGGGAATGATTCATATTCTTATGTAATATTTGTCTCATTTGAATGGTGAACATTTTTCTGTTCATAAATATTTCAGCACTGATATATTCAAGCCTTCCCATCCTTAGTTTATGCATACCTATACATGTAACGCAGTATCTTTTAATATTTTGATTTACTTTATTGCTATAAAAATCTTTGAATTATTTAAACTAAAATTTTAACCATGTTTACCAATTATATGTATGTGCAGGAAATATTAAAGAATGAAAAATACAGAGAGGAAATTAAAATAAAAAGCAAAGATTTTTATGAAAAAGATAAACTCAGTAAAGAAGCCATCGAAGAACTCTTGCCTTCACCCACAACTCAAATTAAAGGACACGCTTCTGCTCCATATTTTGGAAAGGAAGAACCCTCAGCGGCTCCCACCAGCACTGGTCAAACTTTTCAGCCAGGATCCTGGATGCCAGAAGATGGCAAAAGACAAAATCAATGAACGCACGGTGGTAAAGTCATTTCATTTATATGAACATGGCTATTTTAACAAGTAAAGGATAAAAGTTGATCACTTTGTATTTCCTTAATGTATACTGTGTTCCTTAAAACTTGGGATGTTTATCATGTATAATGTGACGCTGTACATATAGAAGCCTAAATATATTTAGATTTGAATCCCACACTGGATCCACTCATCACTTCCTCCCTTGGATGACCATGCTAGCAAGTGTTCTGGGGCTGACTCCTCGGTACATGTAAGGTTCTCTGGCGCAGTCAGGAGCCACCACAGATAATGTGAGAACAACAGTGGACTTTCACAGCTGCTAAAAAAGGAGATGGGCAAGGGCTCATATTTCAAAAAGAAAAATTGGATAGAACACGACTCAGAAAATTTAAAGTCCTAGGTTTGCTCATAGGTGACTTAGGAACAGTCATTTGAATATACTACATAATAAATAAGATATAATTTTGTCCTGATTATCATGTACCTTTTGGATCTGCTTTAGAGACAGGGTCTCACTGTATACACCATGCTGGCCTCAAATGCAGAGATCCACCTGCCACTGCTGGCATGCCAGGCCTCAACTACCCTTCTACTTATTTAGAAACCACCAGGCTATGAACATTTAAATAAATTTAAATATTAAATAATAGCTTGCCTGACACATTTCTTTTTTTAATTAGCTATATTTGAACATTTCAAAGTTTATTATATGTCTCTTTCAAGACAAAATTAAACCTGTATTTTTAAGTTTTTAGTCTCAAGAGTGAAAATGTTTGCCTCAACAAAAGAGCACTGTATGCATTTAAGTATATACTTACGAGCTAAATTCTCCCAAGTTTCCTATGCCTCCACTAAAATGTATGTAGGATTCTTCAGTAATGATGGGCTTAATACTGTGCAAACTGTAAAAGCACAAAAAAAGTTTCTGATCCAGGGTTTAATTGTATATCCTAGCTACGCCTGTTTGAAGTATGTACCCACAAGTAGCTATATACTGAGCATGTTGTATTTGGGACTACATTACACATATATGCACACATGGATGTCTGAAACAAAGAAAAAGAGGCCATGAATTTGAACGATGAGAGGAGCTGGGGCCAGAAGGCATGGTAGAGCTTAGAGGAAGGCATGGTAGGGCTTAGAGGAAGGAAGAAAGGATATGTAATTATAATCTCAAAAAATAAGGAAATAAATGACTATTTTTAAATCAACAGTGAGCTCTCATTTTTTAAAAAATTAACTTTGAAAAAATTACCGTGTTGATCTTTTTAAATGCTATTTCATTAACCACATTACTTAAAATATAACCTGAATTTATTTAAACCAGACCTTTTCAAACTTTATGCTTTTTGAAAAAAGGCATGGAGAGGCTGTGGAAGTCAACTGAGGCTTCAATTATGAAGGGAAGAAACTTGTCTGAGTTCCGTTTACATTTTCAAACCTTTGATATCTGACCATCTGTTCCTGTGTTTGAAAATGCAGAGCTTGGCCTTAAATATTTATTGCAAATAAGAAGTAATAGACCTGCATGATCCTATATCCAGATGTAAACATTAAAGGCAAATCATTCTGATGTAGAATCAAATTTCCTCTATCATTTTGGCAAAATGCAAGGACAGCTTGTTTCTAGCCATGAAAGGGTTAATAGCCACATTTAGTTTTCAGAAATTCAGAAGTGACAAACTTTTTAAAAGTATGATAGATACTTGATTCTCCAACAGTAATACAGTGTTTCTCAATGAAAAAAGATGGAATTTCTGAAGAATTCCAAATTTCACAGTATTCTCTGCTTTACCACAGCATACAACACCTCCCCACCCAATATTATGTCTGTTGATCTCCTATACACAAAGTTACTGTCAATGTTTGAAAAAGCTGGATAAGCGCTTACATCAAATACAAAGTTGCCACATTAAGACATTAAGAGAAGTATAGAAAACCAGACTTCTAGCTAAATACATATACCAAAACCAAGGAGACCTCAGCTTTGGTGAGTACCTGAGTTACTGTTACCTTCTTTCTGAATCTGAACCCCAACACTAACATAGTATACTGAAACACCTTAATTATGAGCTCTGAAGACTCATGGAGACCAGTGGGTCTTTATCAGCAAGTTTTAATTTCAATGATGTAATACCACATTATATAATACAATTGATATCGTCTAACATAAATACTGAATTTATTTTAATACTTGAAGTGGGACCAACCAGGAGCTAATAACCTAAAGGTCTAACAGCTACTCCATCACACTCAGGAGTCCTTGGCTTCTTTTGAGAAACACTCCATTTATACACATTTAACTATGACTGAAAATCATAATCTTTTGAAGCTGTAACTTGCATGACATGTAATTTAAATTATTCCTCCCTCAAAAAAGACAAAAACTCAGGACCTCTTTAGAAAAACGTATCAAATTTATTTCAACATTTAGTTTCATTTTTAGTAAGACTATTTGACAATTACTGTAACTTAAAGTTCATTATCAGAGGTACAGAAAACATTAATAAGCAGTTAAACACTCCAGTGAATAGTTATAGGACCATGCATTTAGAAGAACCATGTTGTCTCGAGTCTTAAACTGGAAGACCCCTGGCTTATACCGTAGCCATTTTATTGCAGTTCCTGCCATCACTGTTTTACCCATGAACATTTTTCCAAATTTAAACCTTTATTGGTTTAAAGTATGACGTCATAAATTTGAAATTTCAATTTTTACTTTGAACCTGTATAAGAAAAATGTGACAGGACTTCATTACCATGTTAGTTACAAACAGAGCAAAACAAAAGCAGGTTTTTATGCAATCTGCAAATTATCTGGTGACATTAACTATTTCACAGTTCTAGTGAATGCGAGAAAAAACAGAAACCAAGGTTTCAAAAGAAAGTGGCATTTTCACTGCTGGCTTAAATCATGTTACTCAGCTGCTGGTTTAAGAAAATGGCAGTGTTCAAAGTACAAAAATTCCATCCACGGTCAAAGATAATGAGAATCCTATACAAAATAAGGTTTTAAGCTGAAGAAATGTCTTAATAATTGCCAGCTGTGTTAAAGGCTCAAGTTGTAAGAAAGCAAATAGTCATAATTATTAATAAAATTTTCCTTTGAGAAAGTCAGTAATGCTTCCATTCCAAAAAAATAAGCAATGATTTTAAAATAGTAATTAATATACTTTATCTCTGTTAAGCCAAAGTAAACTTTTCACCTCAGAAGATAATTCTTTTACATTCCTGATACACTCTGTCCAGAACTGAACCCTGTTGTAAACAACCATTTAAATAGGATTCATGGTCTAAAACCATTTTTCTCTACATGGTGTTTTTACCTGAGTACACTAATAAGCTCCAAAATGGCAGGTGACTTGTCAGTTTAAAGAATTTTCACAACCGGGTGAGCAGACAAAAATGGTTGGGACTAATAACGTTTTATTTTGATTTTTAAGATTTTAAGAGTATCTCATAATACCTTGAGGGTGAGATCCAAATCTAAACACAGGGATAGTTTATATTTCTCATGGCTTGATGATAATTTTATGTATTTTGAGCACACCTGTATTTTGACTGCAACCCATCACAAAATAGGGTGTGGAATTTTCCATTCCTGGCATTACGTCCGAACACAGGTGTTAGATCTTACAGTGCATTGCGTTCTGAATTTTTACATTAGCTATGCTCCACCTGCATGATAAATGCTAACTTAAATACCTGTCGGTGGCTTCCAACAAACTTCTATTTTCAATCCTTAAAGTTATTATAGAATGGAGGTCAGATCATGACTCAGTCAGATTTAATTTACTAATTAAAACTGTCATGAAATCGCCTGGAACCTTAGTGCGTCCTTCCAAAGCTGCAGAATTTTCCAGATGATTTCTCTGGTTGCAGCAGCGTCTGTCCCCTCACTCAGTCCTTCTTTAGTCGCTTAGCTTTTGCAATGTTTTCTTGACGTTTCTGTTTCTTCCTTTGCTCCTTCTCTCTGGCTTCAATCATCTTGGCCAACTTCCAGGACAGCACAGCACTAGCTAGGAACAGTGGTGTAAGAGCCAAGATAACTGTCGTAAGGAAGCCATATGGGTCCTGTGCAGCCCACTCCACAACATACTCAGCCCAAGCCTTTACATCAAGCATCTTTGTAGCAAGCAGAAAACTGGGGCCTGGAGGATGGAGGAAAGAAAAAAAAAAAAAACAAAACCAAAAGACTATATGGTCAAAACATCCAATTAAACCAGAATTCCACTATAACATTTTTTTAAGTATGAGTTAGTAGTACTTAGTACTTAATAAAGACCAGTATCTCCATTTAGAAAAAAATAATTCAAACAGAGCAACACAAACAGTCCATTTACAGAAAGTAAAGATCAATTTATAGAAGTTAAAGCCCATTTGGACATTCTCCATTCCTCTCATGATACTCTGGATAAACTAAGGAGCAGGCACACAAGGCTCTTGTTTTACATGCTCATTTCAGGAAGGAGCTGAATCCCATCATTTGTTGACATACATTAGTACTGCTAAGCACTAATTAACAAAAGTAAAATCAAATTTTCATCTGATTTCTCAAGCCAGTCTATAAGAGCTTCTCTGAGAGAAAGGGGAAGTAGATGCCCATTTCTAGAACATAGGTAAGGAAACTATGATGCTAAGTCCACATTGATATGTTCAGCAAAAAAATGACTGCAGGCTTTCGATGATTTAGATGATTATAGGCATTCAATTTTGGCAGCCCCTACCTACAAAAAACAAAACAAAAAAACAAAGCCCACACACAATAAGAAATGTATCCAAAATAAGTGCTATTATTTTGTCTTTTTTTTTTTTTTTTAATGAGTTGTCATCTGATAAGAGACAGTGAGGACTTGAGTGGTATTTTCTATTTTGCCCCAGCAGGAAACTCTATTCTTTTTTCTATCAATTATAGGCTGAATTAGAGTACATGGAGAGGGAATGTTTATGCATATATACAGCCACCTAAAATCTCAAGCTAGGAATTTTAAAAACATCTACCTTCTGCTGCAGTAGTGATCTCTATTTCCCTGGGGCTATCAGTGAGCCAGTCACAATTCGGATGGCTGTTGGTTATTGTCTTTAGCTTGACCATACACTTTGGAGTAGTTTTGACTCTATACAGTGGATGAGCTGAAAAAAAAAGAAAATTAAGTCATAACTATTTTAAGATTATGGAGAAAAATATCTGTAAATCCTCATAAAACATAAATAAAAACATCTTTCTATACTAAAGCCCTTTCTTTAACATCTATCTCTTCCTAACTTACCACACTTGGAAATGCCCAGAAATAAAGTGCTACCTGCTAGAAATCAAGTATTTTAAGTAATTTATTGGATTATTGTATTTTTGAATAAAATTACAACCTTCACTCAATTATAAAAAGACAAGTTTGTACAATGACATGTTACAGGAGCCATACCCATAATGATCTTTCGCCTTGGTCTCTATTGCGGGGGACCCAACCCAAGGTCCAGAGCATGCCATGCAGGTGCTCCACTGGTGACCAACAATCCCAGTCCAGAGCCTTAACTGCAGAGTATTCATTTATTTGTTTGACTGGATACATCATTAAAAAGTCAAACACTGCTTTGCTCTTTAAAGGTTGTGTGGTCCGTAGTATTATTAGTGTAACCTTATAAGAAAGAAAATAAAGGCTGACAAAATAACGGTACCCACCACATCAGTCAAACAGCCACTGGTTTTAACCTAAGTATTCCCATGCTCTCTTCGTATTTCTATTAGAAAATATTCCTCTACTTTCAACACACCAAACTTGTTTGAGACGTTTCGTCCAATTGTAACTAGGTTGCAGGAGGTTCGAGGAAGCCCAGTAACTAATACAAGTTTTAGCGTAAAGCAAGTAACTTTGCAAATAGAACAGCGCAAGTGACGAGCATGGTTTGTGTAGGAGTTGCCGTCCACAGGCCACACATGTCGAGGGCCCCTCGGTCTCTGACCAAGACATTCTCCTCCACGTCCAAAAGCTGGGGGACCCAGAGCTGCACCTGGCGGCACGATACCTACAACAACTAACTTTCCCTCCTTAAGGATTCCCCTTGCCCCGGGCCAAGTCCGCCGCCATCCCTCGGCCTCACAGGCTCAGGGCGTCGTCCCGCAGAACGAAGCCGGGGAGGATCCGCCGGACAAGAGCTCGGGAAGCCGTGGCCGCCCCGCCACACGCCCAGCCACGGCCTCCGCCGGGAACAAGCGCACCCCAGGGACTCCCGATCCCATTCCCACTCACCGCCAGACAGGATGGAGGAAGGCGGAAGCCGCTCCGCTCGGGCCCCGCCCACAGGCGGGGCGGGGGTGCGGAAGTCACGGGCAGGCTTCCGGCGGCGCCATCGCTGGAGCGGGGTGGGGCGGGGCGGGGCGCGGAGGTTTCCGGGCAGCGGCAGGTGAGGCTGCATGGGTATTCGTGTGCGCTGCCGAACGGGGGTCCGTGACCTCGTGTCCTGAGTGGGACGCTGGGGAAGGCGGGACGTCGGGGAGTGGGCCACATGGGTGAGGTGTTCGGATTGGAGTCACTCATCCCAAAGAGCTTCAGCAAAAACTGAGATGGACCCCCGCAGACTTCTTGGAGATTTCTCACGGCCATGGAAGGACCTGGCTTGTTCCCCAGTTCACATCTTACTCGCGCATTATGGTTAAACAATAGAACAATATTCAGACAAAGCAGCACCGGGCCTGGATGTGTCCAGTGAAGCTTGTTGCCAGGGGGAAATGCTGCCACGCTGTGGGAAAGAGGTTTTGTTGTTTGTTTTTAATTTAGGAGCCTAGCTTATTTCACAAAGGAATGGTCGATACTTGCCCAAAGTAAACTATCAATAATTAAACTGTCAGGGCGTAGAGATCCCACAGAAGTACTTGTTCTTCCAATACATAAATAAAGGCCTGCGAAAGTCAACAAGCAGAAAGAGGTGCCTTAAATAGTCTCCTAATCTACAGGAACTGAAAGATTAGCTCCGGTTTGGTTGGTGCTCAAATTTTGTGATTGCTTGCCTGAACTACTTGCTCTGTTTGACTGCCTCTGGCAAATGTTGCAAGACCTCCTCGCTGGTGTGTGCCAAATAAAGCAAGTTTTTATTCCTCAGAGACTCTGAGTGTTCTCTTTGAGGAGCAAGCCGAGACATGTATAACTAGTTAAAGTATAACAACAGTAACCATTATTTACCAAGAAGTAGACTTTGGCAGATAACCTAACGATCTAAAATACCGCTCCTCAGGTATATGCTAATATTTGCGTGTTGTATTAGCAGCCCTTGTTTTGTTTTCTTATTCTTGTGTGAAAACCTGAAGGATGGCTTAGACCTGTGCTGAAACCTACTAGCCAGAAAAAAACAGAGCCATAACCGGCTTGTATCAATGAAATTTTCCCTAGAATAGATGGTTTCTCACAAGTACAGTCACTGCCATGCCCCCCAGGATGTTGCTCTGCTTTATCTCAAGGTCTCGGGGGTCTCCAGGAATCGTGGGGATGAAAAGCAAGCCCTGAGGACTGAGGAGATTGTTCACTGACATATACATGAATGGTATACGCATATACAAAGGAAAGAAAGAAGCAAGCCTCTTTGGCTATAATCTATTGGAGACCTTATATTCACATTCTAATTTTACAGTTCTACCTTCTGGTGTATTCTGGTGGCTTGTGCAAGCCCAAGAACAGCATAGAGGTTGTCACAGAGTACATCCCTACTGCAGCCTTCATTACCTTAACAAAGGATAAGATAGGCTTCTAAACCATGGACTGTCCAATGGTGAGTTAAGTTTTTGAGTCTCTGTACTTATCTTCCTACAGAACTCATCCTTAAGAGCCTTTACCTCCTTATATCTACAAGAAACCCTATTTGATCTCTACAGCTCGTTGGACTCCTACAGATCAGTAAATTAGTCTGTATTTGGCCAGTCCTCTGCCTCCCTTAGCCTTTTTGAGAAGGAAGGAGTGGTAGTGTTTGTTTTGGTTGGTTTTTGGGGGGGTGGGGGGTGAGACAGGTTGCTATGTATCCCAGCCTCCCAAGTGATGGGATTATAGGCACACGTCACCACAGCTGTCTTCTTAACTTGGTTTTTATTCTCTCGAATAAGTCCTTCAGAGAATCATTTTCAGGTAACAAGTATTAAGTTCTGCCTTGTTTTTAAGAAGTAAATTTTAGACTAGTGTAATAGTTTATTCCTATAACCCCAAGACTTGAGCAGTAAAGACCAAGAGATGGGGAGTTCAATGTCTTCCTCAGCACACAGAGAATTTGAGAGCCTGTCTCAGAGGAGGTAAGGTATTAAGATAGTTCCAACAGAAGACAAGATTAGGAAGAGCTGTTCAAGATTAAGGGGGCACAGCACAAGGGGCCTCTGGAGGGAAGGAGATCTACACAATGTTTATTCTGTTTTTCTCTTGGGAAAGTAATGCCTAGCAGACTCATCATTTGTTGGTTTTTAAAGTCTTTTTACCTTTGTCAGTACAAAGTTAAATCTCCCTCTAACCATGTGTGAATTGAAAGGAGTGTGGCCTGAATAAGAGTCTACTGTAGTAATTATTTGCCCTGATTAAAAGGTGCTGAAAGGGCTCTCACCTGTACTTAGGCTTATTTCTCTACAGTAACTTTTTACATATTTTACTCCTTTTTTGGAATTGGTTTTTATCACTGAGATGTTATTTCATAACCTTTTATTTTCATTCCTTTGCTTTTTATCAAAACACAATGCAAATGGATTTGTTAGTAGATTTATTTGTAACTTTAAGAATTAATTGGATTCGTTATTTTTGAGAAGCATTTGAAACAATATTCTTTAAACACCAATTGAGTACTTCGCATGTACCAAGTATTGAGGTCAGTGTTTCTCAAATACTGTCATTAATCCTGAGACTAAGTTGCTCATCAAAGGTTGTGTTCTTGTGCTGATTTTACAGATAAGGAAGCGGAGACTTAGAGTAAAGCAGGGTTCTAAACAGGCCTCACCAAAATCCCTTTTCACTTCTAATGCTCAGAGACTTGGCAAAAATGTTTCTTTCACAAAGTAATATTGTTTGAGTCTATTATTGATTGTTAACTGTCAACTAAAATCCCTGGCTTAATATTGCCTACTGCCCAGATGGTGGCAGCATGTCTCAGAGAGCTAGTGTGCTGAGGAAGGCTTTCCTGGCCTTGCTGGTTGGTGGCTTGCTGAAAGTGCATGCCCTGTCTGTCCCCGTGTCACTTTATCAGTCTGTGACTCATCCTGCTATAGCCTCCTCTTCTGGGCAGGGCACATTCTGGTGATTTCTTTTCACTTGCTTTATCTGTGACGTATCTATCAGAATCTATCTAGGAAACTCATTAGGACTCAGTTTATTTCAGGTATAGTTATTTTTTAACCATTTAATGTTATGGGCAGAAGTACTTAAAAGTGTTAATTTTAGCCAGTATTACTTAGAAGTCTTTGCTTAAATTAGAAGGCCTGTCTTAAACACGCACATGCATCAGTGAAAACATTTATGAAAAACAGAACTAGTATTCAAAAGAACAAGAAACTCAATAGGGAGCGATACAAGATTATTATGTATGGGGCAGGGAGGCAGAGGGTGAAGATGCTGGTATTCAAGGCTGAGTTCCAGCCCTCGATTCCCAACTGGTGGAAGATCAGACACAAAGAAATGTCTGGGTTATTGTTTGTTTGGTTTGAATTAAAGCTTTAGCTAAAAATTTCTTGGATGATTCCATTTATGCCTTTGAAGAGGGCTTCCAAACAAGTGCCACCTCCCCACAGATAACTCCACAACCCGTCACCTATTTGCTTGCCACAGCTCTTCAGTCTGTTTGTTTGCCAGTGTATGTCCTTTCCCACTAACTAGAATGTAACTTACAAAATTAGTTGCCTCAAAAATGTCATCGTCAGTCAGTGGTAGTACACACCTTTAATCCCAGCACTTGGGAAGCAGAGAGAGGTGAACTCTGTGAATTCAAGGCCAGCCTGGTCTACAGAGCTGGACTACACAGAGAAACACAGGAAAAACCATATATATATATATATATATATATATATATATATATATATATATATTAGAACATCACTGTATTTTTTTCTTTTTTTTTTTTCTTTTTTTTTTTTTTTCTTTTTTTTTTTTTTTTTTTTTTTTGCACTATTGAGGTTGAACCCGGGTATGTGACACATGCCAGGCAAGTGCCTGGTCTTATGTGTGACCTATATCCTTAGCCCTTTGTAATTCAATGTTTTTGTTCCTGTGTTTGTTTGAAACAAAGTTATCTTAGTTGATCTTTTGTGGATATAAAAAGAAACCATGACCCAGGCAGATTACAAAAGGAAAGATTTGATTGGAGGATTGCTTGCTATTTGAGGGGGTTAGTCCACAATCATCAAAACAGGAAGCATGGCTGCTACCAGGCACAGGCTGGAAAAGTAGCTGAGAGTTCAAATGTGAATCACAAATTACAGGCAGAGAATAAACTGGATTAGGCCCAACTGAGCTTTTGAAGCCCCAAAGACTATACCCCCAGTGACATACTCTCTTCAAAGAGGCCACACCTCTTAATCCTTCCTAAAGAGCCCATCTACTAGGAACCAAATATTTAAGTATATGAGCCTAAGGGCGCTATTCTCATTAACAGTACCACATGAAGTACTGATAAGTTGGCCATCCTGGTCTTGAACTCGGTATTGTTTTAAATAGTTGATATCAGGGTATATATAGTGTTATTCAAATAACTGGTAGTGTTGGAAGAAATTTAACAAATTAAATCCTAAGTATTTATGAAGCTTGTGTGAAAGTGCTGAGGGTTGGAAGACTTTGAAAGCAGTAAGAGAGTCCAGGGAAGGGTGTTATGTGTAAAACTTAATAAAGCTGTAGATCAATAAATACATTGTCGTATCTCATTAGTGAAAGAAATGTAGTTGCTTAATGCTTTCCAAGTATATGAAGTTATCTACAGGAAGGAAAGTAGTGATTCATCCTTTTCATTGATAAGATAAAAAGAATGAATTCTAGACTATGGTGCTAAGATTTAAGATAGGAGCAGCTGGACTCAGATCTAAATGGAGATGCTGAGAGAGGGAAGAGAGTGTATTGCAGATCACCCGCCCTTTCTAGGTATTTTTAATCTTACATTCTCAGTGCAGAAAGCAAGAGAAATGGTAGAAAGTAGGTGCCGTTCCTGACTCCTTGTCTGCCTGGGCTATTTCCCTGTATTTTTAACAAGCTGGGGAAGGGAGATTGCGGTTTTGTTCCCTCAGTACAGGTGATTGGATATTGCTAATTTGGACCATTTATAGACTTGTAAACCTAATCCTGAAAGTGGATGCCTGCTGTTTTTAACACTTCGTAATTCTTATTTTCCAGGATGCCTTGCCTATGCACATGTAGCAAACAAAGTTCCTCTTGGAAGACACCCTTTAGGATGAGTAAAATGCTCTAGTAAATCCCTTCGATGTTGTGGGCTATAATCTTGTTAAAGTCTCAGAGGCCTCAAGCTTTCTTCCTGAATCTTGACGCTCAGATATTAGTCCTGTCTTTCACATGAGTCACCTGGGTGACTATGTCAAGATGCTTTTTATTTCTCTGCTAGATTGTCCTAGTCACCAAATAGAAACTTCTCTACCATTGGGAAAACCAATCTGTGCGTTAGAGGCCTTTGATGTAAAACCATTTACAGCATCATCTCCTTCACTATGAAGCTTTTGAACTATAAACTTCTGCATATAAGCACATACCGTAAATATCAATTTTTTAAAATAGCTATATGTTCTGAATACTCGTACCAGGGACATTTTAAAGTCCCAGTTAAGATTTTTTGGAATGTGATTATAAGAAAAGTTGTTGAAAACGACTCTTTTGATAGAATTATATCTCATTGATTTGACTGTCAAAAAAACTTGAGCCAAATTTGAAGGTCATGGTAAGCATTCATCCTAACTTCATATGTCCTGAGCACATACTCTACACATTGAGCCTCACATTTCTTCTTTAGACCATTTTTTCTTAGAATAGGCATCCTGAATAACATATAGTAAGGTACCATAAATCCTTTGTTAAGTAAGGAGCCACAGGTATAGGTTTAACTTTAAGTGTGTAATTTCATACTTTACAGAAACCCCTGATGTGTAACAACTAGTTATTTGCTATTCAAACTCTTCCACTGATCTTTTTTTTTTTCAATCTTGTATTATAATCATTAAGAACCACTTGTTCAAAATCTGAGCTGAAGAACTGAGGGTATCATAACTGCCTCCCAATGTCTAATTCTGAGAGCCAGTGTGTGTCCTTAGTACCAACCCCCAGTGTAAAGTATATACTTGAAATCTGGTTTTAAAAGTAAAGGAAGATTGAACGGTGCAACTATAAATAAAGCTCACTAGACCATTACTTACAGACAAATATCCAGGTCCAAAATTCCTTCTTGGCTGAGTTGTATGCTTTGGGACCTCCCAGTTTAAGTGAAGGGGTCTGTATTCAGAAACTCAAGTTGCATTTGTGTGTGTCTTCTTGGTGAGTTGAAAGTAATACTATGATTTTTCTGAAGGCTATGAATTTAAAATTCTAAGTTTCTTAAGCTTTCAAGTTTTAATTTTCTACTTTTATATTTTTAGATTAATTTTTCACTGTTATACATAATACACAATATTATTTGCCTTCAGACATATCAGTATTCTTGAAATTATCTTTTCATGTCTGATTTTGTTGTAAGATTATATTTCAGTTGTAGGATTATATTGTTAATAACACAGGTGCTTAGGTATCTGATAGTTAATATTCCAGCTTATATTTGTACTTTTCTGGAGCAAGAAAATCAAATATTTCTCTACCTTGGTTCCCATATCCATAAAATAATAGTAGCAATGCCTATTTTCTTTACAATAATAAGTAAAAGAACCCTTTTTACAGTTAAGAAATACTGCATTCCACAGAGTTCCATTTGTGTGTTGGTTGTGGATGCTTACACTGATCATTAAGGAGTTGACAAAGCTTTGGAAAGTGGAAACAGAGTCAGGAGTTCAAGGCTATGTGAGTCTTTATCTCAAAATACAAAGGTTCTCTGCTGCGCTGTAAATATGTACTTAATACAACCTAAGTGTAAAGAGAATCTCTGAAAAAAAAGGAAAATGATTTTTTTAAAAACTGAGCTTTCTTGCTTTGTACTCCAGTAAGATTTTTTTACAAAGAATATAGTAGAAAATGAATTTTAATGGGTTCTTTTTTAATTTTCAAATTTTTCTACTCTAGAAAGAAGAATGCTTAACTACCATTTTCTGACCATTTTAGTGTACATGCAAGGGACACGTCTTCCTCTATAAGCAGTCCAGGAAATACTTTTTCCTGCATCTGTTTTCCAATCTGCTAACCCCTTTTATACTTCAGGAAACTAAAGCCACATATGGTTCTATAAATTATTCATGTGTATATCTAATGCATATGTAATTTGTCCATATATGTTACTCTGTAGTGCCCCCCCCCATACATACAATAGAATGAAATACCAAATCCTTGGGGAAACCTAAAGACTTATCAAACTGGCCAAGCTTCCTGTAAACTCTCAGGACAGTAGAGGCTGATATACCACCCATCTCTGCAGTTCTGAGATGCTCTCCAGGGCAGTGATTCAGAGTATATATTATGGGCCTTATGAGAACACACCTTATAGACACTCTGAAATCCATCACTCTGTTTGTATTCAGATCTTTGTTCTCCAGCTCCATAGCTAATCACGACAGTCATGGCCAAGCCAGCCTGTTTCTAAACCTAAAATTCTTCTAATCGCCAGCTTACATCCTTTGTTTTGCTAAGCCTTCCTTAGGCTGCACAGTAGTCTAAAATATTCCACCCAACATACCTTCCCTGTCCCTCGCACTTGGGGTCACACTTGAACTGTCAAGTGATAAACCACCCAGTCTTTCCTAGCTCCCTCTCCATTTCACAAAAAGCCTACACATAGAATCTTGTCTTGACATCTCCCTAGGTAACAAAATTGAGACACGTAATTTTGATGCGTGGGACATTCATAGTTCCTGGCATAAGACTGCAGCTTGTGTTGACCTGGGACAACATCCCAGTGGAGGTAAATACTGTGGTAGGTGTAAGGATACAAGGATGTGCAAGATAGAGTGGGAGGAATGCCTCCAAAGGCAACAGAATTGGCTGGCCTAACTTGTGTTGGAGTTCTGAAGGCATGAGAGATGGCTGTTAAGCTATTAGTAGCTAAATGTGAGAAGCGGTATGCTGACCTATAAAGAGGCCTTTAGCACCTCAAGCAGGACAGATTCAGCTGGACTCATTGCTAAGAGGCACAGCACTCCACTCACACCTGGGCATTGAATATTTAGGCAAGTGTGTTGATATGAAGGTAGAGAGATACAGGATCCTGAACATGGAGTGAGGTCATCTGGTTGGTTCCCACAGACTCCCTCTGTTTTAACTGGCATGCCTGCTAGTAGAGAAAAGCTCTTGCATCCCCCCTTCCCTGAACTGCCCTTCACTTCCCTTCCTAGCTGCCAAACCAATCATTAGGATTAAATCCCAGCATAACCCAACTAAGACAAGCTGGCATGTACTAGCAGGAACCAGGAGAGCACACCTGGGACTGGATATTAACGGTGCTTGGTTCTGTGGATTGAAAGCTATCATGGGAAGGAGCCAAATGAGAAACTGAAAGTGCACCTTGTTCTGCCAAGATAGATCAGAAACATACTGTATGTTGGAGGGAGACAGAAATTCGTGCCCCTATTTAAGATCTAAAGGATGGAGGAGAGATGTTCCAGGCTGGTCATCAACTTGCCAGGCTTCTCTCTAAAACTGGATGGATCTTAGAGAATGGCTATAGACGATCAGTTGCTGACTTAACCAAGTAATACCCAGATCCTAGCCTCGACTCATGCTTCAGCATATTAATACTACTGCAAATACAAAGTGTACAACCACGATTCAGGAAATGTATTTATTCTATTCCAATTGGAAAAAAGGAAGAGGAAATAGTTCACCTTCACGAAATACAGACAGTAATACTAATGTGGAATAATTTTTCCCTCAAGCCTGTTACTAAGTGCTCCACCCTCAGTCATAATAAAATGAATTTAATCTGAATTGTTGAAATATTCCTTAGAACAACAGCCTGATCTTCTTTGTTGCCCACATTGTACTGACTGGATATGATGAACCAAAGACAGCCACTGTGATGAATGCCTTCATAAAGCATGTGCCCAGAAGAAGAGAGGAAACACTCAAAGATTAAAAGTTCCCCTGCTTTTTTTTTTTTAAACTGGCATGTTCCTGTGTATACATGCTTATAAAGGCCAAAGGCAACCTCAAGTGTCATCCTCAAAAATGCCATCTACCTCCTTTGAGACAGGGTCTCTCATTGACCTGGAGCTCACCAAATTAGGCTTGGTTGTCTCGCCTGTGATCCCCAGGGGTTCTCCTCTCTTTGTCCCCTCAGCACTTAAATTATAAGTAGGTCCCATCATGCCTAGCATTTTTATGTGTGTTCTACGCACTGAACTCAGATTCTCATGCTTGTAAGACAAACACTTTAAATATACAGTATGTCACTAGATGTCCCCCTTTGTGTCAAAAACTGCCGAAGCCTGAGCTTCCATGCTTGAGAAAGTTTTTTAAAGGGGTTCTGTGCTCATGGAGTGTTAGTAGTAGTGTCTTGGTTAGGGTTTATACTGCTGTGAAGAAACACCATGACCATGGCAACTCCTATAAAGGAAAACATGTAATGGCGTGGCTTACATTTCAGAGGTTTAGCCCATTATCATTATGGTGGGACACAGCCAGCATGCAGGTAGACATGGTGCTGAAGAGGTAGCTGAGAGTTCTACATCTTGAATAGGCAACAGGAAGCAGTCTGGGACACTTGACATGCTTTGAGCATAAATGAGACCTCAAAGCCTACCTCCATGTTGACACACTGCCTCCAACAAGGCCACACCTCCTAACAGTGCCACTTCCTTTAGGGGCCATTTTGTTTCCAACTATTCACTAGTGGGAAAGGTGTGATGGAGAGTTTTCAGATTCTGGATCAGGGTGATGTCATCTGTAGCAAAGAACTGAATCCCTATTGAGGCAGCTGTTCTCATGGTACTGAACCCTATAGAGATAGACCAGAATACATGGAAGCTTACTCTTCCTAGCCCCTCAGTGAGTAATAACAGTCCTTCAGTCATTCCAGAAGGATTTATTAGCCCACATGGGTGGAAAGAAAACACTTTTTCTTCCTACTGTCCTTCTCTTTTGAACTTAAACTTATGCTGCTTGATCAGCAGTTTAAAACCCACTCTGATTATTTATTTGGATGTTAATACTCCTGATGTGACCAGTGGAAGCCCCAGGATGTCTCATCCTTCTCTTGTGTCATCATCATCTGGTCCTTTCCTAATTTTTGATAAAAGATGTCCCAGGCTCATCTGTATTTAACTGGAATCAGCTGGGTTTCTGGGGAGCCCTGTTTATTTTCCGTGACAAACGGTATCCTGTAGCCAGAACCCCTGTGCCAGGTCTGTGCATGCTCCTGGCATGTTGTTTCTCATTGTTCTTTGGAGCGGATAGTAACATATCTCTAGCTAGCTCAACACATTAAAAAACACAAGTGTTGGCCAGTCATGATAGTACATGCCTTAATCCCAGCACTCAGGAGGCAGACGCAGGGAGATCTCTGTGAGATCCAGGCCAGCCTGCTCTAGAGACAGAGTTCCAGGACAGGATCCAAAGCTACACAAGCCCTGTGTCAACACAAACAAACAACAATACCCCCCCCCCCAAAAAAAAGGGTGCTTTCTAGTTTTCCCTTCTGCCATATTGTATTTTGAACTCACTCAGCAGAAAGAAACCTGACTGCCATTGGCTTCAATATTTATATGCTCCAGGGTACACTATACAGAAAGTAATTTTAGAATTGCTCCCTGATATCATGCAAAGAAAACTGACTGGAGTTTTAGTCTTTTCTCAGTCATCTCTCAGCTTGGTCACTGAAGTGCTGTCTGTGGAGTCGAATTAATACCCAAGTCACCATGTGTCATCCATGATCAAGGGGTCCAACACTCCAGGCTGTCTAGGTTACTAGCTTTAAACCCTACTATAACTAAACATGCCTGACACACAAAACTGTTTTTATTGGGCAATAGTAGCTGATCACAACTTTGTCTTATGGGTCTCAGTGCTTATAATCGTGTCACTAGGAATTGCCACCTCAGCTGAATAAAAGGGCAGACTTCCCCCAGTGGTACTGTTTAATCCGTTTAGAAGCACACCATAATAGATTTCTTTTAAGTCATGTAAAGTACATGAAGCTCAATTCTCGTTTGTGCCTTCTTATACCTTGCATTATAACCACATCCTTTATATATGTATGCAAGATACAAATATTTTTGAACAAATATTTAGGAAATTACTAAAAGGAAAATGTGCTGTCGAAGGCAGTGTTCTACAAATGAGAAGGCTAGTGCTCTTGCAACAAAAAACAATTGATCTTTAGGAGGTGGCATGTTGTAGTTGGCGTAGAACTTCAGAGACTAAGATTTTACATGTCAGCAACAAATTTCCAAAGGCCAAGTTACTTGTGCCTTCATAAGGATTATTCCACAGCCAGAGTTCCTTCCTATTTGTGGGACTTTTGCTGTAAATTACTGAATAACATGAAGCAGCTTTATATATTTGAATACTAGATCAGCAAGTGGTAGAACTATTTGGGAAGGATTAGGAGATGCAGTCTTTTGGGAGGAGGTCTATCAAGGGGCTGGCTTTTGACTTCAAAAGCCTCCCACCATCCTTCATGTATTTGTTCTGCTTCCTGCCTTCAGATCCAGATGTGAGCTGTCAGATGCCCCTGCCACTGTGCCCCTCACCATCATGGACTCTAACCTTCTGAAGTTGAGCCCAATTAAATGCTTATGGTGTTTTGTCAGAGAAATAGAAAGTAACTGATACTCCTGCCATCTTAGAAATAATCTAAGCAGAACAAACAGGAGTGAATGCTTTTGTGCTGATAGTCTTTGGGGAAGGCTCACACTGTGGTTGTTAACATTCATGGCTATCAAGTATATTAGCTTTTGCTTGGAACTTGAAAAGCATGGGTTGACTATTTTCACCAGCCTAAGAGCAGGGCATGAACTTCCCATTTTCCTTGGCATTTTAGCCCTATTGGTAACTGTTTTCTCTTTAATAAAATCAGATTTTTGTGTTGTGTCTTTAAAGTCTTGGCCTATTTTCTGTGAACTTGTATAATGAAGAAGATACTAGGTTATGTAGATAAAGAAAAATCACTTTTAATCTTTGAAAAGCACATAGATCTTATTAATAAGGCTGTGTGAAGGCTACTTCCATACGAATGGACCTGCTTTGATACTTTCTCACCTAAATGGCCTTAAGTTAATCTATCTGGAGTTAGATAGTTAGACAAAAATATGAATTTGTTATTATTGATTACACCTGTCTATTGACTTCCAGTTTGTTTCTGTAAAAGCCTTTGGCATTGGTTTTACATTGACGGGCCTGCTCTGAGGGTTAAGACAGTCTAGCTGGGGCTCCTATAAGGGAGGTTAATTTTTAAGCCAACTGTTACTAAATGTTTAGGTAGGCCACTTAAAGATGGCCCCAGTTCTGTCCATTTCATGGTATTTGTGCTCTTTTGTTATCTTTACCCATCTCCACCTTTTCTTTTTGTCCTTTCTTACTTTTTGGTACAGGAGGTGTCCCACTTTGTTCCACTTTCCAAACTCCAATCCTAGGATCATCTGTTTAGCCAGGAGCATTGTTTATTTCTGGTCTAGAATGGCATTCACAAACCAAGGTCTGAGCTGGAGGAAATCCCACTCAGGATCCTTCCCTCATGCTCTGGCTTCTGTCTGGCTTCTTCTCTTCTAACCTTTCATAGAGCTAGTTGTGGACCTCTGAACTGTTCTAATGAAAAACAGGCACCCAAGGATGGCTGGGGGCCCACAGCCAGAGAGGAAATGAATCCTGTCAATGGGAGTGGGTTTGGACATGCTCTCATCTTTCCAGTGGAGCCAGAGATGACACCAGCCGTGGGCTGACACTATGAATGTGGATTTGTGAGAAATTTGCAAGTCAGAGGACCCAGCCAAGATGTGTCTAGATTACGAGCCAAAAGATCCTGTAAGATGGTGAGCGAGTGTTAGAAGTTGCTCAATTTTAGCTTAATTTATTATTAATTTGTAGACAACTGTCTTTAAAAAAAAAAAATTACAGAAGGCCTTTATACTCCCATTTTCCTTGCTACAGCTTTAACTAGCATTTCTAGGTCAAACAGGAGGTGTGTGACCCTGGCTACACATCAGACTATCTGAGATCTACTGTCACTCCACACATTCAGAAGAAATTGGTCTATGGTAGACATCCTGTCTCCATAGTTTTCAGAGTCCCCGGAGTATTTCTAATGGGTAGATGAAGAATCACAGACCCAGCACAGGTGAATTTATCAAGCACTTTCTGCATGTCAGATATAAAGTGATAATACAGGACATGATACTCATCTGCTTTCTAAGTAAGGAGAGCAACATGCGAAACAGATTTTAATTACAATAATGTCAAATGTTCCAATAGAGTTACAAGATGATGGACGAGAAGAGGGAGCCCCCTAAGTCAGCCTGATAAAATCAGAAAAGATTTCATGGAGAAGTATTGAGCCTAACCTTCACTATAAAGCTAGTGGGCACAAATATGGTAGAATGAGCATTGCAAAGAAATAAGCTAAGATTCCCAGGTATCAAATGAGCAGGGAGGCAACATGTATCTAGGAGGTGTGGCTCACCTTTAATCCCAGCACTCCAGGAGGCAGAGGCAGGTGGATAGTTGTGAGTTAGAGGCCAGCCTGGTCTACAGAGCCAGTTCCAGGACAGCCAGGGCTGTTACACAAAGAAACCCTGTCATGAAGAAGAAGAGAGAGTATAAGGAGGAAAAACTCCCTGGGGGAGGGGGGGTGCCCACAGAACACAGAACAGGACGTGGAAGTCAGCATGAAAGGTGAGGACGTGGCGTATGGTGGTGGCAGAAAGGATAGGTCAGAGTGGGCAAGGATGAGCAGGAAAAGCATCTGGGGTTGGTCTGGGAGTTCTAATCTGGTGATGCCGTGGCAGAAAGCTTGTGGCTGGCGGCTCTGGGGAGAGGAGCTAAAGCCTGAGGTTAAAAACAACAACAAAACACTGTGATTCAAACTTCGTCTTTTAAAGCCTCCACATAAGCAACTGTCTGAGTCAGCAGGTGAGTTGAAAACCAACTCCTCAGTGCCATTTGCTGGAAGAGCGCCTTGGAGTGGATGGAGAAGGTGGCTTCGAGGCTCTCCGTGCATATCTCTGTGTTTTAGTGATCTGTAGTCAGCTTTCAGTTAGAGCGAGAGGTCCCTTTATCTTTCCCCTTATGTGTTTGTTTGCTCATTTATTTGAGACAAAAACTTAGGTGGCCCGGGCTGACCCTGAATTTCTGATTCTTTTGCTCTACCCCCAGAGAGCTGGGGTTTACAGAAGAGTGCCACCTTTCCCTGCTCATGAAGACCTTGAGAATGAGCTGTGTTGACTAGGAGAGCACATTCTATTTCACGATGAGCCCCAGACACTGCTTTGAACTCTATTTTTATCCACTGGCTGCGATTTACTTGAAACTCTCTTTCTTTGCTCCAAACTAAAGTCTTTGTTGGCCTGGCAATTGGTAGAATTTTGAGCTGACGTTGACATAAGTTTTAACATCTATTTTATTTTTCTTTTGTGTATTTTATACATGAGTTTTGCATTTATATCATGCCATTCTTCCCTTCAATCCCCATTCCTCCTATGCCCTCAACTCCCTCTCACATTCATAATCTCTTCTTAATTATTACATTTGTATATATCTATATTTTCATATATTCATTATACACACACAATCTGCTGAGTTCATTTAGTATTCTCATATGTACATATGATTAGGGATAACACTTGGCATGTTGGTTTGGGACCTAACCTTTAATCGCTAAGCCATCTCTCCAGGCCAGGGCTGACTACTTAAGGTTGGATATCTATGCAAGAGACTCACATCTGGAAAAAGACTTACCCTCTCTCTTAATAGCCATTAATTGCCTGTAGCATATCATCTCGGGGTGGTGACTTGTGGGTGATAGCGTTCATGTCTCTTGCTAACAATCTAGTCATTGTTTTTTATTTCAAAGAGCAATACAGTCTAGCACACCCAAATGCCTAAGACATTTCTGCCCTGGGTGCCAGAGTGTGCACACATCCTCACTGTGGATTTATGACAGACATGGTCACCTGCTTCCCAGCTGCAGTCTGCTCACCTGTTGTGTGGGGTCTTTTAGTTTTTTTATTGTGTTGAAGACACTTAGTATTCCCGTTATTTAATCTTGATGCTTTGAACTCTTCAAGCTGTTTTTCTTTCTCTTTAAGTCTGGATAGCTACTGTGTCCCTCCCCACAAGAGGGGGAGCAATCACAAAGAAACACAGCTCAACCTTACTGTGGAAAAAAAAAAAATTACAAGGTCTGGACATCGAGCCTGAGGCTGGTGTTAAAGGGAAAAAAAAAAAAAAAAAGGATGCTTTTGTCTGTATAACTTGACTTGTATCTCTTCAGTAAATCAAACCTGCAATTCCACTTGGCTGCCTCTAAGACACTTAGATGTCTGCCAACGAGAGCGTTAATGAACTCAGTATCTCACACAGGTTTGTTCATGTAGAGCACACGATCACTTGGCCTTTCTACAAGCTGCTGCCTGGAATCCATCTGATGAGGCAGAAGCTGGACCAGATCATCATGTAATCCCAGGATATTGTAGGTTGTGGTCTCCAGTTCTGCCATCCAGTTTCAGGATGGCATGGCTTTGAAAAACCACCTGGTGGTAATTCTTGTCACAAAAAAACTTGATGAAGCTCAGCTCCATCCTGCCTTTATTCTTCTTACCTTCTGTGTTCTTGTGACAATGGTATGTTATGTTGTGTTCTTGCATTTAGATCTTTGTTTACTCCCTTTTTTCATATTTATAGTTATGGGATTATTCCAGAACAAATACTTCCTATTTACAATTCTCTAAGTGGCATGAGAGTATTAAAAAAGAGATGAACCTAATTTGTCAAAAAATGTAATAGAATATATATAGACCATTTGTTCCCAAACTTTTCTGTAGGCAGAATCTAATGGAGGTCTATAAAATTCTAAATGGCAGGCCATGTTCCAGACCAATTAAATCCTTCTGAGGATGCGCCATAGGCATCAGTGGTATTTGACTCCGCAGGTCATTCCCATGTGCAGACATGTTTGGAAACCACTGATCTGGATAAGGCTGTTAGGGTAATTGTGAGGTAGCACAGCTGTGGCTCGCTTCTCTCCCCCGCCTTGTCCTGCCCTTGGTTGTGTTTTTGCCCTTTCGGCATCCTATCATCTCCATTCAGAGGTCCGCAAGGGCGTGCGCCGGAGCTGGGACACTGGACCGCAGAGGAGTCCATCACTGAATGGAAACAACGATTTAAGGGTCAAGGACCACAAGGGGATGGAAAACAGATTATTCAAACGTGTTTGGGGGTTAATGCTATTTTTTAAGCATGTCACTGATGACAAAGGGGTTTTTTTTCTGGCAATGTTAGACACTTAGGGCTTCTCAGACAGTTATTTTGTAAGCTCTGTCTAACAAGATACAAGTGTCTCATGCTGTAAGCTTTAGAATTCCCTGGCTTTGGAATTTCTTTGTTAGCTTTCCCTGTACAGCTCGGCAGTAAAGCAAGGAGTCCTCTGAGCATTGGGTGAGAGCTGTCCACCTGTCGTGTTTAAAGAATCACAGGTTGATGTAAAGGGAGCTGTTGGAAACCTTACATGTCTGTATTTGTATAATTTGTATACACAGCGCATGACTTATTTATGTTTAAAAAAAACTATTCGGTTTGGGAGTATGATTTTTAATTGTAGCACCAATTATTTACTCATAGGTAAATTTCCATGTTGGAGCTCAGAGCTCTAGCATTATACGAATTGCATGCTAGCTTACAAAAATTTAGAACTAATAGAGTAACTCAGTTATTTTGCTAGCTGTACCTTGAAAGAGATAAATTGAAATAAATTTATAATTAAAGTTGTTGGATAATTGCAATTATCCAAATAGATGTAGCTTTGCCTTTAACGATTTTGTAAGTTAAGTTCACCGTATTTCACTATTTTTAAGCTTTATTCAACTTAGAAACAATGGATATTTAATTTCTAATCTGTTGCTTAATTAAAACCTTCTGTGCTAATATGTAAAAGCTCTAGAGCTTGTGCCTAATTCATCTTTGGCAGCTACCACTGAGGAGTGGAAACTGAAGACACATAGCTGTAATCTAGTCATTCATAATATTTGTAGGAAAAAACTATCAGGAAACAATTCTGATTGGTAAATGCATGTTTGCTTTTTCCTCATATTTTATTTTGGAGTGTATAATGAAATGATTTGCACAGTATATTTATGAAACAAGAATTTAGCCTGAAGATTTAGGTGGCTGAAAGTCCTGACTCATCAGACAAGATAACAGACAGATAGCAACAGCTGGAATGCATTGTTACATCAAACACCAGAGCAGAGAGGCCTGGCTTTCTTCTCTAACACCTAGCAGGAAGTCAGTGGGTGGGTGGGGGGGAGCTAGAGAGATGGTTTGGCAGTTATAAGCATAGGCTGCTCTTCCAGGACCCATGTTGGAGTCCTGGCACTCACAAGATAACAAACAACCGTCCATAACTCTAGTTCCAGAGGATCTGACTAATAAATAAAGATTGCCTGAAGGTCAGAGGGCAGAGCCAGCCACAGAGTTAGCCATAGAGGTCAGGCAGTGGTGGCAGCCTGGTGGTGGTGGTGATGGTGGTGATGGCATGCAGCTTTAATCCTAGCATTCCGGAAGCAGAGGCAGAAATCTCTCTGGATCTCTGTGAGTTCAAAACCACCCTGGATTACACAAAATTAATCCAGTCTAAATGAAAAGCAGAACCAGACAGTGGTAGCACACATGTTTAATCCCAGCACTAGGAAGGTTGAGACAAGACGTGATATGGCTGAGCAGGGAGAGGAATGACAGAGGAGACCAAAGCTCTGCCCTCCTTCCCTTTCAGCCTGAGGACTCAGTAGTGGTGAGAAGTTTCTCTAACGGCTTGTTCTTCTGCTTCTGTATCTTTAAGCATTTACCTCCAAATCTGGCTTGGAGGTTTGTGATAAGATTGATTAGGATTCATACAATATCCGACCCCTTTTTCCTGCCTCTGCAAGCAGTGAACACACATGGTGCGCAGACATACATGCAGGCAAAACACATAAAATAAAAGTAATAAATCTTTAAAAGATCACTTCTGTGGATCTAGAGAACTTCCTTTCCGAGGCATGCACTATGACTTTCTTTATTCTTTCTTTGAGTTAGGCCAAGGCCTCACCTTTTAAAGGTGCCACCACCTTTCAATACTCTGGGGACCAGGCTACAATATATGAACCCTTAGGGGACACAAGCTCTGTTAAGCCACAGCAGGATGATAATGCTCATTTACCATATTAGAAATAAACTTTTGTTCAAGATGTGAAAATCACTATGGCCATTTTTATATGAACATTTTAGCTATATAATCACTGGTGGAAGTAAAGATAGCTGTGGTGTATTGTACGTGAAGTGTAGGATGCAGAAAACTAGGGCCCACATGTAAATTTTAGTTACTCCAATATAAAGTGTGATTTTATTTGCCTTTTGCTAAAATGCCCTTCTAATACAAAATCTTACTTTTTGTCAAAAAATGTATTCATGCCACTCCAGAAAATGTCATCTCCTATCTACCAGTGTTTAATTTCACTCCAATATTGCCATCATATACATAAGTCAATAGTCACTAATCACTGAATGCCTTGTCTTTGAAGTAAGCCTTGGAATTTGTATGCGAATGTGAATAATATTTCTGGAAATTAATCCAGTGATGTTGGGAAACAAGGTCACTAGGTAGGGGTGGCATTTCCCATCATGTCACATATGCAGTTTTATCTGGGGAAATAGCCTTCAGCCTATTGTTATTTGATTTTGTTTTGTTAAACAGTAGACTCATTTGAGGTACTCAGTTCAAGTACAACAACATAACCTTTAAGTAAGACTGTTTTATATCTATTTCCTACCTACCCCTTCCCCTTTCGCAGAATTCTGGTTTATTAAAACACAATAACAAAAGAAAACTGTTCTGGTTAGCCTTGACTGTCAACTTCACACAGCCTTCAGAAAGATAGGCTCGTTAAGGTTTGAGTCAGATTTACTTTCTTACATGCCTGGGTTAGCTCGGGTTAGACTGTTTTGTTTTTGTTTTTTTCAGAGGAGGGGACTTTCCTAAGATGAGAATCAGCAGTGCAGACTGAAGCAGGAAACTCACTGTTGGCCACTAGGTAGCAAAGCATAGATGCTTCTGTGTCATTGATATAATGACAGGAAGATGGCCATTTGTCCCAAACATGGTCTCTGTATGGCTGCACCTCAATTTATATCAGCAATCAGAAGAGACATACAAGTCCACTGTCAGCCAGAAGGCTATGCATCTTTCAGACTTTTAAATAATATCCACGTGTAACTGACTGGTTAAGAGGGGTATGGAACAAAGCCTGTGACCAGCAGGACCCGCCCTCCCCACCCATGTCCCCATTCTCTGAATAAACTCTCACCACACTCTGAAGTATTCCTCATGGTCCTGCCACCTGAGTCATCATGCAGAAACATAGTTCGGCAAGTGGAGTCCCTACTTTACACATTCTGCTGTCTGACTCCTTCCTCTGTTGAGCATAGAAGACTGTAGTGTATTTGTTTTCATTACTATGTAGTGTTCTGTTGTCTAAGTGCACTACAACCCTTTCAGTCATTCTATTGTGCTAACCATCTATTAATGTTATTCTAAACACACACACACACACACACACACACACACACACACACACACACACACACACACAGTTTGTTTGTTTCCTTTTTGTTTGATTTTGTTTGCTTGTTTCCTGAGACAAGGTCTTGCTATGTATGAAACTCAGTTTGACCTTGAACTCACGAACTTCCTGCTTTACCACCAAGTGCTGGGGTTACATGCTCACAGCACTGTGTCTGTCTCCTGTGAATTCACTTCTGCTATCTTTTGGTACTCATGGACTCTCTTGTTTCTGTTGAAAGTAGATCTTTAAATCAGAGATAAGCATACAGCTGTTCCTTCCCTTATTCTAAGATGGCAGGTGCTATCTGGACACAGAGATAGATCCAAGTAAATAATAACAGTGTCCAGAGGCCGAGGAGATGGCTCGCTTGGCAAAGCGCTTGCTGCAAAAGCTTGAGGGCTTGAGTTCAGATCCCCAGCATCAACTTTACAAGGTAGATGTGATGGCAGGTGCCTGTTATCCCAGTCCTGGAGGGAGTGGGGGTTACTACAGGAGGCTTCCTGCATCTCATATCCCAGCTAGTCTAGCCAAATCAGTGAGCCCCTGATTCAGTGAAAGAGATCTGTTGCAACAAATTACTGGGGAGCAACAGAGAAAGACATCTGACTCCACCTCTAGCCTCCACGTGCACACGGAAAGCCCCACACACATCGTGAGGCTCTCACACTGTGGACAACACCGAAGGAGAATGCTCTGCGAAGTTCCCTTTTGGTTTCCATGTGGCCCTGTACCCAGGCTCATTCTAGATTCACTCTCACAGGATACAATACTCCTTAATATGTTTTCCATGCTTATAAAAGCACTATTTGCTAACACCAGAAATTGGTTCATGTGTTGGTTTTACTACAATGACTTTTATATACATGTGTGTATATACTTTTACATATTTATTTTGTATATATGTATGTATATGAAGACACATGCGTACTTCTATAGCACATGCAAAGAGCTCAGAGAACAACATGTAAGAGTCTGTTCTTACTGTCTACCTTTTTTTTTTTTTTTAATGCCAGGTCTCTGCTCCCCTCCCCACTCTGTGTTTCTACCCCTACACTGTGTGCATGCCCATAAGTTTTTAGCCAATTCTGCGGTTTCTGCCTACCACCATGCCATAGGAGTGCCACCACATTCAGCTTTTTGCATTGGTTCATGGGGACAAACTTGAGTTTTCAGGGTGTTCAGCAAGTACTTTTGCCCACTGAGCCATCCTCCTAGTCTCCAGAAGACTCTTGCTGTGGATAGAGAAGCTCCATTACCTATTTCTTCAGGACCCCTGCAAGGATCACTCTGAATGATATATCTTCTGGACATCTTGTTTTTATTGATCTGGGGTACACACTTGAGATTATTTTAAGGGCATAAGTGAGATTAAAATTAAAGAACTAGAAAAACATCTAAGAAAAGGTGCCAATTAACCATGGTGGATTAGGAAGTTATTCAGGCTGGAATATGTCAGGACAAAAGCAGCAGGCAGAGTCAGGTGTGGTGGCTCATGCTTGCAACCACTTGGGAAGCAGAGGCAGGAGGATCATCACAGAATTGAGGCTAGCTTGGTTTACATAGCAAATTCTAAGTGAACTATGATAACAACAAAAACCATGGAAACAGCCAGAGCCAAGGAACCTGCCATTCTCTGATGTGTTTTTTCAAACTGAGCTGCCATGCTGTGCTCTAAATTCCTATATGAACCACATGACATGTAAACAGGAACGGAAGTGATATTTCTTAGAGTTAGAATACTTCAATATTATGCATCTTGGTGTCCCAAGAAAAGCTTTCTATTTCTGAGGATGCTCGTGTTCCAAGGAAACAGACTTTTGGAAACAATAAATTATAGAGTATTCATCTGATACATTGGGTAAAAAGATCATAGGGAATTAGAATTTGTGCTTGAGAACTACATAGTAGAAATGGCCACACAGCTTTGCTATTGTCTAGGGTAGAATAGATAGTTATCTGTGTCCTTCTCTTTATGAGACTCAACAGAGGTTGCCCTCGATGGGATGGGAGAGAATCCCAGCTGGGGTTTGGCAAATGCCTTTTTGTTTCCCTCTCAATTTGTAGGCATGATGAATTCCATCGGTTGATTTTACAATGTTAAGCCAACTCTTGTTTCTGTGACAATCTCACTTGATTAGGGAGCACAGCTTTGTAAAAGGGTATTGTTCAATTTAAGGTGGCAGGGATTTGTTTGAGATTTTCCCATATTTGTTCATGCAAAATATTGGCCCAAAGTTGTCATTTATCATAACGACTTTGTCTGGTTTGCGGTGTCGCTCATAGTCAGCTTTGCACAGTGAGTTGGGAAGATCTTCCTTTATGATTTTTCATACTAGTATCCAGACTGATATCACAATGCCTGCTGGAGTTTTATCCTGTCCATGTTTATCACTCCCTACTCTGACAATGAAAATCCCACTCCCTTCCTTTCTTGATGATGCTCTGGTCTGTAACCATTGCTGCTGCCACCCTTCCATGTACAAATGTCCCTTCCTCCCAAAGACCTCCTCTGAACCCTTATGCTCACCTCCTCTCACCGCCCAGACTACTCACTCCACAGCCCAGACATGCTCATCGCTTTCCTTTTCCAATCATTTATGAAACTTCCTACCAGGCAAGCCTATTTTGTTCGATTTAAGCTCCATATTACTGACAGGTAATTGGCAAATAATAAATATCTAATAAATAATTTTTTTAAAAAACCTACATTTTAAAATAGATATGTGCTACAGCAACGCTGATGAAGATGTTTGCAGAATTGTTTGAGTTTGTATTCTTGACTGTTGACTTGCTCACCAGCCATAGGCAAATTAACTCTTTTAAGCTTTTATGTTAAATGTGATGATAATGATTTAAATAAAAATGATTGAATTATTGTAGTCAAATGATAGCACATGCTTGCTACTGTGCAGCCTATGCCATTCTTTTAAATCATGTAATCTTGAAAACAGTATTTTCAAGTTCATTCTGTGAATGTGCTTATTTTAGAGAAGAGAAAGCTGGTGTTGAGGTGGGTGCTTTTATCAAATTTATTTCATAGATGGAGACACAAAAAGTGTCCAACATCACACTGCTGGAATCCAAACACTCTATCCCTGGAAAGAGTAATGACTGACACCTAGAAGACATTCTAGCACAGTGCTTGTTCCCAAAGTGGACCTGGCAAGTAATAACCATGCACACACATAATGAGAAAAATTGTGAGAGCGTTGACATTCCTGCCGGGTTATAGCAATGCTCCGTCAGACTGAGGAGGGTGATGCACTCTTAGCTTGAGTGTGAATAGACGGCAATGTTACTTACTACCTGAAGTTTAAAGTCCCTTCTGTTTGTTGTAGATGGGGGGGGGGGGGGGTTAGATAGCAAGAAAACAGACTTAGAAATAGATGACATACTTCAAACTCAAATGGAAAGAGAGGAAAAGACAGTTTCAGTTGATAATGATGGAAGGAGAGACCAAATGAAACATGGGGGATAAAAGAATAAACCACGGGCATGGTAGGAACTGGAGAAAGTAGTCAGTGGTTGTGGGAAAAACAACAGAAATTTGGGAGACATAGTTCAGGTCAGGGTTTAAAAGCAGCTAAAATCCACAATCCCGTTAAGGTGACGAGTGTATACAACTGGTGCATGATGAGTGCTCAACCTGCGCTTATTGATGGTCTGACGATCCTTTAAAAATGTAATTTGCATTTCCAGTTAGAAGCACAAGCATAGGATAAAAAGGAAACTGACTGAGGGCAATGTCTGAATATTATGGAAGCTGGAAAGAATATAGATACCAGTGTAGGACCAGAGTGAGCAGAAGCCTAAACTGGCAGTGAGGAAAGCTGAAGGAAAACTCAATTTACATTACAAAATCCCCCAAGACCCGGAAAGTGAGGTGAAGATGAGGTTAAGGTCTCCCTGACAGTGTGTTAATGAAGCAATTATTCTTTTAGCCCTTTTCCTGCTTGGCATGCAGCAATAGCTCTGACCCTCTCCGTATCCAGACTGTTGTCTGTCACACACTCCTGGCAGAAAAATAGAAGTCCGCTCTAGGGAGGGAAAGGAGTATCCCAGCATCCAGAACTCCCCCCAGGGGTAGCCTACAATCTTAATAATGGGAACTCCCAGCAGCTAGATTTTGGGACAGGGATGGTTTCAGTCAATGAAGTACATCCTCAGAGTTTCCAATCAGTCTTCTGATGGACAACGTTGAGACTTGTCAAATAACCAGGCAGTGGCCAAAAAAGCAAGGACACTCTCTGCTATGACTGATTCCCAAAAATCTTGGAGGAAACAGAGTCGCTTTAGGGAGGTGTCAAGCCCCCTTGTATTCAAAGAATACTAGAGTTCTCAGGTTTTGTTTTGTTTTAAAGAAAATGATACTTTCCTAAAAAAACATTTAGAGAACACAGAAAAATTAATTAGTTCTTAGAAACTAAAATTATGCTAGCCATCAAACTGGAAACTGATTTAGATGTAGAAGGTAGGATTTAGGAAATGGGTCAAAAGCAGTGGGGGAAGATAAGAAAATTGGAAGACCAGTGCAGAAGATCTGATATCCAAGTAAAGAGAGTTCTCTAAAGGGGAAGAAGAGAAGAGATTGAGGAGAGAAATAGGAGACATAATTTGAGAAAATGGTTAGATGAAGGTTCATCATTGCAAACAGCTATATTAGGACTGCTCAGATACGTGGTTACAAAGGAAAGGACATGAGATCAAGTCCCAGAACCCATATGGAAATGTGCACGCACACACACATACACAGAGCCTGCCATGATGGCTCTTTGTAATCCCAGTGCTGGGTAGGCAAAGCTCCTGGATTCCCTGGAGCTTGCTGGCCAGTCAGCCTAGCAAGTTCAAGAATTCCAAGCACTGAAAGACCCTGTTTCAAATAAAATATGAACGACACCTGAGGAATAACGTGTGAGTAGAAGGTTGTCCTCTGACCTCCACATGCATGCACACATATGCATACCCCCATACACATGCACATGTGCACCTTCACACACACACACACACACACACACACACACACACACACACACACACACACACACACACACACACACACACGGGTACACAGCCGTCCACAAAAGCAACAGCTAATTAAGTAAAGAAACAAAGAAAAGCCAAGTACAGCTCAATGACAAGTGTGTAATATAAACCCATGAACCTCAGTTTTGATAAAAAAAAAAAAAATTAATGTAGGAAGGAAATAAAGTCATAGTGTGTTACTCAGCAGAGGAAGATAGCACTTAAGTAATGTAAGTGTGGAATCATGAGCTAAGCATTGTCACAGAGCCAAACATGGAGACTCAGGGTATGAGTCTGTGGAGGAGCAGGGAGCAAATGACGACAAAATCCTTACTTTCTTTACTGGAAAATCAGCAGATAGTGTCTAAAATGGAAAAGTTGAGACACTGTAATATTAATTAGAACAAGGAAGGAAAACCGAGTCTGCAACCAGAGTTTGAAATGGTTGCCTGTAGGTATGGTTGTTGAGTTTGGGAAGAAGAAAGGAAATTGATATTTGTAACAATGTTGTTAAAGGTGTTTGACTCTTTATACTTGGATTTTAAATTTTAATGTGTTAACATGTGTGCGTGTGTATGATATGGGAGATGGCGCACGTGTGGAGATCACAGGACAACTTTTGGGAATTAGTTCTCTCCTTCCCTGATGGGATCCAGAGATGGGACTCAGGTCATCAGGCTCTCGTGGTCTCTGCCTTCAACTGCAGAACCATCTTGCCAGCCCTATTTGATCCTTTAAACTATTTATAAACTCTGTAAGTTTAATAAAAAGAAAGGCTACAAGTTAGTTTAAAGGCATTATCAGAAAGTAAAAGGAATCTCATAGTAGTACACAGAGGGAAGCTCATGAATGAAGATATTTTGCCTAAAATTTACACATCACTTATCTACTAATTCAACCAGTTGGTTTTCAGCTGATTCTTTTGTGTCCCACCCACTCCTATTTAAAAAAACAAAACAAAACCAAAATCTTAAAGAGTCTCACTATGCAATCTAGCTGACCTGGAGCTCTTGTAGAGCTTGAACTCACAAAGATCTTGGTTCACTAAAGGATTAAAGCTGTGAGCCACTCTGCTCAGCTGCTGCTGCTGCTGCTTCTGCTTATTTTTCTTCTTCTTCCATTTTTTTAAAAAAAATGAAAACAATATGTATTGTTCACTTGCATGGGCTTTGTTAAATCAATGACAATAGTGCATAATTCTTAAATTCTAAAATAGGTTAAACTTTAACAGAGAAATTATGATCTAAAAACACAGCTAAGCTGTTTTGATTTTAAAGGAAAGTTCAATAATAATTGCAAACTTATTAGGTAAACTTCAGACTAGGAGAACTATTGATCAAATGATTTTAACATTAAATATCGTGATAAAGGTGATAATTTTTGTAAAATCTCTCTCTCTCTCTCTCTCTCACTCACACACACACACACCACATCTCTCTCTCTCTCTCTCTCTCTCTCTCTCTCTCTCTCTCTCTCTCTCTCTCTCTCTCACACACACACACACACACACACACACACACACACACACACACACACACCACAACACATACCATTCTACATTTCTGGTAGAGACTGTCCATTTGTTCAGGCATGCATGATGAGTGGCTACTGAGGCTGAACTTTTCACACAGTTTCTGTTAGCTATAAACAGTGTGCCTTATCTTCTAGTTAATGTGTACCAGGTTTGGCACTCATTCAAGTATCACCTCCTAGATCCCATATGTGAGGATGGGCACCAGTCAGAGATGTCTTCTTTGCCCGTTGACCCTACAACTAATCTGACAGTATAGTTGCAGAAGTACTGACCACAGTAAATCCTGAGTTTGCACACATTTAAAGTGTATCATTTTGTTTTGCTAACTCTGAAATGAGAGTAACCTTGCTGGCTTACATATTACAGAATTTTTTTTTAAAAAAAGTTAACAACGCCTGTCAACAATCACCAATGAATAAGTAAAATATTTGGTGGTTACATATTACAGTAAACATAGAAAAGGTGAAGTTGAGCTTTATATCAAGGTAGGGACTGAGTTGTTTTAACTTTTCAGAGCATCTGAATGAGCAGATACCATGTAGCAAAAGAAAGTGAACCATGTGATTGATATATTATATAAGTAAATACACACTCAAATCTTATTTACTAGATACTATCTCCTAATTCTTTGTCAAGAATAAAGTATGTATTTTTTTTGTACTTGATATATCTGCAGAAGGCTAACTCAAGAGCTAAATTATGGTTATTTGAGCAATCTACATTCAGCTCTTACCAAAGTAAATGAATCCAGGACATTTTTTGCCAATGCCGTAAGCAACAACTTGACAGGCCCCATAAAGTTTTTGGTTCCATGTTTTCAGTAACTACATTTTGAGTTACAAGGATTACAGATCTCATGGCCATTAAAAGTTACAACACCCCCACCCCATTAGATATTACAGTCATATCTGGCTTATTCATTTCTGCCTCCACACTGGTAACTAAGGAAACAATGATGTCACTGCTCAGTGGTGCTCAGAAACTTCTCTGCCTAGGCCTCAAGTTTGGGAAGCCTGCATTTCTTGCTTGCTCCCACTTCTACCACTGAAATAAACTCAGATAAATTTTCTTTTTTCTGACACACTGATAGGGAAGAAGATATTATGTTGTAAATATGACATTGTGTTTATAATCACTTAAATAATAGACTTCACTGTTTCAGGAAAAATTATTCTAAAGTATACTATTTATTAAAAGTCTTCTGCACTTGTAGTAGGAGTTTGTGTGTGTGTGTGTGTGTGTGTGTGTGTGTGTGTGTGTGTGTGTGTGTGTACAGTCACCATTTGAAACCAACTGTGTGACCCCAGGGTCCCAATAATCTCACAAAGCTATGTCCACTTGACCCTTGATCTCTTGACAGTATTCAGCACAACTGAATCCTTTATTCTGGTTTGGTTGTTGTTATTTCTGTTTGTTTTAAAGTGCTGGCCCTCTACAATGGTTTAAACTTGAAATGTCCCTCACAGGTTCATGTTTGGAAGGCTTGGTCTTCGCTTGTAGTGCTAGTTTGATGGCTGTGGAGTTTTCAGGCGCTGAAACCTGGTTGTCAGGATTAGATTACTAGGGGTGGGACTTTGGCAGTTATGCCCATCATTGGTTCTGACCCCAGAGCTCTGCTTCCTGATGTGATATGACCTCATGCTGGTGCTCCAGTTACAGAACCTAACTGCTCCTGCCACACTCTTCTCATCACGATGGACTAAAATCCTCTGAATCCATACATCAAAGTAGATCTTTCCTCCAGGAAGTTGCTTCTATGAGGTATTTGGTCACTGTGTGAGAAAAATCACTAATTTCCCCCCAAAAAACATTTGTGCAAGGAGGTGTTATTTGGACAAAGATTCCAAGGAACTTTAGTGAGCATTCAGAGGGATAAAGGTAAACTCAAAGTTAGGTTTTGAGGTGTCCACAATTACAGATGATGTCTGAAGATTCTCACTACCTCAGAATTGTCTGTGAGGAGATCAAGAGGAAGCAAGTATCTTATAGGCCTCGTCCCTTACTCCTCTGGAGCAGGCTTGCAAATGTCACCTGCTCACCTCAAGATTAGAGAGGCAAAGGGCACAAAGTGGAAATTACCCAGTTTCTGCTGGGGCTGAGCAGATATGTGGCCTTGTAGCAGTGAATGGAGTTTAGACTGAACCAACATGAAAGAAAACACTTCCCTCACAAAGATTAGCACCCCCTGCTAAAATTCTCTTTCCTTGAGATTGCCAAACTTTTCTCCCATATGACTAAACACTGACCCTGACCACTGACCACACTTTCCACTATCTGCCCAGTTGCTGGGTGTCCACTGCCTGGAAGTTTTTTCCCTCTGAAGTTTACATGGCAGGTTCTAAATTTTTCACTAAAATATATTTACCCAAAGATGCCTTCTCTAATCATCACAAACAAGCCTACTTACAAATTCTCTGTTATTCTCTGTATTACTTATCTGCATAGCATTTATCACTACCTGACATCTTTTCTTGCTTACTGATTCTGTTGGACTCTGTGAGAACAAAGATCCTATCCATCTGAGTAGGGACAGTGTTACCTCCTAATGGGTAGTATCAATTGTCCACTAAGTGAATTAAAAGTGAGGATTTAAAAAAACAAAAACACCAAGTAAACAAGAGTTTAAAGAGCATTCTTATTCAGAAGAGATACAAAAAAGAAATAGAAATTAAAATTTTGAGACATATCCAACACTTCATGGAGAAGTAAATCTAAATTTCACCATTCACTATGTGTTTTTGAACAAATTACCAAGCTACAGTTTGTTGGGTTAATTGGTTTATCCTTGTGATGATGGGAATCAAACCTAAGGCTCTCACACATTTGTACATGCTGGGCAGGTGCTCTACTACAGTGCTAGCTACATCCCATCTTAGATTTTAAACTTTCAGATGAATATAATGCTCATTTCATCAAGATACTCTGAGGATGACATGAGATTAATGCAGAGAAAGTGCTGAGTACCCAGTGTCTGGTTTGTGGAAAATAAGCACATCCTAACTGCTTTTATCATCACCATAATCATCACCATCTTCACCATCATCATCACCACCACCACCACCATCATCACCATCATCACCACCATCATCATCACCACCATCGCCATCATCATCACCATCATCATCACCACCGTCACCATCACCACCATCATCATCACCACCATCACCATCATCATCACCACCATTGCCATTGTCATCACCACCGTCACCACCATCACCATCATCGTCATCACCACCATTGCCATCATCATCACCACCATCACCACCATCATCACCATCGTCATCACCACCATTGCCATCATCATCACCACCATCACCACCATCATCACCATCATCATCATCACCATTGCCATCATCATCATCACCATCATCACCACCATCATCACCATCACCATCATCATCACCACCATCACCACCATTACCGTCACCATCATCATCACCTCATGCTCCATCTTATTTCTCCATTCACTAAAGAAACCCACACAAACTATCAAACAAATACTTGTTTTATTTTATTTTCATACTGTATCTTCCTTATCTCAATTTATAATTCAAACTCATTGCAGTCTGAAGCTTAAACTTTCATCTTGCTTCTTCTCATCTTCTTTCACCTTACAGTCTAGGAGCATGTGATAAGGCAAATGCCTTCACTGGAGTCATCACCCAATGTGTTAGTAGTTTTTCTATTGGTGTGGTAAAGTACCATCACCAAAACAGCTTAAAGAACCATTTATTTAGGCTTATAGTTACAGAAGGTTAGAGTTCATGATGGGAGAGTAAAGGCATGATGGTGGGGCAGAAGCCAGGGGTTGTATTTGGAACTACAAGCAAGAAACAAAGCATGTAATCAAAGTGACATGAGTCTCTGAATTCTCAGAGCCTATCTCTAGTAACATTTTTTTCAACAAGGCCACACTCTTAAGTCTTCCCAAACATTGCCACCAACTAGGAACCAAGCATTCAAATGCCATAGCCTATAGAGATATATTTTTTCAAACCACCACACCCAGGTCATGAACTGGACCTAGGAGCCCCACTGGCCACTCCTTCAATCTTACCATAGATCCAGGATTGACCACTTACTGACTTATAGTCATATTTTCCTTATGTTCTTGTATAATGTTATCATCCACATTGCAGTCTTATTTATAGTTCAGATTTTACACCTATAGTTTTGTCTGAGCCAATTTTTTATAAGCCTTTTGGTTTTCTCCACAATTAATCACCTGAAGAACCCAGACCGTTTTGTGTCCCGTGCTGGAGTTTGGTTTATTACGGCCCTCTGTCTTCTGGATTCCTTAAATCTTAACCAGTGACAGTCAGATCCTCTTTGTAAGACTGCAGGTGGTTGTGCTGTTTCTCCTTAGAAATGTCACCACTGTCAACATGCACTAACTTGTAGGGCTGAAAAATGGCGACATACAGAAATGTTTCTTCCTTTTTGTTTTCACTTATGAATCAGAATGACTTTCAAGAGACACCACTTTTCATCTATAATTTGGTGAGTCAGTAATACAGATTATGCAGGAGGGACAAGATAAATGCTTGTGTTTTCCTTAACTTAAAAGTTTTTCCAATGACGAATTAGTTCTTTGTCATCCTAAAGTAAATAGTTTGTTTTTAATATTATAAATAGACGACTATGTAAACAATGGGTCTGAACCCATTGAAATACTTAAACTTATGGAATTCAAAATGTTCCATTTTCAGAGCCTTGGTGGGATTGTCTTTTAGTCATAATGCTAGGGACTTTTGTTATTTTTTTCTATCTGGTACAACAACATATTCTTGTTTATTTTAAATAGTTCTTTCCCCAAACCTAGACTCAACTGTTCCTTCTTCCTAGAAGCTCTGGTTTATTTTATAGTGAATCATATTTCAAGATTGTGCTTTCAGGGACTGGTCATTGTTTTAGGGATCTTTAAGGGAACACAAACTATAATTGTATTAAAAATAAATTATGTAATGTATAATAAAGTAGAATATATTCTTAAAGGTAAAAGGCCTTGAGTTTACGCTGCCATGTTTGATTCAATTTCCTGCCTGTAGGACTTAAGTTTAACTTTCTTTATAGTTGCATCTCCTTCCTTCTACACCATGTCTTGGTTAACACAGATTGAAGAGAAGAGAGCATAAGAACGTCCTGCAGTGGTTCTCATATTTTATCTTAGGTGTGCATGTCATAGTCTCAGAGCAACAACTCTGATATCACCACCAAGAATTAATACTAGGAGCAGCCAAGAGCGTTTTTGCATATCTTCTGTTTGTACTTCTCCACTTACAAAAAGATTTACTTCTTAAATGTGTATGAGTGTTTACCTGCACAAATATATGTACACCAGGTGGGAGCAGTACCTAAGGGCTGTGGATCCCTAGAATGAAGTTATAAATGGTTCTGATTGCCATGTGGGTGCTCGAAACTGATCCCATGTCCTCTATAGGAGTAGCAGTGCTGTCAATGACAGCCATCTCTCCAGCTTCTATTCCTCCATTTTATCCTATGCTGTTGCATAGCATATAATAATTATTTTTTAATCTTTTGTATTAGTTCCACATGTAATTATGTATTTGATGTGCATAATCAATCCATCTGTAGCTGTTTCTTGTTAAATTAATCTTTAAAAAAGCATTACATTTCTTTATTTGTGTTTGTATAGGTATATGTGTGCAACAGTGTACATGTGGTGGTCAGAGGACAATCTGCAGTTGTCTACTTTTTTTGTGTGTGGATCCTAGGTATTGAATTCAATTTGGCAGGTTTGGCAACAAAATTCCTTGACTCACCAAACCATCTCATTGACCCTGGGCTATTTTTGTTGTCTTACTCTGTTCTCTTATTTAGTGTATTCCTAAAGAAATACTCATAGGAATAGCATTCACAGAGTTCTCACATAATGCTAATAGTTTACACACACTTTTTATAATTGAAGATATGTTTTGCTAGATGCAAATCTTGAATATGTTCCTTGTGTAACATCTTAAATATGTGTTACTTATGTAAATCTTAAATATGCCACTCCATTTCCCTCTGCCATAAAACATTGCTGTCAAAAATGTCTGATTGTGATCTAATTTTCTGTCCCTTTTGGGCTAGATGCCCAGAGAATTTTTTTTCTTCTGCTTAGACTGTTCAAAAGCTAGGTGTGGTGGTTCATACCTGTAATTTCAGGACTTGGGAATCTGAGACAGGATTATGAACTGTAGCTTCGCTTACATTTTGGGGCGCTGCCTCAGAAGTACAAGTAAGCAAACAATCCCCCCAAAAGTTTAATACTTCAAACATTATACTTTAGGAAACTCCCTTAAATTATTTTTTCAGTGTTTTTTTTTGTTTTGTTTTGTTTTGTTTTGTTTTTTTATTCCTCACTGTTTTTCTTCAAGGGCTTCTATTTGGATCCTTTTAATTTTTTAGTTTTTTTCTTCTCCCTCAACTCCTTCCAGATTCTCCACCCATCACACACACACCCTCAAAAACAAAGAAAAAAAACACCAAACAAACAAAAAACATTTTTAAGATTAAGACAAACAACAGAAGCAAGACGGGAAGCTCATTTGTGTTGGCCTGTGACATGCCATTGGTGAACAAATAGCTTCGTGGTTAGAAGTGGGCTTTGTGCCCACTTTCCCGGGCCGGGATTTTGTCTACTTTAAGCTTGTACAGCTCGCATGCACACTGTCTCAGTCTCTGTGAGCTCATAGTCACATCAGTCCTGCAGTGGCCAGAAGATAGGGTTTTCTTGGCTCTTACAATCTTTCTGTACCCTCTTCCCCGTAGGTCCTTGGACAGAGAGAGAAGGAGAGACTTGATGGACTGACTGCCCCACAGTCTCCCTCTCTCTGCACACTGTCCACCTTCTCTACTTTTTTTTTTTTTATCACTTAGAACATTTCTTCACACATAACATTTGTATTGATTCTCTAGGAGTTTTACCTCATGCACCCTGATCACATTCTCTCCACAGTCCTTCTATGTTCACCCCCCTTTTAATGTCCCGCAAAGAAATAACAGAATAAAAAAGAGAGAGAGAAATCACTTTGTGTTATCTATATACTCACTGGAGCATAGTCAAATTCTCAGTAGCCTGACCCTTAAATAGAACTGAGTCCTTCCCTTCCCACCTTCACCAGAACTCATTCATTGTGGAGACCCCTTCTTCAGCTTCTCCACCACACTTTTTAAAGAGTTCTCTCTTTGATGGCTTCCTGTCTAGACTGTTTCTTTTGGGGAGGTAGAGGGGAGAAGAAGGTAGGGATAGGGCTTGTCACAGAAGATTTTATGTCCCCCTCTCAACTGTGTGTCTGCAGTCATTGATATCACAGCAAAAGAAGCCTATTTGCTCTTCACATTCAGCTGGAGCACAGACTGTATAGGCTTCCAAGTGGTTTCTGGCTACAGCACAGACCACAAACACAATCCTCTGCAGCAAGGAAGATCCAGAAAAGCCCCTTGAGGGCTTAACCGATTGGGTTTAACCATGGAATCGACATGGCTTCCGGTAGCAGTATATACCACCCACATCAATATAGTCCCCTGAGGCACCACAGCCTAAGAACATCTTCTTGGTCTTCAGTGGTAACTCAGACCGTGGTCATCAATACAGTCCCTGGGTGTATCAGGACCATGGACCCAGACAAAGCCCTCTGTCAGCAAAGGCCCAGATAGCACCATGGTTTCTGGTGGCAAGCCTTTCTCATTAACGGCACCCAGTGGCAGCATGGCCTACAGGCATTGATGTGGCTTCAAGTTACAGCATAGACCATTGACTTCTGCATGGTCCTCGGTGGTACCATGTGCCACAGACATCATCCCAGCCTCTAGCAGGCCACAGCTGGGTGGGGCAAGGGTAGTGACAGGCTAAGTGAGCCAAGCCTACCCTGGGGTGGAGGTGAGTGGCACATAAAACTTTTTAAAGTTTTAAAATTTTTTATGTGTCCTTTTTTTTTTAACTTTTTTTTTTTAGTCAAGTGCTGGACCACAGAGATGGCTCAGTAGTGAATCACACTGGCTGTTCTTACAGAGGACCCTAGTTCAATTCCCAGCATCTACACAGCTCCTTACAACTGTTTGTAACTTCAGTTCTTAGGGATCCTATGCTCTCATACACCCACATAAGCAGGCAAACACCAATGCACATTATAAAAATAATTCATAAAAGGAAGGAATCAAGTGTTTCTTTGCTTGTTTTGATATAAGTCTCATGCTCTCTTTGAACTACCTAGAGCAAGTTTGTCTGGAACTTGTGAATCTCCTGCCTCAGCTTCAAAAACAATAGGCCCATGCCACCATGCTCTGCTCCTTTTTCTTTTAATTAGAAAAAAAAACCAAAAACCACAAAACAATAATAGCCTGTTCTTTTCACTCTCTCCTGCTGGTTCATTCTTAGGCTTTTTCGCATATACTCTTCATTCTAAAATAATTTCTCCCTTTACTTCATATTTTTTCCTGAGTTGCATTATCTCATTTTTCTGATCTTTACTTATGATGTTCTTTTATGTCACCATGTCTTGGTGCCTCCTAGCTCCTTCTGATGTAGTCATCCATATGGCTTGTACATCTGTGGAGATGTTACTCTGCTCCTTGTCCTTGGGGATGTGCTTAGCACAGAGTTTGACTTCAGGCTTTGACATGAATCCATTTTCTTCATCGTGAGAAGGCCCAGATTAGAATTCTGGTCCCTGCAGCACTAATAACATGATGGCATTCTTAATTTCCTGCTTTTCTCTCCCTCTTTGATTCCATCTGGTCCCGCTTCTCCAGATCACTATTGTCTACATCTTTCTCATATTTCCCTCACTTTTAGCCATCTTGCTAGTGTCAAGGGATGGACTTTGAGGATCCCTGTGTGGACCAAGTTCACAGGCTCTCACCTCTTTAGCTGACCCTGTACACCACGCATCATTCACTACTGTTGTAAATAAAATCCTGTGAGTTTCATCTGATACCTGTAGTGTGAATATCTGGCCTAGCCAAATCTCAAGATCTGGACCAGCAGTTACAAATAAACCACCCTCTGCTGCTTGGTCCCAAATAATCACACAAAGTCTTATGTGAATTACATGCTGCTTGGCCTATGGCTCAGGAAAATTGCTAGCTAGCTCGCGCATCTTAACTCAACCCATTATTCTTATATTATTTAGCCATATGGCTTGGTACCTTTTCTCAGAGCAGCATTCTGTTCCTCTTTCCTCTGATCCTGCTGGCCTCTCTGCTCTGTTCTTCCTCTTCCCAGAGTTTTATTAGTCTGATAGCTCCACCCACACTTGCTGTCTGCTTTCTAGTCAATCAGCATTTTATTAAACCAGTGGGAGGGACAGATATGTACCAGAACATAATTCCACAGCAGATAACTTCCATTTATCACATTGTTTACAAAGACTGTCCCAGGCCCATATTGAGATCTGTCACCTGCTGTTTTGTCTGAGAATGACTATGGCTTCTCTCAGCCTCACTCTACTTACAGATACCCAGCCTAGATACATCTGTGGTCCTCGGTAGTTGCCCACTATAGTGGGCTTTCTTGGACATCCAGTCGCCAAATAAATTATCTTATTATCTGACGTTTGTCCCACTAGATTTTATAACTTAATTTAACCTGTTTCTCAGTACCTGCATTTTGCCATGGGCTGTTTAGCCTGTCTTTCATTCTGAATGTCCTACTTTCCTGCTTCCTCCATACCTGCCTGCCTGACTGGCCCCGAGTTCTCCTCTTCCTCCCTCATTCTCTCTGCCTGCCAACCCTGTCCATCCCTCTATTGCCTACCTTCTGACCATTCAGTTCTTTATTAAACCAATCAGGTGCCATAGTCAGACAAGATGAAACAGATGCAACACACCTCTACATAGCTAAAGTACTATCCCACAACAGCCCTTACCTATTGCTTGCTGGAGTTCACAGAGATTCCCCTATTACTGTAAATATAATCCTTGGCTCTAGAGTTGGGCTCCTGTGTTCTGTTTCCTGGTGGGGATTTGGTTTTGATATACATTGCCACCCTGCTGTGATATTCTCAACTAGTCACTTTAGGCCAATCAGCCAAACTTTTCTTTGCCTTAATTGTCTGACATTTTGATTGAAACAAAAAACTGTATAGGTCAAATGGTCATATTTTATGATAGTAAAGCCAATGGTTTTCCTGTTTCTTGCCAGTTCACATGTGCAACATTTTTCTTGGGGCTCTATTAAAAATGGAACCACAGAGTGAAGTAGGTTGCCTTTATTACCTCTAACTCAACACTTTTTAGGTAATTAGATCACTTAAACACATGTCAGAGAGATGATTGAGATCTTTATAAACCATTATACTAAATATATATGGTACAACCTAGCACATTTCTATTGTAGCAAGTTCAGTTTGTGACTTTATGTTTAGGTGTTAATGAATAGGCACCTTTGCCCATTGGTTAAAGAAAAATAGCTTCTTGAATTTATGATTAAACAGACTAGAGATTCTGAGAAGTATTACTTAAACCTTTGTTAGGCAGCCTCTTCTACTTCTAAGTTGTAGAATTAATGACTGCTCTACCTATTGAACAGAAACAATGCTCACACTGAATAAGTATAAAAACTAGCTTCAGATCCTCTCATTAGGCAAGAATAGCCTTACAGAACTAAATCATACGTCTAATATTTTTATGATTAAAAAGAGAACATTTAGAAATTTTTTTGTGTGTGTGAATGTCCTATATGAGATACTTTCTTATTCAGTATCAAAGTATAAAATGTTTTTTAAAATTACATTATCATCAATAAATAGCAGGATAGACATAGGATAGGGAAAGCTTGGAAAATGTTAATGAAAAATCAAGATAAGAGGTATAGAGATTTTCCTGTATGGTTTGTTTAACTTTGCTCTATCCTTGAACATGCTTGCTATTTGATATCAGAATAAATACTATTGTAAACTTTGAATATCCATGAAAGAGAAAGGGGAATCATTTTATTCTAGAAGTTTCTGTTTAAGATCAGACTTTGTAAGACATGGAAGAATTACATCTTCAAAGTTTCTTTATGTGTATCTATGTACATTTTAATCACTCTCATAAAATGAGAGTTCCTCAAAAACAGGTTGTATCTGTTCGTTCTTTACGGATGTTCTCCATCCAAAATAACTCCAGGAAGGAGGTTTCCTTGATATAGGCTTAAAATAAAAACCCAATTTAAAAGACTCTGGCTGACAGAGCCAGGTGCCAGAAGACATTGTAGTAGACGGCATTTCCTCCCCACATGGGCTAGCCCTCCACACCACTTGGTTTTCAGCTTGCATGGAGAGATGATTTTGGTTTCTGCATAGGCTATAAGATTTTGAGAAAGATGACATCATCCTAACTACTTATTCCTAGAAATGGGTGTGGACCCTCAGGGTCAAAGTAAAGGCCAGTAACTAGAGCTCCAGGGCTACTGTGTGGC
Organism: Phyllotis vaccarum; assembly: GCA_033318265.1. Classification (NCBI taxonomy): domain Eukaryota; kingdom Metazoa; phylum Chordata; class Mammalia; order Rodentia; family Cricetidae; genus Phyllotis; species Phyllotis vaccarum. The sequence continues at coordinate 40,905,684 of JARWLC010000012.1, read as the reverse complement.
TTAAGTGACTTAGGTGCCTGGGAAGTGAAGGAAGAGACTGTGCTTCCAGCTCTGCAAAGATGTCTAATCAGTGGAAGCAGTTTGGAGGACATCATAGATTGGCTCGTTTGGAATAGACATGTTTACAGAGGGAGAGTTTTTGCAAAATTCATAATGAGGTTCAGTCAATGACATTCATGAGTGATGACCAGAATATCCAAGTGGGTAAGAAGAATACAGTGAACACCATGCTGTTACCATGACTAGCATGACTAACGGGTCTGTCACCATGACTCCTGTGGTGGCTCATGAGAACACATCTGGTATTCTCTTCAAAGCCCTTGAGGTAGGGGCTCCTAATTGAGTGGGTGTTCTTGGAAAAGAACAGGAAGTGGATGGGATGATCACAGAATAGGTCCCACCTTGATCTCCTGTTCTCCATTGGTCATTGGCTGGTTTTCACCCCCAACAGTAATAGGGCCCTCAAAGCAGCTCTTTGGAGAGAAGATAAGCTGTGCTGTAGTATTGTTTACATGGGCTACAAAAGGACAATGCATCAGAAGCATGCCCCAGTGTTCTATTCTTCTTGAAAGATGGTTTTGGAGTTATCGTAATGAGTATAAACATAAACACCACTCTCATTTTATAGCCCCAGGATTGTGAAATCAGACAGAGCAGCCAAATATTACTTAACCTTAAGCATGTAGGGATGATCAAAATGTTCCTAAAATAAGGCCAAAAATGGGTTAAATATTTTCCTTTTGGGAACTGCATCTGATTTCTTTATAATTAATATCCATAAACTCTACACTCATGATTAGAAGTGTGACTTACTGTTTTGTTCTCACAGACATTTTACAATATTACAGCACCAACAATGCTATGAAAAGTATCTGTGTCAGAGTTGGAGCACAGGGAATTCGGCCCTGTCTCTACCACTCCTGTGGCTTCACCTGAGTCTTTAAACATCCATGGTCCCTGGAAAAGGGACAGATTGACATTCACTACAAGCTTATTAACATTTAATGTGTTATATTTATGATGTAGCTGGGAACCAAGGAAAACCCTCCAACAAGCACATTGCCTCATTGAAAAGCATCTTTGAGAAAAGTAACCCAGTACCCCTGTGCCTGGAGGAGCGAGGGAGAAAGAGGCAAGCTTTATGGTTAGACACAGTCACTCAGGCTTGAAGTAATATGGCTTCCATCTTTTACCAGACAAGGCGAGAAGACCTTGCAGGCCTCTCTCAATGCACATTGCAATTTTAAGTTCAGTGTATTTCTCTTTGTATCAACCCAACTCATTCATCATCACATGACCAGGGCTGGATGCAGGGTCCAGCCACTCTTGACTAGATAAATGGAGGCTTCAAATTAAATAGAGGAATGTAGTTGGACTTGGTGGATACTGGTCAAAAAGTGGCAAGTCTTTGATATTATAAAATTTGATGGAAAGAAATGTAAAAACTTTTGAGTACAAGAAGGATACTGATAAAGCAGTTGGAAGAGTATGTTTTCTATGCTGCCAAATAAATTGCTGCCACCTACTAAAACAACACACTGTTTCTATGCGTCAGAAATCTAGGCATAGCTGAGCCAAGGCCCCTGTTCATGATCCCATGGGTAGCAAGGAAAGTGACAGCCAAGGAAGATCCTCTCATTTGGTGTTTTGGGTCTTCTAGGCCCATGGAGATGGTAGGTGTGGGCCTCAGCCCCTAGAAGCAGTCTTCTGCAAAGTAGTATGTGTGTTTTCCAAGACAGACAGGAGTACCCCTCCTGTTTCCATCTCTTCTTTTCGATAAGGTCTGTGCCCAGTTTTGAAAGGGTCCGCTGAGTAGATCAGGCCCTGATGCAAGTGTCTCTCTTTTGAATAGATCAGAGCTAGCTGATGAGGGCCTTTCTGTATACTAAATCTCTTCTCCTTGACATTATTCTGTTTGTTAGCCGAGAATCTCAGACTCTGCTCACTATTGAGAAGTGAGGATTTCCCAGAGGCTCAGACACCAGGGAATCAATCGCCTGGTTCTGCACACCAGTCATTGGGCTCAGGTGTTGTCAGGTGTCAGGTCTCATCAGTGGAAGATGAGAAGTCGAAATTTGACTTATGGGCTTGACAATTGATGGTGTGAGAGAGGGCACCTCACTTAGAGGGAAGCAAAAAGCAAGATGGTACTTAAAGGATAAAAGGGTTATTATTGATACTTTTTTTTCATTTCAGGGGATCAAATTGGGTTTTTATTTACTAAGCAGGTACACTACCAATAAGTCACATATCTAGCTCTTCGGTTTTTTGGGTTTTTTTTTTTTTTTTTTTGCATTGAAAAAGGATCTTTTTGCTAGTCCAAGCTCAACAAGAGTTCATGTTCCTCCTTCTTCCTCCTCCTGAGTTCTGGAGTTACAAGTGCATGCCACTATGCCAAGGAAAATGTTTACTGTTCTGGCAAGCGGGGGATGGGGTGGTGGGTGGAAGACCAATCTGCATGTCTAGGAGAAAAATGAATGGTGACTGGACATGGCTTTGGGAAGGAAGTTCAACAGCAGTGTGATTAACAGAAGCAAATGGAACAGTGATGGAGGATGCTGGGGGTGGAGTTCATTAATCTGACTGTGTGCTGACCTCAGAGGAAGACGTTTGGTGCACTAGTGGCGTCAGTTGTAAGGTGTACCCTGCGCATATGAACACAGAGAGGTCACAGTCAATGGGGCAGAGCAGCCAAACATCTCCCTGTTTCCTCAAGACAATGAACTTCCCCAGGCTCTTGTCAGGCCAGTTCTACCTGAAAAGTCCTTAGGGACTTGCATCCCTGTAGGTGGGACCTAGATGGAGGTTTGCATGGGGCTGTCTCATTCAGAAAGGATAAAATAAGACTTTTCCCACAAAACACATATCAGTTCCTAACTTGGGATAGAATCTGAGGTAGAAAGCCCTTCTGCTCTCCGAATAATTAAAAATGATCTCTTCCATCTAGCTGTGAGATGAATTTTTTAATGATTATTGCAAATCTCTGCTCAGTTTCTTTCTGGCCAGGCCTCATTTCTTTCAGGCTGGGAACCCAGCTGCCCTAGCCGGTTTTTTGTGACGATCAAGGAGAATTTGGAGGAAATGAAATAGTAGGAAGGATGAAGCAATTGCTGGCCCCAAGACAGACATTCCAAGGCCCTCTAAATAGACAGCACTGCAAGGGGTCACATTAATCAAGTGCAGTATTACTATAGAAAAGCTAAATTTAATTCTAATATAATAAATCCATAAAATGATATCATTCTCTTTATGCTACCTTCTCACCTTTTTCATGCAAAAGAAAAAGCACGGAAATTATGTTTGTTTTATTATGAGAGCTGTGTGGCTAATGCAGAGTCTGTCATCGGAGTCTCTGGGTATGGCCACAGTGTCAGCTCTTTCTTCCTCTTTTATCATTAGCTTCAAATATCACTTCTGTCAAAAAGCAATTAGCATATGTAATTTCACACATTATTTCTTTACCCCGTCTTAAAAGTTTCTGGATGTGAATGCTCTATGTAGAGAAACAGTAATCAAACCTCTGTCTCTAAGAGTTTAGTAACCCCCAAAACATTCTGTGTATTCATCTAGCATTTTAAATGGATTTTTCCATCTTTCTAAACTAATAGGGTAAGCGCTCTTCACACCTTTGTAAAATATATTTCAAGACTCACCAGGCATTTCTGTCTTTGACTCTAAAATATATGCATTTAATTTAAAACATTCAGCTGCTTAGCTGACAAGAAGGAAAAGGTGGAAACTCCTCACTGTAGAGTCTCCAGTTTGCCTGGGACAATAGTTGAGGAAGAAATGAATATTTTCCTTTGTAGGAAGTTAGAAAAAGTCTTTGTTCTGTTTCCCTTGGGAGATCTTCTGGTATCATGACCTAGACAAATAAGACCACTCCACCATTAGAGTCCCACTTTGTAACACTTATACTAGTCTCAACTGACCTGTCTGAATGTTTGCATCTAATCCCAAATTTGCAACACACATGTGCACGCGCGCACACGCATACGCACACACACATGCACGCACGAACGCACGCACGCAAGCAAGCACGCACGCACGCACCAAAAGTTTCCATGTCCAGCAGTCCATACTGCCTGTGCATGCTGCTTTCTCTGACATTGCTTCAATAGACAAAGCTGAGTTTGATTGGTTCAAAAAGAGGAATGCTTCTCAGATAAACTGAAGTGATTCTGGGCTTAGACTGCCAGCTTCATTTCCCTGAAGAAATGTATATTCCCCATTATAAAATGTACTCAGAATAGAAACACGACAGTTCCCAGGAGTGTGGTTATCCAAAGGTAATCTCCACCCAATCTGATTAGAAGCAAGTGGCTCATGCCTCAAAATGCTCCAGGGTGTGATTATTTTATGATAACCATGCCCTGTATCATGTCTTATTGATTAACTAATAAAGCGTTGGCATTGCCATTTAGAAGAAAAGCTGAGGAACCAGGTGGAGGCCATAACTGGGTTTCAGAAAGAAGTAATTCTTTCCAAAGATCCAAAGCATACCTTTGATATTACCTCTTTATACTTGTACTCAAAACTGATAGCCATCCCATCACTATTTTAGGATTTCTTTGGTGGTAAGATAATTGATTTATTCAATCTGATGCAATTGGTACCTAATTGTTACCTGTGTTATGAATCCTGCCTTAGAGCAAGGTGACATGCCTTTACTGTACATTTTTCTCATCAGCCAGGTGATTTAGGCACATGGGTCCACCAAAAAATGTATATAGAATGCAAAGAACACCTAAACTGCCTTGCCGATGGTGGCTATGGTCATATCATCCAGCATTTCGGTGAGAACAAAGGACTAGCAATAGGCAAGTGCTTTGCAGCGAGAGCTATCAGGAGTATGTCCCTTGGGACAAGATCCTGACAGCTATAGTATCCTCATTTCCAAAGGAGGCAACTGAACTCCTATAGAAGAAGGTGGGGTGAGGGAATTGAAGCAATTAACGCTGGTGCTTCTGTTTTGAAGACCTACTTTGTCATAATTAGTTTGTTTTCCTTGTAAATATGAGCTTATGGCCTGAGTTACTGAATCACTGCTTCAGTATTCCACTTCCTTTCACTATGCAAGCACAGCCAACATGTTCACATTGAAAAAATGTCCCACAATTGTTTGTTAGGTTTTTTTGTTGTTGTTGTTGGTTTTTTTTTTTTTTTTTTTTTTTTTTTTTTTTTTTTTTGTCCCTGCAGCAAAATACCTGATAAACAACTAAGGTGGGAAAGGATTTATTGTGCTTATGATTCAGAAGCATACATTTCTCATGGTGACAAAGTGATGAAGACAAAGCAAGACACAGAAAGGGCATCAAGCATAATATAGCCCCCCAGACACACCGTCGGGGACCTGCTTTCTCTACTAGGCCTTACCTCCTACTTCACCTCCCAAAACTCCTCCATAGTATCATTCCACCAAAGATAAATGTTGATTAGGTCAGGAACATTAGATTCAATCACTTCTCCAAAGCCCATCAGCTAGTAAGCAATCCCTAGTACATGATGCTGGGGGTTGGCATCTTAGTAAGCCACAGCAATAGCTGATCCTGCCAGGTCTACTCCTTGGCCCTTTGATCAAATTTGACTTTCGGAGAAGCAGCATCAGATCAGCACAATGGCAGCTGCTCACGAGTCAGCAGAGTCAGGATGTCCTCTTCATCCCCTCCGTCCATTCCTTTGACTCCACAGTACTGATGTGTCTGAACAGAATAATGCTGTGAGAAGATATGCACAGGGTTAGCTTAATTTATACATGTCTGTTCTAAGTCTCCCATAATTCACAGAGCCAATGGTATTTTTAACTTCAAAATCCAAACCTGCTAGGATGGAATTTCTGTTAATTTTCCAAAGAACATTTCAGCAAAGCCTCCATATTTAAGACCTAAGTTTAGACTTTGCCACAGAACCCATCTGAACGGTATCCAAAAAGCCCTTTAAGCAGAGCCCACCAATCCCAAGTGCAGCCTCCCTGTTAACCCTCAGCTGCTTCCCTCACCCTTAAAAATGAATGTTGTACCAACCACCTAGATCTTTTCTCCTGAGTTTTGTTTTGAGTTTTGATTTTTTTTCACGTTTATTGTTGTCTCATAGTCTCTGCTGGGTAGATACAATCCTCCTCAACTGCCTCTGACCATTTTTCCCAGCAGGCTATGAAAATCCTACCTTCAGGGATCTTTTCTGTCAAGGGAGTGTGAAAACCCCAAAGATGGAGGGTAGCATTTGTCCTAAGAAGAATTGTCTAAGAGCAGTGTCCCACACTCTTCCCTTGGGGGAGAGGGGAGCAATTGTCCTGCTGGTTGTGACCTTCTCAGACATTCATAGCTTCTGATGAAGCTTTTCAATGTGGATGAGAGATTATTGACATTCTCCTGTCTTTCTGTCCATACAAACTTACATGACTCCTTCCTTCCCCTCCCTCCCTTCCTTCCTTATTTCTTTCCCTCCTTCCTTCTTCTTTTTTAATGAAAGGAAATAACAGAACAGAGGTCCATGAAAATATTAAAAATAAATATTCTCCTATCTTCTCATTTTTGTGTCTTTGCCTGACATTTTGGGCTATATGGGTTCAGTTGTCCCAATTTATGTCAGCATGAGCTTAATTATGTTGCAGTATCAAACAACCTAAGATAACAGGGAATTAAAATATCAAAGATTTATTCTTTACTCACATTAGGGATTTAGTATAAATCTCACATTCCTTTTTCTCAAGAAAGAGGCTATGAGGGGCATCTCTATACTCCATTTTAGATGAAAGAAAATCCAGGAGAGTTTGGTACCACAGCCCAGAGTGATACCATCACTTCTGCTCCCATCCAATTGACCACCGTGCTACACATTGTATATCCACAATAATTACACAAAGGGGACAAACAGCATATATCAACAGCCATGTTTCTGGAGTGAGAGAAACTGGAAATAATTCACCAGCATGAACGGCTAGCAAATAATAGAGTAAGATAGCAGAGATGACTTTCACATTTTAAGAAGCTCATTAGCATTGTCTACCCCATTACCAGCAAGCTATTGCTATATCTCAGAACCTCACATTGGGAATATTTCCATTAAATGCTAAGGCTTAAGGGACATATGTATTCATTTTGCTTGTCACAAACTTGGTGCCTTAAAACAACATGCATTTCTTCCCTCACAGTTTTCTTGCATTGGAAACAGGGATAAGGATTTTCCGAGTCTTCTGTTGGGGTTTCAGTAAGCTGAAGTCAACCTCCATCTGAGGCTGAGAGTTCTTTTCCAACCTCACCGGTTCTGTGCAAGTTGGCTCCCAGTGGCTGCCTGAGTCCCCAGAGTCTCAGTGGCATTGGCTGTCAGCCACTCTCGGTCTCGCCATTTGCCCTCCTAAGCACATCTCCACAGCATCACCTGCTTCAGCATCATCAGCAGGAAAAGCCTCTCCCTGTGAATTGCCCTGGTTTTTTCTAAGTGTTCCTCTGGTTCGATCAGGTCTGCCTAAGATAATCTGCCTTTTGATGAGCTAGAAGTCAACTAATTAGAGATCTTTCTTACATCTGTAAACCTCTTCTGCTGTATAACATAATTACTGGAGTGGTACCCTGTCCTATTCACAAATCCATCTTGCATTCAAGGGAAGAAGACTACACTGAGTGTATACAATGGAGTTAGGCTCTTAGGGGCGAACTTGGAATTTTGTCAACACAGATGGACCACGTATGTGCGATCAGAAGTTGGCCAAGGGAAATGATGTAGCGGTTGGGGCCATATTAATAGCTGACTTCACAAAATTTATTGTATTTTTTAAAAAATGAATCATCATTAAAAGATAGAGACAGGATGGAGGGAGAGCGCTGCTGTGAAATGGCGTTATTAGCAAATGCAGGTAGAGATCTTCATGAGGCAGGTATAAAATAGCTCAAACTCCCAGGTGCAAAACTTTCAGCTCATGGTTGGGCCACGATCTTTTTAATTATGGCGCTGACTGACCAGGGATGATGTTCCTCATTGCAGCTCCCTTTGGATTCCTTTATAAGACTTATTTCTAAAGACAAGATGAGCGCATTGTTCCTTTCTGGAAAAGAGATTTGTTCCTCTGCTTTTTGTTCAACTTCCCAAAATGGCTCATTGTTCTCTGATATTTCAGGCTGACTTTATTAAATATACAACATGTCATCACATATCACCTTTTGTTTCAAAAGTGAAAAAGGTTATAACTAACATAAAAAACTATATGCAATAGGTACAATAATTATATACAATATATATAAGTAATAATTACACAAGTAATGTCCAGTTCATTAATAATTGACAAATTCAAAGAAAATATTCCATTATTTATCTTATTTTGATGAGTCCAAAGAATTGTACCTAGTTTACTTTCTACCTAACTTATATTACTAACTGAAAACTATCTTTTGATGTCTCTCAAACTTATATACTTTAACCTCTAAGTGAGTTTCTTTTCTAAAACTATCACTAGAAAACTATAACTGTCTCATTTTCAACTCCCTCAGGGAGCCAAGAAGGAAATAATATCAACTAAGTAAACAGGATGTGTAAGCAAGAAACTTTAAAAAAATGTGAAAAATGAAACAAACACCTGGATACCTAGACAGTCACACAGGTTCTTCTGCACTGCTGAAGCATCTATCTAGCATATCTGACAGACTTCTCTGTGAAGCGGGATATTCTTAAAGACCTTCCTACCTTGTCTTGGCAAGGTTTGGCAATTCTTTTTTGTGTCTACTGCTTGTCTGTTTCCAACATCATACCGTGAGCAGTCAAGGCAAGAGTACTTTCTGCATACTGAGAGTCAGTGATTATGTTAAGAGGTTCAGTAAAACTATTAATACCATCATGGTAGCATATAATTCTGACTTTTGAACAGAATTATAAAGGCTTTGATCCACTTTACTTACATTTTATAATTTGTAACCTGCCTTTCCTGATTTGTTTGCATCAGTATAAAATGTAGGGGCTCCAGAAATTGGTGTATCCGTACAACACGAGGAACAATCCAGTTAGTTCTCTTTATAAATTCAATTCTTTTGCTTTGAGGATATCTGTTGTTATTCTCTCCCAAAAATTTAATACAAGCTCTTTGCCAAGGTTTACTTTCTATGCATAATTGGTCAATTTTTTCATTAAAGGTACAGCAGTTTCTGTTGGGTTCACTCCTGTCCATTGACAAAGTCTTATTTTTTCTTCAAAAATCAAATCAGAAATCTTTTTCACATAAGTCTTTAAATTTTTACTTCTTTTATGTGGTAGAAATATCCATTCCAATATAATATTTTCCCTTTGCATTAAAATTCCTGTAGAAAAATGCTTAGAGGGGTCTGGATCCACAGGATCCACATGTGCATCCTGTAATTTCTTTTCCACCAAAGCCAATTCTCTCTCTACTTTAGCTGATAATTTTCTTAGACTATTTAAGTCCTTGTCACCATTTAAGGTTTTGAACAAATTATCCAGTTCATGATTTTTTTTTTTAACCCAATAGTGGTCTGTAAATTGGAAATGTCTTCTAGCAATCTTGGGAAATCATTAAAGAACCTGCATTTATGTCTCCTGATTTACACCTCTTGGGGTCTAATTTTTTTGTTGACCTATTTTGTGTCCTAAATAATTAATGAAATCTCTGGCTTGTTTTTTTTTTTTTTTTTTTTTTTTTCCTCAGAAGCAATTTGTATCCCCCAAGCAGGTAAATTTTTTTCCACTTCTTCAAACATTTTTTCTGATTCAATTTATAATTTGAATCAGCCAACAAGATATCATTCGTGTAATGTTAAATGATAGATTGTGGGAATTGGTTATATATCATTTCTAATGGGTGCTGTACAAGATATTGGCACAGGGTAGGACTATTTAACATTACCTGTGGGAGAACCCCCCATTAATACCTCTTTACAGGCTGAGAATTATTCTAAGTGAGCACTGTAAAGGCAAATTTTTCTTTGTCTTGTTCTTGTAGAGGTATTATAAAGAAATAGTCTTTAAGTCAATAACTATAATATGCCATTCTTTATGTAGCAGAGAAGGCAAAGGAATCCCAGACTGTAGAGAGTCCACTGGCTGGATCACCTTGTTTACTGATTTTTGATCTGTTACTATTTTCCACTTTCCAGATCCCTAAGGGCTGGTTGATTCTTGAATATGCTGAGCATTTAACTGCTCCTGTACCAGCTTTCTAAGGCCCGAAATTTCTCTTTTGTCAACACCCATTGTTGAACTCATATAGGCTTCTCTGTTAACCATTTTAAAGGTAGTACTGTGGGTGCCTTTGAAAGATCAGCAGCTGTTGTACCTTGTTTTTGTACAGCATGAATGGTTGGTAGCTGTTTCTCATAATCCCTTCTAATATTTTTCCTAGAAACATATGTTAGTTTATGGCTTGTTTCTGAGATTGGATGGATGTTAATCTGTGTAGTAGGAGGTTTCTGGCCCTGACTTTTGGGCCTAGCCTCAAGGTTTAGGACCCATAGACCCACAGACCCACAGAGACACACAGATGCTTTCAATAGTTTTAGGCTGTTTGGCCTAGGGCCCAGGCATATCACTTGCTAGCTCTCTACCCTTATTCTAACCCATGTCTCTTATCTTGTTCAGCCATGGGGCTCGGTACCTTTTCTTAGAGCAGCATGGTTGTCCTCTGCTTCTTCCGGCTTCTCTGGCATTCTGCCCTGTGCTTCCTGTTCTCAAGAGTTTTCTTAGTCTGGTAGCCCCGCCCATACTTCCTGCCTGCCTTTGGCCAATCAGCGATTTTTATTAAACCAGTGGGTGGGACAATTATTTATCATGAAACAACACAATCCCCTACAAATCTGAGTGTTCCATTGTTGCAGTAAGTTTCATCCCCATACTTTCACATCGATGTCAGCCACATCATAGCTTTAGTTTTCCTCTCAGTCCTTCTGGCCCTATACACTCAAGCCATCTTGCACTCTGTTTTACCTGGGATAACATACCAATTCCCTAAAGCTGAACATTTACCTCTTGATGCCAGGATTCTGGTGAAATTATTATTACATCCACCCCTGTGTCTACCAAACCTTCAACAACAACTTCATTTATTTGTATTTTTCACTTTTGCCTTTGTTCATTTATAGAAGTTGCCAAGTTTTCGCTTTATAGTTTTTCCTGAGTTTTTATTCTCTTTTCTATAGCTGCTCTGTTGTCCAAAGCGTGTGGTTTTTAGAATAATAGGCTTTAGTTTCTTTAATTGCTCTGGGAAGGTGTTTCCTCCATGATGGCAGGATACGACTGAGCTGCTTTTGTTACAGGGGCTTCTGAAAGATGTTTCTCAATGGCAGAAAGTGACCTTGCCTGTCCCTTGTTGACCTGCCTTCCTTTGCCACAGCTTCTGCATACTCCAGGAGGGAGGGGTGTTTTCTTGAGATTATTACTAACAAAGACATTGTTTCTGGGAACGCCTGATTTACAATCTCTTTTTTTTTTTGTGACCTTGCCTTCCACAATTGTAATAGTTAATATTTTGGTTTTTTTTCTTATACCTGTAGAAATAACCTCTCTTACTAAGTTATCATCACAGTTAGAAGGTTCTAAATTAATTTTATTGTGAATCCAATCCTCCAAGGGTACTGACCTTGCTTTTAATGGTCTAATTATTGTTTTACATTATAAATTATAATTTTCAAAAGTCACATTTTCACTCATTATCTAGTTTCTGAATCTGGTACCATTCTGTTTACCAATGCATTTAATCTCTGCAAAAAAGACTGTAAAAGTTTCTTTGGGATCCTGAATTGCTTCTGTAAAGGATTCAATTTTCTTTTCTATTTCTTTAATTCTATCCCATGTATTCAAGGCTGCCATTTGGCATAAATCCAAAGTATGCTTATCATATTGTGATTGCCTTTTTACAATAAAGAAGATATGTAGTGATATATTATATACTTAATAAAACCAGTCTGGAATATCAGAGAATAGAATCACCCACAGTCAAGCCATGGGGGTCAGAGAGTGGTTACTCATGCATTTAATCCCAGCAGGGGAATGACTGAGTGGTGACCTATACCTTTAATCTCATAACTCCAGAGACAGAGATCTGACTGTGTTTCTAAATTCAAGATCTAACTACTAAATGGTAGTAGTTCACACCTTTAATCCTAACTCTAAGATCATGATGCAGAGTTGAACCCAGAAGTAAAACAACTGGTCAGGGAAGATATTTACAGGGAAGGAGGCAGACTTTCATTCTGTAGGAGCAACAAACCAGACGAAGGACTCTTCAAGACAGCTTTTACCCTGTTCGGCCTGAGAAGTTGGCTGGGTGAGAACTGACTGTGGTATGTTTCTGTTCTCTGATATTCCAGGCTGCTTTTATTAAATGTACAATATATCACTACAGCTCATTACTCTGGAATACATGCAAGATGCCCCAGAAGTAATTTTCCTTTTATTTTTGCCCACAAGGTAGAAAATTAGGGGTAAAATACAACTTTATTTTTGCTTTTCCCAAAAGAGTTTTGTTTTGTTTTTTTTCCTGACTATTTTTCCACTTGTAATGAAATATTGTGTTGGCTCTAACTATTCCTCTCTTCATCCTGTTTTGGCAAAAGTTTTCTTGTTTATGATCTGAGCTCAACCCAGGGTCTTATGGGACAGAGAGGATTCCTGTCTTTTGAGCCTTAATCTTTTTTGCCTGTCACCACAGTTAGATGTTCTTTCCCATCCATCGCTTCTTTCTTGGATTGGAGACCTTATTCCCAATACGTCTGCTCAGAAAGCACTATTTCAGACTGCAGAAATGCAGATGCTCTTAGGGAACATACGTGGTCCTTGTTTCTTTTTGGTCTTCAGAAACCATTGGCCGAGGGGAACACTGTACATTTCAGGAGAAATGTACGTCCTTTGACTTCATTTCATTTTTTTAAATCTCCAGGGACTTTTAAAAATCAATTCTAAAGTAATAAAATTTTCAAAAACTTTAATAGAAAAGAACCCACAGGATTATTTGCTAGGTCCACTTTTACAGACTTTTCCCTTTATTTACATTTAACTTCATTTTGTGACAAACTAATTTGTGAGTGAATGAATTTTTATTTTCTGTTTTTGTTTTTGTCCAGCTACAGATTTTTGCTTTTTTAGAATACAGAGCATAGGTTCAGTATTTTTCAACTTGATTCAAAATTCTGCCCTCTGCCCCCAAGGAAGAGCAGCTGACACAAAGGATATATGCTGACCACATGCTGGTTATAACTCATAGTGTATGCCACAATTCTGTCTCTGCTTTCTATCTGTAAAATGGGCATAATAAGCCCAGTTTCATTGGGCTGTGAATACCAAATAACCCCAGTAACATGAAAATATTTAATATATAATAACCAAGAAGGGATGATCTAAGAAGTGAATCATTTGGTATTTTAAATTTTTATAAATTTAATCTTGACATTTACCAATTATCAGATAAGAGCCATATGTCAATTTATACAGAAAAGATATTTGAAAAACTTGCTTTTGATAGAATGCCGACCAAAAGCAGGAGTCGGTGTCTTTCTTCTGTGTCTTTTTTTTTTTTTTTTTTTTTGCCTTGAGACAGTCTCTTCACGTAGCCTTGGCCGTTCTGGGGCTTGCCACATAGACCACACTGGCCTGGAACTCCCAGGAATCGCTCTGCTTCTTGCCTCAGCTCTGTCTCTGTCTCTGAATGCTGGGAATAAAGTCATGTGCATCTCTCTTAATGGTCCTATTAGAAGCCACTTAAAATCCGTTCCCGAGACTGAAGAGATGACTAGGTAGTTAAGAGCATCTGCCCTGCAAGCTGGAGAATTAAAGTCCCCAGCACACAGAGAAACAGGCCTGACCATCAAGTGCTGTGGGACCGGCTGGTTGTCTGTCCAGCTGAAAAGAGTGAGCTCCAGGTTCAGTGGGACTTTATCTTGAGGGAATAAGACATAGACCAGTGGTTCTCAACCTTCCTAATGCTGTGATTCTTTTATACAGTTTGTCATGTCGTGGTGACCCCCCAACCACAAAATTATTTCATTGCTACTTCATAACTGTAATTTTCTACTGTTACAAATCATAATGTAAATAGCTAATATGCAGGATATCTATATGCAACCCCTTTGAAAGGATCCTTTTACCCCCCAAAGGGGTTGTGATTTACATGTTAAAAACCACTGACTCAGAGTAATGGAATAGGACACCCAAAGTCATCCACTGGCCTCACCATACATGTGCATGTGTGCATACACATACTGTTTTTAAAATCATGTGTTACTTTATGTGTATGGGTGCTTTCTCTGCTGTATGCCTGTATTATACCACATGTATGCAGCACCAAAAGAGGTCAGAGGAGGGCATCAGATCCCCTGGGACTGGAGTTACAGGTGCTTGTGAGCCACTGTGTGGGTGCTGGCAACAGAACGCATGTCCTCTAGAAGAGCTGCCTAGTGCTCTTAACTGAGTTATTTCTACATCCCTTCCAGCCACATACACTTGAAACTAGTCATAAAAAATAATGTGCAGCATTTTATATTCAGCATTATACTAGAATGTCAACACAGCAGGCAATGAAATAAAAAGAAAAAAAAAGAAATAAGGAAAGAAAACTGATGGAAGACCATCAGTACCTGGAGTATTAAAATAGATTTTCAGCCTAGTTTAATGTATAATACATTTATTATTATTTATTTTTTGCATGTGATAGTGTTTTACCTGAAAGGATGTGTGCCTGCCATGTGTGAGCCTGGTACCCACAAAGGTCAGAAGAGAGTATTGGATCCCTGCAACTGGAGTCACAGCCAGTTTTGAGGCATCATGTAGGTGCTGAGAACTGAACTTGAGTCCTCTGCAAGAACAAGTGCCCTTAACCATGAGCCAACTTTCAAGACTTTGCTATATGATAAATTATAAAACTAAATTGTATTTTTATGCTCTAACAAAAAATATATGGCAACATATTTTAAATACTTTTCATTTATGAAGAACTAGAAATTACTTTTACAAGGAATTAATGAAGCCAGTATGGAAAAATTCATAAAATGTGTTTGACCCAGCTATTCCATGATCCAAAATATAATCATTTATAATTATTTGCATATCTCCAGATCCTTTGCATTTATCTTTCTTCAACACACTGGTCTAAGCCCAAATCACAATTATATTCAACATTTATTGTAACCTATACCTGCATTTGTACAAATGAATGTGGCTGGAAAATAATAATGCAAAAATAATGACTGGTTTCATTTTAAATTCAAAATTGCTGATCTCAGTAGAGCCCTAAAATGCTTTGCAATTATATCATATTTCTCTTGCTTGTTCTTGTTCACATTCTTTAGGCTCATTTCTGCTAAATAAATATACAAACAGAAAATTAGCATTACCATGTGATCCAACAATTTCACTTCTGGCTAGAAACCTACAAAATTGAAAGCAAGGATTTGAATAGATATTTATACAAATGTTTTCATGCCAGAATTATTCACAGTTACCAAAAGGTATTAAGTATATGACTGTCCATCAGATGAATAGATAAACAAAGTGTGGTATGTGCATACATACATATGTTTACACCCATAATGAACTATTATTCAGCTTATAAAATGTAAAATTTTTTATTTTTAACATATTTTTAAAATTAAAATTCTGGGGAATTTTAGGGTCCATATAATGACCAAGTCAAACTGCCATCTGCTGCTCATTAACTCTATTTAAGTATTAGGCAGCAGGGCCTTTTAAAAGACTCACAAGTATTTTGCCTTTAAGGCTGAATCAGGAAGCTTCTCTTAAAAAAGTCAAGCTTCAGTTTGCCTCAGGCGAACAGAGCTGATCCATGAAAACATCGACACTAGAAAGCCATCTTTGATTCTGTTTCCCTTTTCTCCTTATGAAGGTAAACCTTAAATAAATCATTTACAACCTTTTGGTTACATCTAGGCTCCCGTGAGACTTCAGGAATGAGCCATTTTACACCTTAAGCTGCACTCCAAAAGCCCACCATTGTAGCTCAAGCCGACAGGCCTCACCAGGGTGTCTCTGTACCACAGCTAACATGAGAGACACAACTCAGAAGCTGTTTTGGGCTCTAGACTATTTTCTTAAGCTTTCTATGGCTTTATTCGGGTATATTTGACCCACGTTGGGCTGCCATTTGTAGTAAGAGGTTTCTGGCCCGGACTTTCGGGCCTAACCTTAAGGTCTAGGCCCACAGACCCACAGTCCCGCAGTCCCGCAGTCCCACAGAGACACACAGACGCTTTCATTAGTTTTTGGCTGATCAGCCTCAGGCCCAGGCATATCACTTGCTAGCTCTCTACCCTTCGTCTAACCCATGTCTCTTGTTCAGCCATGTGGCTCGGTACCTTTCTTTAGAGCAGCATATTGTCCTCAGCTTCCTCTGGCTTCTCTCTGGTGCTCTTCTGGCATTCTGCTCTCAGAGATTTTCCAAGTCTGGTAGCCCCGCCTACACTTCCTGCCTGCCTTTGGCCAATCAGCTCTTTTTATTAAACCAGTGGGTGGGACAATTATTTACCATGAGACAACACAATACCCCTACACCACAAGATAAAAAAATTGGTTGTATGCTACAGAATGAGCAAATGTGCATGGCATTGTGTTAGCTGGAACATGCTGGTCACAATACAAATACTTTAATTTGATTCATAAGAGATACCCAAAATGGTCAAATCCTTAGAAACAAGGCATGCAAGGCTGGTTGCTTGTAGTTGAGAAGGCAGATGGACAGTCATTGTTCAGTAGGCATAGAATTTCAGTTTGGGACATGCACTGGCTAGTTTTTGGTCAGTGTGTCACAAGCTAGGGTCTTCTGGGACCAGGGACTCTCAACTGAGAAAATACCCCCATCCGATTGGCCAGTAGGCAAGCCTGTGGGCATTTTCTAGGTTAAAGATCAGCTGGAAGAGCCCAGTCACTGTGGGTTGTACCACGCACGGCCACATGGGCGTGGGTTGTAAAAGAAAGCACACCGAGCAATCCACAGAGTGCAAGACAGTAGACAACATCCTCCGTGGTCTCTGCATCTGCTTTTGCCTGCAGATTCTTGCTGTGACTTCCCTCAAGAACAGACTGTGGTCCAGAGGAATAAGGCAGAATAAACCTTTTCCTCCTCAAGTTGTTTTGGTCAAAGTTTTATCGCAGCAACAAAAACCTAACCAGGAGTGAATGAAGAAACGCTCCAAAGACGCACAATATTGGAAATGCAGGCAGTGCCGTGGGATCGTACAGTTGGCCGTTAAAATGTTACATTTTAGATATTTTTAACTTACTGCATGAGTGCATGTCAGGGTACAGATGTGGCAGTCACAGGACACGTTTTGGGAGTCAGTTCTTTCTTTGCCACCTTGTGGGATCCAGAACTAGAACTCAGGTCACCAGACCAGTGCAGAAAGGCCTCTAGCCACTGAGCCATCTTGCCTGCCTTTTAAACTATTTGTCTTACAATTTTTGTGGTTTGAGATTCAACCAGAGGACTCACATACACTAGACATTTTTGCTACAATTTCTTGGGATAAATGAATTTATGAAGGCTTCCTCAAGAGAAACTTCCTTGGAAAAAGAAACTTTGTGATATATCTGTCACCCAACTTAATGATTTTTTTTACATTTATTTATTGGCACATTCGTGGTCAGAGCACAACTTTTGAGAACTGAATCTTTTCCTATCATATGAGTCCTGGGGAATCAAACTTAGGTCTCTGGGCTTAGCAGCAAGCTCCTTTAACCACTGAACCATCTCACCAACCTGAATCACCAAATTTCATTTGCCAGAGACTCTTTTGGGTCCAGGGGTCTCCTTTAACAACACTTCTTTTTAAATAAATAAAGAGAAAAGCCTATGCATATTATCTATTACAAGTCCTAATATGTTGCATGGCCCCAATACCCAAGAAACCAAATAAAGAAACTGCCTGAAACATCGTTGTATGTGTTAGGGAAGTAAGTAGCTTATTTGAGAGGGGAATATGTTATATTGCAGCTTAGCTTCCGATTCTTTGCTTGGAGTTAAGCTCAACATGGAATATAATGACACTGTTGCTAACACATCATTAAAATTATTTTGACAATTGATATAAAGTGTTTGTTAAGATAGATTTTCATAATCTTGGGATTGTTCCTAAATAACTCTGAAGAGTTTCAAAATAGAAAACATTAACTTTGCTTTAGCAGGATTCTTCTAACTGGTTACATATGTGAAAGACATCCTTCACAGTGAATGGCTTTAACTTCTGATGAACAGTCTCAGGCACCAGTCTAAAAATATATAAAGATTAGCATTTTGTAAAATTGTTCTAGGAGGCATACAGTCACAGATGTCGGGTAGTGTCTGAGCTAGGTAAGTGGTTCATGTTTTTCCTTCTCTTCCCAAACGCCAGCCTTTCTAGAGTCTGTCAGCCCATGACCTCGCTTTCTGACAATGAGAAAAACCAAAGAAACAAAGAGAGCACCCTTCTGGCTGCTAGGCCAGGCTCAGCCGCTGCACTTAGGTCTCCTCGCCACAGCTCCCTCAGTTCTTGCTCATCCTAGGGCAACAGCAATTCACTTCTCTCCAGTGTTATCCACTGTTTTCCTTTGTGCTGAGTTATTCCCATCAGTACACAAACGTGTTACTTCTTTTCATCTTGTACAACAAAAGTCATCTGTTTTGAACTGGTTGCCACCTATTTCCTTCCATCTTTCTAAATATCTAAGTTCATAATATATAGGAAACCTCAACTTACCTTTTTTCAACTCTTTAATTCCACTTCCGTGCTGTGCCCCTTGCACTACTACCATTGCTCACTGACGTCAGTGTGGGATGGATTTTCTGTGGCCAGTGGATGTGTCTCCTCCTCTCAAACCTACTGAGCATGTCCACAGCAGGTGATACATGTAACCAACCAACAGTCACTTTTCATTTTACTTCTCAGACTCCCCGTTGGAGTCTGTTCCTTTCTCCATTTGCCAACTCTAGCAACTTGAGGAATGTTCCACAGATCAGTCCTGGACCTCATCAAGATCTTTCCTGTCTCCCTGCATTCCCTAGCCATCTCGTACCATCATGGTGTGAATGGCCATTTGATGTGCCGGCTCCCAGGATCTCTCTTGTCTTTGGACTTCTTCTGCAGCCAGGACTCTACTCAGAAGGCTAATGTATATGAACTCTACCACAGGCTTTCTGGCTTCTGGTTGGTTGTGGCCGAAGACAAATGGTAGCAGGATCAATAAGAGAAAACAGAAAGTGACAGAGTGACACTGGGCTCATATTTCCTTGGCTCCTTGGATGAGAGAAGCTTGCCTCTGTCTGTGGGAGTTTATCCTGATTCTCTCCTTCACTAAGCCCTCCATTTCTAAGTTCCTGAAACATTTCCTTTGGAATCTGGCACTTACAGTACAATATAGGTGTTCTCTCTCTCTCCTTCATTTTTTTTTTTTTTTTGACAAAATCTTGCTATATATTCCAGGTAGGTGTAGAACTGACTGTGGCAACTCAAATTCATAACTGCACCACCACACACAGCTTAGAACACAGTGTGCTGCCATCTTCAGGGGGTCCACCTCTAAAGATAGTCCCTTTGTAGATGGTCTCTCTCAAGCATTCCTGGTTGAATATTTGGTAGTATTCTGTTGAGATCCTGAAAAATACAGTACAGACGATTTCTAACTACCTGGTTTTGTTTCTTGCCTTCCTTCTAAATTTCAGCCTTCTCTATCTAGCAGGCTATAGGGCATTGTGTCTGAAAGATCTTATCAAGCTTTCAACCATCACATCCCAAGCCACTCCTGGCATCCTCCTTCCCCCACATCCCTGCTCTATTCTTCCCATATGTTCAATGCATCAGCATCAGCATCAGCATCAGAATCAACAGCAGCAGCAGCCTCAGCATCTTTCCTGCGCTCAGGTCCATCTCCCGGACTTTTCAGACTTTACCTTCCCAGATCTCCTCTTGAGTTTATGAGCAGTTCCTGTTGGTGCTTCTTTCTACTGGCTACTTCCTATCCCAATGTTACTGCTCCACCAGTCTCATCTAGATTAGAAAGCTCCGTGTATCCTCGCGTGCCCTCTTCATGGATCCTACACACAGTATCCAAGGCGATCCAGCTATGGTCAGGACCCCTTATTTCTGAGCAGGGTCTTCCCCTGAGCTGTATGAAAGGATCCTATCTTCTCCACAACTATACCTGCAGCTTCCGGGTTCATAATCTCCAGTCTCACTCTCTTTACAGTTAGTCCAACCAACAAGTATGAATAAACCTGCACAGCCTTGACCAGCAAGCTCTTCCATAAACAGGGACAGTACAATTTTGCCTCTACACCTTTACATATCTATACCCATATCTCTATATATCCTATTTATTGTTTTCTATGATATATGCTCATAGAACACTAAGGGGATAGATTGGCTTGCTGTACTGTCAGCCTTAGAGCACTTGAGCTTTGAGTGGATAGCAAGGAGAGCTAAGTAAATATAGATACACTGTTTTAATGGATAGGAAAACACCACATTATAGAGACAGCAGTTCTCTTCAAGTGAGTTCATAGTTTTACTACAGTGTCAATGAAAATCTCAATAGGGTTTTTCCAAGAATTTGGCAAACTAAATCTTGACATATATTGATGAGCTCAATCTAAGGGTAACCATGCCCTTGTGAAGACGGACAAGGTATTACACTTTTTTTTTTTTTTTTTTTTTTTTTTTTTGTAGACTTGGTCTAATTAAGATAAGATGGTATTGGTTCAGGATTAAACAAATTGGCAGGAGAACAAAATAGGAAACCTAGAAAATGGTCTATAAATATGGAAACATAATAGGAGTAGCTTTGCAGTTACTTGAGAGGTCAGTAGCTCATGTTGAGAACACTTCATCACAAAGAAAACAAGTTGGGACTGTAACTCACAATGTGTGCACAAGTAATACCAACCTAATTCATTTTGGATGCGTGGAGCATAAGATACAACTTTATGACTTTGAGGTAAAGACTCACTAAAATGATCAAAAACTGCTGACGCTAAAGAATATTGATAATGGAGCTGAAGAGATATCTCAGCAGTTAAGAGTCAGCTATTCTTACAAAGGACTGGGATTCTGTTCCCAGTGCCCATATGGTGGCGCACAACTGCCCATAGTAACTCTAGTTTTAGGGTATCTGATGCCCCCTTCTGGCCTCTGATGGCACTGCATGCACACAGTACAAATACGAGATACATCCTGGTAAGGGCTGTAGAACTAGCTCAATCAGTAAAGTGCTTACCTTATAAGCTTGAAGACCTAAGTTCAATCTCCAGAACTCACATAAAAAAATTAAAATTAAAAAAAATGCCAAGCATAGTGGCCAATGCTTATAATCCCATCATAAGAAGAGAAAGGGGAGGGAGAAATTGACATATCCCTGGGAGTAAATGGTTAGCCTGTCCAGCCTCATTGACAAGTCCCAGGGCAGTGAGAGTCTTTGCCAGATAAAACAACTTGGACAGTGTTCTGAGGAATAATATCCAAGATTGACCTCTGCCTTCCATACACACACTCATATGTGTACCCACATCCTCATAAGCACATGTACACACACACTCATTTTTAAAAATACTGACAAATTAGTCTGTATGAGAAAGGAAAACATTGTTTATTGAGATAAACTATTTAAGAACTAAAAATACCACAAATGGAAGAAGGTGTTTAAAACAAACATAATTAGCAAATAACTGTTAACAACGATAACAAACCTCCAAAAGTCAGCAAAAAGAAGTGTGATTATCTCCAAGTGAAAATTTCTTGACCAGAAGTGAATATACAGTTGGCTAATAACCATTTTAATATGCTTAATTTCATTAATAATCGAAGACTTTCTGATTTAAGTGTGATATAAGTCACTGGACTTTTTAAAATTTAGAAATAGCAGGACACAAGTGAATGAGGCTATAGAATAAAAGACTTAAGATATTCTACTGGATAGTTTTGGCATCGAGATCACAACGTGGTGACATTCTCTAAAAGAAACATTCATGTAATAGCAACATAACGAATGTATGTAGGATATTCTTACAGTACATTTTGTAACAGTAGAAATGAACAGGAAACCATACACCGTGGGTGGGAGACGAAGGTCTTTGAGTAGGCATATATCAGCTGAGTTCTGAAGGAACATTAAGGAAAACTAAATAAATGCAGACACACTTGTAGTCAGAAATTTTCTGACCTGTCTGGCCCGAGGTCCTGACAAATCTCTCCCACCCACGGTCCCCCAACTGCTTATACAATAATTATTCAGAGGCTTATATTAATTACAAACTGGCCTACAGCTCAATCTAATTAACAATGAGGTCTTGTAACTTAATTCAACCCATTCCTATTAGTCTATGTATTGCCATGTGTTCCATGGCTTTACCTGTGTTTCATTACCTTTTGCTTCCCTGGGCAGCAGCCTGCAGCTTCTCTCTGACTCTGCCCTTCTTATCTGCTTGCTTCTAAGCTGCCTTGCCATAGGCCAAAACAGTTTCTTTATCAACCAATGGTAATGCAGCATATTCACAGCCTACAGAAAGACATCCCACATCATACACTGCTTTAGGAAAACTCAGTATTATACAGAGAATGTCTCCTCAAATTGACTCACAGTTCTTCTGCAGCTTCAATGAAAATTCTAAACTACTCTCCATTCACTGCTATTGAACTGCACAGCATGCCACTGAGTCCCAGCTGGGGAGAGACAGTCAGTGAATAACAGTGCAGACTTCCACTTCCCCCCAAACTCAGCTGCTGACTCATCTGCTCTGGCTTCATCAGAACCCCACCTCCAGAGCAGGCTGTGAATGTGGGCATGAATGTATGCGTGTGTAAGGGGAGGAAAAAGGAGGATTCTGGACTGTGGTTAAGATCCTGTCGGGAAGAGAAATTAGGGAATAGTTGCTGGGATGCAGCCACTGAACACACCCTCTGCCTCCTGTAGCTGGTTTCCCCAGCATACTGTACTATCCTTGAGAGAGACTGGGTTATAACCACCTCTGCGTTTCCAGCAGACTCCGTGGCACATCTCAAGCACTCAAGATATAATGAACAAAGGATGAATTCACAAAAGACCTAACTGGTTAGAGCAACCCTAACAGAAATCAGGTCAAAAGCCTCTCCTCAGGACCAACACACTGGCGGGAAAGCCTGTGTAGACAAATAGTGTGTGATAAATTGGGAAGCTGAGCTGACTTAGTGACTTGCTGGACAGACACATCGACCTTCACTGGGGAGTGAGCAGAGATGGAAGGACTGAAGTGATTCCTTGCCTTTTGATGAGAAGGGTCCAGCAATTCTCAGAAGCACCATCATAGAGCTATATAGTATCTGCCCAATTTTAAAAGGCCCAGAGCAGAAGTCTGCCCATTGATATTCAGGGTGTGACTAGTGGCTTGCTGTCCCACTGGAACAGAACAGGACTTCTGGCAGTAGTAACCCAGCCTGCTCCTTGATTCAGCCAGCCACTTACTGGAATCGCTGGGGTGACATCACAATGCTCACACACCAGGCCCACGGGGTTCACATATCGCCTCTGTGTAGTGGCCTAGCCCCATTCTAATGTTCCATATCTCATCAGTGATGACAAATTTCCAGCCCTTACGTTGAAAAAAAAAAAAAAAGAGTAGGGAACTCAGAGAAATCGAGAGTTTCCTGACCTAATGACAAGCCTAAGCCAGTGTGTCCAAGTATTTCAGGATTACAACCATCTCTCACTCTTACCTTCCCTTTGGTTATTTTAAGCATTAAATTCAGGCTCCTTTGAGTGTCAAGGGACTGAGTACAGGCTGCACTCTGCACTCTGCAGGTCTGCATCTGCTGAAAGGGAGGGTGCCCTTTTCTTCTCCAAGAGTCACTTCCTGTTTGCCAAGCAAGACTGTGTCAGCCTAGCAGAGGCCCTCATCTCACTGCACAGAAATCCAGTGTTCTCTTCACATCCGTTCCCTAGGATAGATCCAGAAGCCTTGAGATTGTTCTTGCTCCAACAGGAAATATGCCAGGGACTTTCTTACTGGCAATGAGGCTCTCAAGATGTTTGTCCACCTTGGTCCTGAGGGACACATGGTTCTCATGTGGCCCATCTTCCCAGCCCTCTCATGCCCCTCCGCATCTTCCGGGTTGTGGTCTGTCTGCAGTACATCCTCTAACTAACTGGCCATTCCGCTTTGTGTAGACCAGAGCTGCTGCTCAGCCAACCCTCTGCCTACCCTTTGGCTCTATGCCTGATGGTTTCCTGGCTCACAGCTTAGGCCTGACCTTCCGTTTGTTTGTGCCTAGGCTTCTGCATTTATGCCTACACATCATCCCTGAATGTTTCTGGTTCCAGCATTCATCAAGACTCCAAGGCTCAGAATTGATAATCTTTAATCCAGACCAAAAGAAATGCTTCTGTTCAGTCACTCTTAACCATCTATTCCTGATGCAATTCGTATGCATCCTCTACCTCTTTACAGATAGTCTCTGGACCCTCCCTTATTCCACTACGCAGTTCCCAACTAATCTGCTCAGTGACCATGAATTTGTCCCACCCTCATCTTGTAGCCAGTGCATCTGACCAGTGACCAACCTCAGCTTTGTTTTCAGTAAGTGGGTCACACGCTCTCAGAAACACCTTTCACAGTCTGACTCCATTCCTAAGTTCTTCCCAATGGTATTCTTTTCCATTACCCTCTTACCCCTTCCTCTCACACATGTGGCCTGCTTTGGGGTTGGCGTCTACAGATTATGTGGCATCCAAAGCTACATCAGGATGATGCAAAAGCCTAGTCTGAGTGGGAGGGAGGTGTCTATGCTTAAAGCCCACATTGTTGGCAGGCTTCCTGGCTGTGCTTAGGTCCTGAGTGGCACGGTGTGCCAGACCTGAGAGACACAGGCCAGCAGAACTGGACAGAAAGCCTGGGCTAGAGAGACCAGGAACTATGGAATAAATGCTTGTGTCCCTCTCATCAAATTCACTCATTGATTCCCACAATGTATTAGCATTTGGAGGTGGGATCTTTGGGAGAGAATTAGCATTAGAGGAGGAAGTCATGAGTGTGGTGTTATAGAATATTAGTCGAGATGTTTACATTTGTTTATGCTGTGGAACATTTGTTTAATGATGCAGACGTGCTGCATCCTTCTGTGCTGCATTTGTGTAACTCTGTGAAGCTGTGTTACTGTGCCTGCCTAAAACACCTGATGGTCTAATAAAAAGCTGAATGACCAATAGGTAGGCAGGAGAAGGATAGGAAGAGCTGCCAGGCAGAGAAAATTTTTAGGAGGAGAAAGAGAGAAGAGGAAAGAACAGGAGGAGGATAGGAAGACACCAGGGACCAGCCACCTAGCTACACAGCAAGCCATGGAGTAGGAAGAAAGGTATACAGAATAGAAATAAAAGCCCAGAGGCAAAAGGTAGATGAGACAGTTTAAGTTAAGAAAAACTAGCTAGAAACAAGCCAAGCTAAGGTCAGGCATTCATAAGTAAAAAATAAGTCTCCACGTACTAATTTGGGATTATTACCCAGCAGTATGAAACTTCCTGTGGATTAGAGGTCTTCTGAAAAGAGAATGTGTCTGTCTCTGTTTCTTTGGGCATTCACCAAGGAAAAGCCACATAAAGGCATAGCAAGGAGCTGGCCATCCACAAACCAAAGACAATCTTTCTACAGATATCTTTCTGCCAACCTTGACCTTGGATTTCACAACCTCAAGAACGGTGAGAAAATAAATGTCTTTTGTGGTATTTTGTGATGGCAGCCCAAGCTGAACAAGACACCAAGGAAGGGCCAGAGAGAGCTTAGCAGGGAAATGTTCCTGCCACACATTTCTGGTGACCTGAGCCCAGTCTTAGGGACTCAATTTGAAGGATGGAGAAAACTGACGGCACAAAGATTTCCTCTGACTCCCACATGCATGCTAATATCCGCTTGTCCACAAATATATATGCACAGACACAACCATGCATACACAAGTAATAAACATGTTTAAGATGACACCAGGGGAGATATGATCCTGTCAAAAGCCTGAGAGAAGATTACACATACATACTCCAAAAAAAAAAAAAGAGAGAGAGAGAGAGAGAAGGAAGGGAGGGAGAGAGGGAGGGAGGGAGGGAGGGAGGGAGAGAGGGAGGGAGGGAGGGAGGGAAATGCTTGATTCCCATCATGCTTCCTGCTCCCTTCCTTGCCCCCAATACCATTTCTTGCTGCAACCTTGAAGACCCAGACTCTGCTTGTTCCCTTGCTTCATTTTTCCACCTCTCATTTTAGCACGTCATTAGATCTGGTATCCATTGCTCAGCGCCTCAGCTGCCTGTGCTGGCAACCTTACTTTGTGCTGTGCCTTTGTTGGCTTTCCAGCAGGACATCCATCAGTGTTTGCTGAGTGATTAGAAGCACACTTTATAAAGCAGTGTTTTTCAGAGTTGCTAGCAGGATCCTTTGAAGTAAATGTTTTCTCAAGCCCAGATCCTTAATTTAACATATACCTAGTAAAATGGAGTCTCTGAGACTAGAACGCTATCATTTGCATTGATGTGGTAAAAGGGCAACCAGAAATTATTTGACATTTGACATTTCTCCCATAGGAAGATGGGCCTATGTCTCCTCCTTGAGAGTGGCTCATGGCTGCTCTGATCAGTAAAGCGGCTCATGCCCATTCCAGGCTATGCTTTGGCCTGGTAGTCCTGATCCACCAGAACAAAGCGGAGAGGCCATGGCTGGAGATAGCAGCTCCATGTGTGTCCTTCCAACCTGCCAGGTATAGGGGGCAGCGCTATTGAACACTCAGGACAGGATCAAGCACCAGCTGAATCTTAATGGATAGTCCCAGCCATTCATATGAAGAAGAAAAATCCCTCAGCAAGGTTCTGCCAGAATTCCTGACCCACAAAATTAAGAACTGCAACTAAAATGCTGTTGTTTTATCCCCCATATGTTGGGGTCATCTGTTCTACAGTGACAGTAATAGGAAGATACCACAATTTTTAGTTAATTAATTATTTTCTCATTTCCATTTTAAATGTATAAGAGTTTTGCCTGTATGTATGAACATGCAGCACATAAATGCCTAGTGCCAGCAGAGGCCAGAATCGGGTGTTGAAACCTTTGAAACTGGACTTATAGATGGTTGTCAGCCTCCCTGTGAGTGCTAGGAACTGGATCCAGATTCTCTGGAACAGCCGACTGTGCTCTTAGCCACTGAGCCATCCCTGCAGCCCCTCCCCAAATTTCAGATTGCACTTGTGTCGCTATAATAAGAGTCAGTGCTGAAAAAGATCTGACATTTGATGAGTAAACTTTTGTAATAAAGGACAGAAAATATAATTTATGTTGTTCAGTGTTGTCTACACATCCCTGAGGAGGAAAAATATGGTAAAACAAAATCTCATCATTTATGTTGTTGGTTCTGATTTTATTGGACAGCCGTCTGGTTCTGTTCATAACATAAACAAGAGGGGGACTCCAGCTTCCCTGAACTTCTCTAGACAATCCAATTGCCACAGACAGTGTTAATAAACACTGTCACCCTAGTGGAATAAAATTCAGCTTTGGATTTAAAATGAGCGAGTCCTGACAGCATTTGGTTTGGACCTGTTTCCACGGTCTATGCTTCCAGAGCCAAAACTAAGATGATTTTTTTTTTTTTCTGGTTCATCTCTTGGGAGTATATTTTAAGACTAAGCTTGTGGGTTTCTTTCAGCTTTCATAATGAAACCTCTAGGCTTGTCAGTCACATGACTGACCCCTGCTTCTGCCATAACTTTGGATTAAAACCACAGGACCCTACAAACCCCCACTGGGATTAGGGATTTTTGTTTTGTTTTATTTTGGTTTAGTTTGGTTTCTCCACAAGGCAGTTTGGACAAATCTGTAAAATTTTTTACAGACTCAGCAGAGATCTGTGTGAAACTCAGCATCTTCTTTGGCTGCCTAGGCTCAGCTTCGGTGGGTTTGGATGGGCCCAGTGCTTAAAATGGAACTCAAAGCATGAGACCACATGAGCCAAAGGATTTTCCAAAATGAGTTTAGCTAAATTGAAACTGCTGGGATTTGTGGCCTCTCTGTACAGACAAGTAAATACACCCCTTCCAACTCAGCCTCCAACGTGCCATCAAACATAGCCATCTGCTGTATGCTGCGCTGAGCTGAGCCGCACTTTAGAGCAGAACTCCATCTTCTCTGGATATTCATCAGGGTAGAAGTGTGTTCCCTAAAATGCAGTAGTCGAAACCTGGCAAGGAACTATCTTGCCATTTATTTAATTTTATTCAGCAGGTTAAGTGTTGGTGGTATTCACTGAGCCATAGCTCAGAGACAAACGCCCTTTTCCTATAACCCCAGAAGTCCCTGATGGCAGGTCAGCCCATGGCACGTTGGAGTCAAGATGGCTTGTGGCTCTGGGTGCAGATGCGAGTTCCCAGGCAGCCCCTTCAGCATCAGGAATCCTGGGTGGAAGCCCAGGAATCTTTATTTTTAATGAGTTTCTCAGATGATAGTACACATCCAAGTTTAGGAAACACTTTGGTGTTTAAAAATATGACACTTCTACTTCTGGCTGAGCTGAAGAATGGGAACTGAATGGGTCTCTTCTCCCGTCTGGAGTCACTGAAATGCAAGGCAGGATGCTTTGCAGACCACAAAGGTCAGGCAGCTCAGGGCAGTGGCCCTGAGAGGCAATCAAATAAGATGAACTCACAGAGGCCCCTGTGCATCTCTGGAGAGTTGCCAGGCTACAGTGTAGGGAAGGAACCTATGGTGAGCTCCATGGTCTCAGAGATAAAGCTGGAGTGAGGGGATTCAGAGAACCAACACAGATGAAAATCACAAGGCAGGTGCCACAACTCATGTCTGGCAAAATCAGTTTACAGAGACAGAAAGTGTTATAGTATTATAAAGTCAGTGTTCAAGAAATTCCTGGCCAGAGTGCTCATGACTGCTCTTCCTTCCAAGGCCCTGTTAGGCAACACTGGGAAAGGCAAGAGTCGATGGAGGCATAACTCCAAACTAAGCAAAGAGAAGAGTGGAATTTCTACACAGGTCCCTTCATCTTAAAAACCTGTATCTACTTTTGTGGTGGGTTGAGAGAAAATGGTCCCCAGTGGTAGTGGCTCCTCTAGGAGGTGTGACTTTGTTGGAGTGCGTGTGGCCTTGTTGGAGGAAGTGTGTCACTGTGGAGCAGGCTTTGAGGTCTCACACATGCTCAAGATGTGGCCCAGTGTCTCAGAGTAGGACTCTCCAGTACCGTGTTTGCCTGCAAGCTGCCATATCCCACAGCGATGATAATGGACTGAACTTCTGAACTGTAAGCGAGCCACCACAATTAAATGTTTCTTTATAAGAGTTGCCATGGTCATGGTGTCTCTTCATAGCAATAGAAACCCTAAGACAGAATCTTACAATATGCAGGATGTTCCGTAAGAACCATAGTGCATTTCTATGGCATTTTACTGTCTCTGAGAAATGGAAAGAGGCCCAAGAACCTGAGATTAGGTGGAAGATGTTTTCCCTGCATATTTATTGTTTATTTGTGGTTACTGGGGACTGAGCTACCACTTTGAACTTGGTGGGCCTCCCAAGTATCTGGAATTACAGTTCCAATTGCTGTATGCATTTTTACTCTTAAAATTTTATAATGTTCATGCATTTCTTTTTTAATAAAAAAGCTAGTTAAAATATAATATTAAAATAAATGAATCACCTTAAGGGTTGCTTTAAATATTTAATCAAATTTTATTTGATTTTCACAAACTTATAGCACTTTAGGGAAAGGTCTACAATAGGAAGCAATTGTTATAATATACACTTGTGCAATAGCTCATTCTGTATGTCCTTCACAATTTAGTTTTATCTTTTATCCATCTGGCATAGAGAAGTACACAGAAAATTGCATTGTTATTGTGTTTCAACTTGTTTGAAACACAAGATATTCTCTGTTCATTTCCAAAATGCGAGTTTAAATATTTTTTTTGTTTTAGAGGGGTCTGGCATGGTCCCACACAATACCTTCATCAATTACCCACCTACACACATATCCCTGAAGTCACTGAAATTTACAGAGTTATTCTGTTGGCGATTTCCAATTGTCAAGAGTAAGATATAGTTATGCACCTCATAATGGTGTCTCCATCAACAATAGCCCAAATACCTACACAACAGTGGTCCCAGACGATTATAATGAAGCTAACAAGCTCCTATCATGTAAGTGATGCCCCGGCAGTTGTAATGTCACAGCACAGGGCACAGCTCACTGAACAAAGCATTAAGGCAATGCTGGCCTAAACAATCCTACCCAATGTTTACTATTACATAACAGGTGACATTGTGTACAGTGCATGATACTTAATAACAATTAGCAACCGGGACTGCCTAAGCATTTGCTGTACTATGTTTTTTATTATGATTCTAGAGTGTGTTCCTTCTACTTAGATAGAAAACAACTGTATCGTTAAGCCCTGTCACATGGCAGCAGCCTCATACATCTTCTAAGTTTACAGAGCTCTTGAAAACATTTTCTCTTGTGTTTGATTTACAGTCATGCTGATTGCTCATCACATCTCTAAGAGTCCTAGATTGTGGTACACACCCCACCACACATCCTCACGCATAGATCATACAGTCTGGGTGAGTACAGGGTATTCCACGTACGTTTGTCTTGGTACAGAATGTTTGCACAAGAACACAATTACCTAATGAATGTGTTTCTCTGAAAATCCCCAGTGTTCAGTGATGCATGACTACATTTTGAAGGTTCTTGTTTTCTCTATCTGTAGGTACAAGACTAAAAAAAATGCTATAGAGAAGCTATGCGTGGGACAAACGTTCTTTACTCTGGCCGACATCAGAACCCCTAATGTAAGAAGCAATGAGATAATGTTCAGACCTGGAGGGACCCTGGACCACCCTTGCTATTGGGCTTTTTGTTATTGTTTGGGGGGGGGTTTCCTCTGAATTATTTAGAATATTGCTGATGTAGAAAGCAAAACCTTCCTTTAAAATGGAAGAGATCCCCAAGAATAGGTCTAAACAAGCGCCCCCCAAGTAAAAAGAGCATGTGTCCCCGTGCCTAAGTAACTGAGAAGTCCTTTTAAAACTTCCAAGCAGCCACCAACCATAATATTTTCTCTGCTGGCATGTTCCCACCTGTGCTGACTGCTTTTGTCAACTTGACACAAACCAGAGTCACCTGAGAAGATGAAATTTCAGTTAAGATTTACCTTTATTAGATGGGCTACAGGCGTGTCTGTGGGGTTTTCTTGATTAATGTTTGTTAAAGGTGGTCCTGGGTTATATAAGAAAGCCAGCTGAGCAAGCTAATAAGCAGCATTCCTCCATGGTCTCAGCATCACTTCCTGCCACCAGGTTCCTGCCTTGGCATCCCTCAGTGATGGACCCTCAGGAGGTTTTGGTCATAGCCTTTATCACAGAAATAGAAATTTAACTCAGATTGAGTCCCGGACAAAATGGTCAGTTTCTTGTCTCCTAAGTTCTTTCTCAAAAATATGGGAATGTTTGTACACCTGGTAAACACACAAGAACTAACAATGCACATACCCACAATGGTAGATAGGTAGATGAGGACAGACTTCTTGAGACACAGACTTTCCTATTGTTTTGATATTGCGCCACATAAATGCAACTGCCTATCCCTAGAATGCTATTTAAAATATTGCTCAGGGTATATCTCATTCACGTCAAATCTTTGTATAACAATATCCAGGGTTGAACAGAGGGAAACAGAGCTGCAGAAACTGAGTCAAAACAGGAGGAAGCTGGACTCCAGCCTACAGCTGCCTCCACTAGTTAACTTAGGTGAAAAGAGAGGTCTAGAAATGGCCAACCTGAGTGCCTCCCCACTGCCTTTTCCCTGCTCATCCCAGGTGAACTCCTTGGATCCTTAGGACATTTTAAAAAATAGGCACAGTTAGATCTTTTGTAGATTTCCCTTTGGGAAATATTTGGTCATCTCAGTAGAGAATCACCTGTGTGCACGTTATAAAAACCGAAGTAGGGACCACAGACCTGGCTCAGCAGCTGCCCTTGCAGGGAACCCCGAGTTCAAGTCTCAGCACCATCTGCACTACAGTTCCAAGGAAGCTGACACCCTCTTCTTAACTCTGTAGGCAACAGGCATATACATGGTGCATACACACAAATGCAGGGAAACACATATACATTAAAATACATCTTTAAAATGTTTTTTAAAAGAAAGAAAAGCAGAGTGATTCTGAGGATCCTGGAAAACTGAGAGGAGATGTGTGTGCATGTCTGTGCATGTCTGTAGGGGCAGAGGAGTCGAAGGGACAGGATAAAGAAGGATTGGATATTTTCTAGTGTAAACATTACAAGCTTCTCTCTCTCTCTCTCCTCTCCCTCCTTTCTTTCCTCTCTCTCTCTCTTTTTGAGCAGCTTTTCTGGTGAAATACAGTTGGCTGTATTTAGAGTTGATAATATAATTCAGGCTCCTCTGGGCATTGTGAGTACACTATGATTTTCTTGGTTGAAATGCATCCTCCCCACCTCAGAATAGTAGGAAGACTGAATAATTTAATATTGGACACTTTCCCTTTTGGGGAATAATTTAAGCACTACCATATGTCTCCCTATTTAGTCCTTGTACCGTCTCTCAGGAATGGCTGAGCATTGACAATGCAGAACAAAACAAACACACAGAGACACACTTGAGGGGTGTGTGTGTGTGTGTGTGTGTGTGTGTGTGTGTGTGTGTGTGTGTGTGTGTGTGTTTAAAATCACTCTGGTGATTCCCCAGTCACTGGGCCATGGTAATTAGCCAGGAAGGTTTTGGAGATATGCTCCAGTGAAGGAGTGGTAACGACCTTCAGAAACCGCTTAATCCCTAGGGACTAAAACTAGTCTGATGGCGGCTGCACATGATGGGAACAAATAATCACCGAAATTAGAACCCCAGAAGAGTGCCTGAGGGGTGCTTGCCAGCAGCTGGCATTAAGGGAGAGCTGGGGTCCAGGCAGCGGCCTGCCCCAAGGCACTTCTGGAGAGTTGATGTCTTTCTCTGGGCCGCATGGCACACTGCCCCACATTACAAGAGCCATTGGCTTCTGGGAGCCTGGAAATCAGAGTCCAGTATTTTTTAATTTATTTTTCTGTTTCTTTACCTTTTCCCTTCACCGAGGAGTTATGAAGCTGATTTTATTTACACCAAACAGCTGTGGAAGTTAAGTTAACTTCAATTCAGAGCCTTATAATTTTCTTGAAAAGTGCAGCGACTCTTTTAAGAACACTTACTTCCTAAGTACCCAGCAAAGTACAGTATTCAGGGAGCTTCTTGTCTCAGAAGCTGATTAAATTATATACATTATCAAGACATTTATCTCAGAGATACTAAGAAAAAACATGGCCCCCACACTCTGACATCCTCTCCATTCAAGATGGGCTGTGGGGAGACTAAAGAGTGTCAACCCTGTGACCTGGAGGCTGGTTCAGAAAAGGTCATGCTGCTGCATCCAGGCTCTCTGGGAGATGCTTGCTCTGGAGGAGGCTGGTTAGCCCATGAGAGAAGCCTGACCAGAAGGAATCATTCAGGAAGGTCTTCTGAGTCAAAAGCAGCTGAGCTTCCAGCCACCGCAGCCCACATGTGGCCTTCTGAGTCCAGCTTGGATGGGTCAACGGCCCATTTCAATCCTCAAATGGTGACAGTCCTCATCTACAACTACCAGCACCTAGGTGGAGACCCGTGTGACTATTTGTCTTTGGCTGCCTCCATTAAGTTTTGGGAGAATCTGCTATATAGCATCCACAGGCAAGATCTTTCCTTCGATCGACCGGCTAACCATTTCCGCTGTTTTGTTCTAGATCACACGATTCAAGAGTTGC
Source organism: Phyllotis vaccarum (assembly GCA_033318265.1). Lineage (NCBI taxonomy): Eukaryota > Metazoa > Chordata > Mammalia > Rodentia > Cricetidae > Phyllotis > Phyllotis vaccarum. The sequence continues at coordinate 40,871,912 of JARWLC010000012.1, read as the reverse complement.
TATTTGGCTTATAGAGAGAATGGGTCCTGCCCGAGGTCACATGACTAAGATGAACTAAATCCAGGTCTACTGATGCCAAGTTTCATCGGCCTTACCCCGCTTAACTACTTTAATTTCCCACTGACCTCATAAAAGCAACAGGGACTGAGCCTTTTTCTACTGCAAAGGCTGTAAATCTAGGGCGTGGCAAACAAGTACAAGGCCCCAGCTGTAGGACCTCTGGGGTGCCCAGAGCTTGCCTAGTGGCTGCCTGCATTTCTTAAAGGGAGGTGCCCGAGGACCTAGACTGCTCCCTGCCTTCTCCCCCAAGGCTTGCATTCTGAAGACAGCTCGCTAATTATGGTCAGAGTACAGGCAGAGATTCCTGAACATGCTGGGAAAATGCCAGGCTCTCCTCTCGTGCTTCTGTGGTGGACACCTCTTACCAAAAAAGCCCTCCAAAAAAAAAACCCTAAAGTATTTTTAAATGACATATTGCATATTTTAGAACAGTGCTCAGAAAAGATGAGTGACTGGAACAAAAGACTGAAAAAGTGTCTTTTAGGACCGAGGCTGGCTAGATGTTGGGAGAGTGTATCTGCATGCTTTATCTGCCACTCAATGGCCTCGGCAGGCTGTCATTAATACATTCCCCACCGCCCACTGCCCCAGAGTTGCCCCAATTTTTTTCTAAGCCCTACAGCATTGTCACTTCATGTGTCTGGCGAGGGAATTAGAGCCAATGAATAAGAAGACCACCTCCCCCAGCCCTTGGTAACGTATTTCCAATCCCATCAGCTATCTTGCTAACAATCAAGTAAGTACTGCTTCCTCCAACAATCAAGTTAAGTACTGCCTCCTCCGTCTCCACCTACTCCCGCTCTCCTATACTAAAGAGGAAAGGATGATTGAGAATCTTTTAAATGAGGTGTGGTTTGGTTCAACATGTACTGTTGGTTCTGCAAATATGCCAGTGTAGCAGTGGGAGGTTGACTATTCATGTTACGTGCCATATGCCACTCTGCTGGCTGGCATGCAGTGGGAAGCCTGAAAAGCGAAGACGGAAGTGGGTAAGCTTCCTGCTTTTGAAGCACAGACTTTGGTAATAATAATCATAAAGCAAGAATTTTAGAGAAAAAAAATCACATAGTTGCAGCTGTGTTAATCCTTCATGGGTTTCCTGTGCTGTGCCCAAATTTTCCTCTCAAATAAGGCCCAGCGGCAGATTAAATGGACCTCCTCAGACTTACAAAGCCATACCCAACTGGATATACCCCTACATGTACTGGATATATTCCGGAAAAGTCTGTTGTAACTTGAATTTTTGCAAATCTAGCTCTATTTCAAATATTGCCAAGGTGCTTTGGATTTAAATTGGTACCATTTTGTAAGGCAAATAATAATTTTGTAATAAAAATAGTTATTCCTTTATTTGTTTTGCAAATTTAGGATTTTTGTGTCTCTATTTTTTTCTAATAACAAAAGATCCCTATAGTTAAGATTAGGAAATTAATAATAATAATGGTGATGATAATGTAAAGTTGTAAAACATAAGTTAAAATGTAAGAATTTATATTCCTTTTAAAGAGAACCTTTCTCTGAAGTGAGTGGGCATTTGTACCAACCCACAGTTAAACTGTATAGCACCATAGGTTACATACACAGGAGGCATTTTTCTCTGAGACAGTCTTGCATCGTGTACCAGAATACTGAATTAGATTGTGTAAAGATATGTACATGCATGCACAGCATTGTTTAGACAATCAAAAACTAGAAAGGAATGTAAGTATCACAATTTGAATGAAAGTACCCCCCCCCAACAGGCTCATAGGGAAGGGCAAGTCTGGCTTTAATGGAGTAGGTGTGGTCTTGCTGAAGGAAGTATGTCACTGGGGCTGGGCTTTGTGGTTTCAGATGCTTGAGCCAGGCCCAGTGTCTCTCTCTTCCTGTTATCTGCTGATCCAGATGTAGCACCCTCAACTACCTCTCCAGCAGTATGTCTGACTACATGCTGCCATGCTTCTCACCATCATGTTAATGTACTAAACCTCTTAACTCTAAGCCAGCCCCAATGAAATGCTTTATGAGAGTTGCAATGGTCATGGTGTTTCTTCACAGCAATAGAAATCCTAACCAAGACAACAAAACTCTTCAAGCAGAGAAGTCATACAAATACAGATTATTTATTGTCATGAAATATTATGCTACTATCAGGAAGGACATAGTAGTAACTAAAGAATTACAGTGTGATGCCAGTGTTTACCTATTACATAGGCAGAAGTTTAAAAGTTAGGTTTCTATTTGTGGGTGTGGAATAAAGATAATGAGTTCACCAATAATACAAATAAAGGCTACAAAATAATACTAGCCCTGTGGTGTTTGGTGGGGGCTGTTGCTAGGGTTGGGTGCCCTTGGCCATTCCTCACTCATGAGAGACTAAGCTGCATTACTTAATATGATAGGAACTTGAATTGTTTATTTACAAAAGACTCTAGTCATTCTTATGTCAAATTCAAAAATGTTTTTTTTTTAAATGTATATTGTTTAGTGAACAAATACACACATTTCACTTTTCTCAAATGTTTTCACTTGAAAGGAAAAAAAAAAAAACCACTTACTGGGTTGTGTTGCTACTGTGCTATGGCTGCTGGTGCCAGGGGTCAGAACCTAGTGTTTCATCCATGATGGACAGGCTTTCTACCATTGAGCTGTGGTTTCTACCCACTCTGAACTGTTTGTGAAAGGAAAGAAAAAAATCCTCATCTGTGGTTATTTGAAAAAAAAAATGGCCCCCAAAGGTCATAGCACTATTAGGAGGTGTGGTCTTGCTGGAGGAAGTGTGCTACCCTGGGTGGGCGGGCTTTGAGGTCTCATATATGCTTAAGGCACATTCAGTGTCTCAGACCACTTCCAGTTACCTGTGAGACAAGAAGTAAGGACTCTCAGCTCCTGCTCCAACAGCATGTCTGCCTGTATGGCACTATATTACAACATGATGACAATGGATTAAACCTTTGAAAATGTAAGCTACCCTCAATTAAAGCTTTTCCTTTCTAAAGAATAGCTGTCTCTTCATAGCAATAGAAACCCCAGCTAAGGATCCATGTCCTCCACAGAAAGTTCCAAGTAAAGTTATACTCTCATCTGGGCAGTGGTGGCATAGGCCTTTAATCCCAGCAGTCAGGATGCAGAGGCAGATGGATCTCTGTGAATTCAATGCCAGCCTGGTCTACAGAGTATAGAATAGGACAGCAAATGGATGAGCCCTGTCTTAAAAAAAAATTCTTTCTTTATAAAGTTGTATGGTAGGTTTGATATATTTAAGAATATAAAGTGTTACCCATATCACAGGACTCCTTTGGGGTCGAAGTTCCTTATTCTTAACAAATAAGAATTACTTGTCAAGTCCAATGGAAATGATCTGCTGTTTAAGCAAGGGAATGAAATGAGAAAAGGGAGGGAGTACCGGTGTATATGCCCAAGCGTGAGCCGAGGTTCCTTGAGTCCCCATGGACTGCTGTTTAAGAGACAATGCTAAGGACTCATTCGGCTACCAACCTGAATGTTTCTCCATCCAAAGCCCACAATGTTGGGATTAAGAACACTCACCTCCCGTCTCACCGTTCCTACTTAATGGTGATGTGCTGAGAACGCTCACCTCTCATCCCTCCAATGCAAACAACTGAACATTCAGAATAAGGAATCAAAAGTTGGTTTTAAATGTGTTGTTGAATTGATAGGAACATGTAAAACATCAGAAGCAAGAAACGTGAACACAGGAATCCAATTCTGAATGTAGTCTTCTTAAAGGCATAGATAGACCCCTGCTGTCACTGATCTCACCTTACAGTAGGCTTCTATAGTAAAAGGGACAAGAGACCACACCGGGGTCCCAGCCGAGAGAAAGAGTAACACACAAGACAAGGACAATGCCATCAGGGTAGGGACAGCCTAGCTACACACCCACCCACCTACAGAGATATTGTGAAAACTTACCTCGACTACAGCGCTGAGAAGTTGGGAGACACCCCCCCCCCAATTTATAACCACAGAGGAACCAACACAGGAGCTTTGGACTCAAAATTTATAACTCTCTGTGAGGACCAAAAATCCTCAAGCTAAAAAATGTTTTTAAATGAGTCTGTTTCAAGTTATAGTTGCCACAACAAATGTGATCATCTCTTGAGAAAACCACTTCAATCAAACCTAAAATTTCCCCTAGATCAGCTGGGTATGGTGGCACATGCCATTAGCTCCAACACTTAGACGTCAGAGGTAGGTGGATCTCTGCAAGTTCTGAGGCAGCCTGGTCATAACGGTGATAGCTAGGGTTATATAGAGACCCTGCCTAAAAAACAAAGCAAAGCAACAACAGTAACAACAAAACCTGACAAAAACCCCAAAAGTTTACTCATAAGATTTGTAGAAAGGAAAGATAAAATCTTTAAAGACTCAACATCAACAATAATTATTCTTTTAAACAATTTCTTTTGAAAATGAGGAATGGCCAGGGAGATGGGTCACGGCAAAGTGCTTACTTACTGTGCAAGCTTAAAATCTTGAGTTTGGTCCTGGAATTGCATAAAAGCCAAGCATGTTAGCTCCCATCTGAAACTCCAGGGCAGTAGAGTGTGAATAGCATTGGGGACAGGCAGAGAGAGCCTTAGCACTAAATAGCAGTCATCCTAACCCAATTAGTGTACAGTGAGACATCGTCTCTCAACAAATAAGATGGAGGACACTGGACAGCAACTGTGGCTTCCACATGTAAATTCATACACTCATATGTCTGCAAATGCATGCTAATCATGCACAAGGATAATAATTTTTAAACACAAAAGTGACTGAATGAGTTAAGCAAAACCTGAGAATTATTCAAAATCTTGTTTGCCAGAGTGGTCTTTTGTCTTCTTCTGGAGGATGGTAATGCTAATGTCCTTCCGACTTTCATAGAAGCTTGGACATTCAGAGCAGAAGGCATGCATGTAGCTGAGGCCTAGATGGAGGAATTGTGAAGTTCCTCAGTCTCAAGTTCTTAAGTCTGCTATGGATATTCTTTATGGTTCTGTATAATCAGCTGCGTCTAGCAAAGAGGACAACAGTGTCTTCCGAGTCTGTGCCTCCATGCATTTAAAAACATTCCAGTAAACTTTTGAAAAGCTTGATTTTCTAGTATCAGATCTCTCTCTCTCTCTCTCTCTTTTTTTTTTTTTTTTTTTTTTTTTAAGCCTTAGCTTCTTCTCTCCCTTGGATCTCCATGGAAGGATTAAGCCAGGTCATGTTGCATGTGGTCAGCCTGGGATGTATCAGAGATTTAGGAATGACAAGCTAGAAGCAAACAGGGTTGTTGAATAGTCGTCCCAATCAAAGCTGCCTGTGCCCTTTCCTCAGGCACTGAGGGTGAGCAAACAGGTCACAGGAAACAGTACCATGTCTCCTCTCACTTTTTCTTTCCAAAACCTTCATGAAAATTCAGAGTTACAGTCTAATGCCATCCTCCAGCGCATGATCTATACTCAAAGCAAAGCTTTTCTTTTGTAACCTTGGCTAGAAAGAGGGAACAGGAAGAAAGTATGGGCTCAGCTTAAGAATCAGAGCAGGCCAGGAGGCCACCACAAGTTCATCAGCCTGAGAGACTGCCTTGAGTCCTGCCTGGAGGTCCTCGGAAAAGCAAGGTCATGGGCTTTGTCCACCCGAGTTCCCGATAATAAGCGGAAAAATATGCAAACCAGTGAGTTCACACAGCAGTTCAGACATTCTTGGGGCATTACTGAGAATTATTTTGAAAGCATACAATCAGATTATTGAGGGGCTGGCTTGTCAGTGAGCCACAGCAAAGGCTCTGGGAAAATGGGAGTCTCTCCTAAACTTCATGGTGGCCAGGGTCATGGGGGAGATGCTTGACGCCCTGGCCCAGTCAGTCTTGCATGCCTGTAGGACTGCTGCCACCGAGGCCACAGTCAGCAGATCTCCCAAGGTCGTACAGCTTGAATCCTGAAGACCCAGGGATGCTTCTGTTCCGGGTCTGCAGTGCTGAATCCCAGCAGATGAAGAACACTTGTTCTAAAAGGCACAGGAGAGACAGGGACCTTGGCAGACACTAAATGGCACCATGGGATAACACAAGTTGGAAGGCTTTTGAAAAGAAATTCCAAGAGCTACATAAATAAAAGTTAATACTATCTCTATACAATAGCATGGCGTACTGGTTCCACACACTGCAGACAGCGAGCCGTGGCTAAGCTGTTCCTTAAAAATAGAACCAAATCCTGCCATCTTTTCTCAAGGCTCCATAATTGGGCCTTGTGGAAAGGCCACCAGACCTCCATGTGGCATGCAGACCTCCATGTGATATGCAGACCTCCATGTGGCATGCAGATAGCCAGGCATTTTATTCTTCACCTTGGTTGCTTCCAGATAGGGAATGAGAGACAATCAAATAGCATTTAATTAAACACACCCCTCTCGGGTTTTCAAAGTGTGTTTGCTTTGTTGCTTCTGAGCTGAATAAAATAGGTAAAGGCATCCTGTTTTCTGGAAAGGAAATGGCAGTTCAGAGAGGTGACCAGTAGCAGGCTGCTGATGGGAAACCCCATGAGGTTGCGGAAAGCGACACCCAGGATCTCGTTCTCACTGCTGAAACTTAAGTGGTTACTGCAACAGCCCAGATGTTGCTGTCCTTTGCCTGGCTCTGCCCCCATGCTGCCTAGAGCCGCTGTGTGCTGTACCATGCCTGGGAACAGGGTGTTTGACTTTCCTATTACTGCTGCCTCCTTCTCTTTTAAAACTGGACTAGGGAATGCTTGCCCCAAGATTGGGGTGATGTGATTGCAAGCTGGTAGAGGTGTGCACGCCCCAGCACTTTCTATGTTGATGTTATCTCTCTAACCTTCCCTGTGTCCCCGCAGGCACGGGGACTGGACTCTGTCCACCTAGAAAAAGACTGAGCCGTTCTGTGTACCCTTGGACTAGAGCCTTAGGCAGTTCAGCTATTTTACTAGGATTGAAAAGGTTCTTTACATCCTTTAAAAGGAAATGCCTGGAGTTCAGGAGGCAAATGATGGCTATTGCTGAATGCTGAGTGCTAATATCACATTGCTCTTAAAAAGAGATATTCTCTATAAGGACACTGAGTAACATATACATGTCTTTTGAAATGTCTGTCATAAACAGTGTTAACCTTCATTTTATAGGAAACTGGAACTCATAAAGGTGAAATAGCTTGCTTTGGAGCCAGTGCTATCATATGGCAGAGTACATTCTCTTTCCAGGTCTGGGTGGCTCTGGAGTCAACAAATGAGGTGCCAGCACCTCACAGGCTTAAGGGAGTCGGGCTGATACTACATCAGCGCGCAGAGTTCCTTAGCTGCTGGAGGCAGGAGCCTGACACAGGAGAGCAGCAAAGGAAAGCCAGCAGTGGCCTCAGGGGAGCTCCCCTAGGCCCCAGGCCGCATCTCTGATATCAGGGAGGTCAGTCCAAGTGCAGAGACATTTTCAGGACCCCAGTGTGGTGAAACATCAGGCCAGGGTACAGAGGGAGTCTCAAAACAGAGATGAAAACTGAGCAAGGTGGTACATCCCTGTAATTCTAAGAAAAGACGGGATCAGAAGTTCAAGGTCAACCTCTACTTTATAGCAAGTTTGAGAACAGTCTAAAAAAATGAAGGGCCCCAGCTGTCAAAACTGGCTGTCAGCTGTGGCTGTTTTTGTAAAAGCCTGGTGCTAGGAAGGTTTGTGAAGGGATGCTGCATCCCAACACCGTGCATCCACATTTTAACTAAAAAAAAACATTTCCCAGTGACCAGCTCAGTAAGACAAGGTAGTGCAGGCATGATCAAAACAGTTATTTTAAGGATGTTAATATGTCTTTATTGTATTGACATTCACTTCGGGGATAATGCAAAGACTGGATAACAATAGCATTTCTATAAATCGGTTGTGAGGGGGTAGATAGCTGTTGTTTCAGGCTAATTATGATCCAGCTCCATAATTTCACAGCTAGTAAATCATCCTACAATGTCATTTATTAGACTACTTCCCCCGTCCAGGTCTTGGACCTAGGAGCCTGTGTCTTCAAGCAGAGCTACTCCATAGCAGACATAGTCAAAGGGACAGACCAATGCCAGGGCTTAGTCCTGCATCCTAACAGGGAAAAGTGAATTGAAATCAGCATCAACCTTTCTAATAAGCACCAGGGAAATAACCAGCCACTGTCCCCGAGGCTACATTTCTCATGCAATGTCCTTGTTCTGGGCATGTGACTAATTGCCAAGCTCTGATAAAGCAGTGTGTGTTCAACGTAAATTATACACTGGATGCCAGGCTGACGCTTCAGCCCGATAGTGCTGGAACAGGTATTTCTAGCTTTGCAAGGTCAAACCTAGAGCTTAATGATGCTTGTGGAGGCCTATAGCTGATCCTTCTGCTTAAACTTAATAAGGAGCTTCTCTTCAGAGAACCATACAACCACAAACTGCAAATTAGTGTCTGGTTATTCCAATTGCTTTTAGGTAACTAAATCAATAAATGCTTCAGAGACTCGCCCTGGCCTTGGCCTTGTCTTTTTCCAAAGAGCAGAAGCATCCCCAGTAGCTCGTCTATCAGCCTACCAGTCTTATAGGCAAGTTCTCTTTCAAAGTGTAGCCTGTGCCACTTAATTCCTTTTCCTTCTTTCTTAGGTCTTCAGAAGTCATGGAAATATCTTCATGATAGCCTAACAGGAAAACCTTCTGTGAATCTGCAAACCAGTTTCATGGCCTGGCAAGATGGCTCAGCACATAAAGGTGCTACCTGCCAAGCCTCAGGACCTTTGTCAATCTCCAGAACCCTAAAGAGAAAGGAGAGAACTGAGGGCACCACAACCTGTCCTCTGACCTCCACCTGTACAGTGTGACAAGTGTGCCTCCTCCTGAGAGACAGGAACATACAGACACACACAGAGGCACAGGCGTGTGCACACACACACACACACACAGAGGGAGAGCACAGGCACACACACACACAGAGGCACAGGCGCACACACATACACACATGGGGGGGGAGGGCACAGGCACACACACACACACACACACACACACACATTCTCAGGGGCACAGAGAAAGAGGCATAGGCATACACACACACACACAGAGGCACAGGTACACACACACATACAGAGAAAGAGGCATAGGCATACACACACACACTCACACACATGTGCACAGAGAGAGAGGCACAGGCACACACACACGCACACACACATACAGAGAGAGAGGCATAGACACACAGGTACATACACACAACACACACACACACACACAGCACAAAGTAATACAATATAATAAAAAAAAATGTTAAAACCTCAACCAAGTTCATCCATAAGGTTTTTTCTACCATAACATAAATTCTCTGGTTCTTTTTAACTTTTATGCCCACTCAATTTTTTTTTCTAATAGAAGATGCTTGACTCTCCTCTGTTTCTTCCTCCTCTTAATTAATTGATTAATTTTATTTTATGAGTATGAATTGTTTGACTCTGTGTGTGACATGTGTGTGCCTGGTGCCACAGAAGTCAGAGGAGGGCATCCGATGCCCTGCATCAGATGGTTGTGAACCTCCATATAGGTGCTGAGAATTGGACCCAGGTCCTCTGCAAGAACTACAAGTGTTATAAACCACTGAGCAAACTCTACAGCTCTGTGATGACTGTACTATTACATGCAATCAGGAATTGTCTCTCATGCCAAAAGTCTGCAGGCAGGGTGGCTTCTGTCCCAGTGTGCCATCAGATTACTCTGTGGTCTTTAGTAGGAATGGCTCCTTTGTGCTGCAAGATATCTGCAATAGTTCCACATACCCCATGCAATATCATAATAATGAGTTTCCTTTTGTGAGTCTCTCCACAGTATAAGAAAAGCCTCTGACAAAGCTCTAGTACCTTACTGGCTGGGAATGGGCCACAAGCCAGGAAAGTCATTGCCAAGGTTAGCTAGACCAATCACCCACTATGTCCCTATGCCAGAGTGTTAAGGGAAGTAATCCTAAGCACATGCTCTGAATAAAATGACTCCACATAAAGCATGACAGTGGCAGCTGTCAGGTAGGCAATCCCAAGTGCTTTCCATAAGTAAGCCATTATATGACCAGACCATTCTTAGTACAGTTTAATGTATTAGCAGTAACACAGCAAATCGGTAATTACTAACAGCCCACAAAGTGTCAGGAGATGTGAGGACTTGTAGGTCCGTAGAGAAGAAGAAAATATGTTCCTTGACCCATGGAGCTAGTAATCATGTTACAGAAAAGACCCATACAATGGTAAAAATGAGTGATAAGAAGAGGTATGTCACAGTGTTCTTCAAACAAAGACAGAACCCCTAGCTCAACAGGACAATGGCTCTAGGGAGAGACCAATGGACTGGCTGTAAATCCTAGGAAGGGTTAGGGTAAGCAAACAAGGACTGGGTGGAATGGCTAAACATGCTCCTTGTGATTTTCAGATCTTTGCATGGTATCCTATGTTTTATTATTTTGGCTCATCTGACGTGAATGAGACAGAAAGTCCTTTCAAGCCTTGAGGGTGGTGTGAATTTCAAGGGTCACTTCCCATGAGTTCATTTGCTCATGTTTTGTGTCTGGATGAAATCCATTTTATGATCAGTGAATTCCATATTTAAACAAGGAGGCCACTCATCTAGTAGGAAAATGTCTGCAGGAGAAAATGAATGCAGTTCTGATTGTCATGATGTCATCGGCGCTGTAATGGGCTTGTTTTTAAGTATTATGAGAAAATGGCAGTAATTTAGATGGAGGGAGAAGTAGAGAGGGTGAGTGAAGGTCTTAAAAGATGCAGTTTTTATTAGTTTTACTTGTGTATGCCCAAGACAAGATACAGAGAGTTCCTTATGGTGAACTGGCTGTTTAAATGAGAATGATTATTCTTAGTTCTGCTCTTCTGCATCTTTCTGACTTTAATTTTTTACACAATTTACAGGTGTTCCTCCTTTATACAAGGGAGCTTTGGTTGATACCTGAAAGTGCCAGTAGAGCCAAGCCCCACCTCTACCGTGTTCTTCTTTGCTATGACAACATTTAGTTTATAAATTGGCACAGTAAGAGACTAGTAATAGTTTGCCATGGCCCTTGCTGACTTCGGCATATGAGTTCTTCCTTATTGAGAACATTCACCTCTTCACTTAAAAGAAGCAATTTGTAGCTTCTCACTAGCATAACTACACCCCCATCACCACTATACTGTGGAGGCAAGCATTAAGTAAAACAAGAGTTACTTGACAGTAAGACTTCACTATGGCAATGGTAGATCTGATGATTGAGAGGACCACTATCTTAGATGGTCCCCAAAAGCTGTGCTGAGGGCTTGGTCTCCATCCAACAGTGTTCATAGGTGAAGCCTGTTGGAGATGGTCAGAGAATGAGGACTCTGATCTAATTTACAGGTGTATAGCTTAGTAAGCCCTAAAGAGATGGTGGAAACTTGGAGATGGAACCTGGTGGGAAATAAGTAGTAGGGTGTACCAGTCAACCGTACGTTTTGCTCCTACCTTGTTCTTTCCTGAGTCCTTAAGATCTCAAGACAGTGCATAGAGCCAAGTGCAGAACAAATGTTATTCGTGTGCACACATATGGAGATACTCACAAGTCATCGTGCCTTCTAGAAGGCTCTCAGAAGCTGTTACAGTAGTTCTTATGCTTACCTTTGGGACAAAGGATTACAGGTTAAGGACAGAAGGTTGACTTTTTATTATTAACCTGTCTTTGAGGTTTGATTCTGTGTAAGAGATATTATATTTTAAAACATGTTTTATGTATTTATGTATGTATGTATTTATTTATTTATTTAAAAAAATCATAGGTTCCTTTTTTGTGGTTTGGTGTGAAAAACCATTACCCACAAAACTACTGCCAGAAGAGAAAGAGCTGGTACAGAATAGTAGAATGTGATGACAGTTATGATGCTAATGGCTTGGAAAAGGGGTGAGTGGAGATGCTCACTCAGTGTTTGTCACCAAGGCCAAGGATCTAAAGTCAGTCATATCTGGGTAGAGCGGGGAAAATGGCTGTCCTCTGACCTTCCCAAGCACACTGCAGCATGCACCCTTCCACCCCCAACCCCTCACCTACAAATATGTAAAAATAAACATAAAATATTTTTAAGGCGTGGAAGAAAACTTAGCTGATCTAACAATGTGGCCATCCTCTAGACAGAAGAGGAGCCTTGAAACTGTGTAATCTTCCATTTTCTCTGCATTGCTTAAGTTATGCAATGGTGGTGAATGGTCGAAAGAGAAAGAACTCTTTCAAACCGGACAGGACAGTGAGGGGAAAAGAAATCCAGTCCTGCCATCCACTTTGCACAACACCTTCTGTGCAGTCTGTGCAAAAACAAGGGCTCAGCTCATGTCTGACCTGCCTCTTCTCCGCTTCCCCTCACCTCCCTCCCTGTCAATCCCACCTGCACTGAAGCCTTTGTAGCCACAAGGTGAGATGGGTGAGAAATCTCACCTTGGATCCGACTTATCTGCCCTCGTCTTACCTAACTAGAAAAACTGGAAATAAAAATCTAAAGCAGAATGTTCAAACACGATTCTGAAAACTAGCCTAACCTGTAAATGAAATCATGTTTCGCTGCACCTGGGATCTGTGCTCAGAACCAGGAGCCAGCGAAACTGAAAGCAGCCTTGGCTACAGCCCTAGACCTTGTCCTCCCAGAAGCCACTTGTGGAGTTTCAGTCTTCTTTCAGCCTCCCTGTCTTTCTCATCTGCTCACCATGTCTGTTGCCCTCACTGGGGAGGCTACAAGCTGTGGGGCAGGCGTGCTCTGAAAAATGAATGATGATTAACCAATCTGCAAGCCCTAGAGGGAAAGGCTTGTATCATGGGTTTGTTATGAATATTGCCAAGAAAATTAGGAGAACCCCAGATGTTCATTAACCCTAATATGCTCTGATATTATTTGGAAAATACTGTGACAACCCAACTCCAACAATTGCTCTTTTCATCTCAGGATTTCAAAATCACTTAAACATCACTTTAAGTGTTACATGTGACCATACGATAATGGGTGTGAGTTACTCTTGGGCAACCAATCTGATCTATGTTGACTTATTTTCCAGCACCTCCCCCAACTTCCATGAATTATAAGGGACGGGGGTTGCAGCCCAGTGGTAGAGTGTTTACCTAGCATGCATAAGGCCCTAGGTTCAATCTCTAACACCACAAAAAGGGGGGAAGAGCAAATTTTTGTTACAGGTGTAAGACAGCATTACATAACAAAATAAAAGCCAGCTCAAATGTGTGTTGGTGCTAAATGAGGCCTTTGGCAAGAAAAATCTCAGTTTAAAATACAAATCTCATTTGCACTTTGTTCAGGGAAACCGGAAGAGATGTAAGCCTGTGTGTGGAAAGGGAGTAGGCCAGCAGAACCTGCAAAAGACCAGGCTACTATTTGACCTACTGAGCTGAGCTCCTCTTTGCCATTTGTCTGAAAGTCATCATTACTACAGTTACAGAACATCCCACATGCAGACCCACAAACCAGAGAAGATGTGTTTCTCAGTACATTGAAAACAAGTTTAGGGCAGACCTACTGTCGTTATTGGCTGAATTGGATCTCCCTAAAATATATGCTAAGCTCTAGGCTCCATACCTCATGTAGTATCTTCTTTAAAGATAAGGTCTTTCCAGATGATAGAACCGTGGAGACAGACTCACGGAGGGACAGGGAAGACGTGGGGAGCAGGCCCTGTGGAGATGGGAACCAGATCAGAGCGTCTCTAAACCAGGAGAGCCTGAGGCAAGGAGGAGGTGGAGAGCTTGGAAACAGGACTTCCTGCAGCCTTTGGAGGGAGCACAGCTTGACAGCCTCCCCTGTGGAACCGCTCTTGGTTTCCTAAATAAGTAAGCACCCAGTTTATGATACTTGGTTATGGAGGCTCTAGGACATTAATGTGCCGACGCCTAGCAATGGTTAGAAAATACGGCAGGAGTAAATCTCTTTTTATTCTAGTGTGTGACCTTTACATGACAAGAAATAATAGTTCATGGCTTTTTCTTTGTCCCAGCATTTTTTTTTTTTTTTGCTTTGCTTTTTTTTTTTTTTTTCTCCTGTCTTTCTTCTTTTTTCTTTTTTTCCCTGAGAGCACAGGACCCGTTGGTGGACCCTTCCTACAGAAGGTGGAGAGCCAGTTAAATCCTTCAGTCTGTGGTTAAGGCAGAGGCCAGGTGGATGCCCTGGCAGATTAGACACTAGGTTGTGCCAGAGATAAATACAGTGCCCTCTACCTACAGGACTCCGGTCCTAACCAGCTGGTGACAAAAAGGGTCGCAGGCTCTTCAGCTGGGCTGCAGAGTCCTGAGTCTTGGGGCCAGGGTGAGCTAGGAATCAAAGGATTCACCAAGAAACAGAACTGGCAAAACCCAAGCCTGTTCCCATCTAGCCATGAATTTTATTGTTGTATTTATTTATTTATCTAGACAGGAAACAGAAACACAATCTTAGATACTAGAAAGGAGAACCAAGCAGTGTCCCGGTGCTCATGATAATAATCCTAAAGGAGAGGCCAGAAGCTGGCCTGGGACCCCTTGCCAGGAAGGGCTTCCTACTGCCTGAGGGTGGGAGGGGGTGCTCAGCCCTCAGCCCCCTCCCCTTCCCCCGACCTCGATTTGTGCTGAATGAGACAAAGGCCCCCGGGGCCTGGGCCTTTGTTGTGTTCTTCCTACTGGTCCTGAGACCCAGCTCTGCCCCCTTTTGTCTCGAGAGGAGCCCAGGCCAGGCGGAAGGGGAGGGGGCTGACATCATGGAGGGGTCTCCACAACTGTTGCAAATGTCGGGTGATTCCCCTTGTTTTTACCTCATCCTCTGGAGTCTTCTTTTGTCAAAACAGATGCCTGTGAGGAGAACCTACTTAGTGTTATTTTTGAAGAACTTGAACACCTAAGGTGTTTTCCCCGAGACTCCTATTCAAAACCAACAACTGGGCACATAGCCTGAAAACGGAGAAACGGGGTCAGCTCTCTTCAGCAGCAGCATGCCAAGCGACAGGGAAGTGCTCCCCATTCCCTGCTGCCCCCCAATAATGCTTCAGAAGCTGTCCAACCCATAACCCTCCCCCCACAGGCGTGGGGCGGGCCAGGCAGAAAGGTCACAGTGTTTGGTGTCTCACTGTGACTGAGAGCCGCTTAAAAACTTAGAATGGGGTCCTCCCCACCCCCAAGGATGAGAGAGAAGGGCAGTGTCCACATTGTTAATTGTCACACACACGCCCCCCCCCCCCCCCCCCGTACTATCAGTGGAGTGGCAGTGAGGTGCGTCTAAAGGGGACCGAAAATAAGCATACTTGGTTTTAAAATGAACCTTGCCAAGGGCGAGGCTTAGGGAAGAGCCAAGCTGTGGACAGTGGGGAGTTTATTGGGAGGCGCCCTTCCACCCTGCTTAGCAGTGGGGTGATCTGGGGTCAAGGGGAAGCAGCAGGTACACTTCCCTCCAGGATTAGTCAAGCAGGGAGGAAGCTGACCCAGAGGCCCCCATGCTTTAATATTGCCTGCTTTTTAAAGAGCCTTCTGACAAATGCTGACCTGGTGGCTTTTAAAGACCAGTGTGGCTGGGCCCTCACTTTATTTCCTGCTTCTTCCTTCCCTTCCTGCCTCTGAGGAGACAGTCTGTGGCACAGGGGATGGGGAAGTCTCTGGCATGAGTGAGTGTCCCTTCCAGGCCCTCATTGCCACCTCCACCCCTCCAACACATTCTCTCTGATTTCTTCAGCAGAGCAAGAGGAGGATGTTTGGCCAAAGGGCATCGAGATGGAAACGGGAGGAGAGGAAATAAGGGGCCAGAGATAAAAGAGAGAGAGAGAGAGAGAGAGAGAGAGAGAGAGAGAGAGAGAGCCAAGGAGGAGAGAATAAATAGAAACAGATGATGAATAGCACCAGGTATGTAACAGACAGGGAGAGGCACGAAGAAGGAGCGAGACAGAGCGCCTGCCTTACAGAAAGAAACAATTCAAAAATAGGAAAATGTGAGAAACCCTAAAACAAACAAACCCCAGCTAGTGCAGGAAAGCAAAGAACCGACCGGAAGTAAGAAACAAAATGCTAAACAGGAAGGAGTCGAAATGAGAAATGTCAGCGAGGAAGGGAGGAACAGAGGGGCCTTTGTGGTCAGTTTGTAGATTAGAACCAATTGTCAGAACAGAGAGAAGCCAAGAGTGTTTACTCCTTTGCACTTGGCCCACAAAAAATTCATTACTTTTTAATCATAGAAGGCACACGGAGTGCACTAAGGCTTTTGGGCTATGTAGCTACCGGCTGAGCTCTCCTCCTTTCCATCCCCTAGGACTTTTTAAAAGCATAAGGAAACAGATAACCAGGAAGACCAAACCTCTATCTACATTATTTTTATAGAAGGTTTATTTTGTCGAGAAGCCCTTAGGGTTCAGGCTGGGTTACCTGTCCCCGATGGCAGTTGAGCTGAGCCTTCATATGCTCCACTGAGGTGTACAGCTCCCTTAAAAATAGGAATTAAAAAAGGAAATAATTATTTGTATGACTCACACCTCGGAAGCCTGCCTTACCATTAATAAGTTAGAGGTTGCCTTGTAAGTTTAAATAATTTAACAAATGGAGTAATAAGAAAATGTAAGTAAAGCATAAATGGGTAAATATCACACGTACCCAGGAGAAGTTGGGGTTAGTTATCTTCTTACTGCAAATTGCTGTTACTAAACATTATGATAGATTACCAAAAAAAAATGCCTTTCTGCCCTCTCTGTAATTTTAAGTTATTAATTTTATTCACCCATGTATGTCTCTTCTTATATTGCCCTATCTCTCTAATGAGGAAATAGTGCGGGAATGCAGCAGATAAATAAATGGACTAACCATGGCTGAAGCAAATGAAAAAAGATATCAGAAACAAATAACATTATCAACTTTTAGTTCCATAATAAGCTCTTATTTATTTAGACCCTATTAATTTGGAATTTATAATAACTTGATTGGGATCTGGCCAGGAATTTTCCTTCATTTAGCAAACGCTGTCTGGCTAAAAAGTGCAGAAGAATAATGTAAATGAGATTATAAGGGGAATGCTTGAGATACATCTTGGAGCACTGTAGGCAACCTCTCATATATGAATAATTAATATAAGAATATATATTATTCTCACCCAGTAATTATCTGGTAATTCAGCAGGAATTTGTTAGGTCACCCTGCAGAGGAAGGCAGTGTGGGCTTGCCACAAAAGGGCTCTATGACCATCGGCAAAGCCCTTAACTTTTTCAGCACTTATTTTTCTTACCTGTAAAAATAGATTGATAATACCAATTCTACTTAGTTTGAGGGCTTATAACAAGCATAAAACGAAAGAGTGGGTGGGAAGCCATTTTGAAATCTACACGTAAGATGGTAGGAAAAACATCTATCATATTATGAGCCCAAATTACATACTTTCAAGCCAGGTGTGGTGGTAATGCTTATAACACCAGCACCTAGGAGACTGGGGCAAGATGGTCGAGACTGACATCAACCCTGTTTCAACAACAATGACACAGAAATGAAATCTCACACTTTCAATTAATTCAACATGACCTTTCTTCCAGTAGTCTATGCTTTACACAATTTCAGTGAAAGAAAATTCCCTCACGAATTGGTGTGTGTGTGTACAGATTCCTGATTTTATTTGTGTTCTAGGTATATAAAATACATTTAAAATGGTAGAATTTTAAAAATGTTATTATGCATAGATGAAAGAGTCCAGAGTTGGAGTCAGATGGCTTGAGTTCAGATTCATGAGCCTCCACACAGATTTTTTTTATTTTATTTAATTTTTTTTAGCTAGAGCATTTTATCCATTTCTTTATGAAAATAGTAAAATTGTGAATTTCATAAGATTTTTTAATATGAAGACTGAAAGAGGAAACGCACATAGCACAATGCCTAGCTGAGGATGGGTGCTGCAGATGAGGCTGGGGCATGCAAAGTGGCATGATTATACATGGGGCATGCAAAGTGGCATGATTATACACAGGGTTGGGCATATCAAACGATAATTATCAACAAGAAAAGATAAATTATTTTGATATGATATATGCATTAAAAAAAACACCAAGGCTTTTCACCTCATGTCTATGCCCTCTATTACAATTTGCCTCCCAAAATATAAAGCCAAATTGAAAGACAGTATTTTACATATACCAACCCATGCTGCTATGGGTGAAATATATATTGCAAAGTATAATAATGACATTTCACCCATTTAAGGGCACCTACTTTTTACATTTAAATATTGCAGAACTCAGAAGGAGCTCAATTGCTATAAATGTACTGGTGAGGCAGAGGGCTATTTAAGAAGAACTATCTTACCCACTTATGCTACAGCGGGTAAATTTAGTCAGTTTTCAGAATAAAGAATTTTCAAGGACTGGAGAGAGTGTTCCATGGTTATGGCTTCTGCAGCATAAGCAGTGGACTTGAGTTCAGATTCCCAACACACACATTAAAATGTGGGCCCAGCAGAATGCCACAGTAACCTCAGTATTTAAGACAAAGACAAGTGTATTCCTGGGATCTGCTGCCACTAACCAAATCAGTGGGCTTCAGATTCAGTGAGAAACCTTGTCTTAGAAAATAATGGAGAGAGCTGAGGAAGATAGCAAACATCAGCCTCTAACTCCATGCTGGAGCCCTTGAACACACACACACACACACACACACACACACACACACACACACGCACGCACGCACGCACGCACGCACGCACGCACGCACGCACGCACGCACGCAGGCACACGCACAAAGGATCAGTCAAGCTGCTTATAAGAGGTAGTTGACTAAGGGGATAGAAATAAGGTTCCCAGTGAGGTGTCAAACACACAGAGCTGCTGTAGAAATGTCACCCAGACTGACAGCACTGCAGTGTCCATTGAGGCCAAGGCCTGGCTCTTCAGAGTGGCTTCAGATAGTAGGTGACAGTGTGACAGCATGCTGTTTGTTGGCAAAACTTGTGTACCTTTTTATCCTCTGAGTAAAGTTATCTTTTAATTAGATAAATGAGCCTCCTTCCCCTTGATTGACAGACTCATGAAAGAAAGTATCTTGCTCCTCGAAACCCTTAGGAAAAAAAATGTTAAATATATGCTTACTCAAGAGTTTATACTTGCTGGGCGGTAGTGGCATACACCTTTAATCCCAGCACTCAGGAGGCAGAGGCAAGAGGATCTTTGTGAGTTCAAGTCCAACCTGGTCTATAAAGCCAGTTCCGGAACAGCCAGGGCAGCCCAGAGAAATGAACCCTGTCTTGAAAAACAAATGAACAAAAATCTATACTTGGTGATAATATGTTCCATTTTAACAAAGCATTTAAAATTATGAATTTTTAATCTACAAATCTAGCTTAAGGTATTGAATATATTTGTCAAAATATAACCAGCTATAGATTTCATACTGCTGGATGAACATACTGACAGAAATACCTCCTTGGCATAGCCTGGGCACTATACACATGTTTAATGATAATAACAGCAATTATTGAGCACATGCAATGTGCTACTTATCTGCTAGGGATACACCAAACAGCTCCTTTATTTTTAAAAGACTAAATATGGCATTATTATCCCCTTGACCCTCTAATGTTTTATTATTATTATTTACAAGTGTGGAAGCACAGATAAGACAAATATAAATTAATTACTAACACAAAGTCATACATCTGGGAACTCATTGGAATTAAATTAGAATCCAGACAGTTTAACCCCAGAGAGTCACAGACATCTTCAAAAGCAGGCACTTTAGATTGTATTCCCCTTCCAAGGTGAACACTGCAACTCAGATCAAATAATGTGACTGGGTCACACAGTGTGTAAGTGGCAGAGCCAGGATTTCTAATGGGTCTGTCTCTAAACCAGCTAGGTGCTTTTCTTAAGACGTGACTTTGGTAGGACCACTTAGCAGCAAAGCCCGAAAGTCCTAGGGTCACAAATGGGGACAGTTAGGAAGGGGAGGGGACACTCTGGAACTTGTCAACCTAGCCGACTGCCAGTGACCTTCAACCCAGGCCAACCAGAGCTGGGAATTTTCTACCGAGGTCACTATGGCACTATGGTTTGAGTGCAGTTCCCAGAGAAGTTTATGCACACTGACTAATACATTGTGACAAATTCTCTGGCTTGGATGTGCATGTGACTGGCCTCAACATACACTTACTGTCCCTAAAGAATGAAACACACACACACACACACACACACACACACACACACACACACACACACACAAAACTACTACTACTACTATTGCAAGCATACATACAAGAGGACTTTCAGGAAGCATTATTGCTCAACATGAAATGTGAGGAGCCATCAGTCTTGGGCGGTGGAGCGATGGGGTTGTGCCCTTCATCCATTCCTGAATGGTTAAGTCTGTCTTCCTTTTCCATGTGTTTTGTTACTTATAAATTAATGTGGTTCATTCTTTCTGGGTCCCAACTATACAAATCATATATATTATATGTATATGAACACATAGATGCTACTTTCGACAATCATTAACGTGGAGTCACTTCAACTGGCTTCATTTTTATTTAGAAAGTAAAAATTATGACTGGGGTCAGTGCCACTGGCGGCCTCCAGACATAGCTACCAAAATGATTGCAATGGCATAGGAACTTGGGAATGTGGAGCGCACTGGGGTCAAAGATCACTTGGCCCCGCTTCCTTGCACATGCACCTCTTCTGGAGCACTGTCCTCCACTACCTTAGCAAGTTTTAACTATGGGGCCCATACTTGAGTCCAGACACCCTAGCTAAACAACCATATACCAACCATCTATTTTCTGTGTCCTGGGTACCTCAACTACAGTATGCCGAAGCCTATCAATCCTCCATGTTCTCTCCTCTGGTGAATGGCTTCCTTATCTACCAAGTTTACTAAGCCAGACCTGAGAGTCACCCTCTCATCTTCTCCTTGCCTCCTTTCCATACGGCTGACCATCTGCTTGACATTTGAATCTGTTCCCTCGGATCCAGCCATCTTTCTTCTGTCACTTCTCCAGATTTTTGGCTGAGCCCTGTGCTTCCAGCCTTGCCGTTCAGTCAGTTCTACAGACTCCTCCTTTGAGCCTGTCGTCAGGACAAATTCCAAATACCTTAATGTGTTTATGAAATCTTTCATGCCATGGCCCCAGATCCAGGCCCTACTGTGCATGTTTTTTTAACACCTTATGCTTTCTTAACTCTGCTCCTACTGTCTGCAGGATTTCTTTTTATTTTTTTTCTGCTTGACCTCTACCCATCCTTATATGTAGCTTAAGCTTGACTTCTCCTGCACCTCTGGAGTAATCAACACCAGCCCCCCTCCCCCGATCACACACACACACACACACACACACACACACACACACACACACACACACACACACACACACACACACACTTCACCCATAGCTAACTGCTCTTCTCACAGCCCAGAGAACCTATACTTTATATCCTGGCAGCCACTGTCCTGTAATGAATTGCTTCTTTGCTTCTTTAGTTCTGGCCCCTCCGTAAGTCTGAAATTCAGATAGAGTTTATACCCTCCTGGAATAGCACATGCCCCTACCACAGTCTAGGCCTATGGCAGACACTGAGTAATCACTCTCCTACCTGACAGATGCATGGCCAACTCCCCGAGTTGTGATGGACCTTAACAAAGAAGCATCAGTGGCACATCACTCTTTGCCTTTGTGGGACCATTTAGGAAAGCTTTTGCCAAGGGGACTCTAAACTATGACTGCAATCCCAGCTACTTTGTAAGAGCTTTCTTCATGTGTTTGACATAATTTAAATTTTTAAAGAACGTTGCGATGGTACATACATGTCTTCATTTCTTTATTGTAATTTATTTATCTTCCTTTGGGGACAGGCTGGCCTTGAACTCCCATGCTCAAGTGATACTCATACCTCAGCCTCTGTGTAGTTAAGATTGTAGCTTTTCTCCCACTAATGGAGATCTGGGAGTTTTCTGCTAGAGATAATTCAAGGCTTTACATGTGCTAAGAACTGTGTTACATCTCATTCCTGCCTCTTTCAAAAACAGTCTCTCTCTCTCTCTCTCTCTCTCTCTCTCTCTCTCTCTCTCTCTCTCTCTCTGTGTGTGTGTGTGTGTGTGTGTGTGTGTGTGTATTTACCCTCAAAAATAGCTCTGCCTAATAGGACTTTATGACCCAGTGGTTTGAAATGGAAAATCTGCTCGTTTAGAGAGCCATTCTTTGATTTTTTTTTGTTTGTTTATGTGTGTAGGTGTTCTGTCTGTGTGTATGTCTGTAGACCATGCACAAGCCTGGTGTCTGCAGAGGTGAGGAGAAGGTGCTGGATCCCTTGTAACTGGAGTTAAAGATAGTTGTGACTATGGGTGCTGGGAACTAAACCCAGGATCTCTGGGGGGAGAGAGAGAGAGAGAGAGAGAGAGAGAGAGAGAGAGAGAGAGAGAGAGAGAGAGAGAGAGAGAAATAGAGAGAGAGCTCTTTACTATTGAGTCATCTCCTGTCCTTATTTTTTATTTTTTATTTGTTTTGATTTTGGTGTGTAGTATTTATATACACAGACCTGTGGGTGTATCCCATTCATGCGCAGATGCTCATGTGCTGTGCATATGGAGTGCAGAGGACAAAGTCAGGTGTCTCCCTCCACGGTTCTTATGGTGATGATGGTAATTGACAAGATCTCTTCTTGAACATAGACCTTATAGATTCAGGGAGACTGGCGGGGCAGTGAGTTTCAGGGATCCATTTGCCCCCACATCCCAGTACTTTGGGGATTTACGGCAATGTGAATTCTGGAGATCCAAACTCTGGTCTTCTTGCTTAATAGCAAACACTTCACCAGCTGTGCATGTCCCTCGCCCCAGAAGATTATTCTCTGGCATGCTTTCCAAGCATTTATTTTGAAACCAGTATATTGTAAAATTGCTTTTCTCTTTTTCTTTTTTCCCCCTTTTTCTTTTTCTGAGTCATTGTTTCTCTGTGTAGCCCTGGCTCTCTTGGAACAAATTCTGTAGACCAGGCTGGCCTCAGGGATTCATCTGCCTCAGCCTCCCATGTGCTGCGTTTAAAGGTGTACATCACCACGCCTGGCTAAAACTGGGTATTAAAAAAATATATACCTCAAGGGCAGCTAGAATTTTCTGTTGTGTAAGCACATTCTTTATTGTGTAAGACATTTTAGCACGTAGATACCTAAAATGCACTGTTGAAATAAAGTGATATATACATTCCCAGGATCAGGTGTGATCAGGGTCAGAATTAAGAATGTCAGTTGGCAGAGAAGAAAGGGTTTGGGAATCAGAGCATATGGCTGTCCACTCAGGTTAGTTTTGACAGAGCAGCAAGCACATGCAAATCTAAGCAGTCTGCAGTCAGAAATTTTTAGGAATGTAGACAAAGCGCAAGTGAAGCCTCTATGCACTGGAGGGATTAAACATCGAATTGAACAAATAAATAAAGCAAGCATAGAAGTGCCTAGGTTTGGTTTTCAAGGCAAAGGAACTAAAGAAAGCAGTGCCTGGTGACTCTCATGGAATTCCCAGCGAAAGAGAGCCTGAGGGGAAGGTCAGAGCTGAAGGTCAGAGCTGTGGAGAAGACCCATTCTCCCACCTCACAGCCAGCCCTGGGCTCTGTGGCACCACCTCACCAACCACCACGGAATCCCAGACTCTCCCCGAAACTCCACCCGGGGCCCAGCTGCACAGACATTCTCCTGATTTGTGGGTAAGAAAGATCCTGCGGGATGGTGAGGAAGTCTGTGCTCTACGATGAACTGTAGCGGGTCCAACCTGAGTCAAGCAGAGCATAGGGGACTCGGTCTCCTCCTCGGTAGAATGACCAAGACAACAGCCCACACGTGGTCCGCAGAGCTGTATGAGAACTGGATGAGATAGTCTGCGTCTAATGCTCACAAAACAACACCCGATAAAGCTCTGTGAACATTAGCTACTGTGAACATTCTCTGCTCCTTCTCTCTTCTTGTTTTTCTGCCCCACCCCCACCCCAAAGAGACCTTGGTAGCTAAGCTATCCCAAACCCTTCTTCTTCTCATTCCTCCTTGAAATCCATTTTCCTAAAGCGGTCATTTCAACTCCGTTTCTAACACTTTCCCTATGAAAACGCTTGCCAAGTGCTTGTGTGTGTGTGGGGGGTGCTTTTTGGAGCAGTCCAAATTCTTAAAAAGGCCTCCAAGGATAGACGTGGGCCAGGCCCTCTTTCTCCATCTCAGTCTTGCCTTTCTGTCTCTCCAGAGTCTCTGACCTATCAATTCTCTGACTGAAGGGCTGCCCTCCAGCCCAGGACATTACCCAAGCTGCTTCCTCTGCCTGGAACACGCCAACTCATCCTTCCTGTCTGGACTGGAGCTGTATCACTTCCTCAGGGAGACTGTGCCCAGCTAGCCTAACCCAGCCAAACCTGTCCAGGGGCACCAGGACCCGGGGGGTAAGATCTGACGTACACTTGTGAGTGATTAGTTTACCTGCTCTCACTGACAACGTGAATGAATGGTCACAAAGGTGACCCATATCTGTTTGGGATTCTCCCATTTCGACCCCCATCTTCACAGCCCAGCACAGACAGTGCCTGATACATAACATAGTAGGTGCTTAGCTAATAGCTTTTCAGTAAGGGGTTGACAGTGCAGGCCAGTGCCTTTGTCCTGTGAAGCTTGGCAACAGGTACAAGGAACCATCTTAGTACATAAGAGAATTCTGCATGTTCGTCCCACTTTCTATTGCCTTTGGTTTATTAAAGCATTTCATTACCAAGTTGGCACTTATTTTTCAGAGAAAGAATTGTCACTGTGGCAGTATCACACAGGTTTTCCTCTGGGTTAGAGATGGTCCTTACTATCTTGGATCAGAGCAACTGCCTAGCTCCATGAGGCTCACACAAATCAGGCATATTAACCTTCTCTACCAGAAGGAACAGGAGGTTCACAAATATCTTTGACTCATGAGGTTATGCACAACTTTTGGAGAGGCTTCAGTAGCACGGCTGCCTACACATCTCACAGGGGAGACTCCAGTGGTCCAACAGGGCTGGAAGGAGGATCCTTCAGGGGTGTACACTGCCCATAAATTACCTAGAGGACTTCCAAGTCTTGTGGCTGCCTTGGGATCAACCATGCTCCTGTAAGTAACCCAATAAATTCACTGGTTCATCAAGCTTGACTTGGCCACAATCTTTTTTTTTTTTTTTTCTTCTGTTAATGACCTTTCTGTTCATTATTTTAAGTTTCTGCGGGAAAAATAAAAATAGAGCAGACAATGTGATAGAGTGACCTTTGGATGTGGGTTCTGGTTTTTGTTTGCTTGTTGGTGTGAACATTCCATGATTCTAAGGAAGGAGAAGGTAATAGTGAATTTACAAGAAATAAACTTCTGCCCAGTCAAATCTAAAAGGGATTCCTCGGCCATCAGATCAGCTGCATCTCTGCTACTTCACATTGAAAGAAGTTCACCTGAGGGGCTCCAGCACAAGCAGAGGGCAAAGGATAAAGGGGCATGGGGACAAAGCCACCTCTAACCCAGGCCACTATGTTCAGCTTTCCGGAGAAAGCACTCAAAATTAAAGTATGCAGAAGAAGGGCAATTTCTTCCAAAAGATCTCCTAGTATAAATGTGTGAACACACCAAAGGGAGAATCCCAATTCCAAGGACTGTGGCCACCTTAATCCAACTCTATTCTTTCCTGAAGAAGACGACTGAAGGCCAGTGAATATGAAATTTTATGGAGGTCAGCAAGAAGGGAGCTGGGAGCAAGGAGCAGCTTTATCAAGTGACTGTTCCGCTGAGCTCCGCCCCACAGTTTAGGTACTTTGCCCCCATTTCGTTTTTATGTATCTGTGTGAAGCAGATTTCATTGCCTTTGCTTTACAGATAAAGACACAAACACTCAGAAAGGCCTGGTACAAAGAGAGAAAAAAAAATCATTCAAAGGAAACCTGCCTCAGCTGACATTGCCAGGTATTTTGGCTCAGCCAGGTCTTGTACAAGCTGACATTGTTCCAGAGAGCCCTTATCTGTAGAGTGGCCACACACTCCAGCTTGCCACAGTCA
The DNA here is from genome assembly GCA_033318265.1 of Phyllotis vaccarum. Taxonomy (NCBI): domain Eukaryota; kingdom Metazoa; phylum Chordata; class Mammalia; order Rodentia; family Cricetidae; genus Phyllotis; species Phyllotis vaccarum. The sequence continues at coordinate 40,845,860 of JARWLC010000012.1, read as the reverse complement.
GACCTGGTCTATGCCTGTTACCTGGGTGTCATTAGTATCCAACACCTCATTTCTCTCTCAAAAACATTCCAGCTGAGATAATAAATTTATTGTATGGTTGTTTAGCTGTCATAAAATGGGAATATTACTATTACCAAGGTCATAGAAGGGTCGCAAGGAATTAGTGAGACTTTGCACATAAAATTCATGACATCGGTTATGCAGTAGACACTCAGTGGAAGTTGGATATTACCGTTCTTAGAGGAGGGCTGCATCTGAGGGGGCAGCGAGGAGTGAGGCAGGGCATCCCACTGAACAGTTCACCACTGTCTCTATGAACAGTGCTCCCTGGACTTGTGCAGAGCCAGCCTTTGCCCCTTCTGGAGCCAGCATGGGGAGCACCAGCCACTTTAGATTAAAACTGTATGGGGTCATTAGACTTGCGGCTCCCACCTCTGCACCAATCAACTTTACCACCTGTTCCTCCTGTCACACGGTTCAGAAGGAATCTTTTTCTCTCTGACTGGAAGGTCTAGAGCCCAGATTGCTTAAAGAGGAAAAATGTCAAAGCCACAGAATCCTTCAGAGGACCAGCGGGGCCCTGCCCTGAGCCCAGGCTAATTAAGTGAGTGACCTAAGGGAACTGCCTCCTCTTCAAGATTAAGAGGTAGGTGTGAATATTTTCCTCTGGCCCTGGTAAATGTTCTTGATGACAGTCATAAAAATGCTAAGCTCTGTTGCTTCTTATTGGAATGAAGGCTGCTGAATGCCCCCCCCCTTCCCTGAAGAAGCTAATTGTTGATGCTTGTACACCTAAACAGGTGTTCTTCAGATTGCTTTTTCTAATGTCTTTTCACTGGGAAGATCAATTTAAATGTTGCTTTGAGCTAATCAGTGATTGCTTCTGTGTTCATCCAAATTTATATCTTTCATTCTGCATGCTAGAGAAAACAGGGGCCTTCAAAGTCTGTACATTTAGACAAGAGTTTTAAATTCTTTGTCCTCATCTATGAATTCAATATTTTATATATAATTCATGTAAGGAGATGGGGAGATGACTTGGTGAGTAAACTGCCTAATGTATGAACAGAGAACCTGAGTTCAGATCTCCAGTGACTGACAGAGAAAGCTGTCGTCAGTGGAGGCACAGTTTGTAATCCTAGAGCTGGTAGGCAGAGACGGGCAGATGCCAGGAGCTCACTGATCAGCCACTCTATACAATAACTGAGCTCCAGGTCAGTAAGCATTGTGTCTTAAAGGAATAGAGATTGGTAGAGAAAAACAACAGATCTGACCTCAGGTTTCCACATGCAAATATGGGTGTGTGTGCATGCATATACACGTGCACCTGCATGCATATGCCACATAGAAGCACACAAATGTATATAAAACATAAATATGTACTTCTTTTATTATTAAAAATGCTTAATTAAAACCTGTATGATAACTGTACAGGTACATCTCTCTAGATACAGTCAGGCATGGCATGTCATACAGGATAAGTATTCAGTAGATATTTGTAGGCAAAATAAATTAATATCCCAACCAGGATCACAGACAAAGTATATTTGATGTCTCTAGGCATTTGACTTCAGGAATTCCTCAAATATCTGAATTTTCTGTTCTGGTATCTCTGTTTATTTTAGTCTTTCTACTTAGGAGTTCCTCTATTTCATCTTTCTGTTTGACAATCTCACCACTTACTCATTTCTCATTAAATGCCAATTTTTATGTATAATTTAATGAACTTAAAGAAGCTAGTATAGTCCACATCCAGTGTTCCAAGCTGCACCTTATTCTGGCTCCCAGTCTCCTGTCCTGTGGGTCTTTTTATTATGTCTTGTTCTCCAGTTACAGGCTATGAGCCCTAGGAAATGTTAGCAAACATGTTAGTAGTTTCTGATTATTAGTAGTTAGTAGTTAGTGATTGTTTTGAAATTGCATGCATTCAATCATAAATAACCAATGTGGGTTTTTAATTTGAGACTTGAAAACATGGAGTTCTAGAAACCAGAAATTGTCCATTTGGATTTACCAGTGAAGACTTATTAATGGTGTGTCCATCAGTGTCTTGTTTGAGGTCACCTGACTGCAGAAGAACAGATCCCCTGTGTGCTGTGAAGTATCCCAACTGAATATGAATAACTTTTCTCATGTTTCCCAATCCTTCCCTCCCAGTTCCCATTTCTAAGCAGCAGAGTTATGGTTTGGTGCCTTCTATCTGAAAAATATGAAAACTTGGTGCCCAGCCAATCTTATGAGCAAACTATGTCCCTAAATTATCATGCCTAAGCAAAGTCCTGCTCTCTGCTGTTCAATGCATGTTTTCATACAGGGGGATGGGTGGATCATCAAATATCTGGAATTTTTATATTGCTCATTGTCAAGCAGTGAAAAATTGTCATCTTTAGAAATGACTGACAGTTTCCGTGCCTCATTTCTGTTATACTGAGCTAAGTAAAGTGGGGGGAAAAATCTCCAGTCTTCTTATGCATTTCTTGCTGAAAACATGTGTGACAGGACTATATATTTTCACTAGAAATTGATGGGAGAATATGTGCTTCACAAATTCTCGAAGTCTTTGAAAAGCATCCCAATTAACAGAATGTGGCCAGCACCTCAAAAGTAAAGTCAATTGGATGTTGCAGTGGGAAAGAATATTGCTTAGGGCTCTGGGCTGTTGGCTGATTGCCTGGAGAGAGTGGCGGCAATGGTTTGCCAGCTGGCTGAGCATGCGCCTCTAAAGGATGCGGTCAGCTTACACCTTGGCAAACTATGGTTCTGATGGAAATTGTGGAGGTCAGCATCCAGGCACTCTCCCTGGTGAAGTACACTAGCTCAGGCCACTGCTTTTGTATGAGTGAAGAGCATCTCTAGATAAGTCTGCAAACCAGAGTCCATTATAGGATCTGATAGACAGATTCTGTAGTGAGATGCAGGATGTAACTAAAGGTGGCACGCCATCTAATGTCAATGGAGATAGTCATGCTACTGAAACAAACCTATTGGCTCACCAACAGATGCACCTCTGCCCACAATTTCCACTCAACAATTTGTTTTTAAGACTGAGTTCCAAAGTTGCTGCTGCCCTGTCTGCTGCTGTTCACAAACAGTCAGCATTAAAAGCTGTTGCTTTAGAAATCCAACAGCAGTATCTCCACAATGGCATGTTTGGTGCCTTCCTTCCTTCCTTCCTTCCTTCCTTGCTTCCTCCCTCCCTCCCTCCCTCCCTCCCTCCCTTCCTTCCTTCCTTCCTTCCTTCCTACTTATTTATGGTTTTTGAGACTGAGTTTTTTTCTGTACATCCCTGGCTGTCCTGCAGCACACTCTGTAGACCAGGCTGACCTGAAACTCAAGAGATCCTCCTGCCTCTGCCTCTTACCTCCCACAGTTTGGTGCTTTTCAAAGAATGAAAGAAACATATGTACACACACACACACACACACACACACACACACACACACACACACACACACTGTCCACATTCCTGAGCCCAGTCTGTAAATAAGAGCCATTTAAAAACTGTTACCAAAAAAAAAAAAAAAAAAAAAAAAGGACAAAAACACCCTCAGTCTCTCAAGTGGATTTTTAAAAAACTTGTCAAATTATTTAGGCACTTATATTTAAAAACAAGCATTTAAAGGTAGCCACAAAAAAACCGTGAATAAGTTAAAAGACAGTGAAAGAAATACTTGCAACCCTGATTACAAAAGCAAAAGAAGGTCAGCATCTTTACTACCTCAAAGCGGACTACAGAGGAAGTGACACACAGAAGCATTTCTACATCACTAGTATCAAAAATACTAATGGCAGCCGGTGATTCCTTTTGTTTTTCAGAGAAGGAAAAAGCAGAGCTATCCTGAATAGTAATTTGATGCTTCCATACACTGCCTTTGTTAATAAAAAAATGAAACCACTTTTTCTGGGGCAAAAGTGTATGTAATTGTGTGTGTGTAAATATATACCTGCAGAAACTCAGGAGTTCTTAGTGTATAAAGATGATGTATGAGCAAGCTGTACAGGCTAAACATTAAGAACAATACACCACCAAATTTAGGAAAATATATGCATACTATTATACAGTCCTTAAATTAGTTAGCATGTAGTCATATTTTTTAAAATAATGTGTGCATGTAGTTAAATACAGGTCTACATTTATGACTATACATGCTTACATAGATGTACATGAAGATTTGCATCTGCTTTGTGCCTTTTCAAAGTTGCTCTCATTAGAAAAGATTGAATTTAGCTGTTTGATAATAAAATTTAAGACTTATTCAAACTTACTTACAAAATTTCTAAAAGCATAAATTTAACGGAGTTGATCTGAAGAACAGAAGAACAGTCTTGAGTATTTGGAATAAAGATTTTATTAAAGCTTGCATGACTAATATTGAATGATGAATTCATTAATTTTCCTTTGCCAGAGATCGACTTGGGTTAGGCCTTTAGACTTAAATATTAGTGAATTTGAAATATAATTTTACATATTTTTATCGACTAACATAGAGGTTGGTAGGTAAAATACATCAGGAGCTGTATGCTTCAGATCTACTACATTGCAAGCATATCTAGGCAACTCTTGACTTATATCTTAGTTCAATATTGGGGGATCATTATAAGTCTAGAGTTTATTGTACAATTTCTAGCATATAGAGGAGGATATTTTAAAATGTAATTGAGGAAAAAAACTATAAAGAAGTTAAAGTAAACAGAGTTTTAAATGATATAAAATTGGTTGGTACAGGATAGTTTAAAATTGCAAAAGTTAAATATAGTAAATCAAATTAGCATTAATATTTTGTAAATCTATAACTGTGAAAAGATGGACTAAATGACTAGCTAACTGCCTTTTTAATAAGGCTATTGGTAATAGAATCAATTATGGTTCATTATTAACTATATTAACAGAAAATTAGGCTTTCCCAGCTATTCCAAGAACACAGCATTTTAATAGACCATGGTCTTTTGTCAACCTATGTGAAATGTGAAGGCTTATAAACAAGTTCCTTTCCACGAACTAAACTAGATTAGATGATCAATTAATGGTTAAAATGTTATTATATCTCTTTTTAATATTTCTTGTCAAAAACTTAAGTATTCTTGATTCAACTTGTGCTTCTATGTGTGCAATATAATTTGGTCATAATTGGTTTCATTTCGATTTTCTTTACATTGGGGGTACTTATTATCTTTTCTCCCATCCACTGGGAATGCCAAGTACCAATTTTTGCTATTTAGCAAGTCAGCAAGGAGCTTCCTACTGAGCGCTTTAATTATGGTTAATTGACTATTGTAAATGGTTTTCAGGATCGCCATCTTGGCAATCCACACAGCATTCTTCTCTCCAGAAGTCAAAGCACCGAGAATCTCTTCTGCTCCCCGTCCACAGACGTACCGAGGCAAATGTCAAGAGTGGTGAACTCCGGTAGAACCTAACCGCTTTTCTTCAAAAATGCTCCATTGCATACATGCTTTGAATGGTGCTTAGAATGTGGCAGCTGTTCACTGGGTATAGGACAATACCTGCCCTTTAAACAGAACCATTTGGGTCTGAGGCATCTATCCTGTTTTGTTTTCCAGGCCACATCATCCAGCACAGCCTGTCCACTTCTCTCCAATAGAGCTTTCTCATTGTTGTGGACCAGAACCAAAGTTCCAAGGACTTTTTGCTGTTTTATCATCAAAAGAAAGGAAACAAAAGAAATTAGTAAACTGAGAGCCTCAGAATATCCAAGGATATCATAAATGTTACCAGCAAAAACCATGAAAAAAGGAAAATCCTTGAGGCTACCTTCTCCTGGTTCATGCCTTATGATTCACAATAAACAAGAAATGAGGAATTTATGGTTTGAGTTACATAAAATGTTGCCTTTGTAATGATTGTTTCCTACCCCATAACTATTGTTATAAACTCAAGACCAAAAGAAGACTTGAAATGTAATCTAGACCCCCCTTTCTTGTTAAGGCTGTCCACAGAACAAAACATCATGAAGAGACCCCATCCCTGATTAGGGACAGGTTTCCACAGGTCTGCCTCATGACCTAGCCTACCGTAAATGGTGTTTTCTTCCAGGACTTTTCTATGGTATGAAGCCACTTGCTATTTAAATTTGAGGATCTCAGATGGAAGGAAACACATCCAAGGCTCACTCTCTTCATTCCCAACCACTGCTGTGACAAACTTTACACCATAGGCCAACTCATTCATAAACAACAGAAAATCGTAGCAGCCAGATCTTGAGGTTAGAGAGTCAGCTGTCTGGTAAGGCATCCCTCTCTCCTTCAAAGAGGATGCTTTCTTGAGCATCCTCTCAGGGAACAAGGGGCAAACAGGATCCTGGAGGATCTTCCATGATATTGCTAATTGCATTTGTGAGAACTCTTCCCTCGTGACCAAATCACCTCCTATGGGATCCACTTTGTGATATTATTACATCTGGGAACATAAATATTTGTGAGGTATAACTAGACCTAGCACTCACCTTTAGTAATTTCACAAGGCTGGATGATAATATTCTAATTTTCCCCAAAACTTCCCCTTTATTTGCTTGTATTTTCTCAACTATTTGATCATCATATATTGAAGACAGACTAGTCCATCCCTTCGAATCTTTTGTAATAGGGTTTGCATAGGAATGAAAGAGCGATTGAATGAATACAAATTTGCTTAAAAATGAAACAAATACAAATCTCTCAATGTCCTTGAGCTGAATTCTGGAAGCACCTTCACTTACTGTCACTATTATTCTACAGAGACAATAATCAGAGTATATCAACACATCAGCCCTTTCTGATGAGAAATGCCTTGACCACACCACTTTACCTTTTACTTCACATTTGCTTTTATGAATTTGACCAGGGGTGGGCCACTGACCAAACAGTAGCCCTTACTTTGGCCAGACAATAGTCTGTGATGTAACTTGACCCCCAAAGGTGAATCAAGTCAACCAGAATTTAAACTTCAACAATAATCTGCTGGTGGTGTGTTGAAGGAAGGAGGATCTGAAATAGAAGAGAGTCTTCATTAATGAAGAAGGTGAGAAGCCACCGTGCTGTGTGCAACCTGATTATGAGGGAGCAGAAACCACTGGGCAGCCAGGAAACTGGCCGAGAGAAGAGGATTAGCCAGCTGGGAGCACAGCCGCGCTCAGAGTTGTCCCTGCCCTTAGATGCTTGTTTCTGCCTCTCCCAGCCCACACAGACGCTCCTGGTGTATCTTCCTGTTTTTTCCACAGTCACCTACCAAAGACTGTGTGGTTTGTAGCCACTATTGCCAACAAGTGTCAGAGCTTTTACTTGTTTTTCTGTTCTTGCTTACTTGTGAAGATTTTTATTTGGTCACTTTGGAATTTCTTTGTCTCCAATCAGATTTAAATTGTCTTCATCTTACAGAATATATTTTGGAGCAGAAGTTTAATAGAAATCATGAAAATGGAGAGGAATAATTATTGGTGTTCACTCACCTCTCAGTAAGCACTGTATTTAGAAAAAAATCCCAGTGCCAGCACAGTATTAGAGCACTTGTCTAGCATGTGCAGGTCCTGGGTTTGATTTCTAGCCCCCCCCCACTCCCACACACACTAGTTTTATGTCAATTTGATAAAAGCTAGATTCGACTCATTTGGGAATAGGGAACTTCAATTGAGAAAATGCCTACACTAGATTCGCTTGTGGGCATTTTCTTGAGTGGGGTAGGAAGCTCTTTGTGAGTAGTGATCCCTGAGCTGGTGGTTCTGGGTGCTATAAGAAAGCAGTCTGAGCAAGCCACGAAGAACAAACCAGTAAGCAGCACCCCTCCATGGCCTCTGCATCAGTTTCTGCCTCCAGATTTTTGCCACGAATTCCTATCCTGACTTCCTTCAGTGAGGGACTGTTGGCTAGAAGTATAAGATGAAACAAACCCGGTAGTGGGATTCTGTGTTGTTACATTGTAAATAATTGTCCAGCCTACTAGTTTAATAAAAAACACTCATTGACTGAAGGCAGACAGGAAGTGTGGGCGGGGCTACCAGACTAAGAAAACTCTGGGAACAAGAACAACAGGGTAGAATGCCAGAGAGACGCCAGAGATGCCACAGATGCAGAGGACAAGTATGCTGCTCTGAGAAAAGGTACTGAGCCCCATGGCTGAACAGGGTAAGAATCATGGGTTAGTTTAAGTGTGAAAAGTTAGCAAGTTATATGCCTGGGCCCCTGGTCAACTGGCATACAATTAATGCAAACATCTGTATGTTTCAGTGGGACTATGGGACTGAAGGTCTGCAGGTCCGGGCCAAGAAGCTGGGCTGTAAAGTCTGGCCAGAAACCTCTTACAATGAAACCCCTTTCTCCCCAAGTTGCTTTAGGTCACAGTGTTTTAGGACAGCAATAGCAAGCATTCTAACATGTGCATACCCCAGTATCTATAGAAAGCGATTCTCTAGTTCCCTGCAACAACCTTTTAAATTTCCCCACAAAGATTTATCTCTGCTGAAGCCCCTGTCTCAAATTTGAACATACTATTTTCCCCCTCTTCTACTTGTTTTGGGCAGAATCATCTAATGTTTAGCTTCTCCCTGAGGCACTCCCGGTTCTACTGAATAGAATCCTTGGGCAAGGGACTTCCTTTTGGCTGGATGGTGATGGCGTATGCCTTTAATCCCAGCACTCGGAGGCAAAGACAAGAGGACCTCTGTGAGTTCAAGGCCAACCTGGTCTACAGAGTGTGTTCTAGGACAGGCTCCGAAGCCTTGTCATGGGGAAAAAAATAAACACACAAACAAATAAACAATTAAATAAATGAGACTTCTTTCTCTAGGATTTAGCACCTAGATAAATGGCTGTTTTTCTGGGGGAAGGGGAGAGATGGCGGGTGATCCTGTGTGAGAGGAGGCCAATTCTCTTGCTACAGCTCTGACTAGAGGTAGGGGAAGAAGGAAAAGACTCAGAGCATTGGGTTATCCCACGTTCTGCAAGAGAAGCATGTGCTCTGCCACAGCAGTGTGTCTGGGGTCACTGCACGTTCTCCTTTATTATCAGAGCCGACTCTAGATTTAGAAACAGGCAGCTAAATACCCAGAAACATGCACCTACTTCTACACTTCCATTACATGTGTGCCTTTTGGGCCTAGAATATCTGCTGCACAAAGTTCATAACTTTTTAAAAGTCATGAATTTATCAATGTCTGGTTCCTTTTGTGGTCATCTTAATTGCAAAATTGACTCCACAGCAAATCAAATCAGCTGTGCATAATCCAATCCAGTCATCAGCTGAAAATATCAAGACTTTCCCCTCTAAATACACGTGGCTGCTGATGTGCCAAGAAACATAATTCTGCGTCACGGTCTGCTACACATGGACTGTGGTTAATTCCCAGTCATGGTAGCTGGATTCGCCACATTACGTTTTGTGGCAGGCTCAGCTTATTCTTAACATTGTGAGCACTTAACACCTCCTCTACACAGGAGCTAGCTTTGTTAGCATCCCTAACACTTCCCGCCTCTCACCTAAGCTGCTTAATGGTGTCCGTATATAATACTACTCTGTGCATGGCACCATTGCACATCCTCCCATGCTTTCCTTCTTAGCTGGAATATTCTCCTTTTTGTGTGTCTTTCCAAAGACATGCCCCCTCTCTTCTGAATACTCTTATTTTCCCAGACTTCCCTGATGTTCAGTTCTGGATTTTTAAGCCTCATCCATCCACAGCAGCTTACTACTTTATTATTTTGTTGTATTTTTTCTTTAGGTGTGAATAAGTCTACTTGAACTACGTGAATGCAGGTGCCCATAGAGGTCAGAGAGCATCAGATTCCTTAGAACTGGAGTAATAGGTGATTGTGGCCTGATGTGGGTGCTGTGAGCTGAACTCGATCCTCTATAAGAGTAGCAGCCATTGAGCCATCTCTCCAGCCCTTACCTCTTTATTATTAATATAAGCTTCAGTGGATTGTTCCCTGCCATGCAGTCAGCAGCCCCTCAGCAGTCAGATCACATTCTTTGGGATGAAACTGTGACCATAGTTTTTACTCTAACTTTATATTTTACACATTTTGCACGAGCACAGCCATCTACACATGCACACATGGAGTGGGGATCGACTTCCGTTCTTTTTTCTTTGCATATGGAAAAACAGATGAGACACAGTTACCACTTGGACTGTAGGGAAAGCAAGAGAGAGCAGAAACTTTTCAGTCATTCTAGAGAAGAGCTCCCATTTCCCCAGGGATTACACTACAGGAAGGCAGTGTGTGAGAGAGGGGTGGGGGCTGGGGGAAGCCACCCAGCTCTCCATATCTGCTTTTCCTTAACTCCTTGTGAGAGAATGCTCAGATGCTCTGACAGGGCCACATTCTGACATAAGGATCTAAGCCTGTGCCTCAACGAGGCCCACACAATTGGTCTTATTACTCTTCTGACAAGGGACAACTGAACAACGACCACACTGGAATGAACTGTTGTGAGCGCTATGGTATCACTATCACTGGCCTCTGCATAATCTCTATGGCACCGATGCAGAATTACTTGTACTGTTGCTGTGCAATGGATTTTTACAATTAAGATTTCCATGGTATTTGCTCACAATCAAGGAGGTTAGAGCTTGTAAAAGGCAAGCCCTATTAAGATTGGCTAATTTCCCTGAAGCCCCAGGACTGCAAATTAGGTTGCTGCCACCAGGGTTTTCACTTGACTCAACTGTTCTCCAAGCTCTCTCTCTCTCTCTCTGCTGAGGCAAAACATTTAGCACACAATGTGGTCAATACCGTCAAATGAGGTAATGAATGTGAACTGGCTTTGTGAGTGTCCCCCTTGCTGCAGGGGGCCAAGGGTTGACAGCATCATGGGAGAATACGGACAGTTGCAGGCTGAGACCTCCTCAAAGACACCAGGGAAGTGAATTACTCTAAGACCTTAGCTTCCCTCCCCTCCCTGTGTGGTGTGTGTGTGTGTGTGTGTGTGTGTGTGTGTGTGTGTGTGTGTGTGTGTGTGTGTGTACGCACTCACGTACATATGGGTGTGCACTAGTAATCGGGACTGACCCCAAGCTTTTGCACATGCTAGATAAGCCCTCTACAACAGAGATATATCCCCAGACAGTTTTCCTCTGGGCAGCAGGAAGCATCAGCTTTCTTGTATGGAGACAGAGAGTGAGCCTTGCAAGTCACCTAACCCACAAGTGGGATGAAGAGAGCAGAGCAAATGGAGGTAGCTGCATCATGGAAGGAGCATAGCAAACCATAGAGCTTCAGGTGCAGGCCTGCTGAGGGGGCCTCAGAGAGTCAGGGCTTGAGAAACGCAGATCCAACTGGCTGAGCCACTGCTGTCCCGATCTGGTGGAAACTCCTTTGAAGGCCTTCATCACTAGCCCTGGGGGCACATCTGTAGTTAAGAGACTGCAGTTCAGAACAGCCTGCCTGCAATCATAATGCCTGGAGCATACACATAAGGAAGAACTAAGGAATGAAGTCAGAAGTCTAGGATTAATGCCCCACCACAGAGGTACAGGAGCTGGCTCATAAGAGTCACATATTCAGTCACGTCAGATTTGGACCAGATGTTGCTGGAATGCACCACAGAACTGGCAAACAAGAAGGGACTGTTGAGATGCGTCATTGGACAAAGGCCCTTGCCGTCAAGGCTGAGGGCCTGAGTTCAATTCTTGCCACCCACTACCCACATGGTGGCGGAGGAGACTGATTACTGAGAGTTGCTTTCTGACCTCCACATGCATGTGTGTGTGTGCGCACAAAGAAACACACAATTAAAAGAAGATTAAAAAGCACTGTTGTTGAGTTTTGCTCCCCCTGGAGAACGACAGCTGAGTATCAATCCCCTCAGCCCTATGAGGTTTTTTTGGATTAACGTTTAGCTGACACCTGTTTCACAAGGTTGTTGGTGAAAATAAGATAACATAGAAGTTTCTCCAGGTGGTTGTTTGAAGGAGTTGAAATGACAGGGTTAAATATAAGATTGCAATGTCTATTAAAGTTAAAACACGAAATAGCTACATTTAATCGTAAGAGTTAAGAACACGACTTCAGAAGGTGTACATGCATATTTATATAGACTGAAACCCTTAACGGAACCTTTCTAAACCCTAAATTCTGGTTGACTTCAGAGGGAAGTGTCACCAGAGCTGAGAAGGACCAGAAGGTTCTGGCTTGACCCAGCTAGTTTAATCCAGAGCAGGGATGTAAGCCAGCAATTCAGATGTTGGTACCGGGGCAAAGGGTGACCAAATACCCATTTGTCCAACTCTGTAGCCCCAGCATCCTGTCTGGGTCAGCTTTTATTCTGCCCCATTTAAGTCTCATGATCGTCCTAGTTTAGAAGACCTGCGAAGTCTACTCCACTCAGGTCTGCTGTCTTTACTTAGTCCTTTCAGATGGCAGCCATTGCCCTGGAGTATCACGATACGTCTTCCTCTCCAGCTCCTGAGAGCTCCATCTCCTTCTCAGGCATGTCACAAAACAGATGTATCAGCTCTAGACCTCATAACTTCATACTACTCCCTTCTGAGGAAGCGGGGGACAGAAAATCTCCTACCAGCATCTCCAACATGGCTTCTACACTTTGGGAGTCACCGCCTATCACTGACACCGTTGATGTCACGTGGCCCTTCCACTTGGGAAAATGCATTAGTTCATGGAATCAGCATGTGCCCCAATAGTAGGTGGGAGACACTTCTATACAAATTTTGTGTGGAGAATGAGGAAGGGATAAATGTCCCACAGAAAAGGGAGTATTTGTTGGCATTGGAAGAGAAGGCAGATAATGGGAGCTGAAAAAATGGTTTCCGTATGGCACAGTGACAGAAGTGCTGGTGTGGAAACTGGCCCACCCCCTCCCTCCCTGCTGTAGGCTTCTCCACTAACTAGTGTTTGAAGGGTAGACTATCTGTTGCATAGTTTTGTTTTTGTTTTGGCCTCAGTTGCCTTTTAGGGAGAATGGGATTTTAAGTTAGTTTTACTCTGTGTGTTTGATATGTGAATATCCTGTCTTCAGGGTTAGCAACTCCAGCCTCCCCTCCCCCTGGTTTTCTCTCTAAGGGAACGACAGACAACTTACCTTGGCTTTGTTTCTAGTGTTAAGAAGCCTTCCAACATTGGTGAGGTTTTGAAATATTCCATTGCTCCTATTGTGTCATATTCTTTAACTAGCCAACTTTCCCTACAGTTTACAGCTTTGTGTCAGACCCCGGAAAGATTTGCTTTCAGATTTTTCCCTGTGAACAAAACAAGTCATAAAACCAGATTTATATTATGGTTTCCTTACAGTTGCATTTCACCCCAAGTTTCTTAAATCAAGGAATTGACTAACATAATGACCGAATGAATAAAACACGGCAGCAATGGAAGACCGCCTTTAGCAACTGAGAGGAGCCTTATTATTTAAATATTCCTGGGTATATTAAGTGAAGCAAAAGGCTTGGTATCAAAAGTGAGAGAAACAGGCAGCCAAGTAAAAAATGCCACCAAGCTGTAAATAAAATATGAAACTGGCTAAAAAGGGAGCATTCCTGCGAAGTCAAACACCGATAGACGGTCCATAATTGTGGGACGTTTATAAGAGGTGACATGGCACCTGTCAATTATCCACAGCAGCCAGGAAATGTAGATTACATGAATAATTCACTAACCCAGTGCCCTTTGTTGCTAAGCTGTCTAAGCCCAGATCCATAAAATAATTACTGATATGAAAGAGAAAGGGATGTTTCAATTGCAAGAACCTTATGTTACATACAGAGATGTTTTCAGGACGGTTTCTTCATGCAGCTGTGTTCCAGTTTTGTACTAGTGGCTGAATAATTAACAGATGAGTCTTTTTCATGTGTGACACACGTGGAGACTTGGGCTTTAAAAACCTTATATATCCTACAGGAATCTACAGGATCATAAATATATTATTATGAATCTCAATCATCTCACTTTCCCAAATAGTGTGTGCTCTTTTTAAAAAAGAGTTATCTTAGGACTGGGTGCGATGATTTGTGTCTGTTATCCAATCGTTCAAGAGATGGAAGGAGAGTACCACAAGTTCAAGGTTACCTGGGCTGATAGTGAACTCATTTGAAAACACCAACAAAAATACCCACTCATTGTGTAAATGTATGAGGTATAATGTGATAACAATATTTGTACATGATAGGCAATGATCACATGAAATCTTTGAAAAGGGCCAAGTCTGAGTTTTGATCTTAGAGTCATATAATTGAAGAATATTACACTTGGGAGGTCACTTAGAGACACTCTAGTGGTGGTTTCTAGAAGCTATTGAAAAAGTCTAATGTTGAACACTGATTTGCTTAGCATATTCAATCTCATCCTTAGCAGCACATTGAAAGACAAAAAAACCACACAAAATGTCTTGTCTAGAAGGCAACAGAACCTTGTAAGAAAACCTTGGGTGAAAATCCAAGCAGAGAGAAGTGAGGTTGTCTTTGCTAATTTTAGAGGTGGTAGTTAGAATTATAGACATCTAGAATCAATCTACTTAGTAATCCCTACTCTGCAACCTACTCCCCACCTTTTGCAAATATCAATATGATGCAACCATTCCATTTCAATGATGAGGCAAAACAAGACTCCTTGAGAGATGAAGGGACTTACTGGAGCTCTATAACTAGGCAGTGGTGGAGCAGCAACCGGAAGCTAGCCTCAGACTCTCAAGCAAGACACATCAGCATGGACAACTGTCGAGGGCAGCTTGTTTAGACAGCCACATGAGCACCCAAAAGTCAGAGAAATAGCAGTTCAGTAGCTCTCAAAACCTTACAAGGCAGCTAGAGGGGTGGGAATAACTGACTTCTTGCATGTGTGACTGGAGCCAGCAGCCTCCTTTCTTTCCATCTCCTCCACAGCCATGCTAGGCACAGGGTCAGAGGTCACAGTCCAGGTTGCAGGTGAGGCCTCAGGATGCCCAGGGGACACCAGGAAGTGACAAGGCACTGGATGAAGCCTGTCCTCTAATCCATCAGCTTCTTGGGCTACTGTAAAAGAAGACTCATTGAAGACAGCGGCAGAGGTGGCAGATTTGGGAGCATGCCCAGCCAACACCCTGGGGACAATTTTCCCACTTCCATAAGGATGGTTGGTTCTTTTCTAGCAGAACAGAGAGCCAAAACCTGGCTCCATTTCAGAATTCACACAGAAAAGAACGCTTTGTTACTATGTACGGCCATCCTCATTTTTTTTTTTTTTCCAGAGGACCGTGCCTTTCTTTCTATTTAGGTTTTATTTCAGGTGAGATCTGACGCTCTTTAGGATGAGTCCTGTGTACATCCATAGCAGAGCTCTGGCACAAGCTTTCTCTAATGCTTGCCATTTGCCCCTAAGCTGGTCGTTTATAACAGTTTGGCCTCCAGGAGGCTAACCTATGAGGAAGCGCAATGGAAAAGGAATGACACCCGATGCAGAGTGCAGGGGGCTAAAGCTGCGGGCTCCCTGGATTAATGTCTTTGCTATCCGTCATTGTGTGTGGAATAGACCTAGTACTAATTCTGCAGAGAGGTAATAATGAATTCTGTGTTTGTCGTAAAGACCGGACCGGAGGTTGAGAGCTTCCTGTTTTATTCTGACGGTCTCAATCGAAGGGAAGCAAGAGATAGAGGCATCTTGACGTGATCCTGCTCTGGGACAATTTCTCTCAGGCCTGATGTCGCAGTATGCCTTTGAATGCAAAGCTGGGAGTTTGTTCCAACAAAAGGAAGTTGTTATTAAATGAGCCAGTGATGGTCTAAACTAATTAATGCCATTCTAATAATGCTTAAATGTCTCTCAAGGGGAACCTGGGAAGCTCTTTCATAGAAAGAAACTAGAGGACCATGAGCTGTGAGTGGGAGTCTTGGTAATGGATTTACCTTCCTGAACCTTGGGTTCATTGATTGGAATTTGGGTTTTACAATGAGGGAAACAGTGTTTATCTGTGGGAAGTTTACCTGTGGGAAGTTGTTGTGGGATTCAGGTGTCAGCTGATAAGGTCAAAAGACACTTATCCAGGGTACCGGGCCCCTGAAGGGGGCGGGGAAAGCCCATTGAAAAGGGGCTTCTGGAACATGAGACACTCTCTTCCTGGTTCCTGGCTGTTGGGGAAACAGGATCAGAATCCATCGTCCATCCATCACTCGTCCACCGTTCCAGACTCCAGTCCCTGTTCAGGTGCTCCTGTAATCTGTTACCTGTACTGTGAGTGTTGGTTTGTATTTTAATAAATATCTATCTGGTATTGGTGCCTTCTGAGTACACTCCGCCTATAGGAAGTCACCTGGCAAAGCCCTTACCCAGCTGGGTTACAGCCTGGAGTTTTGAGAAAAGTGGGATAAAACATGATGCCAAAGCTGGATGAGACGTAAGGAGCTGAGCAGGAGGAGGAATGTCCCAAGCGGGCTAGATGCTGAGGCCACTGCTTAGGATGACACACTGAAAAAATATACAGAACACACGCCGTTAATGTGCTGGACAGTTTTAAGTCACCTTGACACGATCTAAAGTCACCCGAGAGGAGGGGCCCTCAATTAAGGAAGTGCTTCCAGAACATCAGGTTTTAGGCAGGCCTGTAAGGCATATTCTTAATTAGTGACTCATGTGAGAAAGCCCAGCCCATTGTGGACGGTGACACCCCTGGGCTGGGGGTCCTGAGCAAGCCATGGAGAGCAAGGCATCTGCTCCTGTCTCCAGGTTCCTGCCCTGGCTGAGCTCCTGTCCCAGCTTTCCAATTGAGACAAGGAAGCTAAATAAAACCTTTCCTCTCCAACTTGGTTTTTGATCATGTATTTTATCGCAGCAATAGAAGCCCTGACTAAGACAGTTAACTTTCAATTTCAGTTAAAAGACAAAGAATTTGTTTAGCCATACCTACATGCCAGATGATATTCTGGGTTGTCTGACATTAAGAAAGCATTAGTGATTTGTTAGGAAATCAAGGTTAACTGGGCATCATGTATTTTATATGGCATCTCTGCCCATGCTTACAGTGAGGAATCTGATCCTGTGAGACTCTGCAAAATCTTGGTACTGACTTATGTATGCTATCATGTTAGCTTCCTAAAACACTCCGGTCTGCTCGGGTCAGGGCTGACAGGTTCCTATTCAAACTGCAGTCCTGGATGAAGTGCTGCCTGTGACTCCTGCTGGAGGCTTGTCAGAAGCAGACAGCAGACAGACACCAAGGGGCTTTAGGAAGAGTGGAGTCTGCAGCCTTAGATATGGGATGCTTCATGAATCCCGGCTCTGCTGTTTACTAAAGCAGGTTATCCAGAGGCTCCAGATCTCAGTTAACTCATTAAAAAAAAAAAAATTAAAAGAGACAGCCAAGTGGTACTGTGGTGGTACACACCTTTAATCAGGAGGCAGAAGCAGGTGGATTTCTGAGTTCCAGGTCAATCTGGTCTACAGCGGGAGTTCCAGGACTGCCAAGACTACACAGAGAAACCTTGGCTCAAAACCAAAAACAAAACAACATCAAAATGAAGACATTAAGACAAATGAACAAACAAACCACTCACATAGTAGAAATGTAATGTGAGTGAAAAACTCTTAGGAAGTTTTTGAGGCAGCAGGAATGTCTGCCGTAGATATTCCAACCATGGCAGCTTGGCAGACTTGTGCCTTGAACACCTGGTAACTGCATTGCCAGATTTCCATCAGTGCTTAAAATACATACATTTTCCCTCTCATCACCTCGTTATCTGGTTGTTCTTCAGCACCAGTGAGAACTGCATTCTGCTTTAACCATGCTCTTTCATATAATCAGAAGAAAAAGGTTTTCAAGAACCTACTAAACACATGGCTCCCCCTTCAGAAGTAGCTAGATTCCCTGAACTTCTCACCATTCTTTTTAGCCAGTGTCCTCCACCTAGTACCTAGGGACACTGCTGTTTGACACCATGTCCCTCCTGTGCATCCATAGTGTAGCGAAGTCAAATCCCTCTTACTAAGGGGAATACGATGTTCACCACAGTTCTACATAGTGAGACTAATTCTTTTGGCCCAATGTCCATTTCCTAACTCCTCAAGTGTCCTCTGGAAATGCTGATATTTGAAACACAGTCCCAAATTCCAAATTTATGAAAGATTCTGCTTACTGGGGACATTTCCTCTTCATCCTCCTCTTCTTCAATGGTGTTAGGAGCTGGCTCCTCGGTGCTCTTGCTAAGCTCTGACAGACTTCAGCTTCAGTCATAGCCCAGAATTCCTCCCTCCCTCCCTGTTCCCTCCATCTCTCTCTCTTCTCTCTCTCCCCCCTCCCCACCCCTCTCTCTTGTGTGTGTGTGTGTGTGTGTGTGTGTGTGTGTGTGTGTGTGTGTGTGTGTTCCTGTCTTAATGGAGAAAGAGGCCCAAGAAGGCAAATGTGTCTAGGGCCGATGAAACTCTTAATGTGGTTCTGATTTTGAAAGACTAAGTAAATAAATGGGTAAATACATAATGATTGTTAAAAAGCACTTTTCTAATGACAAAGTGCCATGAAAAATGTGGCTTATTATTGAAAGCTGACAATTTTATTGCTGCTGTACAATTTTCCTCTACAGGACATTATACTCTAAAGGGCTTACATTATTTTTACAAATGGAAAGATTTTCTTGGTCATGCTCACATTCCTTTTTCTTTTGAAATAGAACCTTCCAGTGGCTTTACCTGGGGGTAGGGAGAATACATTTGTCTGGATAAATACCCAATGAACACTCGGAACTTAAGGGCTTCACGAAATCAAAGCAATATCCCAATATCCCATATGATGTAAACCCACCATTTGAGAAGCTGGATTTCCACAAAAGGTAAACTTAAGTGACTCCTGTGGGTTTTTTGGTTTAATCTTCACATCCTACTAATGACACCCCATAACCTTGACTGGGCCCCCAGAAGTGACCTCAAGCAGTCCCAGTGCTCTCTGGCACTGTCTCCTGGAGTTGGTTGCTGACAAATGTCTTCAACTTCTCTCCTGGAAGATATTAATGCGGAGACTCAGACTCTGCCTTTCTAGGACTGATGGCTATGTAATGATACACATCTCACTTAAAGAGATAGTACTCTGGGGTTCCTTGTTAATAAGGAGAATCCAAGTGCATCCTTTCTTTGACACTTTAAAGAGCCTAACCAAATAAATAGATGGTCCTCATGTTCTATAACCACCCTCAGTTGAATACTTTTAAGATGTGAGTTCTTTTAAACTCTGGAACCACAAAATGAACACAGGTAGTAGAGTTAAGGAAAACAAAGGTCTTAATTACTTCCTTTTATTTCTTGTGTATGTTTTCCATTAACTGGGCTAGATGTGTCTTACTGCGATAAAACACTATGTCCAAAAGCAGCTGGGAAGGCAAGGGTTCATTTTAGCTTACACTTCCATATCACAGTCTAGCATCAAATAAAATCAGAGCAGAAGCCGAAGGCAGGGACTTAGAGGCAGAAAATGAAGCAGAGATCATCGAGGAACATCGCCTAGTGGATTGCTTTCCATGACTTGCTCGGTCTACTTTCTTATATACCCTAGAACCACCTGCCCAGGAATAGCACCCGCCATGGGCTAGACCCTTCCACATCAACCATTAATCAAGACAATGTCACCACAGACTTGCCTGCCAGTCAGTCACACCAAGGCGTTTTTCTCACTTAAGATTCCCCTTTCCCAGATACGTCTAGGGTTGTGCCATGCTGACAGAAAACAACCAGTCAACATACACGACCTCATTTAAGAAGACAATAAAATATGTTGTGATGTGTAAAGACCGCACAAAACGATCAGGGAAGACTACTTGTTCTTCCTACAAAGTCAAGACAAAACCCATAATGGAGAAATCTGCCGTGTGGTTCTGTCCTGTTTCACTTTCTCCATTTACGTGTGGGTTAGGCCTCTCCATGGCTTGGCTGTCACCCGAACAGATGGCAGAGAAGTGAGCTTGTGAGACAGACCCAGGGCAGGATGGTCATGATCGGGATACAAGAAAAAGCCAAAGAGCAGAGAGCAAGAGGATGAAGCGGTCCAGCTGTGGGGACCACCAGCTTGTCTGTGCACCCTGGTGAGCACCATTCTGAGCACAAAAAAGGTCATGATGGTCAGCTTTTGGAGAAAGAAGACTTTCCAGTGCTGAGCACTATACCAAGTGATTGTATGTGTAGTGACTGCTTTAAACTGATGTGACAATAGGGACATCCTATTTTTATTATTCTCATTTGTAAACAAAGTTACCCAGGCAAGGAGGAGTTCGGTGTTGAGGTCTAAATCACCCACAAAAGCCCCGTATAAGCTGAACCCCAAAGCCCAGAGCTTTGGTGGCTAATACAGGGCTCTTAAGAATGTTAAGAAGAAAGGACTCTTGTATGTCTCTACTTTGCTTGCAGAGAACATGAGATTTAGATAGTGCTAAGGAGTGTTCTCAGGGCTCCTAAGTTGGTAAATATCAGAATAGAGAAATTGCTCCTAGCATCTGGCTTCTGAAGCAATGCATTAATTCATTTCAACCTGCGGGCCTCCTCCATGTTTGCTGATAAAATTGTGACTGAGGGGCTGTGGACACAGAGAGATCAGTGGACAAAGGGATTGCTGTGAAGCTGGAGATCTGAGTTTGGGTTCCCTAGACCCATGAAAATGTCAGGTGTGGCCCTGAGTTTCTGCAACCTTAGTACAGAGAGGAAAAGACAGGAGAATCCTTAGAGCTTGCTGGCTGAAATGGGAAGCTCTAGCTTCAGTGAAGAGACCTTACCTCAGAAAATAATGTGGAAAGCATATATATATGGAAAGCAATTGAAGAAAATCTCTTGATGTTGGCCTCTGAACTAGATAGTGTATGCATGAGCACACACCACTGTATGTACTCACATAAACATGTTCATACTACACCCGCACAGAGAGAGAGAGAGAGAGAGAGAGAGAGAGAGAGAGAGAGAGAGAGAGAGAAGAAATGGTATATGTGAGGCAGGGTGTGGAGCAGAGAGGAGGCATTTAAAGAGAGAAACCATGGGTTCGACTCTCAACTCTGTGCTTTATAGAGTCAATGGATACCGTTTTCCAACACACTACCTGAGAACACACATCAGGAATTAAGTAAGGCAAAGAGGCTGAATGCAAGCGTGGTGAATGCTAAAAGTAGGAAGAACAAATGAGGAAGCTGTTCAAGCCCCAAGTCTCCAGCTAGAAGACCAACGAGGGGTGGTGGGTGACAGACAGCTCATGGCATGCCCAATACCGCTTACTGCTGGTGCAGATGATCACACGCCTCAGCACCGGGCAGGCCCTCTCTCCACTCCGTGACACAACACACATGTGAGGATTGTAAGATGAGGCCCTTAGGGCTCTGTTCACAATGAAAACATTGTTCGAGCCCTTTACACATGACTCAGGGTGCATTGTATGTCTCACTGAAAAAAAAAGATGAGCTTTGCCTACAAGCACTAACGTGTTGGCCAAGTTGAAAGTGGTTCACGGTTACATAAGAGCTACAGATACCTGGGGAGCAAGTACCTTGTACAGCACAGGCTGAACTCCTGGAGGCAATGTGCCAGCGTCTCCGTTGCCAGCCGAGAATCATTGTGGTTGAACTGGGTGTTTCGTTTTGTTTTGGCCCTAGATTTTTGGCAGTGAGTCCTGAATGCCAAGTGGGGCCACTGAACCCTGTCTGACACTGGCTTGTATTTTATAACATTATTCCCGTTTTTCTTTATTTGAAAAAGATTGGGTAGCAAAACTAGGGGGGAGAAAAAGGTAATTAAAATATGTTCTGTGCAAAATACTTGTGTGCTAAGCTTGTAAGAGGTCAAGTGCAAAAAACCAGAAGACCAAAACCAAAACCAAAACAACAACAACAAAAAAAACCTGTTATCTAAATATAGGTTCAATTCTTGGCTCCCTTGTGTTTAGCTGTGGGTTGCCTGGTAATTGCTCAGTGTTTGTGAGCCTCAATTATTCTCATCTGTAAAATAGGCACAACATTACCAACCCCAAAGAAAGAGTTCATGTGAGAACATGTGAGATAGTCACAAGAAATAGCTTGGCTTCATACCTGATGCCCAGAGCCTAGCAGGTGAGAGCAAGTTTTATCTATATAATAAGGGGATAGCCTCCTCCAATTCCCTCCAGGGTTGCTAAGGCTGAAATAAAGCATCAACAAAATAGTTCTTTTGAACAGTGCCCATTCCTGTGTGGTGTGGTACAATGAGAATCACACTGGACATAGATTTGGAAGACTTGGACTCTCATCTTCTCAGACTCAGGGGAAGTTACATGCTATTCACTGTTCCTTCTTTCCAGCCCCAATACCACCCCCCCCCATTCCACCTTCTGCCTGCAGCAAAAAGGTTGTGGGAGCAACTCCAGTTCCCAGTGGCTGGAGATCCAGCCTACAGACACAGCAAGAAAATGGAAGATTGTGATACACTCCCGTCTCCTGTTAGCCCACGCTTGGAGCAGGAAGGTCAAGAGTTCAAAGCTAGCGTAGGCTACATCCGAAGAAAATATGAAGAAGAGAAAAGAAACGAAGGAAGGAAGTATATTCCAGATATATTAGAGAAAAGGGGGCAGATTTTTGTATTGTTTGACCTGAGTAATAGGAACATTTTTTAAAATATTGAACATAATGAACATAAATAAGTGTTGGAATTGTAAACAATTTGGAAGAAAATTCTAATTCCTCAATCCTTACCTATAAGTAAGGATTATTATTAGCATTTTAATTTATATTTTTTCTGTTTTTTTTCTAGATGTGCATATCAAGTAAAAAAAAAAAATGTGTTCTGTATTTATAAAATACATCCAAACATGCACGCTGTCTAACTTCCCTCACTTGACAATCTCTTGTTTACATTTTTCCACATGGTTAATTTCCTCCATCATCTACAGCTTGATTTTCACGACTGCTAGTTTTTTCTACACTATACAGTGCCAAGCCTCTCTTGCTGCACATTTTGGCTCCTCCCGGTCCCCCTATTGTAAGTATTGACGGGCTTTGGAGAATAACGCAAGGCTGAAATGTTTGGCTTTGTTCTCTCCCTTTGGGGAGAGTCTTTTCTTCATCTTCTTTGTATCCTTTAGCTTTTGGGTGGAGGCCCAGAGAGCTCCACAAGGGGTAGTGTGTGTTTAAGAAACCCAACTAAAGAAACAAACCATTCGCAAAGAGGTCTGAACGCGGAGTGCTGGGAGAATGCTAAACACTGTAATTGGCCTAACACTGCTCCCCTGAGAGATGCCATCTCCCTTGGCCTCCAAAGTCCTGGCTCCGATTGTAACTTTTTGCATCCAGCTGATGCCAGATAACTATTCACCACTTCAACAGTTAGGTGCAAGCCCCAGGATATTTCCTCAAACCTTTCAAGCACTCTTTGGATATATACTCACCAGGTCATCCTTGGAGATGAAAAGCCAAGCAGGATGACACGCCAACAAAACTGGACTGTGAGCT
This sequence comes from Phyllotis vaccarum, assembly GCA_033318265.1. Lineage (NCBI taxonomy): Eukaryota > Metazoa > Chordata > Mammalia > Rodentia > Cricetidae > Phyllotis > Phyllotis vaccarum. The sequence continues at coordinate 40,822,509 of JARWLC010000012.1, read as the reverse complement.
TTAGATTTCACGTAAAACGCTGGCCTCTTGGAGGAGACTGAAGCGTCCTCCCCGAGCCAGGCTGCGGGTCAGTGTTGACTCAGGAAGGAATGCCACTGATGAGCCACGGGCACGCCAGAGAATTGCGCAGTACATGCCAACGAGTAACCTCATACGATAACCAAGCACGAGCCAATCTGTGGACGCTTTGCGTAACAGCATATTTGGATTCGGGGCTTAGCTTTCAGGGTTTGAGTTTCACGTTTGCCTGAGCATAGCCTCAGCTTCCAGGGCCCCCTCCTGGGTGCCCTGTCTCTACTTGCAAATGGAGAAAGCCGCTCTTCTAAGAGCCAGGACTTGGCTCTCCCAGGCAGGTACCTCAGAGCTCCGCCAGGGTTCAGTTTGTCTCTTGTCTGGCTGAAACTCTTTCCGGCCTGCGCTACTTCTCCACACATCCTGGTTCTCGCTGATGGCTCAGACATGTGGCCTGTTGCAATTTTTAATAGACAGCCTTGGCTTTGTCATGACCTTGGATGCACCTTAACAATGAGATTTTGTTGACTGACAGCTGCTAATATAACAGATTCTGTGCAGCCACGGTTATAGTCACTGGCAAAGCGTTACTGAAGGAACAAGTATGCGGGCAGCCAAGAGCTTCGGAAAAAGAACAAAGAGGTTTACGTTTATTAAGGCCTCTTACTCCTTGGCTTGGCCTTTCCTATACAGATATCCTGCAAGCCCTGGTTCTGAGTTTATTTAGGATCCACATGATGGTGATGCTTTCTTCCTGTGAATAATCGTGGCCGAATGACTGGCATGGTCTGGGCTCCCTTTGATTTTGAAGCCAAGACCTGGGCGGTTCACTCAACTTTTCTGTATTGTCTCTCCAAGATTATGGGTGTTTGTCTATTGGAAGGGACAATAAACATGAGTGTTCAAACAGCAGTAACTTTAGTGACAGACAATGGCAGAGGAAAAGCCATTTCTTCACATTCAAACTCTGAGTGAAAAGAGAATGTTTCCTTAAGGTGGAGCCTAGTGCTGTGCAAGGACACTGCTCTTCCTCAGGATAGTAGGGTTGGAAACACAGAGTGTTCAGCTAGAGAGATGCCAGGAGCTAGAGCTATTATACGAATCCTAATTGGCTAATAATAATAATAATAATAATAATAATAATAATAATAATAAACAACCTCCCGGAGCCAGATATTGGGGGAAAGCTGAAAGATCAGAGAGACAGGGGAACAAGCCACAGCCACTTCTCACCTAGTCACTCCTCATGAACTCTCAGACTGAATGCCTGAGCCCTCAGGGGAAAAGAAAGGGTAGAACAGGTGAAGCGATCAGCTCCTACCTCCTCCCTCCTTATCATCCTTTCTCAGCCCAGCTATCTCACTTCCTGGTTCAACTTTTCCTAGTGCTGGGATTAAAGACCTGTGTTTCCTTTGTACTGGGAGCAAAGGCCTGGGGTCCCAAGTGCTGGGATTAAAGATGTGTGCCACCAACTCCTGGATCTGTTTGGCCTTGAACTCACAGAGATCCAGACATATTTCTGCTTCCTGTATGTTAGGATTAAAAGTGTGGGTCACCACTCTCTGGCCTCTATGGCTAACTCTGTGGGTAGTTCTGTCCTCTGATCTTCAGACAAACTTTATTAGATACATAATATATCACCACATAGAGCATCACTCAGCGGTGTTTACACTGGAGGGACACAAAGCCTCTCTGACAACCAATGGACAAGGGACCCAGCACTTAAATACAGTAATTTACAAAAGCAGTGATTTGTGCAGTCTTCGTTACCTTTCTGTTTCCGTGAAGAGACATCATGACCAAGGCAATTTACAAAAGCAAATCTAATTGGGGGCTTGCTTACAGCTCCAGAGGGTAAGTCCACAGCCATCATGGTAGGGAGTATGGTGCCAGGCAGGCAGGCATGGTGATGGCACAGTGTCTGCGAGCTTACATCTGATCCACATCAGAAGTCAGACAGAGAGCTGATAGTATGTTTACAGCTTTTGAAACCCTAAAGCCCATCCCAAGTGACACACCTCCTCCAACAGGCCACACCTCCTAATCCTTCCCAAACACTTCCACCAACTCAGGACCAAATATTCAAAGATGATCTTATGGGGACCATTCATGTTCAAACCACCACAGGATGGGAGGGTATGCAGCTTAGTGGTAGAGAATATGCCCAACATGTGCCAGACTTTCAGCTCCATTCTTGGCACTGTGGCATGAGAAAAAACTCTTCAATTCAACAACTCAAGGAAAGCTGACATTTGAGGTTGGTGAGATGTGTCAGTGGGTAAAGGTGCTTGATGACCTGAGAAGTGTCTGCAGGACCCACATGGTAGAAGGAGAGAATCAACTCCTGCAAAGTGTCCTCTGACCTCCACATGCACATGAGCCATGGTGAGTACACACACACACACACACACACACACATACACACACACACACACATGCAAACTATTTAAACTTCTTTAAGATAACTTGGAAAACTAGCACAGTTAATGGTGAGACCTCATGGATTTTTTTTTTTTTTTTGGTAAGTTCTCCAGAGCAGATGTAAAGAAGAATTATATGTCTCCCACTCCCATCTGTTAAAGGTTACCTACTGCTAGATCAAGAAGAACTTGGGGTTGATATTTGAAAACCTTATAGAATGTGCTAAGAAAAATAAAACTTCTTTCTTTCTCCAAAATTAAAAAGAGCTTCTCAAATACTCTCTAAGAACAGATAAACTTGAGCTGGGTGGGATCCTTACATGGCTGTAATGTTAGCCAGGAATGAGAGGAGATGCCCAATCTAAGGGGTTATCAATATTCTGTGCCACTGGATAGAGGAGAAGACCAAAGCTGTCACTGAAGTGAGGATTCTTTCATAGAAAAATATAAACTACTTGTATCTTGTAACTGCAAGAGTAAAGTACATTTTTTTTCTCAGCATATTATTGGTAGCTTTAATCTTACAAAAAAACCTCAACAAGTTAATCCTATACCACTCCTGTGTACAAAGACATAAACCGTGGCCTCTAGTCTTAATAAGGAAAGCAGAAATGTGGTAAGCTCTCTGCATAGTTCATTCTAGAGATCAGTCACCCCAAGACCCCAAATTATAATTTGGGAAGGCCTCTAAGAGGTTTGCTTTTGAGAATTATCTCTTTTACATGATAAAGAAAAAATAAAAGAGAGATTTGAAGACATACTATCTGCAAAACTCCCTCAAACTTGTGATCAAACTTGAGGTTTGTAGAGCTTGGCCAGGGAGCCAGTTTTCTGCCGGCCCTACCTGTGCATTGCAAGGAGTCATTCCCAGAATCCCGGAAAGCAGAGCAGCAGTGTGGCCCTGGTTGGCAAAGAGCAGCTCCTGAACACAGGCTGCTCAACTTGGTCACTGTTGTCTCCCTTACACAGCTGGGCCTGTGTAGAGGAGGTGTGGGTGCCCAGGTCACTTCCAGTAATGTTTCTTTATTTGCCTTAAGGGCTTCTGTGGGGGGTATCAAACAATCTCATTTCCAGTGCTGTACCATTCTATTTAACCGTCTACCTGTGTGTTGAACTCTTATCAGAACACGGTGCAGCTTTGCCTTTGCTTCACTGTTTATATAGTGATTGCCTTCCCTGGGTCGCCTTCTGATAATTGGGGAGTCACCCTCGCTCTAGAGAACCAGTCTTTATCCCTTTTTCCCAGTGTGAAGAGTAATAGAATCTCTCTTCCAGAGAGCATCATGATGCTCTTCTCAACTCAGGTATATTGACACAGTGGCTTACTTGCACACACCTATGGAACGCAGCACCCCACACCAAGAAGGCCATGTTCCATAATGGTATGAATAGTGATGGAATGACCGCCTTGATCAACCTCTGGTTAGTCAGTTGTGTGGGAGAAAGCACTTGAGTGCCTGAATTATAATAGACCAGTGGGTCTCAGCCCTCCTGATGCTTTGACCCTTAAACACAGTTCCTCATGATGTGGTGCCCCCCCAACTATTAAGTCATTTTTGTTGCTACTTCATAACTGTATTTTTGCTACTGTTATGAATCATAATGTAAATAACCGATATGCAGGAAATCTGGTATGCAAATCCAAGGGGGGTCATTACCCACAGGTTGAGAACTGCCCCAACAGAGGCCTTTCCAGTTACTTTAAAATACTGGATCATCTTGATGCTTTCAGATGGTGCTCACTGCAGCATGTTGCTGACATTGTTTGACAACTCTTCTCTTTGTGGGGGACGACTCATATATGGCTGGAACTCTGCTTTTCCCTTCTGTGATGTCTGTTCCCCACACCTAGGATTTCTTAACTTGTCTGAGGTAAGTCTTTCCATGAGGGGGAATGAAAATCACAGGTGAATAGGGACAGGAGACAAAGGAGGGTGAGTTTAATTATTTAATTGCCAATGATTCTTCACTGGACTTGGCGGCCTCTGTCTGAGTGACATGTAGGATCTTTGCGCTTCCACATTTCATCTGTACAGTGGGGAGAGTAATATAGTTAAGCTGGCGAAGCAGGGGCAGTAATAAGGTTACTGCTCCTTGTGTGTCCAGAGCACTGCTTGGTACAGTCAGTGTGCTCCTAATGTACCCCTCCTCCCTTATTAATGTGTGTGAATATTTTGCCTGAATGTATGTCTGTGCACCACATACATCCCTGGTGCTCGAGGAAGGCAGGAAAGGGCATCAGATCCCCTGGAACTGGAGTTATCAATGGTTGTGAGGCACCATGTGGTCCTGGGAATTTAACCCAGATGTTCTGAGAGAATAGCTAATGATCTTAACCAATGAGCCATCTCTCCAGTCCCCACACCTCCTTTTATTCATAGTTTTGACATAGATAAGACTTCTTCTTCATATTTACACCATGTTACCTTACAAGAAAGGTTGTGTGGGCAACACAATAGAGTCAACCTCGCTAGCACAGGCATGAGTAAGCCAATCCCAATGTTGTTACCGTAGGAGAACTGTTCCCATTACTCATCTGTCATTTGGTGGCATGGGTCGGGAAGAGATGCTCCAGCCATCAACTGCCTGAGGCAGGTGGGAGAGCTGGCCCTGAGGTCATAAAAGGCAGAGAACTGGTCCTGCCCCTCATCAGCTCCAGCACTGGGAGAGTGGCCAAAAGTAAAGCAGACCCTGGTACAGGTGTGGGAGGTCAGACCCCAGGACTAGAAAACAGAACTGGCCCTGCCCCTTGCTCATCTCCGCAAGGGGTAACCTCAGGCCACACAATGCAAGAGAGCTCACCCTGTCATGAGGACAAAAGTAAGATGGTGGCTGGCCAACCCTGCAGCTACTCAGGCCCAGAACTAGGGTTATGTGTTGGCCCATCCAAACATCCACCTCACCTGTGATCTGCTGGAGCACGCGAAGGGACCTGTCTTGCATACCCAAACCTGCAGGATTTCCACCATATAGAGCAACAGCAGGATAACCATAGGGAATCCAGTGAGGGCCTGGCATCGGTAGTGTAGCAGAAACCAGAGGCCTCGAACCAGACCAACAACTCTCTGTAATTAACAGTTGCAAGTAAAGATGTACAGATAAAGGAGTTTACTGTGTGGCACTCTGTCACATTACAGCTTCCGTAATGGCATTGATTTCTTCTTTTTTAAATATTTTTTCCTCTTAAATTTTATTCTATTTTTTGGTGGGGAAGTTGTAAGGGCAGAGGGTGGACACAGAGGGATGGGGGAATGTATGATGAAAGACACAAACAATAAATAAAAAAGAGGGAAAAATAAAGGTCTGCGGTGTGGATGGGGCTCTCTGCAAGAAAAGCAGCCAGCCCTCCCCCTGCTTTTCCAGTGATGTCCCCTTCCATCCTCCAAGACTCCTTATCTCCCTCTATCTCCCCTAAGTCACAGATGACTTATCATATTACTGCTCCCCGAGGCCTTTGTATTTAAGCAAGGATCAAAGCTGTGAGGCCAAGTGCCACTTTTTTCAAAATGTCTATAGGTAGGCTATAGGAAGGGCTATTTCCTAGATCCTTTAAATCACACCCAGTATGTGATTGCTTCCCCCACACATCAATGGTACAGTCTGGCAGGGAGTCACAATGTCACAGACTGAAATCCTGTCATCATGACAGAGATCTAAAAGAGAAAACTTTGATATAGAGCGAGAGATAGGAAGACAGAGTACAAGTCCAGCAACAGGAGTTGAGCAATTCCCCTGCCCCAGGTACCAGAAGGAAGGCGTTGCGCATCGTGGAATGTGACCTGATCTTTGTCTTTGGGAACTTCAGAGTTTAATAGAAGTGACAGAATACATGAGATGACAATAAGAAATTTGTGACAGGAAGAGAGAAGATGTTGGAGGAGGCTAGAGAATGTGGAACTTGCCTAAGGACTTGAAAGCCTTGGCTTTGAAAGGGCTAGGTGTCTACTGCCTCCGGGCTTAGGTATGCACATGGGAAAGAAACAAGGCCCAGTCCTTTCTGACTGGCTGATGACCCCCAGGCTGTAGCAAAGGGAACTTCACAGGAGAGAAATAGGAGCCTGAGCATCAGTAACTTATTCTCATCCACTTGACATCATCTTTAAGTTTTCATTGAACTTTTCCATTCCGCATCCGACACCTCACTCAGTTCTTGGGTGGTCTGTCATGCCACTTCCTGCTACTTTACCTTTGATGGAGGGCTGGGGCTACTGGATCTTATTTCAAAAGGAAAAGACAAAATTGAAACCAGAAAGGCTTGGTTATCACAGACTTTAAGGGTATCTCAATCTGACTCATTGTGTGTATGTCTCTCTGTCGCTCTGTCTCTGTGTGTCTCTGTCTCCTCCCCCTTCTTCTTCCCACCCTCACATACACAGTAGTAGTCATAGTATAGATTTCCCCAGACTGGTATTTCTAACTTGGAACTTGTTTATTGGTAGTGGTGGTGGTGATGATGATCGTAGTGGTGTGTGTGTGTGTGTGTGTGTGTGTGTGTGTGTGTGTGTGTGTGTGTGTGTGTGTGTGTGTATACATGTGGTGTGCACATATGTATTAAACATTCAAAGTGGAAGTCTTGTCATAATTCAATGTGGTTATGCAAACACAGCTCATTGATGCTAACAAATAGACACCAGATGCAAGTAACTGATGCAAATATAACATGGAATAACTTGCCTGCACTAAAGCAAACTCTTCTCGACACCCTATTACATCATAAGAATTCCTTCCACTTGGAAATAAGGAGTAAAAGGGAGGCAGGAATGGTACTATTACGATGTTTTGAGCTGTCTTAAATGGCAACAGTAATAGAATTGCTTGAGTTGGAAGATTTCCTTGGAAACAGCTGAACTGACTTCATAGTATCGTGAGATTCGATGTGAATCCCAAAAACGTTAAGTGCCTCGAACCTCAGAAATGTTCACAATGGGTAGAAATTAATTACAGCAGAAAATTACTCCACATGGAAGCCATTGGAGTCTGTGACTCATAGGCCAATGATCTCAAGAAAACTTACTTCTTTTCAACTTGTTGAATTGGGTGTTAGTGAAGATGGTGATGCTTGATGATGCCCCCTGGGGCACTGGGTATTAACTGTTGGCATAGGCACTCAGGCAGTTGTTGAGGGAGGTATGCTGGTGAATTCTAGAATGGCAGTGGGGCCGCTACTCTCTGTGGAATATGACGTTACAGTGAGGTCAAAGAAAACAGGTAATATGAATTAGCTCATAGGAAGTCTCCAGCCCTCATAGGCAGCCTCTCTTTGCTGTCATTTTGCAGAATGTTATTGCCTTATTAAGAGCTCACCAGATTTCTAATTTCTAATTTTAAAAGCTTCCCTCCCTACTCACTTTTGCAGACCCAGGACCGTGAGTCTTGTGAACCTCTAGGAAGCTGAAGGGATAAAGGAAAGCAGTAGGACTCAGTGGTTAGGAGCTTTGCCTACCATGCATGAGGCCTTAAGTTCAATACCCAACAAAGCAAAAGAAAAGTAGAGAAAAAAAAAGAAGCTAGCTCTAAATAAAGAAAAAAACACAAGTTAAGAGAGCTAGACTCTGGAGGAGAATTTCAGGGATATTTTTCTGATTTAAACTCTGGAGCAGAAATAGGAAACGGGACTTTCCTAGAAGGCAGACCACCAACAGTGATGGAGCGTATGTGACGCTCTCTCCATGAGGCTCTCTAGCATGTCCATGTTAGTAACAGAAGTTCATCCTAAAGCCAACCTCAAATCTGTTCTCTGACAGTTCTGGTTCATCACCCGACTTCCTGTTCTGAAATGAGCAGGAATCCAATATTGCTATTCTTACCTCCTTATTAAGTTTGGATCTATTAAACCTACCCCCAGTCTTCTATTTTTCTGGACCCCCAATTTTATAACCTTTTTTTTTTTTTAAAGCAAGGTCACAAACATTTCTTAAGAGTCACATACTTTTAGGAGTAACTTACATATTGCTGTATAGATGGAGCTGTGCTGATATGAAATTTATAAAGCCTCTGCTTCACAGGGAAATTTCAGTGTCCCAGACAATTGGTCACTGGCAGTGTGCTAAGTCTCTCTTTTTTCTCTGGAGTCTGAAAGGAGGTGATAGCTCTTGAGGCAGACTAATAAGATGTGCCCTTGTACTGATTAAATGTCTATTTTCTTGAAGAAATGGCCGACAAGAACAGGATAAAGTTGTGAGGAAGCTTGGAGCAATTTCACACACCTCTCTCTCCCATTGAGCTCTATTTGTGTGTCTGGAGCTATTATTAGCAAAACAATGATTGGAAAATGTACCTGGGAGAAAATTAAAAAGAAATGTCAGACTCTTTTTTTTTTTAAGAAAAAAAATCTTTAAAAAAATTTTCTAAAACTGTTCTCTTGGGGGAAAGCAGAAAGCTTCATGGTAGCAAGATGCTTCATTCCCTGGGTACCTGAGAAGCAATGTCAGCAGAGAGTGAGCCTCAAAGACCTACCTGCTTGTTGGCTTCTGGGTCAGTGACAATGGCTGGATTAGTCAGAGTTCTCTACAGGAACACAACTGATCATCCATTCTATCACACACACACACACACACACACACACACACACACACACACACACATGCATAGACACACATATACACTCACACAGTATTTGATTTATGTACTGATGTACTGGATTAATTTGGGTAAACAATGGCTGTCCTGTCATGAAAAGGCAGAGAATCTGGTATTTGTTCAGTCCTTGAGGCTTAGGTGTCTCAGCAGTCCTAATCTGGTGCTGGGGTCCCAGAGGATTCCTGGAGTCTACATTGTAATCTGTAGAAGCAGGTTCTAACACTAGCAAAGGAACGCCTCGGCAACAGGAGAGATGGAGAATGGGAGAAAGCAGGCAAAAAGAGAAAACTTCTTTCTTCCATGTCCTAGAAGGTGCAGCCCAAACTGAAGCTGGGTCTTCCACCTCAGACCACCAGATAAAGAAAATCTATCCCAGGCATGCCCAGTAACTTGAGTTTTACCTCATTCTATATATAGTCAAGTTGACAATCCAAATGAGTCATCACAACGGCCAAGGCAGATGACAAGCTTAGGCCCTCTGCAGGGGACAAAGGCAATCAGCAAAGCATCAGAGTGCTCAGACTTAGGATCCCTAAGTCACCCACCAATATTGGTGCAAGCGATGCCTACGGAAAAGTAAAGGTACCCAGGAGTGGAGGGAAACACAGATAAAATTGTTCTCCTGCCTCAGCTTCCAAGGTTCTGTGGTTACAGGTGGGAGCCACTGTGCCTGGTCCCTCCTCATTTCTTTTCAATTCAGTTTTCTGCTGGGCCTTACTGCACAGTCCTAACATTCCAAGTGCTTGGGAGACAGAGGAAGGGCAGTAAGTTCAAGTGTCCGCTCAGGCTAGAGTGAGTTCAAGTCAGTCCTATGCAACTTGGCAAAGCCTTATCTGTAAATAGTCCTTCTGTTTCTTTTTTTAAAAGGGAGCAGAGAACAACACACCTCAATGGTAGAGCACTTACTTTGTGTGTGTGAGGCCTTGGGTTCAATCCCCAGAGCTGGAAAAATGAAAGTAAAAAATTACCTCCTTGGTCCACCAAAATCCAGCCTTTCAAAAGATGCTGAGCTAGGAAGAAGGATTAGCAAAAAAGAACAGCAGGTGGTAGCACATGCCTGCAGGCAGAGGCAGGGGGATTGTCAGATGCTGGAAGCCAGTGTGGTCTACAGAGCAAGTTCCAGGCTATCAGGGTTAAATAGTCTCACAAAACCACAAGTAAACTAAACCAAACGAAAAATGTCAAGTAACAGAAAGGGCTCTGTGCTAGCCTGTGTAGTAGCTCTGAGTCACGTGTGATCCCTGAACTCATGAAACTCAGCTGGCTGACCTTCAAAAGCTTAACGAAAAAAAAAAAGTGAGACGTATCATTAATCATTTTTTTTTTATTTTGACTACACGAAACAATAATATTTTGGATAGATTGGGCTAAATAAAATAACTTTATTGTAATTTATGCCGTAACATGCATAAACTTTGAAAACATTGTGCTAAGTGAAGGAAACCAGACACAGAAGGCCACACCTTGTGTGATTCTATTTATATGAAATGGCCAATGGGAAAATTCGTAGAAAAAAAGGCAAATTAGTGGCAGAGGGCATTTTAGGAGAAAATCAAGAATGAACACTAAGAGGCTGGAGGGATGGCTCAGGGGTTAAGAGCTGGGGTTCAATCCCCAGCACCCACATGGCAGTTCACTGTCTGAAAGTCCTGTTCACTCCAATGGACATAAAATAAAAGGTGAGTACTGATGACCAGGTTGCTTGATTCTCTCTCTTTCTCCTTCTCCCCCTCTCCTCTCTCTCCTTTCTAAGATAATGTGTCATAAATGCCACACTGTCCTCCAACTCAACATATTTATTATATGTATCTTTATAAACTAAATCACACATTTTAGTTGATAAATAATGAAATTATGATAATTAGTTATGATACGACACTTCCTTTTTCATAAACAAAGGTATACATGTGGATGCAAAAAACCAATTTTACTTGCTTAAAAATATCTCCATTAGAAAAATTTAACTTATATAAGTGGCTCTCATCGCGCGACCTACCAGACCTGCGAAAGAGCAAGGATGGAGGAGCATGGGAAAGGCATCTGAGGATGCCCGAAGTGAAGGAGACCAGGGCAGAGCAACAGCTGGACCTGTTTACCTTCTGTGCTGCTCAAAAAGGGATGGAGCCCTGAGGATGTTGAGCATAAGTGACCAGCTGTCAGCAAAAACACTGATGACAGACAGGAATTTATGCCCCTGAGCAAATAAGGGGGTACTGTCCCCAGCCATTCTCTGGAAGAATTCTAATCAGCCCAACTAGTAAAAGGTGGGGCAGAGTGGCATGCCTTCCACAGGTGGCTGCCTCAGGGCCTCAGGCCCTAGCACAGGCCTCTGGAGCTGAGAGCATTCATATCTTGATCTACTTGTAGCATTTGCATACCTGTAACCCAGACTTGGGGAGCTACTCCCTGTAAACCAGGAAGCTTGTCCTTGTTCTGAAGGATGGAAACTTCCTCAAGACTTACCGGCCACTGGAGCCTGTCCAGCCTATTTATGAAGTGCTGCAATCAAACCGTAGCACTAGTCAGAGCCCCATCCAAGAGGGAAGTTTTGGGTTCCTTCTTGTTACCATTTCTGCTGTTTTGAATTTTTAGCTGTAGCCTAGGCTGGCCTGAAACTTACTATATAGCCAAGATTGGTCTAGAACCTGCAAACATCTTGCCTCAGCATCCAGGATTCTGTGACAATAGGTATGAGCCACTACACCTGGCTCCTCCTTATCTTCCTTCTCTTCAACCAAACGTCTTTCCAGTTCAGTGTTCAGACAGGCCTTACAGCACAGGCCTGAAGTCTCAAGTGCCTGAAAGGCTGAGGAATAAGGCTAGCAAAGCTAAGGCTCATTTAGACTATGTGTGATGAGTGTGCTGAGTGTGATGGGTGTGATGAGTGTGATGAGTGTGATGAGTGTGTTGAGTGTGATGGGTGTGATGAGTGTGATGTGTGTGATGAGTGTGATGAGTGTGATGGGTGTGATGGGTGTGATGAGTGTGATGAGTGTGATGAGTGTGATGGGTGTGATGAGTGTGATGAGTGTGATGAGTGTGTTGAGTGTGATGGGTGTGATGAGTGTGATGAGTGTGTTGAGTGTGATGGGTGTGATGAGTGTGATGAGTGTGATGAGTGTGATGGGTGTGATGGGTGTGATGAGTGTGATGAGTGTGATGAGTGTGATGGGTGTGATGGGTGTGATGAGTGTGATGAGTGTGTTGAGTGTGATGGGTGTGATGAGTGTGATGGGTGTGATGAGTGTGATGAGTGTGATGAGTGTGATGGGTGTGATGGGTGTGATGGGTGTGATGAGTGTGATGAGTGTGATGGGTGTGATGAGTGTGATGAGTGTGATGAGTGTGATGAGTGTGATGGGTGTGATGAGTGTGATGGGTGTGATGAGCCTATGCAACTTGGCAACACCTTGTCTCAAGGTAAAGATTTTTTGTTCTTGTGGGGTTTTTTTTGTTTTTTTTGTTTGTTTTTTGTTTAGAAAGGAGCTAAGAACATAGATCAGTGGTAGAGCACTTATTTAGAATGTATAAGGCCTTGGGCTCAATCCTCAGGGTTGGAAAAATAAAAATAAAATGTTGTTCCCTTTACCCATCATAACTTACTCTTTCAAAGGTCTTAGCTCAGTGGATGCTGAATAAGGAAGCCATGCTTAGGGTCCTTCAAAGAAATGGCTTGTCTGTTGAGGTCAGAAGGGTGATTGGACTGGAGGGTAGGTTGAGAGAGTTAGTTAAATGAACTGTGAGCCCTGGCCTAGGAAGAGGAGGGGTCAGCAGCCTACAAAGAAGAAGATAAAAAAAGTTAAACTCAGTGTGCTTGCCAGTACTGGCTTAAATTTCAGAAACACAAAGTAAGCATTTGACATTTTACCCTAGCTGTTTCCTGGGATGCTTTCCCAGTGTAGTAAAACATAAGTTTTTCTCTTGACTGACCATGAACCAGATTCCAACAGACGTTCCTGGTGGCAGAAACCCAGAAAATGAGGTAGACAAAGTTCATGAACCAGAGGGTATTGTCTGAGGCCAGTCTACTTCTTATGTTTTCTTGGCCTGGTGCAGGATCAGAAGAAAGCCACCTGTGACGAGGCCAGGCATAGGGACATGGATGACTCCTGAAGGGCTGGGACCACAGAGACTTACCTCTCCATCTTTACCTTGCTGAGGGTTAACATTTATGTCATCCATTGATTAAATGTTTTGAGTGGTGACTGATGAAAAGGATTTTAACAGATTTCATTTCTGTATAGAGAAATAAATCTGGGTAGGGCAAACCCCCAATGGGATAAGAGCACATTGTACACTTGGTCTTGAGACACACACACACACACACACACACACACACACACACACACACACACACACACCTTTTCAAGCAAACAATACTTAGATATCTATGCTGAATAACAGGAAAGGTTAAAAAAAAAAGGAAGTAATTTCATACACTCATTGAGGCTTTGTCTCAGTGGTTCTTAAAAAATGCAAATCACTTAGGAGTGGACAGGTGATTTGATGATGATATTCTCAGGGCCCTCTGAAAATTGTATTTTCCAGTCTTACTAATGGTACCACATGGGGCAGTTGGCATCTGATCAGTAGGTTGAGCTCTATCTACTCTGACCTCTGAATCAGTCAGCTCAAGATGATGAAAAGCTCGTTCAAAAGCTGCTTGGATATTACAATCCACACTGTTCTCTGGGAGCGCAAACCTGAGAACTGGTAAAAGAATTAGACTGAATTCTTCCCCAAGTCACTCTTGCCCTCTGCTGTAGTTTAGAACCAGAATGTCCCTCAAAGGCTCCTGCACTAAAGGCTTTATTTACAGTTTGGGGCTGCTGGGGAGTGATGGAAATACCAAGAGGCAGGGCCCAGTGAGATGTCTTTTGTTCATTGGAGAGCATACCTTGTGTTGTAATCTGAGCAGGAGGGGATACCTGGCAGGTGAAAGTCAGCCCCATGCAGGCAGGGGTGGTGTGGTGTGGGAGCCTCAGAAAGATACACATCCCACAGTCTGCTCACATAAAGACTTTATTAGAGTGAAGGGGAGGGGGAGGGAAGAAAGAGGCAGAATGTGTGTGTGTGTCTGTCTGTGTGCATGCCTATGTATGTGTATACCTGTGTGTGTATGTGTGTGCCTGTGTGTGCCTATATGTGTATGTATGTGCCTGTGTGTGTGTGCCTGTGTGTATGTGCCTGTGTGTGTGTGTGCCTGTATGTGTGTGTGTGTGTGTGTGTGCTCCCAGCCTCCAGCAGGAGGAATGAGAAAAGAGATTGAGTGAAGGGAAGGAGTCTTCACATCAGGACACTTACTGACAGGGACTCTGGGAAGTGGGTCAGAACCCTAGCACCTTGGAAGAGAAGTGTTAGGGCCCCAGTTTTGTTGTTACTGTTATTGTTGTTGTTGTGGTCATGAATTGAGTATATCCTGCCATGTGTCACCACCAGCATGTATGAGTTTGTTACATTCCCAGAGACAGAGAGGCAAATGACCAGGCACTGAAACTTTCCTTGACAATGATGAGCCAAAGCAAATCTTTTATTCTTGTCATTTGATTATCTCAAGCATTTGCTGCAATCACAGACAGCTAACATATCCATTTAAAGCAAGCCTTTAGTGTAATTTGCAAACCAAAATGGTAGCCTCTTGCATGAATCTCCTCTTTGCCAAACAATATTGGCGAGACTCTTAATTGCCCAGAAGCAAGGAACCTCAGTATTAACTTCAGTTCTATAATATGAGCTCTCCAAACAGCCTACAAGATCAAAGAATTACTCTGTGCAGCAGGACTTTAAAGGTGATTGCAAACCATTGATTGTGGGTAGTAGCAGGGCCAGGAGTGTGGTAGAGAATAGACAGCAAAGCTGCTCTCGCTAGGCAAGAACTCTGCTGAATGAATGAACTGCCCCCTTTGTGTTTGGCAGTTAGCAACATATATATATATACATATATATATACATATGTATATATGTATATATACACATATATATGTATGTGTGTATATATATATATATATATATATATATATATATATATATATAAAGTCATATATCTCTGGACAGATAGAAAGAGTTTCTGTCTCCACATAGTTCTAAAATAGAGTTGACGGGCTTCATCTGGAATATTAGAGAGCAGGGAAGTTCAAAGAAGCAAAACCATGCTATTTTCAGATCTAGCTGAGACTGCTGTAATTCTCATATGTGGCTGGCTGTGTGGCACACCAACAGATGAGGTAGACATGATGCCAGCAGCATGAGTGAAGAGGCATGGCTCTTTGAAGGAAATAACTCTTGATGTTATCATGACTTGTGAGGGGTGGCCAGATGCAGCTGGGTGGAAACCCTTGGCACCAGGGTCCCTGTTAGTAGGTCCAAGTCCTCAGGGTCCTTACTCATCAGTGCAAGTCACTGTTGTTCATACCATTGAGACTCTGGCTCAAGTCTCTGAACAGCTGAAAGGAAATGATTTGGTGACCATATCCGAAGTCTAGTTAAACGCTGAAAGAGAAAAGAAAATCCATTGAAAACATACCGTCATTCTTATAATGGCTATGCAAGATTTTGAAAGTATGCTCAGCATTCCAAGTATTTTCCCTTCTGTGTCTTCAGAGGTTGGCTCTGGAAGTGATGTTTTGTTTATTTAACATTTAATCAAAAGAGATTTGGACCCTGCTAACTTCAGAGCCAGAGACTTAGCACCAAGCCTTTGCGTTTAGTCTTAAGAGAAAAACTTCAACCATACAGGGAGGCTGATGTCTGTAATATGTTCTGATCAGCTGGCCTAACTTTACAGGGCTAATAAAAGGGGAGAATTTTCCTGCGCCCAGGTCTTTTATGAATTATAAATAACCATTCACTTTGGAAGATAGCACATCATAAAAACGTTTTCCACAAATATGCACAGATCCATTTTAAGATCCAAGGAAAAAGATGTTCAGAAGTCTCAGATGTACTCGGTTTTGATTTCATGGGGAAACATGTTCTTTTGCCATATGGATGTTTTTAAGGGGGCCTTCAGCTGGGGCTCAATAATAACACCCCAGTGGCTAAATAAGAGATTTCTTCCCTTCTAACATTATTTCTGTGTTATTAAAGGTGGAAAAACCTTCCACAAATAGCATACTATTAGAATGCTTTAGGGGGTACCCTGGGAGCCAAGGTTATGTGTCTGCTCCAGAAATACTGTCTGTAATTATCATTCCTCAGTGGCTCTGAGGATGCAGTCTTGAGGTTTCCATTAATTTCTTGATTCTGTAAAGTCTGGAGCGAGTGCCTGCTCTTGGTTTTCATTATTCTGCAGTAGGAGTTTTGGGTTGTTGTTTGTAAGATCACATGTCCTTTCTTCCTTTTCCCTCCTTCCTCCTTCCATAGTAACCGTTTCTGGCTTCTTTTGTCCAGACAGATAAAAAGACTTGGTTTGAAAGAGGAGTCACATAGGAAGGTCTCTCAATCCCAGTCTTTGTCTCCCTCTATAATCTACTAACAATATAGCATTAAGAAACGGAGCATTCAGATCTAACAAATGACTGAAGAGGGTCTGCAGGTCACAAAAGCACATTGATTTCCCCCGAAGCACTTTATTGTGAGGGTTTTCAAATATGCACCAACTTGAAACCATTTTACAGTGAACAACCATTTTCTTGTAGATGCTACCAAAAAAATTCTACTGTTCTTGGGGCTGGAGAGATGGCCCAGTGGTTAAAAGCATCAGTTGCTCTTGCAGAAGAACCAAGTTTAATTCCCAGCATCCACATTATGGCTCACAATGGTCTGCAATCTAGTTCCAAGGGATCTGACATTCTCTTCTGGCCTCTGGGGGCACCAGGCATGCCTAGAATGTACAGAGACATATTCAGGCAAAACAGCCAAACACACAAAAAGGTACTATTCTTACTTCTCTCTATCTCTCTCTCACACAAACACATACACACCACACACACACAAACATGCGTGCACTCTCTCTCTCTCTCATACACATACCACACATCTTCATTAGTCCACTTTATATTTCCATTTACTTAAAAGTAAATTGTGGCTGGAGATGTAGTTCAGTGGTATAATACTTCTCTAGTATGCATGAGGCCCTGAGTTTGAATCATATCAGTATTTAAAAAAACTGTGGAGCTGAGTGTAAAGTGCTAGACCACGGGTTCAATCCTCAACACCGAGAAGAAGAAAACATTGTAAGCAGAGACACACAGATACATACGATAGTTTTGGCTGATCGGCCTCAGGCCCAGGCATATGACTTGCTAACTCTGTACCCTTCATCTAACCCATGATTCTTCCTGTTCAGCCATGTGGCTTGGTACCTTTCTTTAGAGCAGCATAGTTGTCCTCTGCTTCTTCTGGCTTCTCTCTGGCGTTCTGTTCTCAGAGTTTTCTTAGTCTGGTAGCCCCACCCACAGTTCCTGTCTGTCTTTGGCCAATCAGCGTTTTTTATTAAACCAGTGGGTGGGATAATTATTTACAATGAAACAACACCATCTCCCACACTACTCCACTAAAAGACTGACTCCTCCTCACGGAGCCGATGATTTCTCCAGTTCTGTCTACTACTAAAGCTGCTGTGTCTTAGGTCCATTTCGGGGGTGGGATGGGGGAATACCTACTGTCCAATTGCTGGATCATAGCTGGTATATGTTTCTTCACTTTGAAAGAAAGTAATTTTTTTTTCAAAGTGAATGTACCATTTTATATTCCCAATATAGACAAACAAGAGTTCCAAGTCTTTTTTTTTTTTTTTAAAGTATCTTTGTGTAGTATCATTAGTGTTTTTATTTTAAGTCATTCTGGTGGCACATACACTGATGTTTTATTGCGGTTTTAGTATGTGCTTTTCTGATGACCAAGAATATTGAGCACACTGTCTTTATATATCATTCATTTATCTTCTTCTCAAAATAAATTATTTTTATCTTCTTTTTAAAGCCATATTTAACTGCTATTTTCTTTTTAACGCCCACTTATTTTACAGCAAGAGACACACTTGCAGACTATACAGTGTGTGGTCGTCAGAGAGCCATATGAAAGAGTTGGTTCTTTCTTTTTCCTAAATGGATTGTGCTTGCTTTCTCTGGTGGCCTCAACCAACTGGCCATTCGTCATACATCTCCTGTGTGAAGTACATGTTTAAAGCTTTTGTCATTCAGGACCTTTTGTCTTTATTAGTAAGTCTGAGGGAGTTTGCTTGGTTGTGTGGCTTTGAACCTGCACTGTTCTTTCTGCCTCTGCCTCCTGAGTGCTGGGGTTACATACCTGTGCTACCAAGCCCGAGACTGCAAGACTTTTCCTCATCCTCAACATCACTCTTCCCTCCAGTTTGTCCTGTTAATTCTTTCTTTCCTGTCTGTGACTTGAATATTCCTTTGTAAGTGATACCCTTTGCTGAGAGGTTTCAGTATTTTTAAAATATAAGTCTGACACATCTAATATTTCTTTAATGGTTATTATTTTCAGTAAACCAGTCAGAATACTTGGATTTTTATTAGATGGCATCTCTACAATCTGTTTGTAGACTCAAGAAAATTCAAAGCTGCACTGGATCTGTTTGATAAGTGGTTTTGCCTAAAAAGAAACATCCATTTTTGGAAAGTGGTAATCTATAGACTTCTCAGGAATATCTTCGGTGAGCAAAGGCAACTCTAGCTCTTCTGTTTGCTCTGTTTTCTGGTATATAAGCCTCTGTCTGATGTCTAGAAAAAGTCACCAGTGACAAAACTTGTTGTCATGGAATCAAGCCAGCTTTATGCTTAGGGGCATATTAAAATAAACTCAAAGAGAGATACAGGTGTATGATAAAATGGATGATGACGATGACAATGTGAGACTGAACATGGGAATGGTCTTCTTTGAGAGAACAGGGCTTGGAACAGCTGAGCGATGCTAGCTGCAGGGACGTAGCGATTCTTTTGGCCTGTTCTTAGACTGCATACCCAAACCTTCCCTGAGATGTTACTGCTTTGTTTGTCCATGAAGTTGATTTCTCCTGCTTTGTTTGGACTAGAGAGACACTCAATACAGACATGATATTTTGAAAACTAAATCACATCTCTTTACCCAGTGTCCTTGCTGCCTGACCTACTTTCCCGTCCATGTTCTCCGGAGGGTGAAAACTGACTGTGGACTTTTTATCATTGATGCACACTCACTGGAGTAGCTTTCTCTACCATTCTGTCTTGTCTTGGCCACCTCCCTGTGCTTCCTCAACTATGGCTAACCTGGGCTATTGACTCCTGCATTTCAGAACTTTTTAACCTCTAGAAAGTCTCCCTCATTATTAGAAGCTGTGGTTAAGGAACAGAAACCATTATATAGATGAATTTTACTGTTTAGTTGAAGATGATATTTGCATTTAAGTTTTTGTAGACTTTTGTAGATCAGTGGATGTTTTCATTGGGGATTATCTTGAGATAAGAAATGAGGAGAAGGAACCAATTCAAAAGGCTCTGGACAGCTCTAACACTGAAGAATCCTGTGCAGTTACTCTGCATGTCAAGCTGAGAAAGGATATAAGATAATGGTGAATTTAACAGCCTACTTCTAGGTTCGGCTGTTTCTGATGGGTGAGATGTGAGTGGTATGTTTTCTTGCCCTGTCCCTGAAGAGAAAGGGTAAGTCAGGATGATTCTGCATTAGAAATATCAATCAGGAGCCTGTCGTGGTGGCACACATTCTGAATCCCAGCATTTGAAAAACAGAGGCAGGAGAATCTGAAATTCAAAGTCACCCTTGGCTACACGAAGGCCAACCAAAACCTAAGTAGAGTAAAACAAAAATAAAACCAAGAGAGGTGCCACAGCTTCTGAGATGAAGATAATGGCCCTAAGTTATTAGTATATAAACATGACGGAAGCAATCACAGATCACAGATAAATAGAATGGATTGTGAGGCCACAGGACAAATGATGCTGTGCAAGAAGTACACGTTACTCCCTAAGGCACGGCCTGCATCAGTTACTTTTCTAATGTTGTGATCAAATACCAAGACCATGGCAGCCAAGGGTGAGTTTATTTGGGCTGACAGTTCCTGAGGTATAAGAGTCCATCACCATCAAGGCAGGGAACATGGCAGCGAGCAGACATGCTGGTAGGAACAGCGGAGGGCTCACATCTCAAACTGCAAAGAACAAGTAGGGACCTGAAGGAACTGAGAATGGCATGGGAAACCTCAAAGGCTTCAAACTGTCATGCTTCCTCCAGCAAGGCCACACCTCCTAATCCTACCCAATCAGTGCCCAAATCGAGGACCAAATATTTAATGCCTGATACTATGGAAGGACATCTGTCACTCAAACCACCATATATATCTTCATTGAACATCACACTCAACCAAAGAATAACAA
Organism: Phyllotis vaccarum; assembly: GCA_033318265.1. Classification (NCBI taxonomy): domain Eukaryota; kingdom Metazoa; phylum Chordata; class Mammalia; order Rodentia; family Cricetidae; genus Phyllotis; species Phyllotis vaccarum. Next base: position 40,802,162 of record JARWLC010000012.1, on the reverse strand, counting down.
AACACCACTTCTTCCCATTCACAATAGCAATAGTTCTTAACAGTGCTTCCATTAAGGACTGGAGGATAGCAGTAAAGTCCAGTCAAGAAGTGTGCCACCTATAACATCAGCATCAAGTGGGCATCACAGCTTTGCCATCCACTCATCTCTTCCAGCAGTTCAGCTGCCAACCTACCCCCACAGTTACGTTCTGCCTGTGGACACTCCTACAGCAGAAGGGGAGAGGGTTACTGCCTAGCCCTGGAACCCTGTATTCCCTCCCGCCCTTTTGAGCTACTCCTAAATGTATCTGAAGCAATAGTGCAGAACTCTGAGAAATCTTTACTGCCTAAAGCTAAGCCCAAGCCTGTCAGCTAGACTGTGGGGCCTGCTGGGGGCAGAAGAAACTGAGCTAGTTAGGGCACTAGATAACAGTGTGAGACCATGACAGAAAACAAACCTCGGTGTTCCTCCCTCACTTCCTCCTTCCTGCCTCTGTTCTTGAGTGGCTGGTGCTCCAATATTCTGAGGCACAGGTCTGACAGCCAAGCGAGAAGCTTGGCAAGGAAGAGTTAAAACTTTTCTTATGACTGAATAAAAATTGGCAGTAAAAAAAATGCTCCAGCTTGGTGATTATATTGATAATTGAATGAGAAATCTGTATGAGAAGAAGCTGGACATACATTGTAGTCGAGATAGTTCTGGATCTGAAAGGGGACCTGAGTTCAGTGGGGACATCTGTGATGAGAGCAAGGCTTTACGGCAGAAGGCTCAGCCATTGCCATGGTCAAGGGCTCTCTTCCTTTCTTAGTTCCCCTGGTCTGTATGAATCTTCCACTACCTAAAATCAGGCTAGATTCAAATTTTCTTTCAAGCTGATTATTTGTCTTCCATTAATTTCATAATTGCCACACAGTTTTCAACACACTGTCTGAGGCACCACCCTTGGTGGTGACCCCGTCACTGTTCTCAAATGAATTCATAAGACTTGTGTAATTTTTTTTTTTTAGTTTGACTTTAGTTGACAGTACAAGCGTGCCTCTCTCATTTCCTGTTTTTAAGCACTGCACTTAATTTATTTGAAAGGGTGGAATATTTTAAATTACAATTCAGCAGTTTTACTAAGGAAGTCTGTCGAACACAATGAGCGAGGAGTTTTACTTCCTTCTTATAATAGCTACTCCCCTCTTTTGAAATCTTGATAGCCTCCAATCAGTGGGAATGGCTTTAACTCATTCTGTAACATTTTGAGCAGCTACTAGGCCATGGCTGGGGCTGTGCAGAGTATAGTATTCTGAACACTATAATTCCAGACGCCTTATTAGTACACGGAATGCGTCTGCCTGTGCTGATATTGTTCTATCTTGTTAAGCTCCCCCCCCCCCTCGGGGCACAGCATTCGGATTGGCTAAGGTATACAGTTGCTTGGCCAATCAACTGAAACCTTTTTCCTGCAACCCTAGCAACACCTGACAATGGTCATTGACAAATGTTAAGAGGAAATCCCTGACAAAGCTAAACAGCCCTTGGAAATGGCCCCTGCTGAGGGCGTGCAAGGTTAGTACTACCTATAGAGCACTTGGTGTGGCCAGAAGAGTTAGTGGTTTGTGTCTGACCTGCTCCCATGCTAACCAAACCTCCACACCCACCAGGGTGTTTTTAGTGGTTGCAGAAAGAGTTCTTGTAAGATTGTGATGCACTGGTTATGTTCTGTCCCTGATGCTAATTTGTTCTTATGGGCAAGACAAGAGACTAGTAGACCACCTGACTGTATCTCCAATGGCACCTTTCCCAGTCTTCTAGCTACATAACTATTGCTTCCCCCCTTTACTCTGAACCCCGCCGATGTGCAGTTGACTGTGGGGATATTGGGGCAGCTCTTCGAAGGGTGCTAGAGTCCTTGCTGGGTCACCCTGCTCTGTGTGGCTTGTGTGACTGACCAATCCAAAGGCAGGACCCAGCAGAAGCTGGGTGGAGTGTTGAAAATAAGAAAAGGAACCTTCCAGAAACATGCACAGACAGCTCATAGGCAAGCACATGTTCCCTCAAAGACAAAATAGCCATGTCTCTGTGATTCCTTTCCAACCCCCCAAATGGTCACTTCAGTTAGTATAGCCACACTGAAAGCACATTTGGAACTCAGGTTGAGAAATTCATTGTTCATCCATTAGTTGCTAATGAAGCTGAGAATGCCTAAACCACCCAACACAGGAGCAATTAATTTTTCATGATCACCAGTGCTTCATGTTGGTATCCCAACAAAAGCAGACAAGAATACAAATGCAGGCGTTTTATGCACAGAGATCTAAAGCACACACACCACAGCTACTTACAGAGACAAACCTAAAGAACAGAGCTGGAGGGAGGGAGGGAAGGAAAGAGGGAGGGGGTAAGGAAAGGGGGAGGGAGGGGAAAGAATGAGGAGGGGAGGGGAGGGGAGAGAGAACATATATTGGGGTGGGGGGAACCTTCAAGGGGCACCAGGGAATTGCAGTGTGTGAAATCCAGGTGGTATTAGCTTTTATTGTCTCCCTTCCATCAGCACCACCCTCCAGTGCCTGACCTGATGTTAGTTTTCCATGGAGGGTTGGCATTATGTCGGTTTAAGAAATCCCTTGGGAGTATAAACTGATAATGACTTCCAGTCTAAGCCCTTCAAGAGATATTGATATTTTTCAATGGGGATTTACCAAAGTGAAAAGAATAAACTCTCTAGTGGGTAGATTGTAAATTAGGAAATATCTTTAATCTGAGAAGTTGGCTCTGCTCGAATATACTTTTTTGGGTAGAGGTCTCTTGTGGGCATTCTTTTTTTTAAAATATTCATTTATTTACTTTATGTGTATGTGTATCTGAGGGCATCAGATACTGGTGACATAAGATAAGGACTCTTACAATTACATATTATAACATAGGAAAGATGATGTCTTATATTGCTACCTGCATGAGATAAGGTACAGATTCAAGCCCAGGAAGGAACTGCGTCATTATACAAAGATACAGAATTGTGAATATTTGTCTAGTAAGAGGGGAAGTATTTTTTCCCTAGATTTATCATAGCCTGTTCATCTCCACAATGAATATGAGAAACTATGAAAACAATAACAACAACCAAAGGGCTCTTTTTTTTTTCTGCCCCAGAGGTTGAGATATTTTATCTATCTATAAAATAGAACCAGCAAACAATATCCTTGACAATAGGCGGAGTGTAGTTCCTTCCTTTAGAATTCTCATTCCCAAGAGGGACTCTCGAGCTATGAGAAGGGTGATGACAGGTGCCTACAGGGAAGGGGGAGGGTTCCCTGGTGCTCATAGTCCACGGCAGCTGTTTGCACATTACTTGTGGGTAAAACTCAAAGAGTAATGTCGTCGACCTTTTGCTGTGTGATGTTTGTCCTGTTTTTGGCTTTTGCACTTGTTTGATTTCTGAGACAGGCTTTCTCGGTTTCCAGTGCTGGCTGTTCTAGAACTCACTCTGTAGACCAGGCTGGCCTTGAACTCACAGAGGTCCACTTTCCTCTGCCTCCTGAGAGCTGGGATTAAAGGTGGTACCACCGATGCCTGGCTGAAGATGACATAGAGCAGTTTGGAGATGGAGGTCCTGGCCAGAACAATGCCCAGCACATAGTAGGTACAAAAATATATGTCGACAAAGAAGTATTGTCTCCAAGTCAGCCTCTCAAAATCAAAAGTGGCAAGAGCTAGAACCCTGACAGAGTGGCTAGCTCCCCTTTCCCAAACCCAGAAATTGTTTCCTATTTCTATGGTAACAAGACTTAAAATTGCCCAAACTTGAGAGACACTTGCGACGAAAGCCAGGGGAAAAAAAATTAACAAAAGACAAATGCTACATGCAGCATGTATGACAGTGTGGTAAAGTTTCTGACATTTGTTTGGGAAGATTGTCTTCTTATTTCTTTGCTTGGAAATGATGTGATGAAATCCAGAATGTAGCAGTAATGGCTTCCCACCATGCTGCTGAACGTTTATCGAGTAGATTTTATTTTTTTTCTTGAAAGGGGAAGAAAAGAACGACCCATGAGCCTTGGCAGTGAATGAGTGCCTGTAAGCCCTTGGAAATTGCTCTCCTGACACACACCTTTATGTTAACTGCAATGAGAAGAAGTTAGCCTGGCTAAGGGCCTTTGCTTTCGCCCTTCCTCGGGGTTACCAAATATTTATTAAGCATCTACTATTCCCCCCCCCCCACATACACAATCTGCCCTATATATGACTAAATAAAAAATTGTAACTCTGATAAAGATTCCTGGTACATGTAACTACTGGAGTGTGTAATAGGCAGAATCAGAGCAGCCAGGATACCCTACGGAAGTGTGATTAAGCTGAGCCTAGCAAAGCAAGCCATGGCTTCAGGGCCCAGGGAAGGAGAACATTCAGGCAGTGGAAACTCCTGGGCAAAGGGCCCCCTGGAGGAAATGAGTGTTCAAGGAACTGAAAGCAGCCCTGAGTAGCCTGCTTGGCGGAGGCCCAGAGTGGGAAGGGAATGAACTTGGGGCAAGGCCAGTTGGAGAGGTAGGCAGGGCTAGGTCTTTCCTGATGCACAGCTGGGAGATTTGCAGAGTGGGATTGGGAAGGATTTGGTCTCCAGCCTGGAGCATACTTTGAGGAGCACAGGCTGTCACAGGAATGCATAGCAAACTGTTCCTGTGTGCAATCTAGCAACAGCAGCTCTGGACCACCTAAAAACTTGTCAGAACACTGCTATAGATCCCAGAAGAGAGCCATTAAGTTCTAGCGTTATGGTCTCCTGGAATATATTAAAACTACATCAGAGCCGGGCAGTGGTGGCCCATGCCTTTAATCCCAGCACTCAGGAGGCAGATTCAGGTGGATCTCTGCGAAGTTGAGGCTAGCTTGTATATTATTTTATACATGACAATTCAGTAGATACCTCAGCAGAGCAATTATTATTTCCATATATTAACTCCTCAGAAGTCATGATTTGGTCATTCAATAACCCCTTCTCTCTAAGAACAAGCTGAAATCCAGGAAGTCTTTAAGAAGTCAAAATAAATGTAAGCAAGTGAATTTGATTTTTATTTTATATTGAATTCTATCATGTAGGCCTTGTGCTTTCTAAGACTACAGCAGGGTGGGAGCAAGGGATTGAGGAAGAGTTGTTATGAGTAGGTATAGGTAAATACTTAAAGCTATCAGAAGTGACACTGTTGTAAAGGCAGAATCAAAAAATAAGACTAGAGAAAAACGACATGCATTTGGGGATTGAAGCGATAGATGGCTCAGAGGTAATTGCTAATATTGCAAATGACCCAGACTCAGGTCCCAACATCCACATGATGGCTAAGAAGTATCTATAACTCCAGTTCTATGGGATCTAACACAGTCTTTCAACCTCCTTGGAAACTAGGCATGCAAGGGATGCACAAACATGCATGCAGGCAAAACGCACTGTGTAGCAATTTCCTCTGAAATGGAAACATCCTATCTTGTGAGGAAGCTCTTCACATCAGAAGGCAAGGGGTCACTGTGGCTTCAATAAGTACCTGAAACCGATCAGATTCACTAGGCCCCTCCCTACTAGAGCAAGCAATAAAAGTGGAGAAGACTCTGAGATGAGACCCCAGGCAGCAACTAGCTGAATTGCCTGGAAGAGGTTTATAACGAACAAGTTATTAGCAAAGGACACTCTTCAACCTAGGCTGTGCAGCATGCTTCAGGTTCCCAGCTTTGGTATGTTATCACCTGTGCTGTGGTGGGCTTTGGTGATAGAACTGTCTTAGAATTATTCTACCCCTGTACGTAAACCCTCACCTATATTCCTGTAAGTAACTCCAATATAACTTATGGTTTATCAAGCTGGACTTTGGTGGTATCTGTACTTTGGCTTGTAGTGGGTCCCTATCTGGGGTGAGTAGATAAGTGTTCTTTCTCTCCAGGAAAAGTTTTGTAACACAACATACACATAATAAAATGTTTCTAAAAATAGGGAGAGATGGAGAATTAAAGCAAAAAATATCTTACTAGAGCTTAAATAGTTTTATGGTGTTTATAAGTTTTTATGACAGACTTATGAAGTCAAGGAAGTATACCACTAATTAAAAGATCTTTAGTCTGTGGAATTGAACGCCCTGTAGTTTCAATGCGAAACCAGATCTTACACTCGGGGAAATGTCCGTTCAGAGTGGCTCTCTTGAAGCTTTTGTATAATCTCTAGTCTGAAATTCCAGCAACGGCAGATTCATACTAAAAAAATTCAAATCAGGTTTTTTCTGAAACTTCATCTTTACAAGTTATCTAATTATGGTTTTAAACAGCTATTGAATGTCCAAATTGCCATGATGCTGTTCCTGCTAGGAAGTGACTTTCCAAATAGTAAGAATTACCGTGGGTGATAATATGCCCTTAATAAATCCATTTTAAAGTTTGTTTTAGACATTTTAAACTTTCTATTTTTATGTCTTTCTTAAACAGAAAAACTCTATCTAGTCATACCCTTAAGAAATACCTGGTTATCTGGGTAGTGGTGGAGCACACCTTTAATTCCAGCACTTAGGAGGCAGAGATAGGCAGATCTCTGAGCTTGAGGCCAGCTTGGTCTACAGAGTGAGTTCCAGGACAGTCAGGCTACACAGAGAAACCCTGTCTCTGAAAAAAGAAAAAAAAAAACTGGCTGTCTAAATTCTACATCTTTATATCCTATGAATAGGAATAGAAAGTAACAAAAATTTCCTGATGACTTTAGAAAACATATGTACTCTATGCTTTCAAGATGACTTTTGGTATTCCATGATATTATGATGGTGATGTAGCCCCATCTTAGAACTCACTATGTAGACTAGTCTGGTCTCAGACTCACAGAGATCTGCCTCTGCCTCCTAAGTTCTGCAATGAAAGGCATGTGCCAACATATCCTATACTTTTCTTTTCTTTCTGAGACAGGGTCTCATTATGTATCCCAAACTGGTCTGGAACTTGCTATGTAGACAAGGCTGGTTTTGAACTCACAAAAACCCCTCCTGCTTCTGTCTCAGTGCTGGGATTAAAGGTGTGTTTCCACTCCTGGTACTCAGCAGCACAAGATGATTTTTGGAATGACATTTTTTTTTTCATACACACGAGAGCTTATGACTATATCCCATAGTACTTAAAATGCTCTAAATATGTTTTCTGTGTGTCATACCATGTATCAGAAATGAAAAAGAGCATATTGACAGACACTGGAGTCATTAATTCTTTAAACTGTGATTCTCTTGTGGTACCTTTACAGTCTTTAAAAGTGGGCGGGCTTTTTTTTTTCCTTGATGGACACAGCTAAAATCTGAAGTAAATATCTTTATCCACTTCAACTGTGTTATAACTGACGATGATCTTAACAAAGCTCTTATAGAAAGGTAACTTTTAAAAAGCAAAGGACTGAAGGCTGTAACTGTATTCAACATTTTCTCCTTGCTCATCATTAGGCTTTGAGTCCGTTCTAAGTTCTCACATAGATAGGAACTGAAGAATTTGGCTCCCTTTCACAAGACTAAGATTGTGTGCACACAACTGAACAGCATCATGACAATTGTACACACACACAGACACACAGAGTCACACTAAATTTTTAACTTAGCAATCAATCAGAGTAGATAATCCACTAAAGAAAGCCAATGCAGCACCTCTGGGGAGTTTATCAAGTTTACTGTGAAAATTTCAAAAGAGGAAGTAAACTCGTACTAAATTGCTGACCTGTGTCTTTGGTGTATGTTGGACAGAGATGATCTAGTTCTCAGAATTCTCGACAGTCATCTAAGTTTTCTGTTCTAACAGAACACACTTTCTTAGGATATAAAATGGGTGATAGGCAGTTGAATGCTGTTTTCATGGCAGATTTAAGGAGGATTCACCTTAAGGGTCACAATGGCATGGGTTAGTGAATGACAAGGAGGTGGTATGGTGTATGTTTCCAGATTTTTCCTATTCTGAAGAATTCATGGCATGAGCTAAAAAGATCAATTCTAAGCCCCACTCTAACTTTATTAAATATTAAGCTCTAGAGGAGACTTAGAGTTCTGTTTTCCATTGTGTTTTGTTTTTGTTTGTTTGCTTTAGGTTTTTGAGACATGGTTTCTGTGTGCAGCCTTGGCTGTTCTGGAACTAGCTCTGTAGAGCAGATCGGCCTCAAGCTCAGAGATCTGCCTGCTTCTGCCCCCCAAGTGCTACAATTAAAGTCATGTGCATCACCACTGCTTGACTGTATTTCTAATGAATGCTCAGGGTAATTCTTATCAAGTGGCAAGTTTGGGAAATACCAGATAATGGAAAGAGTTCTGGTGGTAGAAATTTGATTCTCTCCTTGATTGGACCAAGTAATCTTGCCTCAGTTTCTTTATTTTGATTTTTATTTAAAGTTGCTGGGGTGTCCATTGAGTTACCTGGAAAGATCCCAGCACTGTGTCTATAATCATTCTCAAAAACATAGCAAGACATTAGTGACTTGATTCCTCAGAATATAACAAAGAGAAAAATTTCAAACTTTTCTCCTCTTCGAAGATGGAGCAATTATTCTAAGCTGGTTGGTTCTCCATCACTACATGCCTACTTCTGCTAATGCCCGAGGTTTCTTTGGTAGTACTGACTGGTCCTGGAGGCTCTTTTGGGATTTTTCCTTCTTACAGGCATTAAAAAAAAAATTGATGTGTTATTACTAAGACACCATTCTTCATCCCTTTTATCCATACAACATGGAATTATCCATCATTCCCTTGGAGGAAAGATTAATGCTTGGTTCAGAGGTTAACTGTGCTATTTGAGGTTTTTATTCCCTTCTAAACAATTAAATTATATTCCATGGAACATTATTGGCTTTGGTTAATATAAAAAATATATGCCAGTATGAAAAATAGCATGGGAATGAGCATAGTTTTATGTCTATCTTCAAATGACTCCACGTTCCTTAGATCTAATCCAATTTCCATGTCTTAGAATCTTCCTACTAATGGCAAATTACTGTCTTAATTAGCTGAGATAACTGGAAGTGATGAGGCAATGTAGTTTTCTTCCCCTCCTTCCTAACTACGGGGACTAAGAAGTTCTTACTACCAAAGGGTAACTTTGGAAACTTATGTGTGGAGCTTGTTATATGTTAACTTCTGATCCCCCTGCCCAAGGGCGTTCGCATTATGGGCTACTTTGAAAACTAGTGCTTTGGGAATTTAATAAACTGATACTGAATTCAGTTCAAAAATTTGTTTGCATTTCTTTGATAAATTCATGCTGAATAGTGCAAATGGCCCAAAGTGCCTCATCCTTCTGCCTCTGCTTTTTTTTTTTCTTTTTTTTAAATTTAAAGACGAGGAATCATGCTAGATTTTAGGCTAGACGCTACTTCCTTAGAGTCCCAAGTCTTCCTGCTTGCCTGGTATCATCCATCCATCCATGCACCCAATCCTGTGGGCCACGTGTCAAATGTGCTGACTAGGAATGGAGGAGGGTCTTTTTCTTCCTCGAGTTCATCAGTTTAGCTACTGGGAGAGCTTAGCTCCTGACCACAGGGGCTGTGTGACAAGATGGGTCATGGCATATGGGAAGCTGTCACCTTTCAGCACTCTGGGTTCCCGTCACTAATGGTAAACACTGGAGATGGCTCTAACCCCTGATTTGGTCTCTGGAGTAGAGGCCTGGTAAAAAAGGGGAAATTTAAATAATTGAATAATGATTTATATAAACTGCAGGGAAAGAACTACCATATATCCCCAAAATTGAGAAACAGGAGAAGCACCATCGTAGTACAGCACACTGTCACTGGGTTCATGGGTGTAGCTAATCATGGACAGAAGCCTTGGTGCAGTGGAGGAGGAGGGCTCAGAGGCTCCAGAAAAGGGGACATTATTCTAACCCCTCAGAGAATGTCTAACCTGACAAGGACAACAAGATTCAGAAGTGTGATGCTTTAGCAGGATGGTATAAATGTCACAGGACAGAGTCAAAGTAGTAAGGCTCCCAGAGAGAGGTCACATATGAAGGTGTGTTTTTCCAGAGGAAGTGGCATTTAAGCAAGTCCTTGAAGGAAGGGTAGGAATTTAACGAATTCCACAGGAGAGAGAGGTTTCAGGCCTCAGGAATGTCTTGAGCAAATGTGTGGGGCAGGCAAGTCCTGTTGGGACATAACAGCATTCCTGTTGGGGAACTGAGAAACATCTCTTTTGGGTTTTAGTAGAAGACAAGGTTGGAAAGTTGGGTTTGGTCAAGACAGATCAGAGTCTGGACTTTTCCAGGAGACAGCATAGAGCCATTTAAAGGGACTTGAACAGGAGGGTGATACCAACAGAAATGTACTTTGAGAAGCGCAGCAGCTGGGTGGGGGAGGACTCGGAGGAGGAAAGGCTGCTCAGACATGCCAAGCCAGCAACAAGGCTCTTGCAGAGTGAAGAGGAAGAAAAGTTGACAGTGAGCAGTGAGAAGAGCCAGGATAGTCAAAACCGCAATGAAACTAGGGGATTAGCATGAAAGAGGCCCTCAGAGGACTAGAGCTTGGGGGCCTCTTTATAGGTTATCCTGGGGAGGGGAAAAAAAAAAAGCACAGGAAGGAAGAGAACCTAACTCTGGAGATCTGCAGTTCTTTGAAATGGGCATTCATCGAATGAGCATTCCGGCGAGGACTGCAGTGAGCTGGACATGAAAAACCTCAGGCCAATTTGGTTGGTGTCATCAAAGACGATCATAATAGGATATAGGATAGGGGGACATTAAAGTTTGAGGAAGTCAAACAAATGAGGTAGAAGATGACCTGAAGACAAAGAAGGGTCAGCAGGGTGCCAGAGAAACCCAAGAATAAGGGGAACCAGTCAAAAGTGGACAGCATATCTGAGACCCCAGGGAGATCAAGTTGGCCTGGACTGGGCCAGTGGGCTGCACTTTTCTTTGAATTAGAAAATGAAGCTGGATTGCCTCAGGGCTAGGGGTATAGTTCAGCCCTGGAGCACTCAGGCTCCAGGGCCTGGTTTCCATCCCCAGCAAAAACCAAACATAAAATGACTAGATCCCTCCAGGGAAGGTCCATGCCTTAGATCCAGTCTCTTTAGTTCATTACAATATCAAATTCTTTAAATGTTATTTCCCTCAAAGGTGTGTTATTTTCCTGTAATGGAAATTAATCCATTTCACGAACACTACATCTGACTCCGAATGAGTCATTTATTCTGTCTGAAGGCGCCCGTTTTGTCATCTTTAAACTTTCCAATTCAGCGGTCCGTGTACACGTGTGAAAACGCTTGGCGATCTATACTATACAAGCCCTGTCATGACGTTGTGAGGACAGACTAGAGCTCACCCTACTTTCTGCGCCAACAGCCTAAGTTTTAAAGTCTCTTAAAATTTAAGAGATAGATATTAAACAACCAAAGGAAAAAGACTTCCTCTTCCACTTACCCATAAAGATCTCCCAGTTTTCTGCCCAGCTTTTTTCTAAGCACCGAGGAGGCGCCTAGAAAAATACTGGATGGATATACAAAAACATGTCACCAAAATTTTCCTAACAAGCAGCTATGGAAAGTCTGCCAGCGTCCTGTCTCCAGGGACTTCTAGCCTGGGGCTCCTGATGCCCGACAATGGATCACGTCCAATGTCTCGGGCGGCCTTCTCTTTGAGTGGGCAATTTTCTTTACAACGCCGACGCACCTAGTCGCTTTAAATTCAGACCAGGCAGGCAGTAGGGAGTAGCCAATAAAAGTGTCAGAGGAGCTAGGGTTTATCTCCAACAATAGGACAGTATCTCTAGCACTGTTTACAGTAAAAACAGAAGGTGGAGCAAATAGGGTGTCTAACGCGGTCCTTAAGCCTGCGGCTTGGCTGAGATCTAACCAAGCTCGGCAGAGTGTGAAGAACAATGTCCGCAGGGTTCCCGGTTCAGACGGGGACTCGCTTCACCGCCTCCGTTGGCGCCCGGGCACCGGCACCCACCGCTACTCGCTCGCCCTGCTGGCCCGCTGCGGGAGGACCAGCCGGTCGGGCGCCGCCAGTGCTGCTGGGAGCGCAGGGCGCGTCCTGAGCGCCAGGACTCCAGGTCTCAGCCGGGTCGCAGACTCTCGAGTGTCCGCGGCCGCTGTCCGCCACCGGGCGGCCGTGAGCAAGCAACTGTCTCGAGACCGAGAGTTTGCGCTAGCCACCGGGCCCTGTGTGTGCTCTAACTGGAGCCGCCCGACCCCTGGGTCTGCAGGAGGTCGCCGCAGAGGGCAGCTGGGGCTCCCGGATGCACCCCGGCCGGCCGGCCGGCTTCTTGGCCCGAAGGGCTGGAGGAGTGGAAGGCGGGGCGGGGCGGCGGGCTGGGGACGCGCATCCAGCGGCTGCAGGGCAGCTTCGGAGCGCTCTGCGTGTCCCGGCACTCGGTCGGCTCGGCTCCCCAGCCCGTCATCGGGCCGGAGCGAACCCGGGGCTCAGGACGGGGCGAGCTGCAGCTACGCGGAGCAGCCGCGCCCCTTCCCCACCTGGATCGGCGAAAAGTGAAGTGGGAAAACTGGCTGAGCTCAGCCCTCCTCCCCTTCCCTGGCGCCGCAGCCTTGGCCGAAGGTGGGGGGAAGTTCGCTCCGCCGGTCTGGAAGGAAAGCAGGCGGCCTGGGCCGAGCCTCCCCCGCCTTCCTCTCGGCCGCGTCCCCCGGGCTTCACGCAGCATTTCTTTGTTTTGAAAGCGCCTCCTCCGCCCAGAGGCTTTTCCCCGCGGGGCCGGCTGACGGGGGGTGGGGCATCGAGCCGACGGCCCGCCCTCCATTTAGTCCTGACCCCTCCCCCCCACCCGCCCCGCGGCGACCCACGAGGCGCGTCTTCACTTGGCCGACATCAAAAGGAAGGCAGGGCGCTGGAGGGCTAAGTTGAGTAGACAGGGGGGGCGCAGAGATCTACCCACCACCCTCCCCTTGGCCGGCGGCCCGCCCCCTCCCGCGGGAACCCCGCCTGAGCCCCGCCCCCCCCCCCCCCCCCCCCCCCGCGTCACAGCAGCCTGACATTCTCACAGCCCACCGGGCACCCAACCCGAGCGCCCCCGCCACCCCCGTGTCCACGGAGCGCTCTATTTATGTTTCAACCCAGCGATTTGCATAAGCTCCGCCCCCGAGCCGCGGTTCTCCCTATCGGCGCTCCTCCTCGGCGACGTCGTCACGGCACAGGCCACACCTCCCGTGCCCCTACAAGGAGCGGCGGGCCCTAGATGGCAGCGTGGCGTCGCCACGGCGTGTGCGTGTCGCGCTTCCTTGTGCCGTTTATAGGGTCCCGGCACTTCCGCTGTCGGATTAGAAGCGGCGCGGTCATGGCGGAGCGCGGACAGCAGCCTCCTCCCGCGAAACGGCTCTGCTGCCGGCCGGGCGGCGGCGGCGGCGGCGGCGGGGGCAGCAGCGGCGGCGGCGGCGCGGGTGGCGGCTACAGCTCTGCCTGTCGGCCCGGCCCGCGGGCGGGCGGTGCGGCGGCGGCGGCGGTGTGCGGGGGTGGTGCGGCGCTGGGGTTGCTGCCACCGGGCAAGACCCAGAGCCCCGAGTCTCTGCTGGACATCGCAGCGCGCAGGGTGGCGGAGAAGTGGCCGTTCCAGCGCGTGGAGGAGCGCTTCGAGCGCATCCCGGAGCCGGTGCAGCGCCGCATCGTCTACTGGTCCTTTCCCCGCAGTGAGCGGGAGATCTGCATGTACTCGTCCTTCAACACCGGCGGCGGCTCCTCGGGCGGCCCCGGAGACGACAGCGGCGGCCCCGGCGGCACGGGCGGAGGCGCGGGCGGCGGCGGCGGTGGCTCCTCATCCTCGCCGGCTGCCACCTCGGCCGCCGCCGCTGCCGCCGCGGGCACCGGGACCCCGTCGGTGGGGGCGGCCAGCGCAGCGGACGGCGGCGATGAGACGCGGCTGCCCTTCCGCCGGGGTATCGCGCTGCTGGAGAGTGGCTGCGTAGACAACGTCCTGCAAGTCGGTGAGTCACGGGGTCCACGGCGGGCTGTCGGTCCGTCGGTCAGTCCTTCTGTCCCTCGGTGGGGGGGAGGTTATGAAGGGTCCCCACCGCTTTCTTGAGTGCCCCGGGCCCCGCGCACGGTGCAGCGGGTTGCTCGGACGGTCCCCGGAGCGGAGCGCCCATTTCCTCCCGCTGGTCCCCGCCCCCGTCTCCCCGGACGGGCTAGCGCGAGTGGGAAATGAATCAGCAGGACGCGCCCCTCGGCAGCGGGGCGGTGGGTGTCGGCGTCCCCATCGTCTGTCCCGCAGGCTGCGCGCCGGTGTGCGGGGCGGGCGTGGACAAAGGCGCGGGCGGCCGCGGGGCTCGGGCTGGGGCGTGCGGCGCGGGGGAGGGGGCGCGGGCCGCAGACAATGCCGGCCGGGGCGCTCGCACGGCGCTGCCCGGCTCGCGTCCTTTCTTCTGGCGCCGCTCGGCGCCCCACGATCCAAGGAAGGGGGGGGGGACCCACTCCAACACCGCCCGGCCACCGCTCCGCTCGGGGCTTCGACGGCCGGCCGGCCCCGGGTCCCCCGGTTCCCTAAGGCACCGGAGACGAGCTCCTTGGTGCCGGCACCCGGGTGCTCGAGCACCCCCCGCCGGGAGCGACGGCAGGCCGGGCCTCTGAGGGGAGCCGCTCGTGCTTCTCCGTCCCGCGAGGCACCCCGCTGCCCGACTTCGGCCTGCGCCCCGAGTTGGGGCGCGGTGCTGAGGGAGCTGGGCAGCGCCGCCCGACGCCGTGACCCGCGGTCGGCGTCCGCACCGAGGGGCCCCGCGGCCCCTGCGCCGCTGCCCGCCCCGCACCACCCGGCACTTTGTTCTCCTTTCTGGTTTATTTGTGCCCCTTTCAATTTTCTGTCACCCTCCGAAAAGGGGAAAGCAAACAAAAGAGCCTCTTTATTTCTTTTCAGGGCTTGTAAAGTAGAAGATATTTGACAAAGGCGAGAGAAGGACTTGTGATTTAAAGCTGCACAGCCCTCCTTTCTCTGACAGACCTGGAGAGTTTTCTCAAATGCCTCTCCCTCCACAGTGCTTTTTCTTTCTCTTCTGTTTAGATATCATTTCCAGCCATAGCTATGGGAATGTTTGAACCGGACTGAAGTGAACAATGCTGCAGAGAAACTCCTCTGTCCCCATATTTTTTTTTTCCCTCCTGATTGCTGAAGGCATATTTCTCCCTCCTCGGTCTGGTTGAAATTGAAGGGATGAACCCCGAAACCAAGTGCATGAGGATAGATAGGTTTGAAAGACTGTGTCTCTGTCCCTCCCGTTTTAACTTACTCCTTCTCTGTAGTCCGATCCTTTTATCTTCCTCTTTGGGAGTGGAATGGGGTCTGGACAGTGGCCCTGACACAGGAGATTTGTTTTAATCCTGTTTGGTTAATTTGAATTCTAATGTAATCTGAAAACGTGATTTTCTGCATGGTCATTTATTTCCAAAGACAGCCCTCAGTGTGGCTCAGCATCCTTTCCTTCTGTCTAGAGGGGGTTGCTTTTTGAGGCTATCCATCCTTTTTTTCTCTTTCTTCCCTTCTTTAACATCTAATTAACATTTTTTTTTCAAGTTACAGCTTTTTTTCCCTTCTTTTTTTCACCCTTCTTCCCCTGCCGGTTTGAAAACGATTGAAGCACATCTATGGTTTCTGAGTATAACTAGAGTCTGCGAATTTTTATGGCTTGGCTGGCAACGTTCAGTTGTGCCCCCGCCCCGCCCCCCCTTGCTGTGTTTGACTCTGCTTGCTAGCAATGAGGAATGACAGGAGAGCACACAGGGAGGGTTTCTTGGCTGATTGCATTTAAGCCAGGAATTCACTGTGAAAATAAAGCCAAGGGGCGATAAATAAAAGATGCAATCTTCTCTAGGAGACAGACACACAGCGTGGGCTTTGCCTGCTTTCATCAGTGGAAGAGGCCAGGGTGAACAGTTAGTTGTAAAGGAAAATAGTTAACTTTTTCAATAGTCCCCAAAGAGGACGGCAGCCTCTTGAATGGAATTGGTCCTGGTCTATGTAAAGTGGTATGTATGTATGTATGCCTCTAGTAGGGTTTGGAGACTTAACCCCCACTTTAGAAATACTCACATACGTGCTAAACAAATGCTGTACAAATTGTGGAAAACACTTTTGTTTTTTTCCTTCTCTTGAATTCTGCCAGTTTATTCAACATCCAGGCTGTCTTACTGGTACCAGTCAGCTTAGGGATAGAAGGGCTGTTAAGTGCCTGGCAGCTGCCACTGTGAACGTGAAAACTTAGACCCAGATTTTGTCCACCCTTGATCAGGGAGTGGGGAGACCACATCGATTAAGCAGGTTTTCAGTAAGTGGTGGTGGAATATTTAAGCTTATAGTTGTGATTTTATGTAGGATTCCCCCCCCCCCAACCCTCCAGATAACAAAATACTGTGTTGATCTTACTCTAAGCAGGAAATGTTAATGAATGCTGGCCACACTAGGGGAAATCTAGTTATTGGACTTTATCTTACATTTGTTACTATTAAAGCATTATTCAGAGATTAAGGGCTGGTCAGAAATGAAACTTGCTGGGTAGATTTTAGTAATACTAAACCTTTGGTACTGGGAGGTGATATTTAATTATTAGATATAAATAATTACATTTAATGGTTGTGGCCATGGGACAGTTTTATAGGACTGTGTTTACTTACATTTGTTAGGTTAGAATGCTGGGAGGCTTTCTGTTGGTATGTAGCCTTGATTTTAGTTAAGCAATGATTTCAGAAATACTGCACAAACAACGTCCCCTAGATTTTCATCTGAACCACCTGCATATGACCTAAAATCAAAGGTAAAGTCAGATATATTTAATTGGAAAAATTGTAAAAAAAAAAAAATCTGTTGGGCTGAAAACACCATAAACCAAGTAAAACCTCAAACTGAAGCAAATATTTTTGGCGTATCTGACCAAAGGTAGGCAGAAAATTCTTAAAGGAAAGACAAATAACCCAGTAGGGAAATGTGGGCAGTTCAGAGGCAGAGCACTCACATGGTCACTAAGCACACCTCTTCTTACATAGAGACACATGTGCAAACGAGGTGCAGTTTTTCCCTACCACATTGCTGAGTTCACAATGGTAAGTAGAGAGTGATGGTGTCCAAAGCTGGTTAGTGTGGGTGGGGAAGCACGCTGTCCAACCCATTGCTTGGTGCAATCTCTTGTGGCATTTCTGGGAATGTATCCTATAGATACATGCATTGGTGCATGGAGGTATTCGGTATAGGACTACCCATTGCATGTAGTTTGCAGTAGTGAAAAGCCAGACTCAGTCTCGATTTCTGTCAGATAGGATTTGGTTGAAAAGTGCTGAGTGGAATACTATGCAACTCTGAAAAAATCAAATAAGTTGATATATTTTATTCAAAAAAGATGACCATTTAAAATAAATAATTTAGGCCAAGTATGATAGTACATGCCTTTAACCCTGGCACTCAGGGCAGGGGATCTCTGTGAGTTGGGGGTATCTTGTTCTTTGTAGTGAGTTTCAAGCTGGCCAGAGCTACACATTAAGATGTTGTTTAAAAATAGACAAACAAAACCTCCCAAGCCACCCCCCCCCAAGTAAAACCCCCATGAAAACAAATACCTAACTTCTTCTCAGTAGAATGCTTTACTTCTGTCTAAAACAACAGAAGGCTTTGGTGAAGAAAGGTATGGCAGTTGTGTCCATGGAAGAAGCAGCAAACCATGGGTGTCTGTGGAGAAGAGAGTTCAGTGAACCAGCAAGCATTTGGAGGATTTGTTTCTGTCTTAAAGCAACATATATTTTCAGAATTAAAGATGATTAATATTTACTTTTGAGTTATAATGTATTTTTTGATTGTGTGTGTGTGTGTGTGTGTGTGTGTGTGTGTGTGTGTGTGTGTGTGTGTGTGTGTGAAAATGATTTTTTCCCCCTGAGGGACTGGGATAAAGTCATGTGGTTATTTTTTGTCTATTTCTATTAAAATTATTAATTTGCAAGCAAGGCATATTTAAGCATACCCAGAATCTTTTGTGCGAGAAGGAAGGAATTAAGTTTTATAGCAATTGGCCATTTCTTTCTTTGTTACTTGCTTTGACAGAAAAATACTCCTCTTGTTTATAAGTTGGCTCAGTTTTTTTTTTTCATTTTATTTTTGTTAGGATCAAGGCTAAAAAATACAAGGGGAATCTATAGTACAATTAAAATGAATAAACATTTTAATCAGATAATTTATTGGCCTTTACTTGAGCATTCTTTTTTGACCAAAGATGACTATATAAAAACGGAAAATTTACTTTCAGAGCTGGGCGTATCTTGGGTTGTCTAGAGTATGTTTTATTGCACACATTTTCAAGTGTAAAATAATAGGGGACAATTATGTATGGGACCATGTACTATTTTGTTTTTCTTTTTAGGGGGATTAAATGCAGGGACATTCAAGGCAAATAGTACTTCTGAGCCACGCCCCCAGCTCTGTGTCTTCCTTTTGATTAATGTCAAATTGAAGTGTAGAAAAGAAGAAATTATGGAGGCACTCATGTTTTGGTGTGTGGCTTGAGATGCTTGTTTTCTGCTTTCTGGCACCTGGTAGGTTAGGAATGTTTGGTGTTTAGTGATACTTCATTCCATACAGTTGGTATTGGTCCATCGAGGAAATTACTGTCTGGTGGGTACAACACTTATTTTGTAGGTCAGATACTGATCCAACAAAGGCTAGAAGAAGCATGAGGATATGAATCTGGGACTCTTAGTACCTCCTAAAATGTGTGCATCTATACCCCCAGCATTGAGAGGGCAGAGACAGGTGGCACCCTGGAGTTCATGGACATCCAGTCTAGCTGAATTGATGAGTTTCAGGTTCAGTAACACCTTATTTGAAAAAAAAAAATGTAGCTGAGGCACAGCCTCACTGTTGACCTCTGGCCTCCATGCACAGGTGCACGTACATGAACATGCATTCACATGAACAGGATATACACACCACAATACTCCCACAACAGTGAAAGAATTGCAGTCTTGTTAGGCAGTCATTTCTAGTTTTGCTTCAGTCTTGCAGTTTGCATGTTGTTTTTCTAGGGGTCGAGCTGTGTGTCTTTGCTAAGGCAAATGTTCTCCCCATAGAGTCACATCTGCAGCCCAGGCCTTGTAATTCCTCACCGAATAGTTGTGGTATGAGTACACTCTCGGATTGAAAAGGCCATCTCTTCATTCCCTTTTGTGTTAAATTTCATTCCTTTGGAAAATGCTAGACTTCGATGCTTTTCTTTTGGAAACATTAGGATGCCAGTGAGCCATGGCCTTTAATGGAAGAGAATTACTGCAATTAATCAAACATTGAAGTTCTCATTCTCTTAAGCATGTTGATTTTTAAGATGCTCATTTTGTTGTTGCTAGTCACTTGCTTCTCCCTCCCCCTCTGCATGTTTCATAAGGAAAAATGCAGGCCGGTATCTCCCTTCTACTCACTCTCATGCTTAGCATCTCGTTAAGAATGTGTGATATCTGCTAGTAATATGTTCAGAGAACCTGAAGGCTTTTAGGAAAGCAATCCCTTTTAAAAGTTACATGATTGGATCTTTACTATTTCTGTTTTTGTGTTAGGCTGTAAATTTTCTTTAGTGAATCAAAATGAATTTGGTAACCCAAGCCTACTTCCACATATGTGTGATAAGACAAACTCACTTGATCTTATAAAATCTCATAAGGGAGTCTCTGAACTCCAACTGCTACTGACTTGAACGGTTAGGTTAAAAGGGACATAGCCCAGAAAAGGAAGTAAAATTATTGATAAATGTGAATGGTTTGGAAATAAAGCAAATGAAAAACCGGTATTTTTTTTTTTTAAGAGCACAAAATCATTTTTTTGTTATCTCTTAAATTACAATTGTATAAATTAAAAAAACCCAAACATTTCACTCATTAAAAAGCTTATTTTATAGCTACCTTGATTTATTCATTATTTGGCTATATATGCGTGTGGACTACTATATATCTGAAAACACAAGTTCCTCTTTCCTTTGAAATAAACAGAATGGCTCTCCTGAGAAACTAATATCAAATGGTAATTGGGAGAAAAATGTTATATCATCTTCTTTCATGAAAAAACATTTCTATTTCTCAGTCTGTCCAGATTATCAAAAAATGAAGTTAGATTTGTTGAAAACACCTGGGCGTATCTTAGTTTTTACTCAGTATCCTGTGTACTGCTGAGAGTATGTTTATACATGGCTTTCATTTCTTTAAAAATAGGTCTTTCTAGTAAATAGTAGACGGCTGGTTAAGGCTCCAGCAGATGTTTTCTGTCTCTGAAATGCTCACTCTTCCCTTCCTCCCTCCCTCATTGCACAGTGTCCTTGATCTCAAGACTGTCCTGCCTAAGCCTTCTAGCTGCTGGAATTACAGTTGTGTGGTTCTGTGTCTAGCCCATTTCTGTGGAACACTGACTTGAGAGCTTTGAGATACTCACAAGTCAGTATAAAAGGGAACAGGCCTGACCATTGCCATTTCAAGAATATTTCAGTGACTGTGTTGTGAACAGATGCATTCCTCCATATAAAAGGCTATTTTAGAAATAAAACACATTATAATGTCTGTCATGGTTGGGGCTCTTAGAGATGAATTTCAACTCTTTAATTTCATTTTATATTTTTGTATTCTTCAAAACAGGGTCTAATTCTTTAATTCATGCCGGACAGGTATTCACTCTGGGCTGGCCTGGAGCTCAAAGCCATCCTGCCTCAGTTGATGGGGTTATCACCGTGAACCACGCCTGGTTTTCCTTAGTTTTCTGATAAAAATGTGAGGCCCAGACACTTTGAGAAATTGTCTCAGTTGTTAGGTGGCAGAGAAAACCAAGGTTTCCACAGCTTGTGTTCTCTTTGGTTTGCTGAGATATTTGGTGATTTCAGAAATGATAGCAAGCATTTCTTGAAGGTGAGCTGATAGAAATGTTGGTGAGGTTACTCAATTGAACGTTGTGAAAGTGTTTCCAGACAGTATCTAGTTTCAGGCTAAATTCTAAGGGCTTCATGTAAAATAGGAGCTGTTTATGGCTAAACATTAGTAGGTGTTGGAATTAGTAATGCTATGATATAAAAGTCATGAAAAGTTGTGTCTGCTACGGCAGAAAACTATTAAAGCTGTGTGTAGAGAAGCTCATGCAGACACCCATGTAATAAAGAATTTATTAAAAGTGCATGGTGCCAGAAAGAGGTTTGCTGTGAATTTATGGTGTCTATAGTTGTATTTATATTTGAGAAGACATTTGTACATATCTCAATGGTCTTGTCAGCAAGCTGCCTCCTCAACTGTGAAGCCTGTATTTAAGTCCTTCAGGATATGTGTGCATGCCCCCCCCCCCCCCCCCAATTAATGCAGTCAAGTGCTGAACCTCTAAAAAGATTTTTTTTTCAGGGTTTAGGGGCAGTTCCTTGTTGAATTAGCTTGATAGGATTTCTGCTGATATCCTACCGTAACATTTACTGGTAATAGGAATAGTAAAAGCTAAATTTATAAAGCCATTAGCAGTGTCCCAGATATCATTCTCCTGATTCATTTTTTTGCTTCTTTACATCAAGGCTAGGTAGGCACTCTCATTGTTATTTAAAGGTGAGCAAGTGACAGGACGCATCACAGAAAAGGACAAGTGCTGTCTAAGCCTAAGCAGCTGCCTGTGATGCACCCACAGCATTGTTCCTAGTTATGGATTACCCTCAAGCTCACGGTCAAGGGCTGCTTTCCAGTGTGGCCTTCACAGTGACCTAAAGGTCAAATAATGACTAGCTTGGATTTGAATGTTTGTCTTAGCCAGTCACTCTTCCCTTCCTCCACACCCATTGCCTCTTGCCTGCCACCAAGCTACATCTTCCATTAAACATGTGCTTTATTCTTTCAACTGAATTTCAGCTTTGGAGGATGGTTGTATTGGGTGAACGACAAACTTCCATGAGAAGTGGAATATTTGAAAGAGGAAAAACTTGATTTAGTTGGTCATGTGTGTGCTGCATAGAATGTTCTCAAAGTATATTTTAAAAAATTATGTTTCTCATTTGAAGGCCCTTTAAAAACACTGTGGTACTTCATGCTGGCAGAGCAATCGACTCTTTTGAATGAGATGATTTTATAGCTTTTGTCTGTGCAGTTGTGCCCAGATGTTAATTGGTAGGACACAGCAAAACCTTTTAGTACATTTAAACTCTTAAAACACCCAATAAGTTGATCAGATAAATTGGAAGCTCATTAAGTGAATTAATGTGCTTAAAACTCAGGTGACTGACTCCCTGGTCTTGCCTTATTTAACAGTCTACTTGAAATGTTTTCATTGTTAATTAATATTGGGCCTTTACAATTAGAAGATATATAGAAAATATCCCTAAGAAGATAGTGTAAAATGAAACCTTAAAATTGGGTTTAAACTTTTAGACTTACATATTCTATTCATTTTTGGCCTGCATTTATGGGTACCTCATGCATGCGGAAGTCTTTGGCAGTCAGAAGAAAACATTGGAAGTGGAGTTTCAGGTGGATGTGAGCTGGCACATGGATTCGGGGTACTGAATCCAGGTCCTCTGCAAGAGTAGTAAGCACTCTTTAAAAAGATTTTTTTAGTTTTATTTAAACACACGCATGCGCACACACTTTGCTTGCTTGTCTATATAACACATGCATGTAGTGCCCACAGAGGCCAGAAGAGGGCATTTTATTCCCTGTATTTGAGTTACAGGCAGTTGCAAGCCACAGTGTGGGTGCTAAGAATCAATCCTTGGTCCTTCCTGACCACTGGGCTTTCTCCAGCCCTCCAGCAAGCACCCCTACCTTATGGGTTAGCGCATTCACCTCTGCATTTGTGATTTTACATTAGCACAATATAGAATTCTGTACCTAGTTTCAACTGGTAAAATATTTGCTTATGGCAGCCAGCATCCGAGCAGCATCTTCATATGTGAAGGACGGGCGTTTCATAATCTAGTTACAAAGGACAAGGTCCTTTGAAGTACTGGCTTTTCTTAGTAAAGATTGGGACAGGTTGAAGGCTGCACTATTTTCAGAGACCATTGTACCCACTTCCTTAACTGGTTTCTGAAAAGAAATGCTCATGGCTTTCTAAATACTTGTAAAATAAATCCTAAAACTCAGATATTAAGAACTTGTAGTCTGTCAGGTGTAAGTAAACTTCTCAAGTTTGTTAGCTTGTTCCTGAGGATTTTTTCTCAGCAGCATCCTTCAACCTTGTATTTCTAATTCCGAACAGCTCTCCCCACTTTCCTTCCTACAAACCAGCTGTGTAACTTTTATCTTGATGAATGAATCTTCAGCCCAGCGACACAGCCAGTCTCAAATAGGTGTGGCAAGTGCTGGACCGCTGTGAAGTCGGGCCCTGAGCTACCAGTGGATGCTTTGGGATAATGGAGCGCAAGTGGGGCCCAGGTCGCTCCAGGTCATGCCGCTTCTGAACCTGGCTTGCCCCGGAGTTTATTCTTTCATATCCATCTGTCCTTCCGTCCTTCCGTCCTTCCTTCCATCCTTCCTTCCTTCCTTCCTTCCTTCCTTCCTTCCTTCCTTCCTTCCTTCCTTCCTTCCTTCCTTCCTCTTCCTCTTCCTCTTCCTCTTCCTCTTCCTCTTCCCCCTCCCCCTCTTTCCTCCCTTTGGGGTAAGATGTGTGAAATAACTTGGGTTGGAGAGATGAAGCAAACACCAGAAGCAGTTGTGTGTGTGTGTGTCCCGCCATCTCCCTTGGCTTAAGAAAATTAACTGAGGTCAAAAGGACCTATATGTTCCAGCTGCTGCTTAGCTGCTATTTTTATCCTGGCCCCACATCAGGCTGGCATTAGGCCATGATGGCATAGGGCCAGTACTTTGCGGGACTGGTGGCCAATGTCAGAAAATTAATTTTTCATCAATCTAAGTTTGAGACATAACCCTGTTTTACAACACTGTTAACTTGTACTCTTAAAAAACACAATGTGGATTTTTTTAAGAAGTGGTTTTTAAAAATAGTCGTCATAAATAATAAATCTTGAAACATGTGGCATAGAGATTATTTTAGAGGGGAGAAAGACTTAAAAACTGTCTTACCAGGTCAGACATATATTTAGCTCAGTAATTTGGGCTTTTGTGGTGGCACCAAGAGGTGCAAAATTTACGTGGTTCATTAATATGCCTCAGCATCTTTAAAATTGCCACTGCTGTTGAGGTGGTGGAATTTGAATTGAATTATATAATTATAGGTGTCATCAGTTCCTATTCTCCCTCCCCAAAAGAAAGAAAGAAAACCCAGCACTTCCTTTCAGGTTTTTCTTTACTGATACGTGTTTGTGGGTTTAGGTTTGGTAAATGGTCAGATGCTTACTCTTCTTTATGGAGTAGCAATGTTTTACCTGATGGACTGAGATTTGAGTCTGGATTCTGCAAACTCTTTAGCTGGTGTCCAGGAGCTCACACTTAAAAACTGAGCCCTAAACTTTAGGATGCATCTGTGATGTGAGAGCTTATTTGATGATCTGCTGCACTAAAAATAGAAATTAGGGTTTGTTTTTGAATGATTTGGGGAAGAAGTAAGAAGTGTCATAGTGTAAAATTGGAAATGACTTCATTAAGGAGGTTAGTACTTACTGGTACATAGAAAGCTAGGCATGTTAGGGCTGGTTTGTGGTGCACTTTGGATGACACTATCTATGGCTGTCGGTAGAAACAGTGATGGTTAGTTCCATATTCTCTAGGAGGTCTAAGGCTAATATATTAGAGCACGGACTTGACACACCTACTAAAGCAGCAAATAAGATCTAAAGTCAGATTGATTTCTTATTAATTTCTAAGGCAGTTAAGGATAACTTCTAGTGAATTCACGTGGGCAGTGGTGACACACGCACGCCTTTAATCCCAGCACTCAGGAGGCAGAGGCAGGAGGATCTCCAAATTTGAGGCTAGCCTGGTCTACAGAGTCATTTCCTTCAGGCCAGCTAGGACTGTTTCATAGAGAAACTTTGTCTCGAAAAACCAAAATAGAGGAGTATTCAGGTTGAATGACCTAGTGAGGAGTACATTGCTGGGGGCTTCAGAAATTATATTCATTTGAATAGTTTTGGTTTTTCTTCTTGAGAGGCAGTCTTGCTATGTTGCTCAGGTGGACCTTGAACACACTGCCAGTTATGATGGTTTCTACAGATAGAAGGTTATCCTGAGTGTAGATTGGAGAGATCAACTGACACAGGCGTGTTTGCAGAGGGTGCTTTCTAATTAACTTACAGAAAATTATAACCTGTTACACAGTAGTTGATAAGTGACTATTGTTGGGGTTCTTAATTTAACTCAGATTTATTAGGGGAGTCCTTTAGTGTCAGTCCTGCTTTCAGAGGCTTGATGAACACTGAAGCCTGGTTATTCCAGGGGCCTTAGTCCTTGTTTGAATGGTGTTCTTCCTAGGAACTTGTCAGAGCAGTTTTGGTTTTTTCTGCAGTTTCCATGGATTCCTCTTAGCAATGTATTCAAGAGGCATTTTGTTTAAGCTGTTTCATAAATAGCAGGGAACTCCAAAAGCCTGGGTAATATTACAGTTTTGTTTTCAGTAAGGATGTTTTCAGTGGGAGAGAAAAACTAAAACCTATTCATTTAACAATGAGAAAATTTCAAGTGGATTTAAAACTATTCTTATCAGGTTTGTTTGTTTTTGTTTTTTTTTTTCCCAATGGTAAATGGTAAAGATTGACCCCAAACTCCAGAGTATGTGAGGTATGGCTAGCTCTCTACCATTGACCTCTTTATGCTCTTGAATATAAATAATTTTATTGTCATATTTAACAATTTTAGGCGTCTTGGGAAATTGGTGACATAGCTAGTAACTTACATTTAGTGCTAGTTAGGTCTTGATTTGTGCTGTTATAACTCCTAGTTTAGCAGTGATTTGTCTTTGACTTAGAAATCATGAAAGCTTCGGGTTTTATGTCTAAGAAATCTATTTTAAAGTTTTTGTTTTATCTCAGATTTTTTATTATATGTGCATGGGTATTTTGCATGCATGATGTCTGTACTAAGAGTTTAGCTGCTGCTGCTGGAGGCCAGAAGAGAGCGGTGCATCCCCTGGAAGTGCAGGAGTGGACAGGTGGGAACTGCCCTTTGGGCTCTGGGAAGTGAACCCAGGTCTTCTTCAGGAGCAGCCAGTGCTGTTCTTCTGAGCCCTCACTCCAGCACAAACATACAGTTTGTATTTTCTTACCCTCTTCGTGTGTGTGTGTGTGTGTGTGTGTGTGTGTGTGTGTGTGTGTGTGTGTGTGTGTGTGTGTGTGTGTGTCTGTGTGTATGTGTGTCTGCTGGAGGCTAGGTGATAGTGATGGATAAATTCAGGTAAGCGTAAAACATTCAAACTACTCTGTTTAGTTAAAGAGGGTCCTTGATTCCAGGCATTTATACTTTATTGGACTGGTTTTTTTAAAAATGTATTTATATACAATCACAATCTTACTTTTAGAGCTGGGGATAATTGCTCATCTCTGTAACCCCAGCATTCAGGAGACTGAGGGAGGCAGATTTTGTTGAGTTCCATCTCAGCCCTCCTGTGTTTAAAAATGGGATTCTGTCTAAAACAGTGACACACAGACAAAACCCAAGAATCTGAAAGTAGTTTTAATTTTATCATTCCCTTCAGATTTTTGTCAAGGCAGGAAAGGAGGCACCTTCTAATTTGTGAAAGTCCAACGTGCACCATCTGACTTATGATGGCTTTTGTGACAGTCCCTATAATGGCTGTTTTAGCAATATCTGCTGCCACATGTCTGCAGGCCCATTGCATGAGTTGCTGTCCCTGCCCCTCCTCCTCTTCCTCTTTCTTTTTTTTTCTCACCATTGTGGGACAAACTTTCTCAGCTTGCCCTTCTAACAATAGAGATTTGAAGATTTGAGTTTTGAACATAACTCTTAAGAAACAATATTGAGCACATATATAACGTTTTAAAAGTTGTTTAGTATATGCTGTACTGTGTAGTCCGAGCTGGCCCCAAACTTAGTTTTCTTGTCTCAGCCTCCTGAGTGCTAGGATTACAGGTGTGCACCCCAACTCCTGTGCCTGGATCATTCTGTGCCCCAGAGTATACCTTTGTACTGCCTTTTAGAAATCCCAGTAGTACACAGTCTGATAGGTTATATAGGTCCAATGGGTTTCTACTGAGAGTGAAGAATAATCTCTCTGTCCAGTGAAGGTAAGTAGACCTGTAGGTTATAAAATTCCACAGTTACTGAGAAGATCAACTAAATTTGAGAACTCAGTCATGGAATTCATTTTTAGTGTGAAAGCTATAGGAAATGAATGACAGCCTAATCTTATCTCAGATTACAGATTTCTATGCATCTTTGATGAAGGAGCATCAGTTAGCTAATCAAATGGACTGAACGGCAGCATGCTAACAAATGTAAAAATATTCTGCCACATGTGGTTCTCAGGGCATTTGAGTTTGCCATTGTACAAAAAATGAAAGATAAATTCAGTAGTTTGAAAAAAAAAAGTGAATTTTAAATCCAGGACAGCCAACTATTAGTAGTATCAGTCAGTCAGTGTGTGTATAGTAGAATGTCAATGAATGAGTGATATATGATATGCCAGTCCTGTAGTACGTGTGAAACTTTCCTTGTTGAAAAACAGGCCTCCAATTCTTATTTCTATTCAGTTTTCTGAGTATGTGTTGCTGTGACTTTGTTTTTTGTACTTTCAGAATATGAATACTGGTTAGATGCTTGTGCTTTAGTACTGGGCTGGTGTATAAAGTTTCCTTTTTCTGTGTCTGGACAGGTCTTATTTTAGCACTGCCCCAAAAGCTATTCTGAAAGCAATTTATTTATTCGATGGTGACAGTGTCAAATAGGAAACCTGGTGCATTCCCATACAGAATAGTATTTGAGGGTTGCCCAGGAAAATTCTTAGTAGTATAAATACCTTTGTGGAACTCAGAGATATTTTGCTTTTTAAAAAACGTCAGTATCTCAGTAGGCTGAAGCAGGAAAACTGAGCTTTACAGCAGCCACATAGTGCAACCTAGTTCCCTGCACCTCTCAAA
This sequence comes from Phyllotis vaccarum, assembly GCA_033318265.1. Taxonomy (NCBI): domain Eukaryota; kingdom Metazoa; phylum Chordata; class Mammalia; order Rodentia; family Cricetidae; genus Phyllotis; species Phyllotis vaccarum. The sequence continues at coordinate 40,774,245 of JARWLC010000012.1, read as the reverse complement.
GAAAACCCAAACAAAACTTGGAAAACTAAACTTAGTTTTTTGAAAAACCCTTCACAATGACGACGTGCAAAAGTTCACCTGACTTCAAAGCATCCATATGATCATGTACGTTTTGAAAATAGTTAATAGGAATAGTTTATTAAGCTTATCTACAAAATACTAATGGCTTGCCCTTGAAATTTTTAAGACTTACTTTTATAGTAAAATAGGATTCATCAAAGGAGATTTTTGAGCAAGAATTTAACAGGATGGATGTATTTCCAGTGCTTGGCTCACAAAAGGGTTGGTTATCCAGAAACGGAGGGATCACAAATTCCGTTTGTCCAGTCTTGCTTGTGCCCCTTTCCTGGACTGCGTTTGCTCTGGCAAGTGTTTTTCACTTCTGTTAGGTGCTACGTCCCGGGCTCCTGCTTCCCTGTTCTTTCCTAGCTGTATAAGATTAATGCATTATCCCTTTGTATAATCTTTTAATTGTTATTCTGAACTTCTACTTTATATAACAAAGCTCTTTAAGTCTTGAGTTGTTGTGTATTTGTGTATATACACGATTATGTAAGAGCAGACCTCATTATTTGCATGAGTGTGCCAGTCAGTTATAATCTTTAGACAGGTGGGGACCAGCTCTTAGATAGTGTATGTATCATACATAGCCTTTAGGATGCTGTCTGTTCCCACCCTTTTTGGAATGTTCAGTGGCTTCCCTTTGCTTATAGGACCAAACTCATTCATAGCTATATAAGTTGCACTCCTGATCCTCATCTGCCTCTTGCATAAAGGTTTCCCTTGTCCTTCAGTATGTCCAAACGCCCTGCCATCTAGGATGCCCTTTGCATAGCTCATGCCTTGTTTGAGGTCTGGCAAAAAAAAAAAAAAAAAAAAAAAATCTTTCCTTTGTAACATTAATTATGTCTTCTGTGCTCCCTTCTCTCTCACCCTTACTCCCTCTGTTAGATCGTAAGGTTCATGAGTGCAGACAAGTGTGTATATGTGAGTCTGCCTGTGTGTGTGTTTTTCTATTCCTGTCCCCTAGGACAACTGCACACAGTTGGTTCTCCATTCAGAAATGAAAACCTTGTTCATTCAGCGGAAGAAAGATGCGGTGTTTTGTTCTAGAACTGTTTTTCTAGCTCTCCAGAAGGAGGCACTATGCCATCTGTCCTCAGCACATACCTGTCACATAAAGAAGTGGCTGGTGAAAAGCATCCTAGCTTTTGTTCCTTGTCCCTTGGGGCTACTCCCAAGTTCCCCAGAAGGTGCATTTGCATTCACCGCTGTTCGGCTTTCTTAGAATATGAGGTCTCCATGCTCTCTGCATATAGAAAGTCCTTGTCAGGGTTCGGTGCATTGGAATGTGGGTTTGTAGTATATAGGCTTAGATATGGGCACATTTGGAAAAAGCAAACAGCCCTATGTTTACAGTCAAAGGTTACACGAGAAGGGGAGGTAGATTGGAAGTGGGCATCTTTCTTTTGCCCAGGCTGTAGAGGTCACTTCCTTTCTCTTCCCCAGTTCATCAAGAGGAGTAGATAGCTTGTTCAGAGTGCGCTAGCATCCGATAGTGCCGTGTGCAGGGGGCAGCGTGGGCCAAGTCAAGTCTGCATGGAGGGAGTTTCTGTCACACTCTGCCTGTACTTGAGCTTTTCCGTTTCAGTCCCCAATCATTTTAATCTTTTCTCCCTCATTAATCAGACAGAAAAGTAGCAGGCTAGAGAGATGGATGCAAGAAACATTAGCCAAGTGTCCTCTGTATAAAGTTCTTTCTGGCCTACTAGAAGTAGTCTTAGAAAAACTTAACTTTTTTCCAGGGTCATATTTGGGGGTAAGGATTGGGTAAGCTTTTATTTGAGATTTGTATTGATCTATCCACCCCTGGAGTACTAGTGCTATGTTAGAAGCATGGTTTCTGTTTTAGGCCTTTACTTCTGTTTGAGATGCCCAGTTCCTTCCTTATGCAGCAGCATCCAGCTAGTCTGTGGTGGACCTGGACCCCAGGAGTCCCAAGTGTCAGGTGGAATCGACTCCAAGTCTTCTTCCCTAAAGCTTATCCTCTTACAGGTTCTGGAATAGTGTTGCCTAACTTGTGAATTTGCTGTGATACCCATCTTTACACAGAGTAATGGTTATAAGACCCATCCAGGATGTAATACCTTCTTGCTCCTTGGAGCTGATACTGTTTTGGTGATGATATCTTTTGTTCTTTGCTATACTCATCAAAAAATAGTAGTTTCAGTTACATTGGTGACATTATGAATTTGGCTTGAAAAAGTCTCATTTCTGTGTTCACCAGAGCCTTGTTTTCAGGAGGAAACAATGGTCCCAGTGTCTGGAGGAGATGCTTCAAGGAGCTCAGTTAACAAGAGGCACAGTAGTGCCTCTACTGTGTTGCAGGAAAGTGGCCCTGGGTGCCTTAGGTGGTGAGCAGCCAGCTCCACTGATGGAGGTAGTGCTTTGCTCACTCCCTTGCCAAGCTCTCACAACATGCCTAGCATTTCCGTCTCACTTGTTTTTTTAGCAAACATCTTTGTTGTCCGCAGAGGAAAGATTAGATTGGTCTTTTCTAGATAACATCCTAGGTCTTGGCTTCTGGGCTTTTACAGTATCTTGTGCTCATATTAGTCCATTGCCATGCATTTAGCTTTCTGCTCCATAGCTGGGTTCATTTGTAGCACTTGCAGCTTTCGGTGTGGTCTGGTTACAAGTCAATAGCTTAGGAAGTCTATATAACTTGCCATAATTTTAGCACTTTTTACTGTTTTGATGATCTGATTTACACAAGTACCATATAAAAAATCCACCTCTGCTGTACAGTTGCTGGAACATTGAGTGAGCTCTGCTTTTTATGACCAAGTTATGGGATGAGTAATTACTCTCTAGAGTGAATGGCTCAAAATGAAATAACTGTATGCTTAAGGTGTGATGTGACACCAGATGTATTTAGGCCTCAGAGGTATGTAATTATCTTAGTACACTTACACATACACACAAGCACATTTATGCTTATGGCAAGAGTTTTATTTGCAAAAGAAAACCCACTTTCTGATAAGTGAAAGAACAGTCTATTATTTTTGAGGGATTCAGAAATTGTTTTGTTTTACAGGCACCATCTCAATCCCCCTGCATTTCTTTAGGGCATAATTTAAACCATCCATCACTGGATTCTGAAGTAAACAGGTATACTCTGGATTGTAGATATTAAGGGTAGTTTAGGGATTTGCTTTAAAGCACCATGCCTCTCATTTTCTCAGCTGCTTCTTAGACTAACTCAGTACACTCCCCATTGTTAGAATCTGCTTTGATTATCAGTTCTGTTCATTAAAGGTAATGCCTGTATTTTGGCTTTCTACTGCAAGCCTAATCTGTTAGGCTGCTTAGATTTTAGGTTGTATGTATTCTGTCTGGTCTCAGAGATCATAAAGAATTAAAGAGGCCAGTACTTCAAGCTGATTTGTTCTTCTCTTTTTCATTCAGTATTAAGGTATTACTCCTTAACTGTCATTAACTCTTTAACTCCTGAACATTGGTCTTTTTTCTTTTTAAGAAAAATTTTCTGCTAACTCCTTAGGTGAGTCCCTGTGTTGCTATTTGATGTTGTAACTTGCTTAGGGGGCCATCTTCCCTATCAGGGGACCAGATACTTGTCTTGGAGATACAGTGTGGCAGTTAGGACCTAGCTAGCTCCCTGTTCACAAGCCCAGGAGATGAGAATTCCTTACCTAGGGAGCCATAGAGACCTGTGGCGGCTGCTCCCTCCTCCCTTGGGCTAGAGAAAAGCAGCTGAGATGGGGTTTGGCCTTGGGACATGAAGTGAAAGAGCGTGGTGGCCTGCTTGTTTACGATGTAATCCTCTGGAGAGGCATTTAAGAAATGTTTTATTTAAATAATACAGGGGTAGGTGACATTCTTGGCTTTGCCTTTTGTAGCCTTTTTTTTTTTTAACAGTCTAGAAATATTAAGACTTCAGGATTTCTTAAAATTATAATTCACAAATAAATGTGGAAAAAGTAGTAAGTTGTTACCACCATTCTAGGTATCAAAGCATTCAAGAATGAGAAACGCGAATTTCTGTGTTATCTATACCAGTATTTATAGTGTCAGTATTGAGCATTGGCATGTGGCAGGCTTGAATTCAGATAGTACATGCATGTTCTAGAGTATGAAGACTTAATACTTTGAAGGCTTAATACAATAAAGAGTTCAAAATATATTATAACTAACTAAATGGAATTTATTAGTTTTGCATTTTAAACTTTAAGATATGGCTAATAGAAAACTAAATTCACATATGTAGACCATATATTACTATGTAGGCTTTTTTTTTTGTCTGATAAGCACGTTGTCATGATTTATTTATGTATTTGATGTTGACTTTTTAACAGCTACATACCTTATAGTCATTCTTTAAACTTGGGTCCAAGATACTGAATCTTCATATTAGTTGCCTTTCAAATTGAGACAATTTTTCAATCTTAAATTTCTAAGAAAGACAAACTATATGAAGGTGGAGGTGATCACTTTGATGGCTAGATGTTTTCTAGGAATCTGTGTTTAAATATTGCTTTTTATTTTCATAAAAAGTTGAGATTTTTATTTCTAAGTAGGACACACAGTAAATGCTGAAATTATATTTAAAACCCATCCCTTCAAAACATACTGGAATTTATGGTAATTAAAGGAAGCTGCCTTTAAGCCATCCTGCCTGCCTCCCTCCTTTCCCTTCCCCCTCTCCTTTTTCCCTCCTTTCACCTTCCCCCTCTTTCTCTTTGTTTGAAGACAGATAAGTAGATTTTCCCTGAATTTAAAAGTGCGTTTTGGCATCTGAATAAACACAGCAGGGGACAGAGCAGCAGGTGATTCGTCTGTAGTAGTTTTCATTGTGGTCTCAATAGGCAGGTTCAGCATCACCTGGGATTTGCCCTGTAAGTACTGACTGGGATCTAGCACCTCTGTATTTTAATGTCTTTCAGGTAATTTGAATGTTAACACCACCACTGGCCTAATACACACTGTTCTGTGTAGCATTCACAGAGAAAGAGAACCCGAATCTTGAATACAGATTTTAGAAACAGGAATTCAGTGAATTTGATTGATCACACAAATGGAGACATGGGATGACAAGTTAAAATGGTGAGCCACCTAAAGATTCACAGCAGGGTGATCACATGACTTGAGAGGTAGGCTTATGGGAGTTTAGGAGCTGAGGAGATTGGAGCATCCTGGTATGGACCTGCCAGTAAAGGAGAAGAGACCCATCTCCTTTTCCTGTCAGCCTTCCATCAGTGCCTCATAGGCTAACCCCGGGAAAAGCCTGATGACCCAGGAGGACACAGGATGGCAGAGACCAAGCTTTGTGGCTGACCGGAGTTAGAAGTGGCACACCTAGTTACTGCTAGCAGCACACTCAGTAGTATTTTATAAAAAAGTTTAGCAAATCTTGGAATGTAATAGCCTTCTCGATGGAGCACATGAATCTTTATAATGTCTTTTTGAAGTAATTCAGGGACTTGTAACTGTAGTAGGTGTTGTCTTATGTTTTTGAAGGACTTGATCCTTCCTCTTCTTCCTGACCTATTTTAGCACCTCCCAATTGAGGGGTTAAATCTGCCCCAGATGTCAGTACCATCCTGTGACCAATCCAGGAAGTTGCCAGTTGCCCTTTAACAGCTTTTTTTTCCATCTTCTCTCTTGAGTTTGTAGACTGAGAACATTACTATTTACAATGTCCTTTCTAAGTGCCAGGCAGTAATCAAAAGTACTTTAAAAATACATTTTAATATAACCCTTCCAAAGATGTGTCCACCCTGCCATGAAAGAAGAACCTGGTGTTTTGAGCAGAAATGGATTGAATGCAAAGAATTGGTTACAGTGTATTTGGAAGGAAGGACTTGGGGGCAATAGAGGTAAGAGGTTAATGCCAGATCAGCAAATAGGTTTTTAAAGTATGCTGATGTGTATGAGTGCATTGCATAGATGATCTCCTCCCTGCCACCCTCCAAGACGGTTTCTCTGCGTAATTATAAAACTCAGCTCTGTAGATCAGACTGGCCTTCAACTCAGAGACTCACCTGCCTCTGCCTCCTGAATGTTGGGATTAAAGATGTGCACCACCATTGCCTGGGGCATAGGCAATTCTTGGACAAAAGAAAAGGAGATATTACCAGAATCCTGCACTATAGATTTGATCGAAGTCTCAGATGTGGCAACTTAGAAATCACCACGGATGATGGTGGGGGCATCTTCAGTCCTTTACTGCAATGACTGTTGGTCCCACTTGAAACAGGAATTGAAAGTGTCTCCTCGCCCCAGTCTGACAGTTTCTTATTTCTATTGCCGTGCATAGAACCAAAACTGGAAGACAGTTGTCTGGGGAGTTTGGAATGTGTCATTGATAGAATTAAAACCCAAGCACCACTTTTATCATTATGCACATGGAAACTGAGGCATGGGGAGAGGCAGGCAGTTGCTTTATGGCAGCATTGGAATGTGGATTCAGGTGGTATGGTTTCAGAGTCCTCATCCTTAGCTACTTGTTTGATTTTGTGTCTATATCTGATAACTGGATTTTTTCCCCTCATTGCTGAGCACTTCTAACGAGTGGCTGTTTCTAGTGATTTTCCCCTATTTAACACTTACTTTTCTTTTGATTTCTCTGGCACAGTTCTCTTCGAGTCATCACTGATTTTGTAGCCAGTACCCAGTGTTTGGACTTCCGTCCCTCCCTCCTTACCTTTCCCTGGCTTCTGATCCCGGACCGGTGTGTGAGGCAGCCAGCCTGACCCCGCAGTGGCAGCGCCTTGCTTGTCCTCTTTTCTTCTCACGGAGGCCCTTGCTTTTCTTCCGTTCCCCTTTAGAATATTGCTGTGTCGTGGACTGAGTTGGAGTTTAGATATAAGATGCTCTTCAGTGTTCATTCTTGTGTTAAAGACTAAATAAAAAACACCATGTATACATTTTTGGGCCCTTTTCCTATTGTTATAGATGGTATAGTCTCTGAAGAATCAGTGGGTTCTGCACAGGAACTGAAGGGGAGACTTCCTTCTCAGCACCTACCATCTGCCATCTTTGAACTACATGTTTTAAGTATGTTGGGCACTCTGGGTGTGGCATTGGTGGTTACTCTTACATTAACCATAAGAAACTTAACTCTGTGATGAATAAGTCATAGAATTGGGGTGGGAGCCCCCATTTAATTGGCAGCTAGGGCTTCCTTAGATCCTTGGGAAAAGTCTCCAGTCTCTTACTGTTAAAATGAGGGGAGTTCCAAGATCATTAAGGCTCACTTCTGTGCCACCATCCCAGTTCTGACTTCTGTTCTAAGTACCTTACATGCTGACAAAGGAAGTTATCACCTCGCTCTAAGTAAGGCCAAGAATACAAAATAATTGCCATAGAATACTAGGGCAAAAGGCCTTTTAAAGTAGGCATAATGATAGAGTTTAGAAGTTTCAGGAGCATCTTATTACCTTCACATGAAAAAAAGCTGTGGCTTTTATTGACAGGCTCAGGATAATAGCTTTGAAATAAGTCCAGTCTAAACAGAGGGTGACCCATTTATCCATTATAGCTTCTCTTGAGATTTGTATCATCATTAAGCATACTCCCTTCTTTGCAGGAAATTCAGTGTGAGATTTGCAAGGAGATAGTGAAAAACATTAAAAGTATAATCTACTGTGTGACATTTTGACACCTTTAGAAAACAAATAGACAGCCCTAAAAAAAGGTGCCATTATGTGATTCTCTTGTGTAATATCTTCAAACATGCAAATAGGTGCTTAAATGGACTTCAAAACCCTTTCTTGGTCTCCAGTATCCATCATAAAATATCAAACAGGTGCTTCTGTCAGTGGAATGAATAAATTTCCAGGCACTATAGAAAAGAACCCTTTCCCTCATTCCTTAGTTCTTCAGCCCTTTACACATTCATACCCAACCTTGTAAAAATGTGAGGTTGATAGCATACACTGACTTGACTAGGAGGGTTTTTATTTATTTATTTATTTATTTTGTTTTGCTCTATTTTTCTTGTACTCTAGGAAGTTTGAAGGGAGAATATCAGCCCCTTGATTTTCTGCTACCTTTCTGTGCCTCTGTTCTCTGGGTTTTTGTGGTTAATGTCAGCCCTTTCAGAGTTTTCTGTGTCATCGTGCCAGTCAGCTTTGAATTTTGTGAAAAGGGTCCCTGGAGATAATTATGGAGAAGACAGGTTAATTTTCCCCTGCAGCTCTGGAGGTTCCAGTCTAAGATTGGCTGTACTCACTTGCTTTGGCTGTCTGGTGGGCCTGCTAGATGGCAGTGGTGAGGCTCCCGTGATAGAGTACACTGCCTCTGTCATAACCCAAAAGCTTGGTTTTTTAAAAAGCTCCAGTTCATGTTCATTTTACCCTGTGGATTTGGGCTTGTGTAGGAATGGATGGTGTAAGAGACTCATCTAAAGTCAGATAAGAAATGAGAAAGATGATCAGGAAAGAGCTAGGCTCCCACAATCCTCTCAGGGACAGACCCACAATAACCCCAGGCCTTAAAGCTTCTGCACCTACCCAGGTATGCCACCCTAGGAAGCAAGTAACGTGGATCTGTGGGCACTCACTGAAGCCATAGCAGCTTCTGAGGGATGCTGTCTTCTCTGACTGCTTGTCTTTTGTTTAACTCTGCTTAGGTCTGGCAGTCATTTCAGGCCACTTTTTGACAGTCTTCCTTCAAAGTGAGAGTCCACATCATAACATAGTACACACACATTCCTATAAATTTAAAAAAGCTTTGTGAGAAAGACTTGATCATTAAAGCATGCTATGCTTGCTGATGTTCTTAATAATACTCGCTCAGTTCCATTATAAAATGCTTTCTGTGACTGACAGCATTGATTTTTTTTGACCCATGAGTGAATCATGACAGAATCACTCTTTGCACAGCACTGTTCTTAAGCCTGTGTAGTAGTTTTGTAGATACCTTAGGTTATGGGGAACTGCCTGCCCACTTATTCAGAGACCATAAATACTTAAGGCAAATAAACAATTATATTGCAAAAGAAGAAATGAAACAATGCTTTGCTTCCCTTGCATTAGAAGCCAGATTTTCTTGGATTATGTTCTTGTCTAGGTCACTGTTAGCCTAGGCACTAGCTAGATGATCCTTCGGCAAATTGTTCTTGCTTTTATTTGTGTGTGAAAAAGATCTGTACAAATGGTATTTTAATAATTTTAAAAGATGATCAGTGAAATTAGTGTTCTCGGTGCAAAATAAATACTAACACACACACACACACACACACACACACACACACACACACACACACACACACATTTTCCCCCTCCTGAATGCTGAATATTTTAGATCATATTGTTTATCATGCTATAGAAATTTGTAACTGGCCCAAATGATTAAATGATTAATTGACTTGTAGAAGTTGGGGAGAAAACCTACATATTAGGATGGACCTAAAAAATACTCTTCCTGGGCCAGACATGATGGTTGCACACCTGTAATGCCAGTAATTTCCAGGCTGAGGCATGTGATCAGTTTGAGATCATCCTGGAATACATAGTGTCTACCATGTAAAACGAAACAAAGAAAAAGCAGCAGAAAAATCAAAAACAAAACTACACTAATAAGATGATTGGTGTCATTTCCGAAACATAAAGATATTATTTACATAGTATTAAAAAGGCAAAGATTCTTTTAAGGTTTTTACTATTAACTCTAGTAACTAGCACTTTGTGATAGCCTGTACAGCATAGTTTCTGCTTCTGGAAATACAAAAGCAAGTGTCCCCTTTAGATTAGAAGTTTATGTAATTATCAAAATTGCAGTTGGAATTTTATGCATTTTTATTTTTGAATATTAGGAATTGTGGTCTGAGGGTCAAATCTGGCTTACTACCTGCTCTTTTATTTTTTTATTTTTTTTCTTTCTTTCTTTCTTTCTTTCTTTCTTTCTTTCTTTCTTTCTTTCTTTCTTTCTTTCTTTCTTTCTTTCTTTCTCTCTCTCTCTCTCTCTCTCTCTCTCTTTCTTTCTTTCTTTCTTTCTTTCTTTTCTTTTTGTAGCCTGAAAACTAAAACTGGGTCTTACTTTTTTTTTAAGTGGTCAGAAAAATATTGCAGATTTTTTGATGTGTGAAACTCACACGAAATTCAGAGTTTTGACCCATAAGTACGATGTGTTGGAATATACTCTGCTCCTTGGTTTGTATCATTGTCTCTTCAGGCTGCTTAACAAAATACTGAGTAGTTTATGTATGAACAGTATAAATCTGTTTCTCCTTGGAGGCCAGGAAGGGTCAAGGTCAGTGTGCCTGCAGGTTTGGATTCTGGTGAGGGGTATTATTCCACAGAGGCTGTCTCCTTGTGAACTCATATGGTTACAGATATGCTGAGGGATATTTCTTGTGCCTTCTTGATAAAGGGTTAGTACCACTGATGTGGAACTGTATTCTAGAAACCCTCAATCTCCTGACACCATCACGTTGGTGACTAGGTTTTAACATGAATTTGGGGATCACATAACACTTAGACAACAGCAGTTTAGAAATGATCTGTGACTGCATTTATGTTGGTATAATTGAGTAGTGGAGACTGACTTCATTGACTAAATCCCTAAATACTTCTGTACCCTTTGCAGAAAACTTTGCCAACCCATGGCTTATATGCTTTGTATTTCATCATCAGTCAGGAAATTTAACTATGTATAAAAGTTTTAATGTAAAATGTCATGGTTACAAAGCTAGACAATGTAATTTGGAAGTTAAAAATATGAAATTTGCTTCTCTTCTATATAGTTTGTAGACCAGCTTCTTGGGTAACTTGGTGATTTGGAAAAAATGTATAGGATTGGTATAATTTATGTAATAAATAGACATTCTAATGGTTGTGCAGATTTGACAGTTTTTCTCTATGTCTCCCCATTGTGTGTTTTTATTTTAATCCAGCCAGTGAACTTGCTTTCATGGGGAACAGTGTGATCATGTTCTCTTCTACCACTTAGTGTTCTGCTGTACTTAAATTTATCTAAGGGGTTCATCCCTAAAAGGCTGGAGTTGGTTCCCTTTGTTGATTTCCCAAAGAGTATATGCAGATAGCATGGGGATGGATGGCCTTCAGAAGTGTTCTGTCAGCAAGCTTAGCCATTGTGTCTCAAATAAGGACATCTTAGTCCCTCCTCTCTACAGTACCCCAGCCCTCAAATCCGCCATGTCTTATCTGTCTGTCTGTCTGTCTTACCTTATCATCCTATCTTGTTTTATCTTGATCTTGGTATTTTTCAAATTCTATAAAGAAGCCAAATAAGCAGAGAACTGTGAAAAATAGAGGCAGGACGTTTGGTGCTTGCATGTTGAAGTTCCTCACTGAGAACCTGGCATGTTCTTTGTAGAGGTCAGAAAGTCTGGCTGTGTGCGTTTCCAGTTTATAGCACACTTGAGGGCATAGGAAAGGTGAAGGAGAAGGGGACCAGTGGCGGAGTGGGGCTTGATTGACAGGCTGAACAGGGAGGACATTTAAAAGTGGAAAAATTAAGCCTCAGAAATTCATTGAGAACAATTTGAGGCAATTTGGTATGGGACCAAAGCCCCAAATATGTCACTGTCCCCTGAGGAGTCACTGCTGCTGCTGACTGTAATCACTGAACTCTGTGGAAATTACTGCTTTCTAAGAATCTTGTTTGCTCTTCACAACCATTCCATGATGACATAGAGACTGTGCTTGTATTTGCTTATTTACTTACCTTATTTTCTAAATGTTTTATGGCACTGTCACAGCTTTACCAGGGCCTTAGACGCGTTCTCCCAAAGGGTTGCATCCCCTCCCTTGGAAGCGGGCATTGTTAAGTGATCTAGGAGGTGGGTTTACAGGTGTGCGCATAGTGCTTGACGAATGTCTTTGTTTTGAGAAAGGTAGGACTATCTTTCCCCAAGTTAGGTTTGAGTCCTGATAAGTTCGAGTGTGTGTGTGTGTGTGTGTGTGTGTGTGTGTGTGTGTGTGTTATACATTTGACATATCAAGCCCTTTCAAAAGAACAGGTGGTGTAAGAGGCCACCTGTAAAGTCGGTGCTCTTTCTAGATTCAGGTCCCGGTACTGACAGATTTTGTCCTCATACTGATAAAGTGTCAAGTTGTTTGTACCAACACTACAGGGCTGTTGTGGGTTCAGTGAGATGTAAATAGTCTTGTGCCCAGCTGCCCATGAGAAGAGTTGTACTCTATTTTATATAAAATATAACACGGAGTCACTCAGACATTCCAGCAGTTTTTCATATTTTAAGAAACTGATAATAAATTCTAGAAAGATCTTTTTTATATGGGCTCCAGGGTTTGAACTCAGGTTTGCAGAGCAAGCACTCTTACCTACCAAGACTCTAGTTAGCGTGAAGTTTTCAACCTTTAAAACAAATGTCATAAATTATCATCTGATAGTTTTGAGAGCAGACAACATGGTGTTTAGTTTTCATTCACATACATTGGAAGAGGTATAAAATGGGAGAAACGAATTTCATTAGTCACAACAATCACAAACTGTCATTGGAGTAAGCAGACATGCAAGGGTGTCAATTTCTTAGACGTACTGTTGTAAGATACATATTTCTGAGAGCCTCTCTAAGTAATAAATCAAAAAATCCAAACTTGTATTTATCACCTTAACCTGAGTCACTGAATGAATATTCAAATCTAGCCAGTGATACAGTATACATTCATTTATTGTAAAGGTTTTTTTTTAGCCATATAAAATCATGGTTAACATACAGTGTTCACTTACTGGAACATATAAGGGTATATTTGACTCTGACCCAGTGTTCCAGTTAGCTAATTCTGCAATAGTAACTCGACTTTCACTCACCAATATTCAAATAATTTTGATTGAACTAAGTCTTATTCAAGATAGGTTTTTCCAGAGAATAAGGTCACCAACCTAGAGCGTTTGCTATTAGAGTGACTGGTCTTCCTGTCTTAGAAGGAGAGGCAAAAGTATACATACAATCTTTACTTACTGTCCAGCAAGGTGACATTGTATCACTAAAGCTCAAATGAATATGTGCTGACTTCATAGTCTTTAAGGCATCACAGATAAAATACTATTTAATGAATAAAATACATGTAGACCTTTCACAGTAGAATAAAAATCCCACTTTTTTGCACACATGTCACATTCAGCAAGCCTTTGTAGGTGTAATATCATCGCAGAAGTAGTGACAAGTTAAGCTTAAGTTAATTACCAAAGTTCACACGGCCACTTAGCCAGTGCCCTTGAGGTGAAGATGCGCTCATTGCTTCTCTTGCCAGGTCTCCAATAGAGAGCTGACCAACTTCCATCTCACTCAGGCGGCATGATCCAGGGGGATCATTTGATGACATCCCAGACTGGAGGCCTTCCTTACAGAGCTGGTTGGAAGTAAGAGAAGTTTCATCCATTGCCAAAAATTGATTATCTGCAGGACCCCTGCTAAGCCAAAGTCTAATCTTTGTGAGAAGAATGTATTTATAAATGGAGGGGCTAAACATTAAAAAAGAATCATGAGACAGAACAGTCCTGCAGGATGTCCTATGAGACAAACACCCCCGCACTCCCCATGACTGATGCCTTCACCCAAAATAAAAATAAATAAAAGTCAAATTTCTGAGGTAAAGATTGACAGGACTAATAAAGGACTGGAAAATGGAGGCTGTAGATCAGCGGTTCTCAACCTTCCTAATGTGACCCTTTAATACAGTTCCTCATATGGTGACCCACATCTATAAAATAATCTCTGTTGCTACTTCATAACTGTAATTTGCTACTGTTATGAATCATATTGCAAATATCTGTTTTCTGATGGTCTTAGACAACACTGTGAAGAGGTTGCTTTACCTCTAAGGGGGTTATGACCCACAGATTGAGAACCACTGCTGTAGATAAACAGAAAGGGAACTTTAGAACTTATAAATAAATGGATTCCGAGATAACTTCTTAGGCCCAAAGTGAGGTTCCAATCATGCACATATATTTTCCAAGTAAAGATTGTGGAGCCTGGTCTGTATGGGACAGCTTGTCAAGATGTGTTTGTAGTTAGTTACACTGGAACTTTGCTTCATGTAGAAGGTTCAAAGGATACACAGCTCTCTGTTCTTCTCTGTGGCCTGGTCTGGTCCTGTACTTTAACTCTGTGACTGCCTTGTGAACTCCTGGTTTTGAAAGTTTTATTAAACTATTAGAAGTAAAGAAGTTGCTTAGCAAGACATTAGCAAAACACTATCCTATATCATTATCTGGGCATAGTCGCTACTGTAGTGCTACGTTTCTGGTTGTATTTTTCTGTGGACTAAAAGGGCTTCATTATCTTGCTATTGGTTTAGAACCAAATTAAAACATTTTTCTTATGTTATACGTGCTGTAATTATTTTAATAACTGATAAACTGCTGGCTTATTGTATTTTATCTGACTGTTGTCCAGCTTTGTATCTGTAGCTGGCTTCTTAGTTCTCTTTCATGGCAGGGTTCATCATCAAGTGTCTCCCTTCACTGTGCCTATCTTGTGATGTTTGCTCTTAGATTTCCAGAGGGTGACATGGGGCTAAAGGGCATGTTGGATGTTATTATGGCACCCTGTATGTATTATCAAACTGCCTGGTAGTTTCTGTATACTGGATAGTTGAATCTTTTTGCTATATTAGTAGCAAAAGAGTTGTTATTTTATCGTGAAAATACAGGGTATTCAGGAAGCTAGAACATTTTCCCACCTGCTTGCATTTTTTTTGAAAATCTTTTCTATTTTTTGGGTTTTGTTCATATTCCTTCCCACTGGTTGGTAAAGGTTTGTAGTGGGTCACAGTGGTGCTGAGGATCACAGGGATGTTGAACAAGAAGAGCTCTGTAGACAGAGCCTGAGTGGTCTGAGTGTCACCTGCTCTGTGCCCAGAGGTAAATGGAGTGTGCCTAGGTGCTGTCACCTTGCTGGACTTTAGGACACTGGGAAGATTTTTACTTTGAGTGATTCTTGATTTTTTTTTTTTTTATTTCTAGATTTACATAATTTTCTCTGCCTTTCCTGGATTTTATTTCGCTTTCCTTTTTGGAGACAGGGTCTTACACAGACAGCCAAAAATTTTCTCTCAGGTACTGAAGTAACAGGTGTGAGCCCCACACCTGGCTCCTGGAGTTTTATCACTCACTCTGTATTTCTCTTAGTTTATAAAATTTTCTTCTCTTTCAGCTACTTAGATATTCCTTTGTATTTTAAACTCTTAAAATTGATGTTACCAGCCTTCAGTACTTATTATGAAGATATAAAAACATTCCTCAGAAATTAAAAATTCCACTTTTGAATTTTAAAGTTGACACTATCTGTAGCATAACCAAATGGTTCAAAGATTGTTACCTGATGGTGTTTAGTTTTTTTTATTTTACTTTATATTTTTAACAGTTTTATCCGTGGCTCTTATTTTATATGAAAACAAACAGTTGAGAATTATTTGGAATATTAACTAGTACTTGGTATGATTGTTAGCTTTGGTTGATTATCAGTGCTTGTCTGTCCAGAAAGTTGTTCAGATATTTATCTTTCCTTTACTTGAGTGTTCTACAGGAATCTGTGTGCCAGGATCACATATTATAGGGTGTCCAGGGAGCAATTAGGAAGACAGTCTGTTAAATATTTTGCCTCACGATAAGACCATTAGGTGTGCTGGGTATGATCCTCAGGGGTGTAAGTAACCAAGCTGTATGTGTAGTCTTGCTTTTTGTTTTTTTTTTTTTTATTATTTTGAGGAATGTCTGGAAGCTGTACTTCACAGACAGGTTGCAGGAGCTTACCTGTGGGAAGATAGATTATTCTCATCTGATTATGTTGAGAAATGTATTTCAGAATTTACAGGTTTGTGGGTGAACATTGGCTACATAAACTTTAAATTCCTCATTCTATTTTGATGTAAGTGTCCTAAAAATTCCCTTGTGGGTTAAATGTAAGCAGTTCTTCTATGTGAATTCCCCTGTGTCTTTGGAAGAGGTGGTTTTGTTTATGAATTCACTGAAGGATGGTTGTGTGCTGTCTCAGTACCACCACGAGACCGTCCTTAGATTGTCCTTAGACCTAAGCTGTGTTCTGTTTGCTTTCTATATTCTAAGGCATTGAAAGAATGAGTATTTTTCTCTTATTGTCGTTGTGCATACATAACACTTTAAATGCTAGTCTCTTAGGTTAGGCAGTCTTCTTTTTGGTTAGGGGTACATAGCTCAAAGGTAGAGCATGTGCTTGACATGTGAGGCTCAATTCCCAGCATTAACTTTTTTGTTTGTTTTAAGGCCCTTATTTGACACCGTCTTCCCATCTCATTAATTTCCCTCAATATTGTGTTTTTTTATTTTGTTACTGAATTACTACGTTCACCTCATATCTTCCACTTTGTTCTTCTCTGATCTGTGTTCCCCTACTTGGCCGAACCTGCAGAAGTGCCTTGCTGCTGAAGATGACAGGTCTTCTCCTTCATCTCCTGTTAGAAATTGACAGCTCTCAGTGAGACCTCTGTGTACAGGACCACTCTTATAACACAGTCTTTACTTGGGAATCCGAGCTTTTCTGGTTTTCAACTTACTTCCTGGCAACCCCAGCCTTCTCAGTAAGGCTCCCCACTTGGATATACTTTCCTGGGCCCTTTTCAATTTTCAATTTTCTACTCTCAAGAAGCCATGTGCCAGCTTCAAATGTTTACTTTCCTGAGCAACAGACTCCCAGAGTCCAAAACTGTTGGCTGTATATCTTTACTTACTTATCGCCTTTGTGATTCATGCTTAACTATTTTTCTTCCAAATCTGTCCTTCCTTCCTTGCTCCTCCATTCTGTAAATGCCACCCTGCGTCATTCAAGCCAGAGAGTCATTACTGCCTTATCATTTCTGAGTCCTCCACCCTCAACATCTCTTTGGTGAATTCTCTCTTCTTCAGTCTTGCTGTCCCCAAGTCCTTTGCCAATAGCTGGATCTTCCCAAGTCATCTATGGCTGTGTGCTTGCTTCTCCACAGCCAGCTGTCCCTGCGCTTGACCAGGCATCTTAAAAACATAGATTACTCTTTCCTTCCTCTGTTTAAGATTTCTTACCCATGCTGCTGCCTTTTTCATGAGCTGGCTCTCTACTTGTTTTATTGTATTTCATGTTGCCCTTCCTCTTCAACAGGGAATGTTTCTGTGTTGAAATTAAGATTTTTAGCATTAAAATTCTAGGATATAAAAGCTTATTTTGGCTTACAATTTGTCTTAGTCTGGTTTATATTGCTGTGAAGAGACACCATGACCTCAGCAACTCTTATAAAGGAAAACATTTAATTATGTTGGCTTGCTTACAGTTCTGAGGTTTAGTTCATTTTCATCATGGTGGAAAGCAGGAAAGCAGGCAGACATGGTGCTAGAGAAGTAGCTGAGATCTCAGGAAACAGGAAGTGGTCTGAGACACTGGGTGTGGCTTGAGCATATACAAGACCTCAAAGCCCACCTCCACAGTGACACAGCTACTCCAACAAGCCACACCTCCTAATAGAGCCACTCCCTTTGGGGGGCATTTTCTTTCAAACCATCATACAATTTAAAAATTATTTAGTTTTTAAGTTATTTTTTAAAAAATGTATTTAATTTTATTTTATGTGCGTTTTTATGAGGACATCAGATCCCCTGGAACTAGAGTCACAGACAGTTATGAGCTACCAAGTGGATGCTGGGAATTTCACCAGGGTCCTCTGGAAGAGCAGCCAGTGCTCTTAACTACTGAACCATTTATCCAGCTCCAATTATTTTAGTTTCTAATATTATTATATAACTCCATTGTTTGTTCCTTCTCTTCTCCCCTTCACACCTTTCCATAATCCTTTCCTTACCCTCTTTTAGATTGACGCTCTTTTTCACTAATTGTTGTTACATATATACATTCCTAGATAAAGAAACATGGCCCACTCTGTATGTATTTGTATGTATGCTTTCAGGGACGATGACCTTTCGGTATTAGAAAACCAGTCTCTCTCTGCTCTTTGAGAAGACTATTTCTTCTGCACTTGGCAGTCTTCAGTGGCCTGTAATTCTCTATGTGTGCTTTTCCGCTTTAGCACATGCATTGTAGTTGTCCTTGTTCAGCTGATGTGCAGGCAGTCCTGTAGGTAAGACTTTATGGGTGTGGTCTCTGACATTCCTAGAACACTCACAGGAAACTCGCTGGTCCTCTGGCTCAGTTTTTCCGCACCCCCTTTTAAGCACTGATCCCTGCGCGGTGTGGAAGCTGTATTGTAGCTCTATGTACTGGCTGTTTGTGGTCTCTGTAATGGTTTCCTTGGTGAGGGGCGAGGACTGCACTGTCTGAGGGTATAATGACACATATTTAAAATGTTGCTGGTTTAGTAAGGTGGTTGTTGATTCTCCTCCAAGGCCCATGACTTCACTAACCTTGAGTAGCTGACTAGGTTTCCATACCAGGCATGATTTTCTTCTTTCTGAGTAGGTCTAAATCTAATTAAAGTGCTGTGGGTTACTGCTGAGGTTAGTGCTGAGTGCCACTGCTGTGCTCTTGGGTTACTATGTCATACTGGTCATCTCTGTGCTTCATAGACATCACAGCTGGGTAAGACTGTTGTTGGCTGCTTCCTGTCTTTGGAAGCTCACATGGTACCTTCTGGTACTGTGAAAATTAGTCCCCAGGGAGAAAGCTTTAAATTGCTACTAGCTCAGGGGCCTCTGGACCCCTTTTCTGAAGTACATGGTGTTTTCAACAATAGGGCTTAAATACCATCTGGGGGGAGGGCAACCAAGGGCGGTCCCAATAGTCTGTGATGTCAGAGTTTCCTGGACAACCTGACTAGTAACTCAAATGAAGGCTTCTCGTGCCTGTATTAGGTTTTTTTGTTATATGGTCTGGCTTGTGGAGGGATCAGTGTCAGTCCAGATGAAAAAATACTGAAATATTCTTCTTTATAAAAGTGATTGCTCTTCAGGCAAGCTCAGTGACAGAGTGATTGCCTAACCATACACTGCCAAAACTGTTTATAAAAGAAGATTGTTCTTTTTATGTTTTCACACATATGTGGTCAGCTGAGTTCATATATATGCATGCTCAAATGTGGTCATTCTTGTAAAAGTGTTCATAACTAAAATATAAATGTAAAACACTTATTTCTTTACTTTTCTTTTTGCTCCATAGTTCTTTTGCTTCTATTATTTGTGATAATTAAGGATGCTGTGGTGCACAAGCCACCTTTCCTAGATAATGTAGCTACTGCTCCACATCAAAGAAACCTCCTTTACAGCAATTGAGGCCTTCACACACACACCCACCCACACCCACAACTGGACACAGTGCAGAGATGAGCAGATTGGGAGACCCCATCCCCAATGGATAAATCCATATCATGGCTTCAGCATTCGTGTCACAGGGAACATTGAGTGTGGGGGGTGGGTGGGGGAGGTGGAGATTGTAAGGTTCACATACCACGTGGTCTGCTGTGAAACAGTCTTCTCCTAGAATTAGCTACACTAAACAAGTTTGGAACAATGGCGGTATCCATGGACTGATAGCATGGAAGGGGGTTTATTTTGTGGGATCTCACCCCTAGGCAAAGAACTACAGGAAACTAATGCTAGAAGGAGAATTGACTTCTCCCAGGGATGAGCCCCTATATTGATTTTCCAGTGCAGAATAGTCGGTTCCAAAACCATATACACACAAAAATTGACTCAACAGTTGGTATTTATATATTTGTGCACACACGTACATATATACACATACATGTGCATGTATATAACAATAACAACCAAAGATACTGGCTTGAGATAAGGAGAAACATGGGAAGGGTTGGAAGGAAAGGGTACCTGAATGTAAAGGGAGGGAGAAAATTGTTTTTCTTACTCAAAAAAGATGCTAAACATGTAATAATTCTGTAAGAATAGTGGAGTAAAGTAGACATAATTCTCCAATGTGTAGTGTCTTAAATGTAAGATTAGGAAAGAGTCCATAAAATAAACCACAACAATGGGCCTGGTGGATGTGTAGAAGACTGGCTTGTTTAGGACCTATTTAGATCATCTGCGTGGTCTTTATGTCACCTTTAGCTGCTGCAAAAAGCCAAAAAGGGGGGGGGTGTCAAAAAGCAGTTTAGAATAGTTTTCTATTTAGAATAGTTTTCTGTTTCTATTTTGTTTGTGCATAAACTCAGATTTTACCAGTACTGGTGACATTTTTACTTTTTTTTACACAGCTCTTCTCATTGTAGAATGTTAGTTAATGCCAAATGCCACTATTACCTTTGAGGAAGGCCATCATCTTGTAACTGGAAATATTAATATGAAATAGGAATACTTTAGTTAAGGTATGAATCATGGCATTTATCATTTGGCACAAAAATTGTGAGGTTCTAGCATTGTTTCTTAAAGGTAAATATCATCCTACATTGCAAATTGGAAGTAGCACTAATAAAAACTCTGGAAGGCCTTTTGGTTTGACAAAGTAATACCAAAATTCAGCCAGAAGTGCACATATAATAGAAACTTTATGAAAGGGGAAAATGAGATATAGGCCCAGCTCTACAAAATGTCAGCCAGTAAGCTACAGTGATGCAGTTTTAAAGAAGGCATGTGTATGGAATCAAACAGGAAGACTGGAAGGGGCATCTGGTTTACCTGGTAAATAAGGCATTGGGATGACGAGGCAGACATTTAGGAAGACAATTCATACCTTCATGATGATAGATTTTAGACAAGTCATACTTGAACTTTAGAAAACAAAGTCACAGAATTAGTAGCTCTAAACATAAGAGAAATATTTTTTTTGTAATATAGAAGGAAGGTTTGTTGTCTCTTTAATATCTTGTAGCAGTAGAAAAGAAGACATTTCTGCATATCAAAATTATCATTAAATTGAAAAAAATTACAACTTATTTGAGGTTATGGGCAGATTTATTTAACATGAGCAGTGAGGAGACTCGGCAATTCAGGAGTATGAAAATAAGCATTCACAATGTTGGAAATGTACATTGGGAGCTATATGGTGGAAGGCCAGAACCAGCTCTTGGAAGTGTCCCCTTGACCTCCACATGTGTGGTGTGGCATGACTGTTCATTCACACACAAATAAGTCAATTGCACATGAGTAGAATGAAGAAATTACTGAAACGGGATGTGTATTAAACAACAAAAGGAGGGCATAATAGAATGATGTGTTCTGCTGACAGTAGAATATTATGTGTACATGCCATTTCATTGGAAAGGTTCACAAGAAAGTGATCATCTTAAGTTGACTGAGAGAGGGTTTGGGAAAAAGGATACTTGTTCATACTTTTTAGTTGTGAGTCACAATAAAAAATAACAGCATATTAACAGTGTGCCTTCAGTTTATTCAGAAAGAAAATCTGAACTGTGATTTCTAGGCTAGGCCTTGTGAAGGGAATTCTATCCTGAGAGCTATATTTTGGATTTGTGAACTATGTTTTATTGCCAGTTTAAACAGCTGCCCAGAAGTGCGCTGTCATCTCAAAATTGCAGCTGTTTACTTATGGTAGAGTGATCCTCTGCTTTGCCATTTCTTTTTCCAGAGGGTCTTTGGGCTAGTTTGAGTTTATAACTGTATGAAGACAGAGAATTTAAGACCACAAGAAAGTGAGGTCGTTTTTTTCAGCACACAGCAGCAAACAGCTCTTCCAGGGTGTTTTATTCTCATTTATTGTGAGGAGGCCTTTTGGGAGGAACTTGCTCTTTATGCAGTCTCAAGTGAAAACCAGAACAAAGCAGAATGAACTTTCTGGTACAGTGCCTTCCCAAGAAAGAAAGCTAGCACCTCCCTCTGCAATGTTTTTTACCCTGGCTGTACACTGAATGTGGGCATAGAAGAAAAAAACTCACCACACTTATCTGCACTGATATTGTTAGATGCCCTCGTCCCCAGGGCAGGCGTTATTGCCAACTCAGAAGAAACTTTGGAGTGTGAACACGTGTGGAAAAGGGCTGTTAGCTATGCAAATGCAGGTAGCCTCTGATAGAGCCTGTTCATGCCCCAGATGCAGCAGGAAAAAAGTCTTTGCCTATTCTGTATGACTCAGGAGCCCCCAAACTATTTTTTTCCCCATCTTTCTTACTCCATTCCCACATTAGATTTTGTATAGTTTTAAGTTATAAGAGTATACCCCTACTGGTTTTCCTAATATCATCAGTAATCTGCTTTTCTCACTGAATTTTAATCTCATTTTTGAAAATAGCTGTAGAATAACAGTCCCGGTTCTTATTACTATAATATCTTGACAAAACCATTGGTATTGAGTGTGTTACACTGGGGTGGGGGGAAAGGTTGCGAACAGTTGGGGTCCTCTGTGTGTCATGACGGTCAGTGTAGATGGAGGAAATGCTTAGCCAGGTGGGACTGGCACATAGTAGATTCTAAAGAAATATTTGTTCAACTTGGAGAGGGGATTCAAGGTCTAGAACATTTGGGGCTTTTGCAGAGGACCAGGGTTCAGTTTCCAGTACCCATGTTTGGCTGCTTTCAACTGTCTGTGATTCCTGCTTCATGGCTCTAATACTTGTGGACTCCGAGGGTACCAATACTCATGTGCATGCACACACCCAGACACACAGATTTTAAAAGCTGGAAAATGTTGATTAGAGCAGGGAAATGATGCTTTTGAGCAGGGACCATTAAGTCTTCAGTGATACCTTGCTCCATTTGACTTTTGTGTCAGCGATTTCTAACCCCTTGTTTAGAATTGTTGCTACAAGCATAGCCTCAATCATGTATTCACAAACACTCACTGTTCCTTACGGCATGTGATAAATTTACTTGTAGAGTGACTCATTCCAGGACTAATTGTTTATATTCATTTGTTTACTGTATGTGTGGGTGGGTGTACACATGCTACAACATGTATGAAGATCAAAGGACATCTTGGAGGAGTTTTCTTCCTCCTACCATGTCGGTCCTAGGGATTAAATGCAGGTTGTCAGACTTGGCGGCAAGCACCTTTACCCACACATCTTTGCCTGTCCTGTAACTTATTTATGGAGATTCTTTCATAAAGAGAAATCATTTGTGCCCCTCCCCCCTTGATTGTAAGACTGTAGTGAACTTACTTATGGCAAGGATCATTTGTCCTGGACTGTGAACTTAAAAGTACCTAACAGATACAGGCATGGCTTTGCCTTAAAGCAGAATGGCTGTCTATACCGTAGCAGCAAGCAGTCCTTTACCCTGGTTTAACCTTTGGTTTCAGTTAACCGAGGTGTGGGGGGGGGGGGGGTTGTTGCATGGAAAATTCAGAAACAGTGGGTTAGGGCACTCATTGTGCAATTCTGACAACTTGGTTCACTCTCCACAACCCATGTACCTGTAATTCCAGGACTCCTCTATTGAGTTGGGTGGTAGACAGAAGTTCATGTGCACAGAGAGACCCTGCCTCAAACATGTTGAACTCCTGAAAAGTTGTCTTCTGACTTTCATATGCATGGCATGGCATGCTTGCTGTGACTGGTTTATTTTAGACCTTACATAGAGCAGTGTGTGTGTGTGTGTGTGTGTGTGTGAGAGAGAGAGAGAGAGAGAGAGAGAGAGAGAGAGAGAGAGAGAGAGAGAGAGAGAGAGAGAGAGAGAAAGTATCCATGGTGTGAGGCATCCACAGGAGGTAGTGCCTTAGAATGAGTTTCTTGCTGTAGTTGGCTTCATTGTCCTGATCTGTGACCTGTGGCCCCTTCTCTTGGGAGAACATGTAGATTATTGCCTTTCTCCTTCCTGAATGATATGGTCCCCTGTTGAGCTGTCAACCTTTTGGAGCCATGAGGCTGTTTGCCCCCCAAGTAACCATGGCATTTCTGCAGTGAACAGATCCCTCCACCACAGTATATTTATTAATTGGTAGGTTACTATTTTCCCTGACATTTGTTGTATTAGGAAAGATCCACCTGTTGAACTCCACATTCCTTGTTGAGGGGGAGAATAGTGTGTTATACAGACAGGTGAGGACATGGACTGTAGGGCAGGCCTGAAGCTGGTCCTTTCTACATGATTGCCACCCAGGACTTAGTAACATCTTCACTAAGTGCCTGGTACTAGCTTGTCTCATGCTTGTTCTTTCTCTTTCTACAAGTCATTTGGTGAAACCAGAGTTTACACTTCGCTATTTTAGAGGGGAAAGTGGCAATTCTTTTCACTATGTATGTTCTCAAAGAAATTAGTTGGAGTGTCCCTTACTGTCCTTTGATGGGGACATCATCTTAGAGCCACATAGAAATCAGTTAGAAAATTAACTGACCTTTACTGATGCCCACAGTTCTCTTTGAGCAGTTTCTCAAAATACCAACGGTATACTATTTGGTAGGAAAGATAGGATGCTCTAGGTGAGGGAGAAAGACAGTTGATGCAGAGTGTGGGAATATGGGTAGGAAATTACAGGAGATGATTTGCAGTGGATCAGAATGCAGGGGATTGACAGCCAGGAAACAGAATAAACTTAGTTTTAAATAGTTTGTTAGTTTCACTTTCAAACAACATTCTTAGAGTGGTTTTCTTTAACCTTGAAACAATTTGTTTTTTCCAGGTGTAGTTTCTCTGGTTACAAAGCTGTTAAATGCAGTTCTTAGTATGAAGGCAGTATGACAGAATCCAAGTGTTTCATATGAGTTATATTATGTTTAAAATAAATTTGTTCTGTTGGCATTCTCAGGCACTCAGTATTGTGTTGCTTCTTATGATTCCAAGTGTCATACATGGTGATAATAAACTTTGTATAGACAGCAAAGAGACCAGGTAGCTGACAAGTCCCCACCTCCCAGCCTGGTTAAAGAGCCAGGCCTTTGGAGGTGGGAGGCTTAACAGGAGGGGGGTCGATAGCAGAAGGGGGAGGGAGGGTGGAGGTAGAATGGCTGCTTTTGCTTTCATACAGCAGCTGGGGTTGCCTTTGAGGTCTTGTTTTGAGTTAAAGAAGATGTGGAAAGGCTGATGACCCCATCATAAAAATACTACTTTAACCTTTCTCATTTTAATTGAAATTCTGGGAACTTCTTTCTTTTATGCTAAAGCCCTTTCCATCTGTTTAAGTAATAATGGCATTTTATTCTCTCTCTCTCTCTCATACACAGAGGGAGAGAGAGAAAGACAAAGAATTTATTTTTATTTTTATTTTAGTCCTAGTGTTTCTACTGAGGAAAACTTTCATTTCTGCTGAGTTTAAATGTTTATTTGCCAAAACAGAGTCTCTGACAATTTCCAGTGAGAGTAAAGTGAGAACAGGCAGAGGAGCAGGCCATGTCCACAGCCCTGCCAGTCTACACAGAGGGGAAGACTCCCAAAGGGAGAGTGGCGCTAACACCTTCACAGCCTGTGGCCAGGCCTCTGGATCATGCAGAGGATGGCTGGCTGGCTGGATGAATGGAAACAGACAGACAGAGACATAGAGACCTGTAAGGCAGAGGGGCTGGATCCCTTGGAGCTGGGTTTAAAGATAGTTATAAGCTGTCTACCATGGTCCTAGGAGCTGATCTAGGGCTCTCTGCAAGAGGAATATGCACTTTTACTGTCAGGCCACCTCTCCAGTCCCACTAAAATACTGTTTTCCCCCCTTGATGAAAATGAAGTGCTGGCAGAATGGCTTTGAATTTAGACTGAGTATTGGCATTTTTTGTGTGCCCAAAGTGTCTCATGTGCCAATTTAGATTCATGGGCTCATGTAAATGGCTTTTGTTTTGTATTTTTAACAACCAGTCATTACATACTGGAGAAATTTTAGGAAGAAACTTCTGCAGTGTTTGTACTGCATGGTCTGTGTACCTCCAAAGTGCACTGCATACTTCCAAAAGGGTGACAGACTACTGTTGAGGATGTAACCATTGGTACATTTGTTCAAGAAAATAATTTTTTAGAATTTTTATTGTAAGAGACAGAGAGACATTTTTGTGTTTTTTAATCTCTGGCGTCTTAAGCCACCTTTATAGATGACTAGTTAAAACTTCATACTTGAGAATGGTGCTCTGATGACAATAATGAAGGGCAGCAGATTGGATTGAGAGAACATTTGCTTTGTAGTTCCACAGACCCAGGTTTGCACTCTCATCCCAGCCTTTCAATTCCTCTGTGACCTAGGGGAAGTTCTGTAATGGGTCTCAGTTACTTTAGAGAATGTATGCCTGGAACTTAGGTCATTGTTAGTGTTAATGTTCTAAGCATTCTTTCATGAATGCTTCATTCCAGCACACACTATTGCACAGGTAGGAAAATCCTCCTCAAGTTCAGTCCTTTTGTGGGAGTCTCTGTTAGCCCCAGGGCCCTAGAGGCAGAGGGTCACATAACCCTGATAAACATGTCTGTGTTTTAAGGACCCGTGACCTAGATCTGTGCCATTTGAGTGTAGGCAAATACATTAGAGTGTGGTACTTTAATGAATTTGCTTCATGGCTAGCTTTGGGTAAGATTTTTTTAGTGGACGCTCTTGTGTAAGTGCAAGACAGTGCCTTCCTCATAGCCACACTTCTGAGTTGGCACTAGTAAGAGACAATGGGAACTGAGACACTGTTGCCCAGCAATTGAACATTGCTGAAGATAGACAATACAAGGCCTAGTCTGCATCTGTTTATACAGTGCGTACTAATTACGAGTACACCTTAATGCTTTGAAGGTGTGAAAAGTTCACCTGCCCTCATTCTAAATTGATGCCTATCTGCCTCTGGGATGCCATTTATTTAGAGTACCTGGGGAAGCACATACCTCAGTGAGACCCTCGGTTTATCCCTGGTGCCTCAGTGGACATTTCTCTTCTGGCTTCTCAGTCATTTTCCTTTGTCATTGTTCCTTGTCAGCCCCTCCTCCCCCTTAAACAAGGATTTAAAAAACTGCTTCCTTTAGCTAAGCTGTGGCTAGTCTACATGATTGGTGGTTGTAAAACCCTTCTGAGCAGGTGTAGAGCAATGAATAGTCTTTTAACTTCCTTTTTAATTTACATTTTTAACCTCTTCTGCAACAAATGGTGGAATTCCATGTCCACAATCTTCTCAGTCTGTAGCTAATGGTTCTTCCATACTTCCCAGCTGCTTATCATGCGCACAGCTGACAGCCCAGAAGAGCCTTTCCAGTAAGGTGAGCTGAGCTGGCCTTTGAAAGAAGGGAGCGTTGGTAGAATTAGGGATTTGACAAAAGAACAAATGCAGAGGCAGCTGGAAACGTAAGCATTGCCAACCAGGAGTGTGTTTCAGGATATGGGACCATGAATGCATTTAAGAAAAGCGTGCAACAAGTTAATAGACACTCCTGTGCTAAAGCCCCTCTGTGATGGTTTTACACACCTCTGAATTGCTTACTTTTTCAAGGAACACTTCTGGCTCCCATTTTATTTTTGAGGCACTTTGCCCTTGCTCTCCTGCCAAATGCTCTTTGCCTGGCTCACTCATTGATGACGACAGGTTCCTTTCTCTTTGCTTGCTAAATCAGATTCTTTTCAAGGGAGCATTTGGCTTGTATTGAGTTCAAAGGGGCTTGTCCTGATTCTTAGGAGTTTATTTCTCTGCAGTTGGTTGCATATGTCTGAAAGCAGCTTTCTGGAAAGGATTGGCCATCTGCTTCAGGGAAAATCTACTTTCCTCAAGCCAACAAATGGATAATACAAGTAACAAGATACAGTAAACACTGCCTCATCAAACAGTCCAGTGATAGGAGCTCCTTGAAATACAGTGTCGATCCAGTCCATGTTCTCATCTGAGTCTCAAACTAGAGATATCTATATTTCTTGAGAGAAAATAATAGGCTATTTTAAGTACAGGAAATAGGGGGAAAGCTTACAAAAGCTTTCCTGTTAAAAGTTACTTGGAAATTGGCGCTTTGGAGTTAATTGAGTGGTTGGTAGCAGTCTGTAGTTTAGAATTGTAAAGGCAAAAGCACTTAACAGAGCAAATGCTCTTACAAATGTGTTTAAAATTAATGACATGTCAAAACCATCCTTTGGAAAACAGAATAACCCATAAAATGGTCAAACCCCCCCCCCCCCCCCCCCCACACACACACAAAAATGAGCTGGAACCGTTCATTCTCAGAACCTTGCTTGATAGAGTTAAGTCTTCCGAAAATGGCTTGGAGCGAGACTACCGTTGTTCAGCTACAGGGGTGATTCTGGGTTTACACTCTCTTCTGTTCTGTTTCTACACTGGCAGATGAATGAGATGAGGTGCCCTAAACCTGGAGGATGAGGAGAGTTATGATGATAGTTACTAATATAAAGAGCCAATCATGTCCTGAGGCCTTTATTTGAATGACTTGGTTAAGGTTCCAGTGACACTGTCTGTGCTCCTACAGCTGACCCTCAGCGGCTTTAATTAGTGGCCTGACTTCTGTGCTGTATAGTGACTGGTGATTTGCAGGGTGACTTCAGATGTAACGTAGGGTGCTTGCCGCTAGGAAGCCTTCAGATGGAAACACATAGTCCTTACATAGAGGCAGGCATCACTGTGAAATGGGATAATTTGGCAAAATGCAGAAATTCAGAGCTTGTTTTCAGTATCAGCAGGACTTCACTGTTAGGAATCGTTACTGACATGACCTCACCATGTGTTTTGGCGTATAGAGTGACCCATGCTTCCAAACACACTCTAGAAGAAACGAGAGAAGAGATTAAACAGTGATGATTAAAAAAAGACACAAGTCTCCACCTGTCACCATAAGCTTGGCATATGCTTCACTCTTGGCCCACGTGATCTCAGAGGCATCTCTGGCCCAGTTGGGGCTCACTCTTCAGGAAGGTGACACTTGTTTCCTGGTGTCACATGGATATACTTCATTTCGGAGCTTTGAGGACTTTCCATCTTTGATAGAGCCTAAGGAAGTGAAAATGTCTGTAGAGCTCCCAGGAGCAAATGCATGTGGAGACTGTATCACATGCAGGAACAAAGTGCCATGTGACAGTCTAGGGACACACAGTTTGGACAGCTCTCCACCCATGCTGTGTCTGTCTCCTCATTGTCTGTTGTTGGTCCATCTGTGTGACTGTCAGCGTTGTTAAGTGAGGTTACAGCAGGTCACAGATAGATCCCATGACGATGTCATGGGCTGCGAATAACTTTAGAGCCTTCTGCTGTGTGCCCCAGTGTGGTGTAGGGATGAAGAAAGCAAGACCTGTGTGTGGTTTGGGGACTTCCTGTGAGAATGTGCTCTTGGTGACGTTTCCTGAGGGGCACCTGCAGCATAAGGCAGAGTGGGATTTTCCTTTCTTCCTGTCTTACGTGCCACAGGGTTTGTTTTCTGCTTCTTCATCCAGTGCCACCTCCCACCTCCCCAGTCTCCCAGCTCGACTTCCTGGGTCAGCTCTTCTGCTTAACTCTAAGCCATCCCGCCTTCTCAAAAGTGTCCTTCCAACTAGTCTGCTGCTAGGAAAATGCTACTTTTTTAGCCATTGACCCCCATTTATTTTGAGCTCTCCAATGTATTTTGACTAATGATGTTGTTATACATTATGTATTTTTATGTTTCTTTATCCTTTGTGCATTTTATAAACAGAAAAATTACTAGAATCAGCAATAATTTTACTGATATTGCGCCTTTTTACTTATTTTCTTGCCTTCTTTTGTTTTCCAGCCATAAGCATGTGTGCACACACTCAAGCACCTGGCACGCTTCACTCATTTTCTAAGTGACACATGTGAGTTTTCCCCTTGCACTCCCACCACAGATTTCTCCTGGTTTTGAGACAGCCCAGAGGTGATGCAGTTTAATTGAACTGTTAGTGGGGTAGGTAGCAATTTTAAAACTTGTCTTTCAAACTTTAGGCATGGCTTCCTTTGATTTTAGAGAGAGGCCCAGTTGTGCTGTATTTTCCCTTTAGGATTGTCTTCTCTCTACCTTGGTCCTCCCTCCCTTCCCTCCAGCCCCTCCCACGCATCGCAAAACACTACACACTGGGTCAATTATAAACAATGTATGTTTATTTTGCTCATTCTGGTGGCTGAGATACCAGGTGAACTGGATTCTATGATAGCCTTTATGCCTTTTCTAACATGCAGAAGGCATCCATGTGGCAGAGAGAAGGATCACTCCCAGGCATTAAGACACTCATGAAAGCACAACCGTCATGACTTAATCACCTCTTAAGAGCAACCATTGAGTTGTAACATGAGTTTTGGGGGGCGGTGTGCCTTCAAACCTCATTACTTTCAGTGTTAATTTTTCTTTGTGTTTTGACATTGAACAAGATGAAGTGTTTCCTTCAGATAGCCACCAGCCAGAAGCTGTTTGAAACTGACATGTTGAGAACAGTAGCCAGCAACCTCTGATATAAAAGCTATGAAATATTTTATTGCAGGTGGGATAGGACAGTTACGGGTCTGGTTTGACCAAAGAAAGACTTGTTTTAGTTTGAGGAATATTGAGGACGCTCTGCAAGGCTGTTATTTCTGTTACATGGTAGCAGTTACTGGCAAACGTGGAGTCAAGGCCAGGAAGACTGAGATAGAAGGCAAACTTGTATGCTAGAGTTACCCCCTTCCAGTTGTGCCAAGAGTGTGGGCTCCTCCTCTTCCTCATGGAGCATCCCACTTGGAGTGCTTATCCTTGGGAAAGTGTTACTGCTTCTGGGAAAAATTAATTTAAAAAACTATTTTACAATTTTATTACACACACATGGTTACGTGTATATATGAGTGTGTATGCGCTTTGGCATGAGTGCATGGCATTATGTGGAACCAGCTGTCTGTCTGTCTGCCTATCTATAATCTACCTACTTACCTATTTGCACTTTTATAATTCTCCCCCATTACCCTCTCTCTATCCCTCCCAACGAGCCCACTTTTCTTCCTATTTTTGTCTGTGGCCCACTGTATTTAAGTAGGGTTGCCTGCATGAGTGTAGGGTGTGTGTGTGGATAGTCACTTTTCTTTGGGTATGCTCTTGGGATACCAGACCACCCAGTGTGTCTTCTACAGGACTAGGAAGGAGAGGGTCAGCTAAATGCTATTGTTGGGACCCTGGCACTCTGTGCATGAGGAGTTCCTGGCCTGAGAGCATCATTGGTCCTTGATTGTTGATTGTTTGATATGTGGCTCACTGAGTCCTGGGAGCACAAATCTGATTACACTGCTTTCTCCCATGCTCTTGGAGCTCACTGGGGTGAAAACAAAAGGAGCTTCACAAAAAATTGACAACATAGTGTGATGGGAGAGTGACCTGTCAGACCTGTCTGTAAAGGCTTCCATAATACAGGAAAAGTTTTAATAATGGCAAACAATAGGAGTTGGTTGGCCATATATCTTTAAGAAGGATAGATAGTTGGCTAGACAAGGTGGATTGAAAAGAGATTTTAGGCAGCAGATCCTGTGCAAGTACTGGGATCTGAAAACTGCCTGTTTTTCTAAAGAAAGTTGGAACAGCTTTTGTACCTGATAAGGTCTCACAGTGTTGGAGGAGGGAGCTGTCAGGAGACATGATGAAGGCAGGCCAAGCTGTGTGGGTCTTGGGTGCCATGATGAGGAGGTAGACTTGGTTATCTGATGGTAGAATACCACTAGAGAGCTTTCATTAATTTGCCTTGATTTATGGGTTTGGTTAAGATGATCCAATGAAGTGCTGTCCTGCTCACTTCAGGAAATGATAAAGGCCCATTTTTTGAGTTAGGGAATGTGCTAAGTGTTGGTGCCATAGGGCGTTTGTTTCTGATATGACTTACCTGGTCAACAGTGCTGTGTCAAGACCTGAACGGTGAATGGGATGGATGAAGCCTGGGCTTAGGGGCACTGTTTGGGCAGACTTCACTGCCCAGTGCTGAGGAGTATTTCTTATGGACAGTCCACTTCCTGGAGGGTTACAGGTGGAGGAGGCACAGACAGCCTTAAGACAGGACAGGCGGCAGGGTATGTGAGGGCAGTCTTTTTCTAGAGCAGGAGGCTACTGGTGTGCACTTATTCCCAACCCACTCATACCTACACTCAGCTACGAATCTGTCAGGGTCTCTTCTTTGAATACTGAGTTAAGCAGTTATCAGAGTTATGATAAGCATCAATGGCTTATGTTTAATGGATGAAATGAGCACAGGGCTAGACTTACGGTAATAACACAGCAAATACTAAATTACTTTTTAAAAACCCGATCTCAAACAATGTATTTCAAAAGTTGAAAAGCACTTGGTTAGAAGTTTTGTTTCTTTTTGATTTGTCAAGAGTGACTGAGATTTCAGTTCCCTAATTTATAAATTAAGATATTTTATTCATTTGACCTATTAAGAAAAAAAATTATAAGTAAAACAGTAGGCCATGGGTTGTACTGGTAATCTGAAATTAAAGTGTTGTAAGATAATTGGTCTACGTTGTTCAGATGAAGTAAAAAATTGCTTTACTCTGGGGGGAGAGTAGACTGTTGATTTTGAATGTCTTATGTTAAGCTCTACATGAGAGGAGTTGATTTAAGATACCCTAACTTGGTATTACCATTTCTTGGAAATTAAAGAGCCTGGAAATGCATTTCTTGCACATTTAATAAACTGAAATTAGAGCTACAGTGTGACCTTTGGAGGCAGAGTAATCTTGGGCAGAGTGGTGGACCAGAGGTCCAGGTTAGGCTCCCACTTTGTCTCATCTAGTTGTGCTGTGCCTGGCGGACAGCTCCTCTTCTGCATATAATGAGATTAGGTCTCCCCAAACCTTATGGCCAACTTAAAAGTTCACTTACTGTACAATCTGCTTAATAAAACAGAACCCTGTAGAACACCTGTCTTTTATTCTGGTGACTGTGGTTGTGTGGGCTGTAGCTACTGCCAGAAGTACTGAGGCACACATCTTTAGCCCAAGAAAAGATAAAGAATGGTTTCTATTGCAAAGCATATGCATTGTTTAGGTCACACTCTTCAAAGTTAAGAACAGTGTAAGGCATAAGTTCGCCACCTTTATCTTCCTCATTTGAGACATTACCCCAGCAGCACCTTGACCTTACTAGGGTTTTTTTGGTGGTGGTTGTTTTATTTTGAGAATTGGATGGTTTCTTTCAAATGTCAGCAAAACCTTTTATTTAGTTCATAAAATGTTATGCAAATGGAAGTTACGGTATCAGATGCTTTTTAGTGATACAGTGTTTAAATTGGTGTGGCCTAAGCAAGTTTAACAATGGGAGAGGGAATCTAGATAACAAGTAAATTAAAATTAAAGATTTTGAAACATGGTATGTGAGGGACTTCACATAATCCTTACTAAATTGTTGATCTGGAAAACTCTCTTAGAAGTATTGTAAATATAATACCAATAGATTTGTCCTCATAGAGTTTAAAAAATGTTCCCATTGTTTGAACTATGGTACTGCCTCTCAGGGAGGCTGGTGATTGCCCAGGATTGTTTTACTAGTGAAGAGTAAAGGAGAGCTTGAATTAAAGCCAATGTCTTCTGACTTACTGCCTCATTGTTGAGTCTGCCTGAGTTGTTTATTATTTTAGAATGTAGCCCCTTCTAAAAGAAGTATTATCTCTCTTGTAGTCAGCTTCATACAGAAAATGTATTTGTAGACAAATAATCACAATATTTTTTTCTTAAATACTTTGGATTCACTGCAACAAAGTTAATCTTAAACAAGTTTGCCTTGAGTGTTCTTTTAGGATGGCAGGAAATGCCCTGGGCATTGGCAGTCATGACTGTCAGTCTTCATTTCTGGAGAAAAATGACAGTTCAGTTTTCTTGGTCTGTGGTATTGTGGGTTTCTTCAGGAACTATATAACCGGCCGTTCATCAGTGACGCCTATGCTGTTTAGAGGTGACTTCTGAAGGGGACCCACAGATTATTGACAATACTGTTTAATATCTGAACTGATATCTATGGTCCAAATCTACTTGGTGTGCACCGAGGGAGAACCAAAGAGTTTGAGCACAGAAAGAACATGGGCCATTGTCCAAAGTATGCCAGGCTGCTGGGCTGCCATTTAAGCCTCTGGTTCCAAAGCAGCAGCTCTGTGGGAGTTCATATAATGACTGGCCTTGCTGTTGGGTAGCTGTGAAACTCCTGAGCGAACTTGGATCCCGTTCCCTTGCGATGATTCCATTTGCTGACTGGAGCCATACTGCGCCAGGCTTCTTGAGAAACTCTTCAGGCAGTGCTGTGCAGTGGTTGAGATTCTGACAGTACCTTTTAACCTTGCCAAGTAAATTATTCTCTCAGAGCCTTGCTTTCTTCCTTTGGAAAATGGGTATAACATTCACCAGCATTGCTTCAATTATGATGAAGCAACACTTGTATGATATATTTCTTAAACTTTCTCTGAGCTAGAGAGCAAACTGACTCTGTGAACTAGAGTCACTAGTGAGTGTATTAGAGACAAGGAAGGGTAACTGAGTTGAAGTTAAGTTGTAGGACAAAGGCAGGAGGAATGACCATGTTCATTCAAGTTCAAGGCTAGCATGACCCAGAGAGAGGCCCTGTCTTAACAACAACAAAAATGTGTTTGGGTTGAACATGCTGAGTTTGTCTGCTGTGCTGGATTGATAAGTTTACTGTCTCATTCCAGTTCTTTCACACATGGAATTTGCTGTTGCCCGTGAACCCATTTCTGTTGTTCGCATAGAGGGAAGCCGTAGGATCTTTGCTTTTTCCAGATCTTCACCTTAGTGAGTTGAGTGAAAGGTGTGAGCAAGACTTTGAAGCATGTATTTCATGGCTTAGGGCTCAAGTCTCTGTTGCAAAGCTCATATGTTAAGGGATGGTGTTTTGGGGGCAATGTCAGCACATTTGGACATTACACAAAGATCTGGAAACCAAAACCTCTCCTCCTGAAAAAAGTGATTGGTTCCCCTGACTTCTTCCCAAATCTGAATGGACTCTTAGGAGGAACATGTGTCCTTTGTGTATGAGGATTAAAGTGGTATGATGTTTGGAATGAGAAGATCAGAGGTGTGGGAGTCCAGAAATCTGTTGCCAGCTTACTGTTTCATGACTACCTGCCTAAACATGGCAGGCCCCTGAGATAGTATCAATTTCTCTTTGCCCTCGGTGTCCACAGGTGATCTTCAGATTTATGAACCCACAGTGTTGGCAGTAGCTTTGTGTGTCTTAAGCATGTAGGTTTCCTTGCTGAAGTGTCATGGCAAGGGTTCATTTCACTGTGTTAGTCTCTGTGCTTCTGCTGGAGATAGGGGATCCTTGGCTTTTAGAGTCTTTAAGTGGCTTACTAGCTTGTCATGTTGTGAGGGGTCCTTGCTGCTTCATGGGCCTCAGTCTATTACCGATCTTACATGATACATCATCAGATTCTGAATGGGATTATGTCTCTTCATTTCTTGGCTGTGCCTCCAAAGCTTTGCTTATGCTCCTATGACATGATTTCAGACTCTGTGTAATCATGCTTACTCTCCCCAGCTATTCCAATTTCTTGCTGTCACTTTTATAAAATGTGACCCTCAGAAAACCATACAAACTCCACACAAACACAATGAATGCTAGACACACTAAGAATGCTTCAGAACTGTAGTTTTCCTCACAGAGCTCTCCGTGTTACTTTTCAACAGCATCTCCAGTGTTGGCCTTGTACATGTATTGTTCATAAATAGGGCCTCCTGCTATTGATGAACAGCTTACATTTTGAACTCCTAAAGAGTATTTCATATTATCTTTCTCTTTATGGGTTATTCTCTGTTGTTCTGGTCTGTGGAATTTTCATGAAGCTCTGCTCTGTCCTGAGTATTCAGTTCTCTGGTTGTCACCTACTTATCCCCCTCCCCCCCTTTAAAGAATGCTTTATATTCTCTGACAATTTCACAGATGGAAACAGTGCATCTTGATCGTATATACCCCACATTCCCTCATCTCCCTCCAGGAACCCAGCTTCTCCCTTCCACTCATATAGGTACACTCAGCACAGTCCTCTTACCCTTTCATGCTGCCTCCTTTTTTGTTGTTAGTAACCCACTGAATCCCATCTGTGATGCCTGTTGGAACGCGGATTGATCATAGTTGCATAGAGTTCATGGGTGCAAGCATCTTGTCACGTCCAGAAGACAGCAGGTTTCAGCCCTTCTCCCATCCCATGGCTCCTACATTCTTTTAGCACCCCTCCCACAATGTTCTCAGAGTCATAGAGATGGGTTAAATACAAATGCCACATTTAGGACTGAGCGTTTGGTAGACTTGTTGACCAGATATGAGTCTCTACATTAACTGCTGACCCTCCAGGGAGGGGCTCTGGTCTAGGCTGATGGCAGCACTAATCTGTGCTACTTCCTCATTCTTGCTGGTCACACCTGTGAGTTCATCCCAAGTGGTAAATGGAAATGCTTACTGGGCCACAGGCAATTGGAGGCTTTGGGGCAGACCGCCCCTGTTCTGTATTTTGCTGATGGAGAACCCTAACAGTGATTCCAGGCTCTGTTACCCATGTCCTTTTAATGTGTTTACATGTCGCTTGTCTTGGTTTGGTTTGAAGCACTTAGCTTCATTTTCTGATGAATGAACTGCCTTGTATCTTGCAAATTCTGTGTTAGTTTTGATTTCTGGCTACATTAGACTTGTGGTATGAGGTTCACCATGTTCTGTTTAGATTTTGGTTAGTGATTATTTCTACCCCTCCCTTTCCTTCCTTTTCTCTCCCCCCCCTCCCTCCCTCCCCCCCTCCCTCCCTCCCCTCCCCTCCCTCCCCTCCCCTCTCTCCCTTCTTTCTCCCCCCTCCCCCCATTTAGTCTTTATGACTTGCTGGACCAATTAAAGAGGAAATCTTGAAAACTAAGAAAGTGTCCAGTCTTTCCCACAGGAACCACTACAAGCACATACTGAGCTTTCTCAGAAGACTAACTTGAGCATCTGAATGTATTCTGGGAGTTAGCTTTATAAAGTGGCCCCCAGGAAGGCTTCTCTAAGGCACTTTGAGTATGCTCTATGTTGAGAGAGGGTCTTCAAGAAAACAGAAGAAATACAGGTACCGATGGAATGGGTTTAAATTGGAATTTAATTGGAAAGTAGCTGGTAAAAATATGCCTGTAAGAGGATATGCTGCATCAGAAACACTGCTGTCAGTCTGACTGGGAGCTGGAGCCTGCCACACCCTAGCTTGCACTTCCTAACAGAAGTCCCTCATATGTGTTAGTCGATGGCGAGTTGCAAAGGAAGCGCCAGCATGAATATATGAAACCTTCCACTGCTCACCTATCGCACCAAGTCAAACATTTTATTAACCAGTAAAATGGGTCTCAGTTTCCCCTGTGGCTCCTCATGCTCTCTGTCCTTTGCCTTCTCCCTCATGTGCATCCATGCACGGTGCCCACCTCCTCCTCCTCACCATTACTGCAGTCCTACGCTCAAAGGTATTTCCCATTTCCATACATGTTTGAATTTTAATATGTTTTAGTTGCAGTAGATTAACCAAAAATACAGCAGGATTTGCTGTTTCACTTATAACTGCAATTTTACCTGACTCAGATTTGTCTCGTATAAAACTTTCATCATTTGAAAAATAAACTGGGATTTTGCAGCATGGATTATAGTGATTTTACTTTTGTTTTTTCCAAAACAGTACAGGATGAAGGTGTTTGGAATGAAGTCTTTCCC
Organism: Phyllotis vaccarum; assembly: GCA_033318265.1. NCBI lineage: Eukaryota > Metazoa > Chordata > Mammalia > Rodentia > Cricetidae > Phyllotis > Phyllotis vaccarum. The sequence goes on along the minus strand of JARWLC010000012.1, from coordinate 40,736,799 downwards.
ACCCCACCCTACCCTGAAACAAGATACTGTGTGGGTTCTGCCTTACAGTACTCTTAGGCTGGAGCTAGAGATCAAAAGTATAGTGGTATTCAGCTTTGTTAAGTACATAAAGTTTTATGCCTTAAAGGTTAAGTATCCAGTAGAATCTAATATAGGAATTCAGTTATTCCTATAGTAGCCATTACTGAGTCTCACGTGAAGATTTAGTATTTGCACTGTAGAACATAATGTGTAATTTATATTTTAATGCATGTACAATTAAATTTTATATCCAATTGAGAAAATAACTACTTTTACATGTCCTGTAATTGTGGAGTAGCAATCAGTAGTGACTTGCACATATGCGATAAGGTAGGTAGGTCCTGCAGACAATCAAAACCAAACAAATAAAAAGTCTCTGCTCTTATAACACACATCTAGGTAGTGTGTGGGGAAATGCATGTATGTAACTCTGACTTCAAGATTAAGTTAAGGGAGTAAAGGATGTACCAGGAACCGTAGTGTGCTTTGTAGTTTGTAGGTCATGGAACTTGTCACGTTTATACACCTGGCTTAGAGCAAACAGATCTCAGACAATTGATGACACGTGCCTATGATACCTTTCTTGGGTTTGTGACTCTTTCTAGGATTTGAATAATTTTGAAACCATCAGCAGGAATTTTAAAAAATTGAGACATTTAAGATCGGGTAATTAGTTCTCTGCGAACAGCTTTCATGCTATTTAAATCTAGATGGGGGCAGGGACATTCAGGATTCTGGTTGCCAAAGCCACACTGTTTAAAAAATAATACTAGAATGTAAAAAATGGTGTGCAGTTTCTGCACTGTAACGTGTGATCAGTTCTTTCCTGTGACATAGAGCAGACAGCCATTGTAAATGGGAAAATTGGAATTCACATGAAGCTAGTAGTCTTAGCCCTTTACTCCCAGCCCTATGCTTCATCACATAGAAATCAGAGAAAAAAGAGCTAGGAAAGGAACAGTTGCTTGTCTTCAGCATCAAGAAGCAGGTTTGAAAAGAGAATTTCATGAATGAAGGTAGAAGTGAAAACATTTGTGCAAACAAGATTCTGGAGTCATAAAATCTTATAGGTACTTGGGTTCTTCGCATGGGGTTGCAAACTTTCGGACTGTGTAGATTTATTTATTTGTTTATTTATTTATTTATTTTTAATATATCTCAGTTCTTAGTTTCCAATCTTGTGAGCTTCTGGATAATTGATATTGTCAGTGAGGAAATTAAATTATGTAGAAATTCAGTCCCTGAAGTAGAGTTTCGAGTGTCTTTTCCCAGATAGTCTAACTAGGCTTGTTTGCTGGGAGGTGAATTAGGAGGCCTCTTCCTATTCTCTTTAACATCTACTCTGGAAGGTTTTAAAATGGGCTAGATTTTTGTTTGTTTGTTTGTTTAATGCTACAGGAAAATTTTGTGTTCCTCTTGAGGCCAGTGGAAAACTTAAAGTGCTGGTCTGCTCTCATAGTCTCTAGGTCCTCTATCTGTGGCCGCCTCTTTCCTCATGGTTCAGATTGGTGATGGTCGGCAAGCCTTGCTGTAGAGCATGGCAGACAGGCCCTTGTTAGTGCTGTTTTCCTCAGAAGCTGGGAGAAGGGGAGAGAATGTAAAAGAAGGAATCTAAGACAGAAGAGGGAAGGATTCTCACTACCTCCTTTAGGGAAGCTTCTTCACAGCTGGGTCCATGTCTTTTCCAAACCATGCCTAAGATCTCATTCACCTAGGGTGGTTGCCTCTTGCCCAAACAGATCCTAGGACCCTGTCCTCAATTGTAATGTTTTTACTAGTCTGAGTTCTAAGGTTATGGTTAATGCTTGAGTTATGTAGGTGATTTTGAGGCTCAGATTTGAGAACTGTGGCTTATGTGCCTCGTCCTAAACTTTGGAGTTTGGTGTTAAATCAGAGAAATCAACACCGGTATTGAAAATGGCGGCACTTTTGTGACTGAAAGGACCGTAGGTATTGGGGATCCTGGAAATGACAGCCATTGCTTTGTGAGAACAGGTGGACCCCATGGTATCCACCCTGCCGTGGGTGGTTTTTGTAATATTCTATTTAAGATATGTTAGCTTTGTCCTCTATATTTATTATTATTTAACTGATGGAAACCTATGCTTTAAGGAGGGAGTTAATGAAAAAGACATGTTGTAGATACCAAAGTGGATATTTAAAGTTTTGCATTTTTGTTTATGTGGGTCATCTAGTAGAGCATTTCCTTAGTTTCTTGGCTCTTAACCTTCAACGAAACAACTTGAGCACACTGATGGCATTTCTCTCTACACTTTTTCCTACCTCCACCACTAACCTAGCCTCAGGGGCAAGGGATAAAGGGGTGGCATCTCAGCTGAGGCTTTGTCAGATGGGAGAGGCACATTCAGTCCAGAGACGGGTGGTTTCTGTCGTTGGGAGGAGCTCTAAATAGAGCTTTTTCAGAGCCAGCAGGCCTCCCATTCCATGGGGCCAAAGTATAGGCCAATGAATCACAAGAACAGGAGGACAGAGTAAGCTTTAAACTCACTTCTGGTGGGGCTTTATTCTCTGTCTTAGGTTCTATAGGAAACTGTGTTTAGTATTTAAAACAGTACTTTATAGCGATAATGCCACCACTTAAAAGATTAAAATCTTTTGGGTCATAGTTCAAACCTTAAAATGTGTATGTTGAGTTATTCATACCACTCAAGGAAGCTGCTTTCAGTGGCTTTTCCTTGACATCTGTGTGGCTATGAGATCTCATCATTGGGACCACGGTGAAATATCAATGATAACCTCGTCATTCAGGGGACAGGCTGAGCACCTTAGGGACCTCTGTATCTTGGTGTGTTTGAGGCGTCTTCCCTTAACAGAATTTCTTTCCTCCATCCCTTCCTATCCTTATCTAAACACTCAGGTTCTTTGAATCGCACACCTGAAGATGTGTCATTGTGTGTGGTACTGTAGGAAACACCTGCCTAACTTTATGAGCTCATATTCAAAATAGTGGTTTGCTCTTCTCAGCAACCAACTGACACTATGCTTCACTGTCTTTTAATACATGGGTACTCCGAAGCATGGATATCTACAGTATCTACTTGTTTGTCAATATGTTGTACATAAATGTGAAACCAGGAGTTTCATAGGGACCCAGCATAGTAATTCCTAAGAAATATCAAAAGAAGGGTGAAACTTAGTTAAAAGGACTAGTTCAACCTTATTCCTTGTTCATTTAAAAATTATTTTAGATTTATGTGTTTTATTTCAGGCATATGTATGTTTTGCCTAAATGTTTGTGTGTGCACCACCTACATGGTTGGTGTTTGTATAGCCAGGAGAGGGTACTGGGTCCTCTTGAACTAAGATTGTGGATGGATATGAGCTGCTGTGTGGGTTCTGGAATTGAAGTGGGTCCTGTGCAAGAGCAGTTAATACTGTTTAACTGCTGAGCCATCTCTCTTAAAAACTTTCCAGGAATATATTAAAAGACACAGGATGGCATGATGGATGGCCCAGCAGGAGAAGACACCTGCCACCAGGTCTGATTGGCCCAAGTTGTGTCCCCAGGATCCATGTGGTTGACCGAGAAAACCAGTTTTCTCAAGTTGTCTTCTGACTGCCACATGTGTGTCATGGCACGCGCGTGCGTGCGCACACACACACACACACACACACACACACACACACACCTAACATGAGGTTTTTGGCGTTTAACACACATAATACAAATGTAAAAATTTGAAAAGATTTATGCATTTCTTTTATGTGGATGTGTGGGTGCCTAAGTATATGTAAGTGCACCATAGGTATCTAAGAGCTTGTAAAGTCAGAAGAGGGCATCACATCCCTGGAATTGGGGTTACAGGCAGCTGTGAGCCTGTATGTGAGTGTTAGGAGCCAAACCTACATCTCCTTTCAGGGCATCAGTGCTCTTAACCACTAGGCCACATTAAAAAAATACATAAAATAAAAATTTTAAATAAAACACTTACAAAGTAGCAAGCGTGAAAGACCATTAGAAAATTGGGCAAAGGGCATGATAGGAAAGTGTATAAAGAAACACAAACGGCTCCTTAGATGTGTAAAAAAAAAATGCCAATCTCTGTTCATAATATGAACTATATACATTAAAGTACTGAAATCTGTTTTCTAAAATTAGTTAAAAAAAAAAAAATCTTGGTAACAATGGCTGACCAAAAGGTCTGCAATCTAGTGACAAAAAAGGAAAGCACATAACAAAATGCTGAGCTCAGCATGAGAGAATGTGCATCTTGGGTACCACTGCGGGGAGCTTTAGTGAAAGCATCCTGCACATACTTAAAACCACAATGCATTGTTGGCTTGGATCCCGTGATTTTCCACTTAGGTGTTTTTATATTAAAGACAGTCTCTGTAGTCTGGGCGGACCTTATACTTGCCTTCCAGCTCTGGAGCCTAGGCTGCCCTTGAACCCCACTCTCCTGCATCTGTCCCTCCTGTCATCCCAAGTGGATTTTGTTTTGTAGAGACTTTCATGATAGCAGTAAGCAAAAATGATTAGAAATAACCTAGAAATAAGCTTCTATATAGAGGTTGGAAAAACGTAAAATACCAGGGAGGCAAATTAGCCATGGTTTAGTGAAGAAAAGGATGAAAATCGGTTTGAATATATTTTGGTGTCCTCACCCCAATACTGGGTCAATACAAAGAGAAATAGTGGTAGTTTATCCTGCGTGAAAACAAACAGCCAGAGATGGGGCTGCAGGGAGCTGCTGTCAGTGTATCTGTATTTTGGATCTTTGAAGCGACTCTTAAAAAAAAGTTTCTAAAATATAAGCCACAAAGGGTCTTGGGTCTTGAAAATACTAAGATATTTAGTGCTGCAGTGTGGAGTGCCCACCCATAGTCTGCTTGAGGCCCTGGTTCAGTTCTCAGCATCATTTAAAAAAAAAAAAAAAAAGCGTAAAAATTAATAAATGTTTGTGTACTTGAAATTTTTTGAAAGTGAAATTTGGGCAGTTTAGTTAGGTGGGGAGTGTGTGTGTTTAAATAAATTCTGTCTTCTTCAATAAGTATTAAAAGCCAATCAGTTGTGATTTGGTGGAGACTAAGTTGCAAGGTATGTTTGAATTTGGACCCAGAAAAGAAGGGGTTAAAAGTGCGGTGCAGGTAAGAAAGGGTTAAGGGCATTATGCAAGCTGTTAAGTAAAAAGGAAGTGCATTACAAAATGCTGAGCTCAGGAGTCTGGCTGCCAGCCAAGCCTTTGCTCCCTCACTACAGCTGAGGGCTTTCGAAGCTTCCCACCACTGGGTTAGTCTGAACTGTTTAGGAATGCGGCCGCGGTCGCCAGCTGACGTCAGAGTCACCGGCTCTGCCCGGGGCGGGAGCAGTACACAGACTCTGCTTGTTGGGGTGGGCGGGGCAGGGCGGGACCTTTATGTGACTGACAGCAAGTGGGTGGGGTCGCGTTGTGTGGTGGAGAGGGCCACAGAAGCCTGGAGCCAGCAGATTTGGTGATAACACTAAGATTATCGATAATGATACTTTATAATAAGGCCAACAACTTTTCTTTTTGTTAGAGTTCTGCTTCTGCTTAATAATTTTAAGCAAAACAAAAAAAATAACATCAACTTGCAAATTTCAAAGGTTATTTTTTTTTTTTTTTTGAGGAAAAGAGAAACTAATTTTTTTTTTTTTTTTGGCCAATTTTTCAGATGAGGGAATGAGAAGATATTTTGTTGGATAGTGTGGTGCTTGACCTTTGTTACTAAAATCCGCTTTTATATTTGATTTGGCACATGGAAGCAATCTTAAGTTCTGAGTGCAGTTTTGTAAAGCAGAGATCAAAAAGTTGGGAAATTATGTGGAAAAGAGCCAAAGTTGAATATATCTATATGAAAACAACCCTGGGTATGATAGCTCTGGGTTATTGGGGCTGGCATTTTAGTCTTTAAAGAAAAAACGTTGGCTTTAACCTCAAAGGCATCTCATTATATGTAGGGCTGTTTTTCCATATCCGTTCTGTTTCATGATGGCTACTGTTCAGCACGCTTATTTTTCTTAACTTAATAGTCATAGCTGAGAGTTTTGTTAGCTCTCTGGTTCTTTGTTAATGTGAGTCAGAATCATGAATGAATTTATTAGCTATTTGTGAAAGGGGTTTAGGTAGCGGGAGGTGAGATAATGGCTATAGTACAATACTAGTTTGCAAATTGTGAGAAGGGGCCACTGAGCTTTTCTGGAAACCTAAATGACTTGACCAGGTCATCAAAGAAAGACTATATTGACTGGCTACTGAAGTTACCTCAGGAAGTTCATTTTAATTGACTGGCTTTGCCTGCTCCAAAGACTCCCAGTTTATAAAAGCCATAGTACTAAGACATCTTCAGTGTGATCCTGATCATTCTCTTAGATTGTCAAGGCTTTCACTCATCATGTAAGTCATTAGGATTTACTTATATGAAGGAAGTCCACAGACCAAGAAGAAACTTAACCTTTGGCAATGGCAACATACTCAGTCATAAATTACCCAAATGCTTAATTGCTCAGTATTAAACTAACAGAATTTAATGGTCTTCTGAGAATTTTATAATAGTATTGTAATAATTGGTATATTTTCTTTCAAAGCACGCATACATGTTTGCGCTTGTGCCTTCATGTGTGTGTGTGTGTGTGTTTTACGGCTTATTTTTAGATCAAGTACACGGACTACTATGTAACAGTATGAGATAAGAACTGTCATTGGCCCTACGAGTTTCTGGACCTCTTTCTCACTTGCACATCATGAGTTGCTTAAAACTCATCTTTTGATATCTTCTCTTGGATGGAGCAGAGTTGTTATGTGTGTGTGCTACATTCTATCCCAGAAGGAAGAATTAGGTCTTTAAAACTTTTTTTTTTTTTTTTTTTTTTTTTACACCAACTGAGACCATGAGGACAAAAAGCCTTCATAAAATATTTACTAGTGAAAGGTAATGAGAGCTTGAGTTATTCAAGACAACCTTGTCAGGGTTGGGATACCAGCAGTCCGATTTTATTGTCAAAACAAAATCGCAAGTTATTATCTAAGTTTTACAGGTAGGGTGGGTAAAGTGCGGTGGTCTGGGATTCACTATTGTTTCCACAAGAGACTGCAAAACAAAAGGCATTCATAGATTGCTCAAGTAATCCAGACTGCAAAGGAATAAGGAGGAGGAATGTGAAGTGTTAGTTCTCATCTTGTTTTTCCTCATTCGCTGAGACCTGTTCAAGACAGTGAGTCATGTCCAGTAACCCTTGGGATTCCCTGCTGTATTATTAGTTAGGGTTCTCTAGAGGAACAGGGCCAGCTGACTGAGTATTAATGCAACAGGATTTACTAGATTGGCCTACAGCATATGTATTTGGTAATCCAATGGTGATTGTTTGTACACTGGAAAACAGAACTGGATAGCTGTACAGTCCACGAGGCTGGATGTCTGAGAAGATCTAATGTAGCACTGATGGCCTGAAGAATTTCTGATCTTTAGTCCATGTTGGAAGTCTGAAGAGCTGGATTCTGACGTCATTGAAGGATGCCGGCAGGAGTGACAGCTGCAACAGAGTAGATGTACTTAACAGCAAGCAGAGGCAAAGCAAACAGGCACAAAAGCACTAGTTTCTCCACTGGCCTTACATCTGGGCTGCATGGGGAAGGTGCGTCCATTCATGGGGAGGGTACTCCCCTCAGTTAATCCTTCTGAGAAGCACTCCCGCAGATCCCCAGAGATGATGTGTTTCTTAGTTGACTCTAGATCCAACCAGTTGACAACCAAGGTGATCACACCTGCTGTTGAAGATTCTCTTGATGGAGGTCATCATTTCTACCTGAAAACCACGAGGCTTCGTACATATTTTAATAAGAATTTTAGAAATCCAAGAAGTAGTTTCCAGGCACCCTCGCATCAAATACTCTGCTGCTTTTGATCTTCTTCCTAGCTGATGATATGCCTGTCAGAGCATGCGTAACCCTGATTCCTAGGGGTGTGATAGCATCCTTTTCATGGGTTCTCTCAAGTGATGAGTGACTAGCAGGTGAGTATTTTTTAGGCAAGTGATTAGAACCTCATTGCTCATGAGATACAAATCATGCATTTGATTCCTGGAGTTCCATCCCTGTGGGATTGACTTACAGGAGTGTTCCCCTCTTCTAGACTCATGTAACCTGTATACATTTGCCAGCCACCTTGTCAGCTATTGTATATGTATATAATATATATGCTTAGACAACCCTGGCTTTTATGTGAGTGCTGAACTCTGAACTCAGGTTCTCTTGCTAATTCAGCAAACACTCTTACCTACTGAGCCACTTCACCAGCTCCTAGTTATTTACTTATCTACTGTTTTTATTTCTATTTTGAGGCAGGATCCCTCTCTAATATACAACCCTAGGCTGGTCTGGAACTCAGTCTTTATGTCTAGTCTCCCCAGTGCTGGAGTTATAGGCTTGTGTACCAACACGCTGAGCTAGGACTTTCAGTTTTAAATAAATACTATAAATACATGGATATCTTTTTAATACCTAAACTACTGGTACACATTTTGGAGAATGGATTGACTGAAGCAGATCATACACAATTAATTGGTTTTTCTACATAAGTTACTATGTGCGTGAATATGCATATATAAAGAGAGAGTGACTAATTGTAATTAGGAAGCCCCAACAAGGACCTGAAAAATACTGGAGATATCACAAAATGGTAGTTTTAGAATTGGAAGATACCTGAGGAGTAATTTAAGCATCCCATCAATACACAATGAATAAGCTGAGGCAGTGAAGTGACTCTCAGAGCTTGAGCTGTCTGAGGAATCAGAACCCAGTCTGGGCTTTGATCTCTGCCCACCCAGCCCTGTCACTAGCACTAGAGAGGCACCTGGAGGGTGGACTATACTAAAGCAATGGCAAGTGATTCCTGCATTCGTTCATGGAATTCAGAAAACCTTCCCAAGGGTTTAGAACAGCTCAACAATTTTAACAGAGAAGGATTTTTTGTAAAACCCTATCATTTTTATTTAAGGGAACTCTAGTGCCTGGCCAGGTGAATAAAGGAGAAGACAGAAGCATGTTTTCCCGGGATGCAGTGTGGACGCCCTTCTGTAGGGACAGAAAAGAGGGGCATGTCTGAAGATGCTTCCTCAATTTTTTTAAAGCACAGATACACTGTTAACTTTTTTCCTAAAAGTAGCTTGCTTCTTAGATCTGTTGGCCTGGGTTTGTACTCCATTGGAGATACTTCCCTGGTAGGGTGAATTTTCTACCAAGAAAGCCACTGTGGCCTGTGGGATCAAATTGACTTTTCCCTGTCAGCAACAGGTCTTGGCTTCTACAGTCACTCATTGGATTTAGCTGCCCAGAGGAGTTTACAAAGATCACAAGATAATTCTCCTGTTATCTCGCTGGTTGTGTTACTGTTGATGGTATCGCATCCATTCCAGTTCCACAAACCTACAGAGTAAACCAGTGCTGTTTCTGGGCTCAGGATTAAGTGGACACTCCTTTTTATTTGTGCTCACAAATACATTGCAACAATTAGATGTTAAGATTAAGCTTTGTTTCTAGGCTTCCAGGTATAGAATTGCATTATGCAACAAAACACTACCTACTTGCGACTATTTCAACTTAAATTAATTTAGTTAAATAACATTAAATATTCTGTTTCTTGGTTTTGGATTTTGGGTGGCTAATATATTTAATAACTTATGGAACATTTCATCATTGGCGAGATGTCTGCTAGACAAGAACCACATTTCTTTTCCACCAGTGCAAGTCCTTCTGCTGGATATTTTATCTTGACAGATATAGCTCTTAAGACAGTGATAGTGTGTAGCCCTTACCTTCTGGTTGCATTAAAAGAGATCACATAACCAGTAATGAAGTGGTCTAGGCTGGTGTTACATGTATGTTAGAAGTAGCCATGGAAATTACGCTTGAGTCCGAGCTGAAACCCGACTCTGGTGCTTACCTGAAATATACACAAACCGGAGCTGATTCTTCGTGTTTCTGTTTTAGTTTCTTCACATGAAAAATAATAAGAGTAGGGTGCCATGTGAATTAGAAAAGGCTGTATTTATTTATTTATTTAGGTTTCTGGAGACAGTTTCCTTGTGTAGCCTTGGCTGTCCCGGAAGATCTCTGTAGATCATGCTAGTCTGGAACTCAAACATCTGCCTGCCTCTGCCTCCTCCAGAGTGTTGGGATTAAAGGTGTGCGCTACTACCACCCATCTGGAAAATGCTTTATAAATTGTATTCTTTGTGGCCATTGTATAAACGACAAACACTAGGATTTTTAATCTGTAACAGTAACTTTTAAAATTATTTCATCTTTGCTTGGAAGGTATCCTGTACAAATTGTTAAAAAAAAAAAAAAAAAAGAGTTGGAAAATACTAAGCAAAAATCCTAGCATGCTTTGGGGATGAGTCAAATGATGGTATGAGATTGAGTTATAGATTAGGTAAAATCCTTAGACACTTAGGATATATCTGAAAATTTTAACAATGTAACAGACTTAATCATTTATTTCTAGACCAGTAATTGATAAATTTCACTACAGATCAACCACACTGTCGCTTTCAACTCTAGGGTTTCTAGTGGTTTACCAAAATCAGTAGCTTTTTTTCTGGTCTGATTTGGGACTCATGAGATAGTGGTGACAGAGGTTGCATTTGTGCTAGATTTTTTGTGCTAAAGGACTTGAGGCAGCTGCAGGTGGTAAAGGGTGTAATCAGCAGGACCCCTTGCTGGAGACCAGACAGCACTATCCAGATGGTGAGCTTTGCTTCATGTATTTCATTCCTGCATTCCATTGTTGGTGGATGGTTTTCTGTGCATCCAGAACTGCATAAATCGTATAAGCCAATGAGCCCTGCGCCAAGAATCATAAAATGAAAGCAAGAATGTTGGGAACAAAGCATTTCACGTTTAAAAGTGAGGCATTTTGTTCTCATTAACAGGTCTAGAGACTGACAGAGTGTGTTCCCAGGAAGACTGCTGGTGTAGGCTGTGGGTTTCATCTGTAGTGTTGTAGACAGACAAACACACGGTTAAAGAATTGCCTTAGTGCCAAATGTAGCCTCCTGTAGGCGGCTTTACCTTTTCTCCATATCAGAGATGCCCCTCACCTTATTTCCTAAGTAGGTTTTTGTTTTGTTTTGTTTTAGTAGATTTCTTAGCTCCGCCCTCCAAAGCGTCTATCACCTGTGTTAATGACCAGGCAAGATCTGAAGGTGCACGGGCACCAGTACTCGTGAGTGCTGCTCATGAAGGACAAGGATTGCAAAGAGGAACGGGGAATAAACCTTGCTGTGCTGTCTCTACTGACACACTTAGGGTGGTAGATAGAATTGGATGGACTCCCGCTTTCTAACAATGAGAGGACCTGCTTATGTATGTGTGCTAAGGCTAGCTAAGTACTCAGCAGTGATGAGTTCATGCTGACTAAAGTATAAGGAAGCATACTTTATTAGGTTTTAAAGAATAACTCCCTGAAAATGGCCATTGTATTTACTGAGGACTTAAGACAATGGCAGGAGAAAGTAAAATTTAAGAGACTGTCTCCTAAGGTTAGTGAGGGAAAAGAAGCCAGGTCTGAGACCCAGGCCATGCCTGTGTAAAGCAGATCCTTATAAAGACAGTCTGGGCCTTTACCCCAGCTGTTTGAAGGCTTATTGTGGCTTACTGCTCCAAGTTTAGGCTTTCTCCTAGTGGTTTCTCAGGATCTGCAACCCTCTCTGCTGACCTGGTGCCAATCAGTTGCCCATCCATGCAGGAGAGTCACTCTTGGGGAAACAGTATAATACTTTGGCTTAAGAATTGGAGTTCTCAGAGTTGGAGAGGTAGCCCAGGACTTAAGAGCTCATATTGCTCTCACAGAGGACCTGGACTTGGTTTCTAGCACCCAGGTTGAGTAGGTTACAACCCATATCTGTGACTCCAGTTCCAGGAGAGATCCAATGCCTCTGGTTATTGTAGGCCTCTACATTGGGTGAATGTTACCCCTCTTTCCCAATACACATTGAAAACGATGATAGAATTTGTGTCTTTGAACTACTATTAAGGTATTCATTATAGCTACCAAATTGTTGCAAAATGTTGCAAAAAATTATTTTTTTAAGATTCAGTGGGTGTAGGTGTACCTGGAGGTCAGAAGACAGCCTGTGAGAGCTGGTGTTCTTGCACCTGTGAGTCTCAGGTGTTGCACCCAGGCTGACTGTCTCATCGTGCCCAGATACTTTTAAAGTCGTAATCATTTCCGGCTTACAGAAGTCGTGACGGTGAAGACATTTCACTCCTAACAACATTGATTTCTCTCCATCACCTCCTAACTTGCTGTTGCCCTAGATGAGCACATAGCAAACACACTTAACACACAACTATTTTTTAAAATCATCAGAAAGTGCATTCTCTATGAATTTTTCTCTTAGAAAACCAGTGACAGAATAGTTCAGTAAATTTAACATTGACAAGTTTTAAATAATCCACTGCCATATTCCATTTTTGTCAGCTGATCCAATAATACTCTCTGTAGGAGGTCTTTTCACCCCCAGTAAGGGGTCAGACATGGCATTGATTCCCATGTCACTTTAGCTTCCTTTATTTTGGAATATTGCCAGACTTTTACCTTTGGCAACACTTAACATTTTAACGAATAGAATACTTTACCCCCTTTAAAAGGAATGTTCCTTATTCAGGTTTCAATGGTGTTTTCTTAGGTTAAATTGAGATTATATTTTTCCTAATTCTACATCAGTAATTTATCCTTCTCTGGGCATCACAGTTGATGAATAAGAAGTCTGCCTGCCCCTTGTTGACAGTGCTAATTGTGATCATTAGTCAAAATGTTTTCCAATTGCTTCACTAATTGGGTATTATTTTTTCTCTTGGAACTAATAAGGAACCTTTGGGGGGATATTTGAGCCCACAGAAATCTTGCTTCTTGTCAGAATTTCCCTCAAGACTTGGCCTCTATTGCAGATGCATGCCCAATCTTATTTTTACTAAAATGACTACAAAATAATTTAACTGCCTGCTTCTGGATTTTGTTTTATATGTAGTCTATTGTGTTTATTTCTGACTCATCAAACACTGAGTTTTAATACAATTTTTACAAATTCTCAAACTAACATTTAATTTTTTTTAACTCCATCTATAAAGGAGATTTTAAGGTTCCCACCACTTCATGCTGAGAACCCCTAATCCAATATGTGGCTTCATTTGTTCCTGCATAACTTGATACTGGCTCCTTGACACATTACCCACTGGATTTCAGCATTTACCGTGTGTTTTAGGAATGGAGATCATGGAGGACTTTATGTCTATAATGAGCAGCACCTAGTGGTGTTATCATTTAGTCAGGAATTGTCATTTTAGTTACACAGAAGATAGACACATGTTTTGGCTCATTTTAAATGCCATCCCTTTCCAGAGAAAGCAGTCTGAGACAGGAGTCAGCTGGCCTCATTCATTTCTTCTCAGTGAAGTTGGTGCTGTGGCTGTCTTAATTTTTTTTCTTTCGGAGACAGTGTCTTGCCCTGCAGCCCTGGCTGTTCTAGAACTTTCAGTGACTCTCTTGCCTTTGCCTCTGCCTCTCCACTGCTGGGATAATGAGCATGCTGGAGCATGAGTGGCTTTGTTTGTTTATTTACTGTTGAATTTTTTAAAATTACAAAGGTGTGAGAAACACTTGAAAGGTTAGAAAGCATGCTCACGTTTCGTTGGAGATTCATAATGTGTTTGTTTTCACTTTTTTGATTTTAATTTTTTTCTTATCTTTTCTGACATTGTGGGCAGTTCTTTACTATGTTGCATGGTTACTTAGTCATGAAGAGGAAGAAAGGAAACGTTGTCAATTGTTTACTGTAGTCTATTGCAAAACTCTCAGTCTACACATTTGTGGGTCTACTACATGTTCATTATATTGCTTGAAACATTAGGAAAACCTCAATTAAATTTGTTTATATGTGAGAGGAATGATAGAAGTTGAGTTTCTGACATATTGAATGCCTGCACGTCTGTGGAGATTTTCCCAAAGGCCTTGTCACAGAGAATATGATGGGATTTTTTTGCTTTTGACAAATTTCACATGACTGTGTTGCAATTGGTCCTTTCTGGGGGGCTAAATTGACAGAAATTGGAGTTCTAGGTTTTGGGGGGGGGTTTGTTGTTGTTGTTTTCAGGCATTGAAAACTGTGGTGGATATTTGCACTAAGAAAATATAAACAGGAAAAGAGAAAGAAGCTGCAAATAGGTGGGGCCAGGATCACAGGGCCTCCCGTCTCCCTGGAGAATAGAGCAAATGTTAGTTTTCCTCTGTTTTATTGACAGTGCTAGAGTTGAGCACAGGATGCTCAGCCAGAGAACTTTATTTAAATTTATTTAAGATGGAAAGTGAGGCCTAATATAAAGAACAGCATTAGAAATGGGGAAAAAAATAGGCAATACATAAGAAAGAGTTTGGGAGAAGACTTGGCTAGATCTGCTGTAGCCACAAGAGAAATGAAGGCTGACGTGGTCTAGAAATGGTGCTTTCTTTGGCAGGAGATAAAGCCAGCCATGTGCCATTCAGCTCCGAGGTGTTTAAAGTAGGATGCTTGGTGAGTACAAATAGATATTTTCTGTCTCTGTGGTTCTCAACCTTCCTAATGCTATGACCCTTTACTACAGTTACTCATGTTGTGGTGAGCCGACCCCCAAAACCATAGAATTATTTAGTGGCTCCTTCATAACTGCAGTTTTGCTACTGTTAGGAATCATAATGTAAATATCTGCTATCACATACAGGATATTTGATGCGACCCCTGTGGGAGTTGTGACCCATAGGTTGAGAGCCACTGGTCTATATGGTGGTAGCTGGAAAAGACTTGATTAGGGAAGACAGGTAGCCAAAAGAAAACAGGAATGAAGGTACAGAGTTGAGGTTCAGCTGTGTGCATGGGGTGATAACGGTGGTGCTCTGTGGGTCTTGGGGAAAGTAGGGGATAGAGGTTTATTGTCTAGGGAAAGGAAGCCATAAGTGTCGAGGACTCTTGGGTAGGACACTGGGCCCTAATCACCTAATCATTTGTGTGGCTGAGGACTTGCTTCCTGGAGTAGAGCTACAGAGAGGGCAAGCAGATTTCAGGGTCATGTGAGGTGTTCAGGCCTTGTGACAGTACAGTGCCGGATACTGCAGAGGTATATAGTAAGGAGAGTGAGGCCCAAGAAGAGCTTTCTACTGTCAAGTCAGTAGTGAATCGAGAGACCCCTGGTCATGGAGTACAGGATAGAAAGAATGTGGATTGCAAGGGGTTGAGCAGGGAGGCGAGGCGGTGGGAAGTGACTTGAGAAAACTGCAGAATTGAGAGGCGTGATTTTAGGTGCTGACTATGTGACAGCACACTTTTAGAGGAGTGATTGTATGAAGTAAACATGGAGCTTAGAGTTTATATCGCTTAATCATAACACTAAATTTATGGGGTGCCATATGATACTGCAAAACATGTGTACTCTAATGTTCAAATCAGAATGACAACATCTCTCTCTCAAATATGTCTTATGGTGAAAATATTCATAATTTTTCTAGTGCTTTAAAATACACAGTTTGTCAAACAACTCTTCGGGAGCATTTCTTTATTTGAGTACATTGTGCCGTAGCACACAAGAGTTTCTTAGGCCTAGCTAACCATACCTGGGAGCCAGTGGTCAGCAGCCTCTTCCTTTGCCATCCCTTCTCTCTATTCTGGTAAGCTCTGTTGTGTAGATGGAAGTTTCTCTTTGTCCCGCAGCTACTTGGTCCCAAATAAACACACAGAGGTCTATATTAATTACAAATTGTTTTGTCTATGGCTCAGGCTCATTAGTAACTAGCTTTAGCTTTTTAATCTTTCATTAATCCATTTCTATTAATTTATGTTTCCCCATGTGTCTCGTGCCTTACCTGTGTTCCATTACATCTTGCTTCCCTGGCAGCTCACAGCATCTGCTCTGACCCTGCCTGTCTCTCTTGGGTTTCCTGACTGGCTGTATCCTGTTATTGAGATAGGCCAGAGCACCTTCCTTATTAACCATTGGTAGCAACACATATTCCCAGTGTACAGAAAGACCGTCCCACAGCACTGTTGTACTCTCAGCTTTTGTTGGGTCACTGTTGTAGATGTCACAGTGAATGAGATGGTGCAGCATTTGTTCTGTGTCCAGCTTATAATGGCATCCAGTTGTTGTCATGCTCCCGCTCATGACAGGATTTTATCCTTTTAAAAGTAAGAGTACTCTCTAGAGTATATGTCCCATTATTTCTTTAGCTCTTTACTATGATGGACACTTTGTGGTTTTCATTTCTTGGCTATTGTGATGTGTTGAACAAATAAATGCATGTCTCTTCAACCTGTACATTTCATTCGGAGCTTATTTATTTTATATGATTGGTATTGGGTGTTGGGGCCCCTAGAACTGGTGTTACAGACAGTTATGAGCTGCCATGTTCATGATGGGAACTGAACCCAGGTCCTCTGGAAGAGTAGTCAGTGCTCCTAACCACTGAGCCATCACTCAAGCCCCTTGGAGCTGATATTTTGTGATTTTCCTTATTGCAAAAATTTCTCTCTATTTTGAGCCATTAGGAAGATTTTCATTCTCTACTATGTATTATGTGTGTCTGTGTATGATGTATATGCATGTGCACACATTTGAGGTACACATGGTTCAGAGCTCAGAGGCTTATGTCCAGGGCCTTTTTAGATCACTGTCCACTTTATATATTGTGACAGTGTCTTAATTTGAACCCAGAGCCCGCCAATTCTGCTAGACTAGCTCTGTAGTTTGTTCTGAGGCTCTTCCTTCCACATGCTAAATTACAGGTGGGTTATCACTCCTGTGGGTATTTACATAGGTGCAGAGCTCTAGTCCTGCTTATGCAGCAAACACTTTTCTATCCATGATATATCTCCCTAGGACCTGCCCTTATTTTTAATTATCTATTTAATATTAAGTCTTTAATTTTCCAAAATTTTATTTTTTATTTTAAGGGTCACACTCTATAGTCCAGGCTGTGCTGGAACTTACTTTATCCTAGGATGTTCATGGCCATTGACCTGAGTCAGGTCTGAACCATCATGCCTGGTTTTTTTTACAATATAGAAGATATTTATGCTATGTCCAGTATTTATCTGTAAAGTAAAAATGACTTTCCTAAAAAGTACAGTAATTTCTGTCATCACGATAATTTCAGTGCGACTAAAGTATTTGCTGATTTGAATTAGTATTTATATAATGGAAGGGCTGTAGTTAGTAATGATAGCATACAGTTATAAAATAGTGGAGCCATAGACCTGTGTTGTGAAGATAAATAGAAATTTAAGGAAAACACGCTGTGTTTGATAGTATAAAAACAGGATTGTACTAAATAGCTGAGCATTTATCCTGTGTAACTGTCACTGATACTGGGGCAGAGGTTTTGGCCGAGAGGGAAGGTCTGTACTCAGTGTTTTTGGTGGTGTATCAGACACCACCACCTTAGAATGGAAGTAAATGGTGATTCTCCATCTCTGCACTTCAGACTTTGACCATTGCAAGTGCCTTCTTAAATACTTTGTTTGAGAAAGAAACTGAATTCCGGCATGGCACATTTTGAAATGAAGCCCATATCAAGTTTGCCCAAGGATAGTCTGGAGCTTTTGTCTATTTTGGTTGCTGCTTTTTGATCTTTGGGGGGGGGGGGCTTGGTTAGAATTGTGTGAATTTTTTTTTCTCTTCTTTCTGGTATGAGCTACATTAGCCATTCACAGAACAGAAGCAAATAGCCATTTTAAAAATTCATCTCTTCAAATGTTAATTTGATACTTTGAGGCATAAATGACCTTTCTAGCCAGCCCAGACTTGTCAAACAAAGGACTGATAGAAACAAGCTGCTGTTTGTTCTAATACAACAGGTTGTTTTTCACAGAGAATTTCAAAACAATTTTGCTTCATTTTTTTTTTGCAAACAGTTAATGTCCCCCTGAGCGTGGTTTGAATTTAGGAAGACTGAAGTTGTTGAATGGAAACCCTGACTGTCCTATACAGAAAACAGTCAGGTTTAATTCATAAGCTGGGCCATCATGTTGGTGAGTCAGGAAAAACAAAGATGAAGCAAGAGCAGAATGAATCCTTGCACGTAGGGCTCAACTAGGACCATGGCAGCATAAGCATCGACAGCTCTAGGGGCCGCCATGGTGCTATGGGGTTGACATTCGGCTGTCTTTGCACCACAGCCTTACTAATGTTGACATCTGTTGCTTGGTACCATCTCCTCAAGCTTTCTGTCAGATATCAACAACACTGTTTAAGTTTGGTATAAGATTACCCTTAGTTTGTTCTAGATAGAATCTACCTGGAAATAGTAACTTCATATTGTACTGTCACCTCTAAGTAATTTGGTGACCTTTTTGCTGATGTCCTACTTTTATAAGTATTATAACCATGTTCATTCCCCATTAACTTCTCATCCCACCCTTATCCCCCATTCACTTCCTTCATGTATGTGGGTAGCCACAACTATTGTGTGTACTTGATTGTAATGGCCACACTATACTCAGAAGACTGTTTCATAACCCTCCTCTCAGTCTGCTCTTAAACTCTTTCTGACCCCCTTACTGGGCCTTGGAGGACAGCTATAGGGCCGAGCACTCAGCAGCCAGTTATTGTTGGCACTGTGACTAGTTCAAAGTAATTCACTATAAAAAAGGCACTTTGGGCCTAGGCAGAGGACAGCATTAATAATGACCATTTTTCCCCTTGAAGTTGGATGCTTCACATAGAATGCACCATATGCTTAGTTTTGATGGGTTCTTTACCTTGTTTTTTAATTATTAGAAATTATGCAAAAGGAAGAAAGAAACTAAATTTATTTTGGTCAAAGTAAGTATGATGACTAACACAAATAAGTTTAAAATACATTCTGAAATTTTGTTTTCTTAAGCCTCATTAATTTCTAACAACAAAAGATTTCTATAAAGGCCCTCTGGCTTTAGTGCCTTTTATTCCCCCTCCCAGGCATTGAAAATGTATATTTGCATGTGAGGATTAGATTTGTTTCTTAGGAAAGATACCGTTTGAAAGTTTGATAGTTGTAATTAGGCAAAGGCTTTCTGTTTAGAAAAGAGGGTGCAAAATGGTGTTCAGTGCTCGCTGTCTCCTCTCTGAGCTAAGAAGCTCACTACATGAATATACTTACCAACAGACCTCCTGACCTAAGCTGAGTCATGGACCTCGCTGGTGAGAGAAAAGAAGTGTGCACCCCACATGTACATGTGCTCAGTAAGTAATAGCTTAGTCTTTTGGCCACAAAGTTTTGTAGAAATGGTTGAGGGGGTGAAAAGGAAAATGTTTATAACGCTAACAATAAAAGTTCTCAACACTTTCAGCGTTTGTCACAGTTACAAAATACAAGTCGTTTTCAATTTCTCTTACGATTCTTGGAACATACATTTCCATATGTGCTAAACTCAGTCTTCAGGTGACTGGTTTTGTGAAAAGACTTATATTACAAACCAGGAGACACCTTTGCCCTGGCAGAGTCCAGGTCAGAGTTGCCAGATGTTGGTCTAATCACTTGACTCTGTGGACACTCTGTCACTTGCTAATTGAACATGTTGAAGATGTTCCAAATACAACTTAAATTCTTGTTAATATTGTCTTTGGAGAAGGATATGAGGACCAGTAATGGAATTTATTTTAAATATATAGTCAAAAACTATATTTTTCCCTCAAAGAGTTCTTCTTTAGCCAAATGAATTGATTGAAAGTTTTGACCACAGCTGCTACAGAAATGTGTGCACAGCTACTGTTGTGGTAAATACAGACTAGTAACCAGATGGTACTAATACTTTAAAAAGTTGAGCTTTAGGGCTGAGAACCATCCAAATGGGGTTTTCAGTGTTTTGCCTAGGTACCTTAGATTTAGTATACACTAAATGAGTTGGAGTGTTTTATTGCTGCAGTGGCTACAAGGAACCAATAGTATTGTGTAGAATACAAATAATGCTGATGAAGCTTGCAGTTGATTTCTTCTGATAGATGTTACAAACTCCTGTCAGTCTGTACTCATAAACAGATGTTGCTTTGCTTTAAATCAGAGTAACTATTCCAAACCCAGTTATACATATTTAAATAACTATTAGAAATTGTTTTAAAACCAAGTCTGACTCAATAGGAAATGGATTTATGGTATATTCTAAGGTTGTTAGTTTGTGGTGGTAGTTCCAAATGGCAAGGAACTTTATTTTTTATTTTTTTGAAAGTTGATTAAAGGTGCTCTGTCATTAGTTAAAATTTACTTTACTATTAGTGGATAAGAATAAATATCTGGGGTTTGAGTACTTGCCTAGTAACTATGCTGGGGGGGGGGGGGGGCTGGGACAACACACTTTGTACATCTACTTACCCAGATAGGGAGCTCATGACAGACCAAAGAACAGATACCACCAAAGTCCAACTTGGTGACCCAGTGATTTTTCACTGGGGTTTCTTAAAGGAGCAGAAATGACTCAAAGACAGCTGTGTCACTGAAGCCCAGCCAGCACTGGTGACAGCTCACAAAAGCTGGGAATCTGAAACACATTTCACGACTTGCAGATAGTTCAACAGGTTGAAAAGTGCCCTTTATAAGTAACTCAGATGATCCAAACCTCTTCCAGGCAACTTGGCTTGTCTGGAAGTGTCTCTGCAGTCTTTGTTGCTTACTCTGGGAGGGAGGGGCCTAGTGAATCTGGTCAATTTTAGGAATTTCCTGAAGCTATTTTGAGTTGTTTACATTCCTTCTTATGGAACTTCTCTGCAGGATCTCAGAGGAGATTGTTGCAAAATACTGTGGGGGTCTGGGTTCTAGTCCTAACACTCATAAACAAAACAAACCAGAAAGGCACACACTAACTGTCTTAGGCAATAATGATGAAACATTGAGATGTCTGACACTTGGACATCGGTTAAGTTGTATTTCGATTAAATAACCCAGTAGTAGTCCTTGTGGTGATAGTGTTGGAGCTATTTCTTTTAGATGTGTTACAATGTATTCATTAAGATCTTTGCCAGGCAGATCCATGCTATTCATTAATTACATAAACCTTCCATATTCTGTAGATCCTGACATTGAGAGCTAGCCTCTTGAAGAAATCCTTACTACTGGCTTTTCTGGTCTGTTCTACTTTGGTGGGTTTGTGGAGTGTTCTCAACAGCTGTTAGATTCTGTCATTCACGCTTACATGTTTTCATAGCATATTTATTGAATTACCATTAACACTGCACATGCTAGGATACATGAGTGATCCCAATCTTCTAAATGGAAGATAAAGATTAAAGATTTTATAGATAAAATTTTTAACTGTGCTAAAAAGTGCCAGACGGTAGAGACCCTCCTATGTGGGGATATGTTTCACAAGTGCTGGAACTAAAGGCGTGTGCCACCACTACCTGCCTGGGAGCCTAGAACTCCCTCTGTAAATTAAGATGGCCTCAAACTCAAATTTGCTGGGATTAGGGGTGTAGGTTACCACTCCTGGATATTCCCTATGCTGGGATTAAAGGTGTGAGTTACCACTGTCTGATCTGACTGTGGGTAGTTCCCTCTGATATCTCAGACTGGCTCTTATTACATTTGAAACATATCCCGACACTCCTATGGTTCATTTTCTCTGAAATCAAGCTACTGTGTTCTATAAAAACAATGCGACCTGTCTTTTCAGCCTCTACTGGTTTGCAGTTTGAAATATTTCCAATGACTTTAGTTATATCAGCCCAAATGTTTCTGCTGCTTACCTACTGTTTATTTTTTCTTGCTAACTTGAAACTACCCTTATATTTGACCCCATTGCCTCCATCTGAGAGATTAAGAAGGCCCCGTGAGTATAGGCGTTTGAGTTAAGGTACGCATATTCCCAATTATGTCTGCTGGTGGAAAGTCCTGCTGAAATCAAGAATCAGAGAGAGGGAGTAGATGTCTCAACAGCAAGTGGTTGCTCAGGAGCTCTAAAGGTAGTGTGATGTGGGTGTGGCGAACACGTATTTGTAGATTTGTTTACTTGTAGTACTGGCATCTAAACTTCCACATCTAGGAGGAGAGCAGAGTAATTTTTGTTGCTTATAGGAATGATGAATATAAGACTGTGAGTAAAAGCCAAATGCTACTTATTTACTGTAGTACCTCAGCTGGCTGCTGTTATACACCACACCATTAAGCTTATATTCACATGAGACTGTACACAAAACCAAACCCTAGTAACCTTACAACTAAAGGCAGTACCTGATAATAAATGTGGATAGGGACTAGGGAAATAAAGGCTTAGTTGGTAAAGTACTTGTGATGCCAGCATGAAAACCCACATTTAACCTCCGAATTCATGTAAAAGTTGCATGTGGTGGTGTGTGTTTATAATTCCAGCACTGGGAACTCACAAAATGGAAGATCCCTGGAGCTTGCTAACTTGTGGAGTATAGCTGACCTGTGGAGTCTAGCTGAATTGGTAGTTCCAGGTTCATTGAGAGAGACTCTCTCTCAAAAATTGAGGAAGCTATTGAGGAACATACTCGTGTTTGTCCTTTGCTCTGTGTACACACATTACTGTGTACATGCAAACATATAAAAACACAAAGAATAAAAAATTTAAATTAAAAATAGGAAGTCAGAATAGCCAAACTTACCAGCACAAGTTAATTACAGCATCACCAGCTATGGTAAAGCAGTCCAGGTTATTCTACCAACATGACACTTTTAATTATGTTCACAGAGACACTAATTCATTGTTTTCAGTTTATCAGCACTTAAATCTTAATAGTGTCACTCAGGATAGCTCTTGCTCTTGGCCTAGAACTTCCTGTCACTCTGTTTTAGCTCCTAGTTGTGTGCCAATACATGTGGTCAGCCATTCAGCTGTGGCAGGCTGGTCTAAACTCTTGCTCAAGCAAGTCTCCAGCTTATAAGCTTAGCCAGGGAGGATCTTAATTATTGAACAGTGTTTCCTGCTGATTATTAAGGTTGATGGTCAAAAGCGAGTATAATTTGTACCATGAGGACCACACAATTCAGATGCTGCCTTAGTGTATTGTTTCTTCACTCATTCACCCTGTTCTCTGCCTCTTCCCCGTTCCATGGTTTATTCAGTGTCATGAATTATCACAACTTACAGGGAGAAGTAACATCCCTTATGTGGAATGAATTGTTTAATGGACATTGTAGAAATACAACGTTTAACATATGTGTTTATGGATTTTCAAGAACAGTTTTTATGTTCTAGATTTCTCAGCAGTCTCTATCACATTCTAGCAACCCAGTGTCAGAGTGTATTCAGGAGGAGGAATCTGGAAGCAAAGTAAACTTTATTAGTGGCTGCAAATCAGACATGTTCCTTTCTTTCTTGGTGTCTGTCTGTCTGTTTTTTGTTTATAATACTCCAGCACGCTATTCATTTGTGCCCCTTTCACAGATGCCATCAACAAAGAGAGCTAATAAAAGTTCCATGTTTTTCAAAGAGAATAGTTGAGAATTCTACCTAGGAGTATGTTATCAAAGCAAACAGCCAATGGACAGCATAGAAATAGGTACTTATGCAGAGACACTAAATGTACATGTTAGTAAGGTAGCAGATGTGTTGGTACTGAGGTTAACATGTCAGATAGCACTCTTTCTCTGCTGGACTTGGTTCCAGCCAGCACTCCTTCACATGTAATGAACAGCTAATTTCAGGCCTACATCTCATAGAAGATGGACAGGGAACTGGGAAGACAAGGCAGTGTACCTGGTAGAGCAGCAGGATGTGTTTGTTCATAGAGAAACATTTTATTACTGGAGGAGGTTGCAGTTTAGGTTTAGTATTTAAATTAAGGAATCCTTAATACTACTAGGCAACTAGGAGTCAGTCAGGCATTCATATTGCAAAAGAGAAAAGCAAAATGAGTTTCAGGATCATTTAGAAAATTGTAGTAAAGTATCCTGTGTTAAACAGTAACTTGTTAGAAGTGGGCCTATGAGGGCTCACTTTTAAGTGTGTGTGTGTGTGTGTGTGTGTGTGTGTGTGTGTGTGTGTGTAGGGAAAGGCAAGTCACTTGTGTGCTTCTGCGTCATGGAAACTCAGTTGCCATTTGAGATTTTCCTATGTCCATAGTTCATTCATCTGTCTATCTAGTCAATATTTGATGAACACCTGTTATGTACTAGGATGTGTTAGGTTCTGGGAGCCCCAAAATGAATAAAATCAACCTCCACCCTCAAGCAGTTTGTAGTCTAGTAGAATGACTTGAGGAGGAGGAGGAGGAGGAGGAGGAGGAGGAGGAGGAGGAGGAGGAGGAGGAGGAGGAGGAGGAGGAAGACGACGACAACTTTGTGTGGAGAGTAGAGACTTTAAAAAGCAGCTCCTTACTATGAGGTACACAGCCCACACAGTTCATGTAGCATATGTCTATAGTAAAGAGATAGATAGGGGACTGCCTTGGGCTTGATGCTTTTGCTCTTTATGTGGCTTGTCTATGTTGCTTACAGCGTTTTCTTTGCTGCTTAGTAATGTTTTAGTTCTCTGCCAGATTACTTATCCTGTGAACTGTTGGGAGACACTTGAGCTTGTTCGAGTTGGTGATCTTATTGGGAATGGTGCTAAAACCTTATGGCTGTACCTTGGTCCATATGTTCACATACTTAGGAACGTTTACCAGGAATAAGATTCAGGGCTTGTAGATAGAATGCATAAGCATTAACTTGGCTAGATATGGCTAAGCTATGTTTCTGAGTCGTGGTTTTAACTTAAAAGACCTATGGCAGTATGGCCAATGCTTTCTTACTTTTGTTTGTTTTACTTCATGCACTTTTCTAAATATTTTGGGTTTTTTTCCATTAGGATGTTCTTGGGATAATTCATATGCTCAATATAGAATTTAAATGCCCATCTTACCTGGACTCCTTTCTGGTCATTATTCTGCTAACTGGAAGAGCTGTTGACAAATCTGGAAGCATGGAAAGAAAGGAGAAGTGTCTGAGGCTAGATACTTTGCTATCATTTTGTTTAATGCTGGGGGAAACGAAATTTAAGAAAGCTAGTATATACAAAAAGCTTGGTGGTTTTTAAACCATTGTGCTCACATTTGGAAGTGTAATTCTATTTTAATCTCTTTCCTAATAGAAGAAGAAAGATGACTGATTTGGTAGGGTAATCTTGTTTGAAAACTGACAACTCTTTGGCACAAGGCCCAGATTTCTTTTCAGATTTTTGCAAAATAGCAAAATGCAGTCTCTTATATGCTGTTCATTGGTGTAAGAAAAAGAAAAGGAAATAAATAAAAAAGAAAAAAATGCTGTTGAGCTTAGAGTGAAGAACATTCTGGCACTGGGAGGGGCAATTGTTCACCGTCTCTGCCATACCCAGGCAGGAGAAAGATTGTCATGGATATTACAGTCATCAGCAGGATGCCTACCATTTGGGAGGGCATTCAGCTTCCTCTTTCTTGGCCTCTAAGTTCATACAAAATGGGAAGAACTTGAGCTGCTTTTACAAATACCTTTCCAAGTAGATCTCAGCATATAAAGGATGCTTGTAGTTGGTTTTTCCATCTAAGATGCATTCCAGTACAAATGTTCAGAGTGTTCAGGCCCAAGTTGGTTTTTCCATCTAAGATGCATCCCAGTACAAATGTTCGGAGTGTTCAGGCCCAAGCTATGTTGGGTGAGTGAATGGGAAATGTTTTTTGTATTCAGTTCAATTCAGTGAACATTTAATGCGTGCCAGCCATGTGCCTGGTCCTGGTAGGTACTGAGGACACGAAGATGAATGAGATAGTTTACTGTCCACTGAAACAGACAGGCACATAAACAATTCACCATAGTGTTTGTACTAACAGTGCTAAGAATAATGTGCAGAAAGTACTTTAGTGCACAGAGAAGAATACGTACTTTTGTGTGTCTGTTGGGCAGTGAAGTTGTAGGTAGCAGAGGCCTTCCACTGTTCAAGGGTGGCTTGGGGGGGAGGGGTTTGTGGATGGGACTAGGACTTGGGGCATATTTGGCAGAGGAATAAAGAGAAAGGTTAAGGCCATCCATAGAAATTGAAATGGAGTGAAGCTCCATTTGACTGGATTTGAGGAAAATCACACCAGTAGCTATAGAGAGTAGCAGGTTAGGCAGGATATTTTGACATTCTTTATATGAAATGCCACCTACAGAGAAGCACTCTGGGAACTCC
Organism: Phyllotis vaccarum; assembly: GCA_033318265.1. Classification (NCBI taxonomy): domain Eukaryota; kingdom Metazoa; phylum Chordata; class Mammalia; order Rodentia; family Cricetidae; genus Phyllotis; species Phyllotis vaccarum. The sequence goes on along the minus strand of JARWLC010000012.1, from coordinate 40,710,647 downwards.
CTAAATACTAGCCTCTACCCCTGGCCCAGAACATCTTTGTGTCCTTTACTTTTCTTAAAGCCTGGGGGGGGGGGGGGGTGAGGCTAGATTCTACAGACTCATATGCTTGGTTTAAATGTTTCTCACTTGTATGGTGTATTTAAAAAGAACAAATCATTGCTACATCAAAAAGTGATCACAGAGTGGGTGTTTAATACTTCTTAACAGGTTTATGGGTGCATTTCTTGGAATGATGCGTATTTGAGCTTCATAACCATTTGCTTATTGTTGCTAAATAGTTTGAGGACTCCCAAATGGCAGGCAAACATTACCCTGACCACTGGGAAGGGAGCAGATGCAGTGCAGAGCCTGAAGCAGGGCCAAGCTTGCGTTCCTGGGAGAAATGGATGCTGCAGGAAGGAACGCCAGGACCATTGCCCTTGGCCATTTTGGGAAAACTTGAGTAGCTGAGTGTATTTCTGAAGGCTATTTGTAATTTTATTTACTGAACTGAAGTTTGTTTATTTAAGGACAATGCGGTTCCAAGAAGTCTATTTCCAGGCTCCGTAGCTGAAGCTCTGTCACTCTTCAGAGTGCCCTGCTTCCTGAAGGTTGACCATCTGGCTAGTGAGGTTATTTTCATTGTGATCAATAAGGACAGCTTTGGTTTACGAGTGACTTAGGCCACTACAGCTGCACGGGAGAGTTTTGTGCTCTGATTCCCATTTAGGGCGAACCCAAGCTTCCTCAGTTCTTTCAGAAAGGAAGTTGGCATTATGGCAGGAATGTCTTAGATTCAGGAAGTCAAGTACAAACCAAGTACACCGACTGTCTGTATTGTTACTTATATTTCAGGATTTGTTTCGCCTTCTCCAGTGGCCTCAGTTCTTCACTTCTACATAGCTATTGCCTTGGTTCTTTCTGGCACAGTGATTGCAGTTCCACTCAGACTTTGTTCTGAGTTCCGCACTGCGTGCACAAGTGTATATACAGGCTATATGTGGAGTAAAGGTCAGGTGACAACCTTGGGTGTCGGTCCTTAAACTGTGTCTTAGGGCTCTTATTGCTGTGAACAGATACCATGACCATGGCAACACTTAAAAAGAAAATGTTTAATTGGGATGGCTCGTTTACAGTTTCAGAGGTTCAGGCATTATCAGTGTGGCGGGAAGCATGGTGGCTATACTGGCAGATATGCTATTAGAGAAGTAGCTGAGCGTCCTACATCTTGTAGGCAACAGGACATTGACTGAGATACTGGGCTGCTTCCTGAGCATGGGAAACCTCAAAGTCCACCCCCACAGTGACACATTTCCTCTAAGGCCACACCCACTCATCAAAGCCACAACTCCCAATAGTGCCACTCCCTATGAGATTATGAGGGTCAATTACATTCAAACTACTGTGCTTCCACCTTTCTGATATAGGCAGGGTCTTACTGACCTAGAACTTGGCTCTAAAGGCCAGGCCAGCTAGTTCTCTTGCTTTCAGGGATCTGCCTGTCAGTGCTTACCATCTTTACCATTTCTTGGATACATGTACATGCTTCCTTGCCCAGCTTTTTAGATGGGTTTTGGGGGAATCCCAGTTCAGCTCCTCACACTTGTGGGACAAGTTCTGACCTTGACACTTATTAAAAATATTGAGTAGGTGTTTTGGAGGTGGTCTTTCAATTCAAGTTATCTGTTTTATGTTGGATCGAGGCACATTTTCTTTCTATCTTTCCCTTCCCTTCCCTTCCTCTTTCTTTTCTTCCTTCCTTCCTTCTTCCTTCTTCCTCTCCCCCCTCCTCCTATTTTTCCTCCTCCTTTATACAATAGAAATTAGGTTCATATACTTCCAATTATGTCAGGGGTATTGATAATACATAACCTCTGGTTGTGTCAAGTAGTAATGCTAGGTTTTTCCTCCTTGGAGTTACTATATTTCGCCTTTCATGTTTTCTTTAAAGTCTTTTTATTAAAAAGATTATAACATGACATTATGAAGTATATGTATATTGTGAAGTTACTCAATCTAGCTAACTGACAGGTATTATCTCAGAGTTAATTTGTTGTGAAAATACTGTATGTATACTTTCTTAGTAATTTTAAAGAATACTTAGCTTCTTCAATAGAAGGGTCTAGTCACACTCAAGTAAAGAAGGAAATTAATGTTTTACTATAAGTGGGAGGATTACCAAAGCCTTTATGGGTGTGTACTGAAATCAATAGCTGCTCACAAATATTCAGAAAGGAGGTACTTTGAAGTTTTGCACATGTTCTACTTCATACAGTAATTCTATCAGCAGTTTCCTAGCCTCTAACATTTCCTCTCTCAGTTCTCTTGTCATCTGCCCAAGTCCCTCTGCCCTATTAATCAAATAGTTTTCATAAGGAAGACATGTCCATTCAATAATTCAGTTATGTCATTTTGGACCCATAGGTTACCAGATTCTTTGCCATGGAATCTAGTATTGTTGCTGTTTACTTTGCTTCTTAAGTAGTTGTAGCTTGGTCATTGGGGGTTTTCCCATTTTTTAATAGTTTACAAAGTTTTTAAAAATAACTTCATTTTTTGTATTAGATTCTCCATTATCTTTGTTCCAGCTCTTTCTCTAAAAAGCTTTGGTCTTTTCTTGAAAAATAATATTTAGAAATGGTGTCTTTTTTTAATATACAGTGATATTTGTCATGAAGGAAATACAAATGTATCTTTATATTATATGTACACACCTTCAAAGTCATTTTTTTTCTGATGTCTGAAAACAAAAGTGAGATTTACTTTTATGGCAGGTAAATTGTAGTGATATGTTATATACTTAATAAAATCAGCCTGGAATATCAGGGGACAGAGCCACCTCTCCTCCCCCCCCCCCCTTGTAGTTTCTGGCATGTCTGATCTGTGGTCCAGACCTGCAGTCCCACAGAAACACATGGATGCTTATGATAATTTTATGCTGATTGATCTAGGACCCAGGCATATAACTTGCTAGCTCTTTACTCTTAAACTAAGCCATGACTCTTACCTTGTTCAGCCATGTGGCTCAGTACCTTCCCTCAGAGCAGCATTTCATCATCTTTCCTCAGTGTTGGCTGGCGTCTCTGATGTCTCTGTGGTGTCTCTCTTGCTTCTCTCTGGCATTTCTGCTCTGCTTTTCCTGTCCCAGAGTTTTTAGTCTGGTAGCTCTACCCACACTTACTGCCTGCCTTGGGGCAATCTGCATTTTTTTATTAAACCATTAGGTGGGACAATCTTTTACAATGTAACAGAACATAGTTCCACTACAGTAAATAAATTGTTTTCATCTTAACACAGACAGTAGCAGTTAATTAGATATGGCACTGCGTCATCACACTACATTAATTGAAGGTGAGTTTAGAATTTGTCCTTTTGAGATCATTGCATTTTTGTAGAAAACCTGAAAAGTGGTTGTTTTTCCTGTGTGGGATGCAGCCAGTTAACTGAAACAAGGGCAGATGAGGCTCCCAGAGTCTGCAAGCTCAGTGTACCAACAGCCCTAACTAGGTCTCCTGCCTTTGACTCCCTGTTACTCTTTATTTGCATACAACTCTGAGGAAGGAGAAAGCAGAGACTAGCACTTCCTCAGACTGACTCAGAGCCCCAGTCCTTATAGTCTTCCTGACCCTCTGCCACAAAGTCCCCCGAACCTCAGGTGCAGGAGTGTTCTCTAGAAGTATCCCTTGGGAATGAGCTCTACAACTCTGCATCTTGATTTGGTTATGGTTTTCTGTAATAGTCCTGCTCTGCAGCAAAGACAAGTTTCTTTGAGAGGTGAGGACCGCACTTGTCTGTGGATATAAGGACAAATATGTAGAATGTAGGTAGATTGTGATGCTCTAATAAAATGAGGGTTGTATGTTGATCTTCTAGATCCATGACTTCACTGGCACTGACTAGTTGGCTGGGTCTCTGTACCAGGCAGTTTCCCCGTTGTTGAACAGGGAGTCCAATTAGAGAGTTGTTGGGTACCACCAAGGTGTGTGTGCCACTCCTGCATCTTTAGGGTTACTGTGATATGATTGGGAAGATGGAAAAGGAAGCAGGGAGGCGAATATAAAAGGAAGAGGGAGTCTCTTAAGGAGGGATGTGTTATTTCATGGTAAGAGGTTCATCATTGTGATAAAGTGAAAATACTATCTGAGGAGTAAGCTTTTTTTCATCATTCTTACTAAAACTTTTATTCATGCTATAAAACTTTGGTTCTTCAGAATTACTGAGAGCACAGAATATTGCTGTTAAAGTCATGATTATGAAATATCAGATCCTCATTTAATCTAATTATTATACTAGTATGGTGTTCCCTTCAGGAATGACCCTTTTGCTTCTAGTTTTCCATCTCTAAATTTGTATCATTAGTATACTGCCATTGTTAGACCAGAATTCACTTACATTGAAAGATTGTATGTATCAGAGGTGCTCTCAAAACATGTAAATGTAATGTTCGTGTTTTAATTTAGAAAAATAATAAGCGGTTTGTTTTAGGAGAATTATTAATGAGAATGAAGCAGGATTTCTTCCCCCAGAAATATTTTAAGGCTAATATTTTTTGTCTGTAATAATTTTTTACATTGTTGGGCAAAATACTGATTTGATAGGCATATAAACATATTTTTGATAAGCCTAGACTTCTAGAGAATTGTACTTGCCCTTTAGTTACTAATGGTCTTGGTTTGATGGTGGTGGAGACACTGCTGTAGCAAGAGGAATTACCTGAGTGATTTCTCTTCAGTTCCCACCCAACCATGCACATATGTAAAGGTAACTTGGTGCTGGAGAATGAGGGTATGATTTGATTCGAAGAATTGGAAGTGCTGGGGCTTAAAGACAGATGTTAGGAAGGGGAAAAAGAGAGGCAGTTACCCGGTAGAAGATGGGCTCTGCCTGTCACTTGTCTGTGTTCTTCCAAGAGCGTTATCCTCTAACTCTCAGAGGGCTGGAAATGAGCTTTTCCAACTCTGCCTCCCGTCCCACCTTAGAAGATGCAGGCTGGTTTCTTCCTCTAGAAGGATTCATGCTCTGCTATGAGGAAACATTGTTGTGCTAATGTACTTTATTATAGCATATGAGCATTGGTCTGTTTTTCTCAAAGTTGCACAACTTGGAAGCTGGCCTCCTAGTTCAGGTCTCAGGTAAATTTTTTTAGTTTAGATTTTGAGTGTATAGCCAGTGCATTTAGATGCGAGGTAATTAAAGCCTCCTTGTAAAATAGCAACTTTTTTGAAATATATTTTGCCTGCATGTAGTTGGCATTTTATTTTAGTGTTTTGATGAAGTAGGATAGTGATAAATCATACACATTACAGCAGTTAATTCTGTGACTTTCTCTTCCCATTAGAAGTATTTTCTAGTATTATTCTTGTTTCCTTATCTGATGAGGATCGAATCTCTTACAGATTCTCAGCAGTGGGTAATACAGTCTCTTATGTCTGTCAGGTTTTCTGTTGCTGACAAAATACCTGAGATAATCACCTGGATGAAGGAACTACTTATTTTGGGTTCTGGTTTCATGCTCACTTGGCTGTGTTGGTTATGGCCTATGGTGAGGTGGGAACACCATGGTGGGGAACAGGAGGCAGAGCAGAGGCACCTTGGAGGGAAGGACAGGGAGGAGAGAGCATGTGATGGGCTGTGGGTAATCACACTCTTCAAGGGGATATCCCCTCACTGCTTCCTCAGCCTGGGGCCCTGATCCTTCCTGCAGTTCATGGATTCCTTCATTTATGAAGCCTGTCTTCCTGATTCTCTCTCCTCTCACCTCTGCAGTCTGCTCCTTTGGGAACCCTTTGGGGCTATTAAAATCCAAAGCATAAGAGGTAAGATAACTATTGACTTCTGCCATGCAGGAATTTGAGTAGGTTTTCAAGCTGGCTTTGAGTGACTCGGAAATAAACTAGATACCATTTGAAAATTAAAATCTGTCAAAAGTCTGGGTTTTTATATATAATTTTGATTGTTTTGACCTTTTTATAATCTGAAAATTTTAGAGTTTGAAAGTCTTTAAGAAGACCCACATGATTACCTTAACCCCTAATAATGGATCTCCGAAGTAGTCTGTAGAATTTTACACATATTTTGGGAGAGGGACATTTATTCTTCTTTATCACATATTTTATTACCTGTGACCTCAATGATACATGGCCTCCCCAATGAAGAGGGTGCTGTCTATTTTGTTTTTGCAGGTATGAAAGTGAAACCAAGGAGATGAAGTTCAGTTGCTAGTTATAGCAGAGATAGGATTAAACTCTCTTTAGCTCAGTGCTCCTTCTCATTTCTTAGACACAGATTTTGATTATGAAATGTAAGCCATAATGTACAACATAACTGATAATTATTATTTGTATTTCTTGTTGAAGATGGGCAGCAGTGAAAATTCTGTCATCATGACTTTATCTTAAAGTGTATAAACATGGAATAATTTTTCATAAGTAGCTTTACTTAACAATGATTTGATTTTTGAAAAGAAAATTTTAGTTAGATCTTGACTGAATTTTTCTGAATTATCAGTAATATTCCACCAGTATACTCTTCTATGCTAAAATAGAATATATTTATTCATTTACATAACAAACATTTGGTTTTCAGAATAAACAAAAGCAAATTATTATTTGCCGTAGTGTGCAGTAATGTTGACTTTTTGAGATTTTGAAACAGTCACAATAAGAAATCTTTTCTATTAATATGAGTTTAATTCTTGGTAACTACTTCATTAGATCATGTTTCCTGCATAAGACTTGTAAATACTTTGTTTTCAAATTTATTTCCTTTGAGTTCCCTATAATAGAGCAATCTGGCTCACTGGTTTTCACTTAACCTGTTATTAAATTGGGATATTAGAATTGGATTGAAGGCTTGCTAGTTAAGGATACTTGATGCCCTTTCAGAGGACCTGACTTTGGTTCCTTCATCAGGTGGCTCACAGCCTCTTGCAACTCCAGTTTTAAGAGATCCGCTGCCCTCTTCTGGCCCTACATACCCAGACAGACATGCATAAATATAATATCTAATTAATTTGCAAGAACTGATTGTGTATGATATGGCAAGGGCTACTCTTGATACTTCATTTGATTGATTTTGAGAAAGGGTCTCATGTAGCCAGTGGTGGCTCCACACTGTGTGGTGGAGGATGACTTTCAAAATTGATCCTCCTGCCTGCACCTCTGGAGTCTGGGCTTGCAGGCATTTCCCACCATGCCAGCTGTTTCAGCTACTATAAGTGCCTCTTGGATCTTAACTTTAGGTGACCATGGCCAGGACTATGAGTCTCATAAATAAATAAATGCAACATCTTAGACTTTTTAAAACCCTCTTGTAAAGTCATATTTGAACCATAAAGAGAGATTTGCCATTTGGCTTTTAAGAATTTGAATATAAAACAATGTATATATGTTTCTTAACCGTTGTGAATAGAGTATATGGTAGTCTGGTAAACCAAAAATCATTGATACTTCTGTTTGAGAGTATGCTGCATGAACCCTGTTGTAATGTGAATAATGATAGTATTGATGTGTTCTGTCGTTGCACAGATTGTTAGTTTCAACAACAGCTATGCCTTCCCAGTAATAATTAGTTCCTTCATGGGAGATGGGGTCTATTGACAAGGTATCTTCAGCACTCAAAGACCCGGGTCCTGGGCTTGGGTTTGGGCTTGAACTCTTTGGCTCATGTGAGTTTATGACTTCTGAACTCTTTGCTGAGCTCATGTACTACTCATTCATCCTGAACTCTTCCACATTCATAGGTGCAGTGCTCTACCTCTCTGAATAGCTCCTTCTCTAGAGATCTGTAAACGGGACTGAATAGGAGCCTCTTTACTGCGGAAATCCTTGGATCCATTAATATTGCAGTATGCTTTCTGAATCTCTAAGGGAGTGGGACCATGTTGACAATTCAGTTCAAGCCTACCTGACCTTGGAAATGCCTTCTCTCCCTCCCAATACACAGAACACAACATGTGAAATAGAAGTCTATACAAAAAAGATATTTCTGAGTTTAGATATAGTCTAATTTTTTAGCTGTCATATTGTCCAGTGATCTATTGATTTCTTAGAATGGGTACCTTTATGATGTTCACGAATACATCTCCTGAACATTGCCTATTTCCAAATGATAGGTATGGGGTGTGGCTGTTCAGTAGTATGGCCACGAATGTTCATGGTTATAAGTGGGAGTTAGGAGAAAAAAATGCAGATTCTTAGGTGTACAGGTAGTCAAGGTAATCCATCAGTTCATTCCATCTTTAATGGGATATTAAAAGAATGCTACTGTATTATTTATGCAATATTTTGGGTATTTTTGTGTAGATGTGTACTCATGCCATGCGATTTTTATCAGCTACCTTGGATATGCTAAAAATAAATAAAGAAAGAAACTATGCCTTAATCTTGACTGTTAAAAAAATGGATAAAAATTATTTATGTAAAAACCCAACATGTACTTGATTTTATATTTTCTTTCAAAGCTTAAAAATTGTCAACAAAAAACGTGTGACCACAGCTTTTGCAGAATTTATTCTTCATCTCCTTCTTTGAGGAAACATTGTCAAGCCATATAAGGTGACCGTTAGCAACCAGAGCCCATCAAGGGTCTTGTGCCCTTTGACTGTGTGCTGTCTGCCTGTTGAGGGTCATTCCTGCTGCTCACAGGATCATCATCCTGTAATGTATACAAATCATCTTACTGTTAATTTCTCATTGTGAGGAAAGGAGCGAGCAAGAAATACATAACTCCTGGGGCTCAAATTAGACCGCAGCGGAACTTTGGGGCTGCGTCCTTTGTTGCCTTTTGGCCATTGATCCGTGTAGTCTCCCTTCTCTGTTGCTAACCAAAAGGTAAACCTCGCTCAGTGTTCAGGAGACCTATATAGGGAAAGTTGGCAGAACTTCATGATGTGTGTGCTGTCATTACCGGGCTCCCAGAACATGTTCTGGAAATCATCTGTATGTCAAATTCCTCATTCAGAAATATCTAGAACATTTTTAATTATAGCGAAAGCATTTTTCCCTTATAAATATGCAGAAGCTCTCCCATATCAACTAAAACAAGGTACACTGTAGGTGGGAATGCCTTTGTAGTTTTATCCATATAGTGAACAATTTGTTTGGGCTTCTCTCTTATCACTGTGCTTAGTGTAAAATGTCCTACACCCAGGGCATAACTGTCTCCACCTCACCGCTCCTGCAGACATGCAGACAGAGCTGGTTTTCTTCTCAGCTGGATCTCTGTAGCCAGGGACAGACACTAACTTGGAGTCTTGCAGGAGCTAGTGTTCTCCATATCTTCAGGGAGAGGACGTGTTCTGGTTTGTCAGGAGACAAATTATTGTGAATACAAAGCTGTGGTCGTTGTGTGATGGCAGGTGATGAATCTTTGAACGGTAGCGCTCAGTTTTTTATTAGTCTTCTACTCAGTTACAGGACAAATGTGAACTGTAAAAAAATTACTTCCTCATGAAAAGTCCCAAGATTAGGGATAAAGGGGCACCTTATATTTTAGTAGAAATATCCTCAAAGAAAAAAATATATTTACTGAAGTTCAAAGTTATTTGGAGTCAAAATCAAGTTTTAAGTCTCCCCTTTCCTTGTTTGAAACAGATCACATTGTAAGAATATGCTATAAAAATGGAAAAAGAAAAATAAATTGTTAATGGGGTTATGAGTTTGCTAGGTTCTGAATCACTGTAGTAGAGAGTCCTTGTCTATTATTGTGTGTGTTCTCTGGAGCATTGGCATTTCTAGCAGTGAGTGTGCTCACTGGCCTAGGCTGAACTTAAGTGCCAAGCAAGCTTCCCAGGCATGTGGCATGGTATGACAGTAATGATGGGGACAGGCGTTTGACAGGAGGACCTGTGTGCTTTACATACATGTCCACTCCCACTCCATCCTCACAGCAAGCACATGCTGCTTTTAGGTTTCTGTGCCACAAGAGATACAAGGTCAAGTGGCTTTCCTAAGGTCCTTGAAGTAAGACCAGTGATGGAAGGGATGCTGAACATGTTTAAAGGCTCTGCTTCTTCTGAAGTGCAGCTCAGCCACGCTCTTGCACAGCCTCATCTCTGCCCTTTTCAAGTGGTAGAGCCTTTGCCTTAGGCAAAAAATATGTTACCAGGAGTTGCTGGTATTTTTTTCATTAATTAAATTGTTTTTAATATATAAAGCCCCTTTAATTATGGGGCATCCCATGGGCATTGTACTGAACAATCACTTTGTAAAAGTAAAGACTGATTAATAATTGCCTATTTTTTATGTTTTAATTTATGTTTAATGAAAGTCCTATTTATGGTGGTATGGCAATAAGTATTAACAATTATACTGATAACATGTGTTATTTAAAAATATTATTTCTTCCTCCCTTTTGACTATTACACATCTGACAAAGTGGATAATAAATTATAAATTACAAGTGTATAATTTTTAAAATGCTTTTTTTGATGCTGAAAGTTCTCCAGGTAAACTTGTGTGTGCTAGCCCAACGTGGGGCCACATACTTAGCCCTCATGAAATTCCTTGTGTAAGGAATTGGCTATTCTTTTATTGTTCTACTTGCTGTGTTCTCTCAGTATTTTGAAAAGAAGAGCCTTGTTTGGACTGTAATTAGAATCATCCAAGTCAGTGGTTCTGGTTCCCAGCCCAGAAGCAGTGAGCACCACTGGGTATGGACCAGAGACTCAGGATGTGTGGGCTTGGTCATTAGTCCATCATGGGATCCACATGCATTCCAGGTGAGGTCCACCAGCCTGCCAAGAATGTTCTTTCATCTTACAGACTCTTCTAACCTGTATATTCTGAGAAGGTCCTCTGTGATGGGAACATCACAAACCTCTGCTGTGTCCAAGCTGCCAGTTTAATTCAGAGTAAAAAGAGAGAGGCTATCTTAAAATAGTTCTCAGTTAATTTAAGGTATCCTGGGCTAGAGGCCAATATGTTAAATTTTTTGGTAATGATGTGAGGCAAGCATTGCCTGGAAGTCTTCGGTAAGTTTCTTTAGTTGCTATTTTGTCCAGGGCCTAGCCTGTTCTAAAAGCCATGAGTCTTGGGACTAAAAAAATGGGCACACTCTATGGTTCATAGAGTCCTAAACTGTAGACATATATCCATAGAAAGGGTCTGTGTCTGTTAGTCTCCTCATCTCTTGGAGTCATTTGTACCAGTACAGGCTGGCTGTCTATTTGTGGAGGCTTGACATTTGATTCCATACACTCCTTGTTTCTTCTGATTTTTAAGGGGCCCAATTCATCATCTAAAGTATGCTCTACCACTGCCTCACCAAGAGCACCTCAATTTCTCTTCAAAGATCTTGTCTGAAAAGGAATCTTATGCTTTGCATTTTATCCTGAAATTAAAACTGATAAATATGGCTGGAACCTTGATTAGGTCCAACCATGGGGATCACACTGAGGTTGAAGTTAGGCCAGAACCTAAGAATTTGGGAGCCAGTATGTGGCTTGCATCATCTGCTTGAGGTTTTGAGCCTACACTCTATCTCTTGGTTTGGTAAACAGAACCATCTCCCGTGTTTCGCCTGTGCCATTGCTGCTGAAGAGAACAACCAAGCATTTCTGAGGGCTGCAAGCAAAACAGGAAATGAACAGGTTCAGATCTTCTATGGGCTCTGTTAGCCTCTGGGTCCTGGGAGGCATGACAAAGGTGTGCTGTGCCAATGTGCCAAGAGTTGTGCTTGAGGTAACTGATAAACCTCATCTACACTTGAGAAATTGGAGACCAGGAGACAGGCCCTAGTGGAGGGGCTGGGAAGACTGCAGTTGTTGCTGGGGCCTGGAGGGGAAGGGCAGAAGGCCGGAACTGCTTTACTTATATTAGAAAAGGTTGGCATCAGAGAAGGATTTCATTTACATCTAAGTATCTTGAGAAGTTCTGACTTTGTTAGACCCTCCTGGATGCCCAGCTTCTCCAGCTGAGCAGGGATTGTTGCCCCTCAAATACATCCCTGAGAAAGCATTTGGTGAGAGATAGATGACATGCTTCAGGGTTTAGGCTAACAGGCTGATAGTAGGTTCTTAGTTTGCTTCTGTCTTTGCACTTTGCTTAAACTTCCACATCCTCTTAGTTCCAGCTCCAAATAGCCAAGTTGGAACGTTTCTTCTCTTAAGAGTCTTAAGTAACTAATGCCACTCATGGCTAAAACATGAGTGTTCTGATTAACTGCATCTTTGTATGAAATGGTGTAAGAATTCACATTAATGAGAAAACAAAACCAATAATGCACAGAATGCTGCTGGGGACTCTTGGTAGGACTGCCCTGGGCATGCTCCATAAATTTTTATGTTTTTCATATGGCGTGCTGTGATTCACAGTCTGGCCATTGCATTAATTCGCCATTGCCTTTCTCAAATATTAATGAAGAGTACACATGAGTCTCTTTCAAAAAAGCAATTCTTAAGTTGGACCTAAATAAAACTTTTCCTTTAAAAAATAATTTTTCAAAAAGATGGAAAGTACTTCATTAGCAATTAGCAGCAAAAGCTCCCAATGTCTAAGCTGTTTAAGCTTAGTATTAGAAATTAGGGCTAGAGGATTTAATTAGCCAGCTCACAGGATGCAGGCTCTTAATTTAGGATTTCCCTTTGAGAAAAGTATGTGGTTAAAGAAGGAATATGATATTTTACATAAGTTGGTTTTAAGTTGCATTTATTGTCTCCATCTTGGGCCCCATACTATCTGGACTGCTGGTCTGGAGATTGTGTATGATTTGAATGAAGACACTTTGTTTTCACACTGATAACACAATGTAGGTTTTTGGATTGTGTGCAATAGTTTAGAGTTAGGAAAGGTTTACTGTTAGATTTTGGGAGTGAGGATTACTTCATCTACTTTACAGTCATAAATCAATACTGGTTGACACATTGAACAGATACACTGTTATGAGAGAGTTACATGCTAACACTTTTGCATTCTTAGACCAACACCCTCTCCCAACCCTGGCCACCCTTTGAGCCATAACATTGCATTGCCTTGCTTTCTGCCTCTAATTTCTTCAGGGGTTCTTTTTATTTAGGAAAGGGGTAAAAGATGTATTTGTGTAAGAACTACACCACTGCTTCTGTTAAATTCTCTAACAAAGAATATGTTACTTGAGCACTTCATGCACAGAGCACATATTTTTCTGAAAAGAATGTGCCATGAATGGAATGGTTTTAGGCCTGTGTGTTTATTTCATGTCTGCCAGTTTGTTCTAGTTTAGAAATTTCCTAATGCTTTGAGTTCATAACCATTTTTCAGTTATATATCAAGATGTGCAAAGGGCCAACCTTTACAACTTACTGCTGTGTTTTAAAATAGTTGTCCTCCCACGATTTCATGGGTTTCTGTCCCCTTTTGAAACTTAACATTTAACCCTTACACGTGAGAGCAGTCTCTTTCAAGAAAAGCTTTTTTATTGTCAGTGAAGAATTAAAGTTTTCTTTTGAGAAAACCTTATCTTTGCTAAAACTTAAAGTAGATGATCTGAATGTGTTCATATGTGAGAAATCTGCTTTCCTGTTTTCTCTGTCAATATAGTAATTGTTGGTCTGTCACTTTAAGATCCAAGGATCCAAGCACAGGGGCTAGAGATGAGAGATGGCTTAGTAATTAAGAGCACTTGCTGCACTTCCAGAGGACCAAGGGCATCCATGTTGGTGGCTCACAACCACTGGCAACTCTAGATCCAGATAATCTGGTGTGCTCTCTGGCCCTGTGAGCACCTTCTGACACACGAAGTGCACACTCAAACACACACACATATGTGAAAATGAAAATAAGTCTTGAAAAAATAATTCAAATGCAAATAATACCATGCAACTTGAGCTATTTCTCCAGAGCATTATAATGAAGCTTTGGCTCATTATCTCTTTTGTCTATGGGGTTTTAACTGTTGGTGTTTTGTGTTCTAGTGGTGGTGGTTGTTTGTTCTGCCGACTTGATAGAAGCTGGGTCACTTGAAAAGAGGGAACTTCTGCTGAGAAAAGCTTCCTTAATGACTGGCCTTTAGGCAGTCCTTCCTGGATTAATCATTGATGTGGAAAGGTCCTATTGTATAGGTGGTCATATTGTCAAACCCCAAACTATGAGGAGCAAGCCAGGAGGCAAGTGTTCCTCCATGGCCTCTGCTTCAGTTCTTGCCTCCAGGTTCCAGCCTTGAGTTCCTGGCCTGACTTTTCAGTGATGGGCTGCGATCTAACTGTTGGGGACATGAAACAAGCTCCTTCCTCACGTTTGTGCTCATGATACTTTCCCAGCAGTAGAAACAATAATTAAGACACCGTATTTCAAATTAAAACCTGTAAAACATTGAAGTACATACACATCTATTCAACAATAGTAGTAAGTTTATGCTAATAGAAATAAAATCTTTTTGTTTTAAAAAAACAAAACAAAACTCTTGTAACTCCTAATAAGAATATTTTACTGAAATGAGTGACATTATCTCTGTTGTACAAATGTCTTTAATGTTTGCCCTTAGGGAAATCCAGCTCTTTTATTTATCTGTCTCTGTTATGGTAGCACACATCATGTCAGCCTCTTGAAACTAAATCTGCACCGAGAGGAGATGGTGTAAAAGGTCACTAGTGTCTGGGTGTAATTATGAAAGATTTCATTATCATGGGTGCTCTGAGAGGCACTTGAGGATTCTGGGGGGAGGTTAGTATCACATTTTAAAACTTACTGCCTTACAATATTTACAAACTTACAATTAATTTAAAAATACTCTTCGTAATTTTTTTTTTTTTAGTTTCTCTGCATATGAAATTGACACAGTGTTAAGTAGGGAAATGGGTGTTTCCCTAGTCTTTCTCAAAAAGCTTCGTGATTTCTCTTTATTTTCCAAGCCAATTTATGACAACAACCTCCTCCCCCTAAATTCCAGTAGCTTAGAAAAAGAAAGGGTTATGGATGAGGGGAACGTGTCCATGCCCCTCTGTTTCTCCAGCTGGGAAGGGAAGGAAAGGGAAATAAAATTTAATGAGCACTTTTACTGTGTGCCAGGTACTTTACACATGTTATTTCATTTTAATCCCCCAAACAGCTTTGCAACATGTTTCTAGCCATGTACTTGCACAAATAAAGTGGGACTCAAAAAGGCTGAGTGATGTGTTCAAGGCACGCAGGACCCAGGTGGGGCCAAAGTCTCTTCCAGGGCCTGCTGCTGCTGTATAGCTGTACCAGTTTTCCTTCTGTTCCTCCATGGAGGCTGAGAACATGGAGCCTAATGGGATGCTGTGATCTGAAAAGTTTGTCCTGTGCCTGTGAGTCCTCTTCTTCATGATTAACCTAGTGAATTAGATTACTTGTAGTTTCCTTATTTAAAGTACCCCCAGATAAATCTACGAAATCACCTAAACTTAGTAAATTTGTATCAAAACTACCAGAACACACACAAACACATGCTGTCTAGAGTCTGTGTATACAAGCTAAAACACAGAATATTTGTTTTTGAACTTACTTAACAGTATCTAGTTTCATCCATCCATGTTTCCCTCAAATATCATGATTTCATTTGTTTGTTTGGATTTTGGTTTTTAAAAATAATTTAATTTTATTTTATGTGCTTTGATGTGAAGGTGTCAGATCCCCTAGAGCTAGAGTTACAGACAGTTGTGAGCTGCCATGTGGGTGCTGGGAATTGAACCTGGATCCTGGAAGATCAGCCAGTGCTTCTAACGACTGAGCCATCTCTCCAGTCCCTTGTTTTTGTTTATTCTTTTTATGCTTGAATAAAATTCCATCCTGTATGTATACCACGTGTTCTTAACCATGCACATATTGATGGACTTGAGTTTAGTTCTTTATTTTATTGTGAACATCCCAGAAATAAATACAGGTGTGCAATGTCTGTTGTGCTATATTGACTTAGGATGTGACCCCAGAAGTAGTCTAGCTGGGTCATGGCAGTTCATTTTTGTTTTTTTCAAGAACTTTTCTACTATCTTCTGTAGTGCTGTCCCAGTCTGTGTTTCCACCAGCAGTGTACAAAGGTTGCTTTTATCCCACATCCCTGCCAGCATATGTTGTTGTGTGTTTTAATCCCATTTTTTGAATGGTTAAGGGTGTTGAACACACATTTTCAGTTACTATTCTTTTTTTTTTTCCTTGAGAATTGTCATTTCAGTTTATTAGCCCACTTATTGATTGTATTTTTGTTGTTTGGTTTTGTGGCTCTGTAAATATTCTAGCTGCCAGGTTCTTCTTGCTGGTGGTTATTTTCATTGCTTTTGCAGAAGCTTTGCTTTAGTTTTGTATAATCCTGTTTGTTAGTCCTTGGGGTTATTTTGTCATTAGAGTTCTCTTTATTTTAAAAATTAATTTAAAAAATGTATTTTACATACCAACCATAGTTTTCCCTCCCTCCACTCCTCAAGGCTTTTCCATGGGAGTCAACAAAGTGTGGCATATCACTTTGTGGCAGGACCAATCTCCTCCCCCCTGCATGAAGGCTTAGTGGAGAATCTCACCATAGGGAATAGGTTTCAAATACCAGCTTATGCACCAGAGATAGATCCTGGTCCCACTATGAGAGACTCCACAAACAGACCAAGCTATACAGCTGTCACCCACATGCAGAGGGCCTAGGTTGTCCCATGCAGGCTCCCTAGCTATTTGTCTAGAGTGTGTGCTCCTATGAGCTCTGGTCAGCTGTCTGTGTGGATTTTCCCGTTATGATCTTGACCTCCCACCCCTTGCTCATATAATCCCTTCTTTTTCTCTTCAACTGGACTTGCAGAGCTTGGCCCAGTGCTTGACTGTCGATCTCTGTATCTGTTTCCATCAGTTACTGGATGAGGTTCTATGATAACAATTAGGGTGCTCACCAGTCTGATTACAGAAGAAGGCCAGCTCAGGCACCCTCTCCACTATTGCTAGAAATGGAGCTGGGGTCATCCTTGTGGATTTCTGGGAATTTCTCTAGTACCAGGTTTCACCCTAACTCTATAATAGCTTCCTCTACCAAGATGTCTCTCTCATTGCTTCCCCCTTCATCCCTCCCCCAACTCGACCATCCCCATCCCTTAAGTTCTCATCCCCCATCTCTTCCTCTCTCCTTCCTGCTCCCAGTTTACTCAGGAGATCTCATCTATAAATCCCTTGCCAAGGTGATCCATGCATCCCTTAGGGTCCTCCTCATTAGCTAGCTTCCCTGGGGCTGTGGGTTGTAGCCTGATTATTCTTTGCTTTACATCTAATACCCACTTATAAGTGAGTACATCCTACATTTGTCTTTCTGGGTCTGGGTTACCTCAGGATGATTTTTTCCTAGTTCCATCCATTTGCCCGCAAATTTCATGATGTCATTTTGTTGTTGTTATTGTTTTACTGCGGAGTAGTCCTCCATTGTGTGACTGTACCACATTTTCTTTATCCATTCTTGAGTTGAGGAGCGTCTAGATTGTTTCCAGGTTCAGGCTATTATGAACAATGTTGCTATGAACATAGTTAAATAAGTGTCCTTGTGGTATGATTGAGCATCTTTTGGGTATATGCCCAAGAGTGATATTGCTGGATCTTGAGGTAGATTGAGTCCTAAGTTACTGAGAAACTGCCATACTGATTTCCAAAGTGGCTGTACAAGTTTGCAATCCCACCAGCAGTGGAAGAGTGTTCCCCTTACTCCACGTTCTTTCCAGCGTAAGCTGTCATCAGTGTTTTTGATCTTAGCTATTCTAATAGGTCTAAGATGGTATCTCAGTCATTTTGATTTGCATTTCCCTGATGAATAAGGATGTTGAGCAATTCCTTAAATGTCTTTTGGCCATTTGAGATTTTGATCTGTACCCATTTTTAAATTAGATTATTTGGTATTTTGATATCTAGTTTCTTGGGTTCTTTATATACTGAAGATGAATCCTTTGTTAGATGTGGGGTTGGTGAAGGTCTTTTTATATTCTGTAGGCTGTTGTTTCGTCTTGTTAACCATGTTCTTTGCTTTACAGAAGCTCCTCAGTTTCAGGAGTCCCATTTAATTATTGTTTCAGAGTCTGTGTTACTAACGTTATATTTAGGAAGTGATCTCCTGTGCCAATGCGTTGCAGGGCTATTTCCCACTTTCTTTTCTGTTAAGTTCAGTGTAGCTGGGTTTGTGTTAAGGTCTTTGATTCACTTGGACTTGAGTTGTGTGCAAGGGTGATTGATAGGGATCTATTTGCATTCTTGTACATACCACTGTCTAGTTACGCCAGCACCATTTGTTGAAGATGCTTTCTTTTTTCCATTGTACAATTTTGGCTTCTTTTTCAAAAATCAGGTATTCATAAGTATGTGAATTTATGCCAGGCTCTTCAATTTGATTCCATTGATCCATGTGTCTATTTTATGCCAATACCAAACTGTTATTTATTTCTATAGTAGAGCTTGAAGTCAGGAGTGGTGATACCTCAGGAAGTTCCTTTATTGTACAGGATTGTTTTTGTTTTTCCATATGAAGTTGAATATTTTTCTTTTGAGGTCCGTGAAGAATGGTGTTGGGATTTGATGGGCATGGCATTGAATCTGTAAATTGTTTTTGCTAAGATTTCCATTTTTGCTATATTAATTCTACCTATCCGAGAGATGGGAGATTTTTTCCATTTTCTGATACCTTCTTCAGTCTCTTTCTTCCTAGATGTAAAGTTGTTGTCAGACAGGTCTTTCACCTGTCAGAGTTATATTATTTGTGGCTATCTTAAAGGATATTGTTTCTCTGATTTTCTCAGCCATTTATCACTTGCATATAGAAGGGCTACTGGTTCTTCTGAATTCAATTGTATCCTAAAGGTGTTTATCAGCTGCAGGATTCCCTGGTAGATTTTTTGGGGCTCACTTATGTATATGATCATATCATCTGCAAATAGAGATAGTTTGACTTCTTCCTTCCCAGTTTGTATCCCCTTGATCTCCTTTTGTTCTCTTATTGCTTTAGCTAGAACTTGGAGCACTATATTGAGTAGTTATGGAGAGAGAGGACAGCCTTGTCTTGTTCCCAATTTTAGTTGAATCATTTTGAGTTTATCTCCATTTAATTTGATGTTAGCTATCGGCTTGCTGTAAATTGTCTTATTATCATTAGGTATGTTCCTTCTATTCTTGATCACTCCAAGATCTTTATTTTGAAGGGGTCTTGGATTTTGTCAATTGCTTTTCTTGCATCTAATGAGATAATCATATTTTTTTTCCTTTCAATTTGATTATGTGATGGATGATATTGACATATTTTCATATGTTAAACCATCCCTGCATCTCTGGAATGAAACCTACCTACTTGATCATGGTGGATAATTTTTTTTTTTTTGATGTGTTCTTGGATTCAGTTTGCCAGAATTTTATTGAGTATTTTTGCATTAATGCTCATGAGTGAGACTAGTCTGTAATTCTCTTTCTTTGTTGCATCTTTGTGTGGTTTGGGTATCAGGATAGCTGTAGTCTCAGAAAAAGAGTTTGGCAGTATTCTTTCTGTTTCTATTGTGTGAAACAATTTGAGGAATAGTGGTAGGTATAAGCTCTTTGAAATTCTGGTAGAATTCTGCTCTGAAAATATCTCGTCCTGTTCTTGCTTTGTCTGTGTGTGTGGTGGTGGTAGGGGGTTTAATGACTGCTTCTATTTCCTTGACTTGCATGACTTTGGACTTGACCTGAGGATGTGTATAAAATGAAGAGAGAATGAAGACAGGACAGGCACAGAGATGTTTACAGAAAAGCTAATACCAAATAGACTGTGTGCTTTGACGGAAATAAAGCAGTACTCTAGAAGCTTGGTGCATTTATTGAGTAATGCTGCATGGGAAGTGAGTTTATTGTATGTGGTCGAAGTTTATTATACACATCAAATGAGAAAGTGCCTTATAATATCAGTAGGAGGTCTCTGTAGGGAAGCAGTTTCAGGTTGCACGCATAGGCAGAAGGAAACTGTAGTTGATGTTGTCTTCTTCACTGGTTTAAGTAAAGGTCAATCTTTTGTTACTTTGTACTGGGACTAGAGAAAGGCTTTGCCATCCCATGCTTATGAGGTTTTGAGGTCCTTGACCTGGTGGTGTTCATGTGAATAATGCACATTCACTCAGGACTTTCTTCTCTCCCCACAAAAGCCTTTGCTCCACTTTGTGTTGATTGTTTTCAAAAAAATAGTTTATTTCTTTTTCATGGGAGTATCTAGTTTGCCAAGTACTGTTTGTTAAAGAGGCTGTCTTTTTTCTTGATGTATATTTTTGACACTTACCCCGTATCAGATGGCTGCGTCTATGTGGACTTATTTCTAGATCTTCTATTCTATTTGTCTGCATGTCTTTTCTGTACCATACAGTCTTTGTTATTTGACTCAGTAGTGTGACTTGAAGCCAAGAACTGTGGTACCTTCAGATGAAGTAAAAATTCTGTTAGGAAGAAAACCAAGGGGAAACAGAGTGTGCAAAAGAGAAGGAAAAATGGAAGAAGTGACCTGAAAAACAGCACAGGAATAAAATTAAATGAACGAATGGAGGGAAATAAAAGTATGAATAGAATCTCCTAAAAAGGTTGCATGTTTAAAATACATAGTGTGGAAATAATACTAAAAGAGCAACAATAAAGAAGTGCCCGAATAATCTTCCCTTGAAAACTGGACGTGCAGCTCTGTGCAGTGGAAGGGCTTCTGAACCCGAGGGCCCTTGTCTTCTTCTTGCTTTATGCTAGTGAACAGGAAGTGTAGAGTCTGCCAGAGTGGTCTCCACATTATCAGCTTTCTTTGTCTGTCAGAGGTCTTTGCTGCTCCACTTGGCCTTTTCAGGTATAAACTGGGCGTGTTCCCTTTCTCACCCATTGCAGCCATGCTAGGCTAGTTTTCTTTGTTGCTTCTTGGAGTCTGTTCTTCCTCTCTGATCTCCTTTTGTCTGCTTGTTTTGGAGTCTCGGTGGGTGATGCTTTCCATTCTGTTTGCTATTTAATTCAAAGACCTTTTCCATTCCTAGCATTTCTCTCTTCATATCTGCATCCTAGAGTGACTCAAGCCCCAGCAAGGGTGTTTTCCAAGTACTTTATGAGCTTGGAAAAGCTGTGGCAGCACTGAATTCTGTAGGCCACAGACCCACCTACTTATTGGCCAAACTCCCCCTCCTCCCAGGAGATTGATGCAGCTGTGGAGTCAAGCAGTCCACGGAATTTAGAGTCTTGAGATTTCTCAAGTACTGAAGCCTCCAGAGGTTTGTCTGCTCACTGAGCTCAGGCCTGCATGACTTATCCCAGGCTGCATGCTCTCCACAGGTACTCTCCACAGTTGCTCTCCACAGGTACTCTCCACAGTTACCAAGTTGATAAGCTTGGCTCTGGCCATCAAGGGTCTACCTGTCTGCCCTGTGCTCTTCTCTGTCTGAACCAGACTTCTGATGCCTGTATTTTTGGCCTGCTGTAGTAGTCCAGCCGTCTTGCTCTTCACCACTGCCTCACAGGGCTATGCCTTTCTCTGTGACTATGGCAGATTAAAGTCAGGCTCCATGGTGACTGTTTCCCTTTCTTTAGGTCTGCAGGGAGGCTCCGTTTTAAACAGTTAGTTCTTTTTCAGAATAGTGCCCACTGCTCTCTTAGTCATATATGCAGTGACAAAATGGGGTTTTACTATGGCTGGCGGAATCGCTGTCTCACAGGACACAATGCAGCTAAACTAGAGGATCATGTCCATGGCTTACCCTTCCACTAAGCCTGCCAGTCTTTGCTCTATTGCTGCCCGGTTTTCCCTTCAGGTAAGGACTCCCTTCCCCTCCTGCTTGCTGCAGAGCTTCCCAGCTGGATCCCTACTCAGCTTGGGTTCCTGGCTTTTTGTGTCTTCAGTTTCCCCTCTTCACTTCCCGGCTGCTTCTGTGACTTTCTGAAGCCCTTCTCTGTCCCTTTGCTCATACGGACTTATCCTTGACTGATTTACTCCGCTTGTAGTCTGCCATCTAACCTGGAGTTTTCAAACAAACTTTAGTTCTGAGATGGGTCTCACTGTAGCCTAGAACACAATATATAGACCAGGCTGGCCTTGAACTTAGAAATATCTGCCTGCCTCTACCTCTAGGGCAGGGATTAAGGTGTATACCACCACCCAAGCCTAAACATATTTTAGAAAAAGGCTTATAGTAATTTTTTGAGTTTTACTTATTTGGTGATACCACAGGATTGGTCAATTCTTGTCCTAAAACACATCGTCGTCATGGTGTCAAGTTTAGTCAGAGCTCCAGAAAGACAATCTATTTTTAGGAAGTTGTCTTGTTTCAGTTCACTCAGCACCCACGGATAACCACAGCAGGCAAATGGGGAGTGACCCATGAAGCAGGGCATCTCCCCCGGCCTCTTGCTATGGTGGAGGGACACATAGTCTCCAAGCTCCTCTTCAGGTGCATTGATATGATTTAGGACACACAGACTATTCGTGGAATTTCAACAGTTGCTCAAGCTGAAAGGCCAAGATACCATTATACAATCCTGAAGTCAGCTTTGTGCAGTGTCTTTATACAGACTCGGTACCTCGTGATCTTAGAAAGTTGTACAGAGCTATCTTTTACGTGTGAATATGTGATTTTCCTGTATTTGATGTAAAGCCTTCCACTTCATAATCCTATCATGAAGGCAAAGAGAAAATTACCCCCAAATCAAATTAGTCTCCATTTGTTAAGTAACTGTGCCATCAAGTTAGAGGTACATCTGAGCTTACAGCATCATTTTTCCTGACAGAAGAGCCACATGAAGAGTCCTCAAGGTAGTTGAATGGACAGAGCAATAAGATAGCTCGCTTTTCAAAAGCTGTGGCCTGCAGTTAGGGCAGGAAATGCTGCCCTGCTCACCCATGGTCAGCTGGGCACGGTGGCACGGCAGAGGCCAACCTACAGTACACTATTACCCACTAGAAATAATTCTGTCAGAGAAGGCTAGGATTTTTAAAGGAACTGGGGCACTTGGAAGATGGCAGTGGAATTTTAAAAAATTATTAAATACTCTAATCTTTGATGATTTCAGATTAAAGATATTTTGTGACCTCACATCTTTGTGATTAAGTTGTTTGGAAGCTCAAAATATTTTAAAGTTTGATTTAAAAATCTAAATAAGAGAATAATCACTGCTATAGCAATTGGATAATACAGAATCCCCCTTCGAGCATTAATAGTACTATATCAGAATTCAATAAACTTCACCCTTTTTGACGATTACTGTACAGCTTACATGAGTAAATATCATTTTTGCACTAGCTCTTTGGGGGCTTCATCAGTTTTCTTAAGGACCTTTTCTCTTTAATAATTATTAAATTAGTATTGTTTAGAATACCTATTCTGTTTTAGTGACTCTTGATTATGGTGGTAATTTCTATCTGTCTGTCTGTGTCTATGCCTGTGTGTCTGTGTATGCCACACACATGTTGCTGAAGATTGATCCCAGGGCCTGGAGCGTGCTACGAATGTGCTGCTCATCCAACCCGTGCTGTAGATGGTTTACTGCCTAGTGTTGCTCTTTTGAGCCCCCACTTACTTGTCTATGTTTAGAATTCTCCAATATCATTTTTATGGAGGGACAAAGTCACGTGGTGGGCAAGGAAAAAGGTGATTGTGTTAAGTGGGAAGATGTTCATCTTATAAATATCAATTTGCAACTCTACATGCTTAGGTATCTGGCTTCTGTACATGCCGACTCGTGACATATGGAACCAGTTTTCCTTGAACTAAATGTATATAATATAGTTGAGTCCTTTCTTCTGAGTCAAACATTCTTTGGCCTTATGTGTAGCTATCTATTATATATAGTACATCTGGTATGTACTAACGCAAGGCCACCCTTAGTTTTTTGACATTTTCTCAGGTTTTTTTTTAATTAACTTTTTTAATGTGTAGAAACATAGGAATCAAAAGACTTTTCTATTTTTCTATATATCTATTCTCTAATTCTGCCCCCCCCCCGTTAGAGGCCTCTTGATCAAAGTGAAAAAGGAATTAAGTGAATTGTATTTGTAGGGGAGAAACCCCAAATATCTATTATATGACAGTTTTCCTATTGTGCAAACAATAGTTTGTGTTTATGGAATACTATTTATAGATTGATTTATTTGATTTTTAAAAAGCCATTACAACACATTTATCTTGTCAAGATGAAACTCCCTCACTCTAGAAGGTTTCTGTTCTTTGGAGTAGTGGTCTGGGCACCTCAGGAGCCATAGTGAGTACAGTCCTAATGGATGTGTGAATTCCTGGTGTTGTCTCAGTCCCTCTCAAGCCATACGCAATATCTACCCAGTTTCTGTGTGGTTTGCAAAGGGGGAATGCAATCACCAGTTTTGATTTTTTTTTTTTTAAGCATAAATAACAGAAGGCCAAGAGAATGCTTATTTAGAACTCAGGTTTCTGGCAGTCATTTGAAATCATGAGGTAAATCCGAGCCCTTGTTTCCAAGGGGGTCTCCTTGTTCTCTTCAGGTCTTCCCTCACCGAGTGTGTCTTTGGGAATGCATGCCTTGTTGAATAGATGTTTATTCTCTGCCTCTACCCAGGGCCCCTCTCCCCAAATAAACTTGGGGAGTTATATATGTGTCTAACCTTATATCTAAGCCTTCCTCTGTGCAAGTTACTCAGACTGTTATGCATGAACAGCTGTAGGTTTTACAGCTCTTCCTGTGGCTGCTGCATTGTGGCTTCATAGATCATATATATGTAAATATACACACATATATGTATATTACAGAAAATGGTATTTCTCTGGTCAAAGTTAGTGAAAGGGGCCTCCCCTACCATTGCAATGTTGGTTGGTCGCTTGTGGCAATAAATGTGAAGGGAGGAGGCGGTTTGGATAAGAAAAAATCTGAATAAAGCAGGTGACTTAAACTTTAAAATGTATGCAGGAAGACCACTAGTGTCCCTCTGATCTAGATATTGGCCATTTATACATGAGTTTAGCAAGGGTTCACAGTACGCTGTGAAGTGACTTCTTGCTGTGGGTACAATCAAGGTGTACTCCAGTCAGTGTTTTAACTTTGCTGTGCAGAGTACCTCAGAGTACCTCAGTGCCTTGATTATTATTTGTCTTCTCATCCCTGCTAGAAGAGAAGTTGGTGCTTATGAATGGCTTGACCATTCTACCTGTTCTTTTCCCTGCTGCACTGTCCAGGGCCACCTATTTGCAAGAATTAGGACTTTCCTTAGTGTTTGAGTGCAGAAGCTGAACCTTCCCCTTCTTGTCACCTAGGTTTCCACTTGAGTGGCACAGTGACAGAACCTGCAGTACAATCGGAGCCAGAGACCATTTGCAATGTGGCCATCAGCTTTGATCGTTGCAAGATTACCTCAGTGACCTGCAGCTGTGGGAACAAGGACATATTTTACTGTGCCCATGTTGTGGCACTGTCTTTATACCGCATCCGCAAGCCAGAGCAGGTCAAACTGCATCTTCCCATTTCAGAGACTCTCTTCCAGATGAACAGAGACCAGCTGCAGAAGTTCGTTCAGTATTTGATCACAGTGCACCACACTGAAGTCTTGCCAACGGCTCAAAAGCTAGCAGATGAAATTCTTTCCCAGAACTCAGAAATCAACCAAGTTCATGGTGAGTATGACAGATGAGGTAAATTTTTTCTGGATTATTTTTCATTTATCAGTTCAAGCATGCATAAAATGAATTAAGTATGAGAAAAAGTCATTAGTGATGCTCTTTGATAAAGAGAGATTGGCTTAGCTTTGTACCCTACAACATTTCTTTTTTAGAAGGATTTCATGCTAGAAAACAAGTACCTTTGGGGGAGAGCCAGGTAATGGGGTCTTGCTAGGTGTGGCTCAGGCTGGCCTTGAAATCAGATTTGCTTCTCACCTTCCTTGGGACTACACGCATGCCATGCCACATCTGAAGTAGCAAGCTTTTTGTGCTTCTTTGTTAAAAATAATTGGTTCTTACACTTTAACATTTCATTTAATACTAGATATTAGTTAAACAAACCCTGTCATTTAATCTATGCTTTTTAGCACGTGAATATATATATATTTCACTTTAAAATTTATTTTCCAGTGCAGGAAACTTCTTATATGTTACCTTATAAAAGAAAATAAACTATAGGAAACAATTACAACTTGGAGTTTATGATAGGTGTAGCTTTAATAAAAAAGTTTTTTCTTTGATATTAAAGAATAAGACTATATGAAACTGTTCAGAAATACCCACCAACGTTTTTCTATATGTTGTATTATTAAAATGAAAAGTAATATTAGATTGGGGAGATGGTTCATTTACTTAAAGTGCTTACCTTACAAACAAGAAGACCTGAGTCACATTTCCAGTGTCCAAGTCTCAAAAGCCAGGCATGATAACAGCACACTTGTAATAGGTGCTCTGGGGAGGAAAATACAGGAAGATCTTTGGGCTTGCTGTCCAGCCTGCCTAGTCTACTTACCAGATTTCAGATCAGTGAGAGACTCAGTCTCACAAATAAACATACACACAAAACAATCAAATCTGATATATGGTACTTTAGGTGTTATAACCTAAGGCTTTAACTTCTGACCTCAGCACAGGCTGTATTGCTTCTGAAACATTTGAAAGTAATTTTGTAAGCAATTAAAAGTACATAGAGGTATCACAATATTGGCTAAGCATCATAGGACCCTCATGTTATTAAAATGTTTTGAGTTACATTATTTTGAATTATAGGACAAGTCATTCAACTTTATTCTTTTAGTCTTGTGAGTTCTTTCCAAATGAGTTTTTCCACCACCACAGCACAAATAAAAGTTTATGGAAATCAGCGTTAGGTCATTGTAAAGCTGTGAGATGGCGCTCTCTAATGAAGTCAGAATACAGTTAACAAGTACAACAGACTAACATGTATGTCAAGCAGTAGGCAGGTCTGAGCACTTGTGAGGGCTTCATGGCCCTCCCCGACAGGCTCTTCTGACTTTTATTATAATCATTTTCTTAGTGGTAGTGGCCTTTTTACATTATTAAATGCTAGCTTAGCTTTATCTGTTTTAAACTCTGTATACCACACAGTATGACTTCTGTACATCTCATTTCAAGTCTTTATAATAGAATTTATTCATGTTGTCTCATGAACCTGGAATTTATTTGTTGCTATTTCCTGGATATTTCCCTGTATAATAAAAATGCAGAGTGTCCCCAATAGACACAATTTTACAAATCAAAATTATTTGTAATGCCATTTTCTGATTCATATTAATAAATATTGCTTCAGCAATATTTTTAGATCACAATCATACTTATTTTCAGGTTTTTAATATTATTTTATAAATATAATTCAGTATATTTCTCTTAATGAATCAGTTAAGATTTTAGTTATGAATTGTCAAATGATAAGCAATACCAATAGTTCAAAATAATTGTTTTATGTATCAGTGATACTATAAATCGTGTGTGTGTGAGTAGGTTGGCAGGATATTTCTTCACATAGTAATTTGGGGGAGTTCATAACTTTTCATGTGACATCTGAAATTGTCTGTTTTGTGCTTACAACTCCCCAAACACACCAGAGTCACCCTGCAAGTCTGTAGCTATCCGTGGCGGGTGATAACCAGATGACGTCACATTGCTTTGGTGTATTTTGGGTCAGAAAATGCGGGTGTTTATTTGACCTTTACACTGTTGCTGGGCCTTGTTTATAGTAGAGCTGCCATGAGCATTGTTTTAGAAGTCTCCTGGTGCTGTGCCATGCAGTTTTTATGTCACCTTTCCCCTAGTGCTCTCTACCAGGCTCTGCTTTGTCTAAGGGGCTGTCGTAAGGTGTGGGAAGCATTTTGCCTTCAAGAGGCTAACGCTGTTTAATAGCAGGAGTATGATCAAGTACCTTCTGCGACCCACAGGAAGCACGTGTATTCAAGAGCTTCTCAAGAAGGCTTCCTTCCTTTTGGATCCCCTTAATCAATGCTTGATGCTTTGTGAAAATTCAGACCAACCAAGAGGCACCCCATTTAGGCAGTGGTTCTCAGCCTGTGGGTATGGACCCCTTTGGGTTGAACAGCCCTTTCACAGGGGTCACAATCAAATATTTACATTACGATTCATAACAGTAGCAAAATTGCAGTTAGGAGGTAGCAACAAAATAATTTTATAGTTGGGGGTCACCACAACATGTGGAATTGTATTAAAGGGTCAGCAGTATTACGAAGTTGGGAACCTTTGATTGAAGGCTTTCTACTAAAGTGTTGAGTGAACATTCACAAATAGGATGTAATTCTTTTATATGTTTTCTTTTACTAAGTTTAAATAGCCCATTAAAACTTTGTTCTCTAAGTTTTAGTTTAGCTAATGGTTCCATCAATAAGTACATGTTCAATGTATTTATCTTGTTTTGAAGGTTAACAGCTTTCTAGGTTTCTTATCTAAAAAGATCCTTTTTAAGTTCATCACCGTGTTGAAATTGTGTTCTGAATGAAGTATTTATAAACTGTGATTATTTGCAGGAATGTGTTCACATGGCATTTCTTCTAGGATTTCTGAGATTGGAATAGCAGTGTGTAAGGGAAGCAGGAAGAAATGTGCAGTTCTCTTGGAATCTGATTATCAGAGAACCTCTTGAGAGTAGAGAACCAGGGTGGTTTACACTACCAGCTTTCTCACCTGTTTGGGCCTAGAAATGGGTCATTTACACAAGCTGTGTGCTGCTGTCCTCTCTAGTGTAACAGTATTCAGGAGAGGTGGGACCAGGCCACAGCCTTACATGGTGTAATGGGAAATGTGTTCTCGGGAGGCCCAGCTTTAACTGTTAGATTAATGACTTGTTCGAGGATGGGGTTAAGAATTACTTGACCACATGGTCTCACCTCCCTTCACATGTTTGTACGTAAAACATGCAATTTTCTGATTAAATATTTTCAAAACAGTAGTTTTTATATGATGTTATGTTTATATTTTTTACTTGAGAAAAATGCCTCAAACACAAATATTGGGGTGATTTAATTTTTCTCTCAGGAGAAGTATCACTTCCAACTGGAAGATAAAGAACAGGCCAATGTAGGATTTAGCTTAACTTATTTGAGTCAGTTTCATGATGACGTTTAACTTATCTGTGTCCCTTTTGAAAGAAAAGTATAATTCAGCTTAAAATTAACAAAAAAATTGTTTTTTTTCCTGTTTCTTGTGAATTCACTTGATGATGCTTAAAATTCTGTTAGTTTTTTCTTACTATTTTGAAACATTTTGAAAATTATTTTATCTGAATCATTAATTTTTTTAAAAATTTATATTTCTTACACGATAAGCTCCATCGCCAGAATTGCAACAGTGTGTCTGTGGTGATCCATCCATGACACACGGTGATGATACAGCCCTTGGCAGGTCTTATTTCATTGTGTTTTGGTGTATTTTCCTATGATAAAATGATTGTGTGCTCAAAATGGCCGGAAGATAGTTAACTGTCTCACTAAGGAGATCGAAGTTTTGTATTTTTTAAGCAAAGTTTTTACTTTTATCTTTATATCCTAATAGAACTTTCTATTTCGACACTGTTCTTTAAAAAGGAAGCTAATGTCTTTGCTAAGTACTTACTGTAGATTTACTGATTTCTGAGCATTATTAACTCTGCCCCTCCCTATGTTAATTAGTACTTTTCCGGCTTTGTTTCCTATTAAAGGAGGTGCACTACGTAGGTGTGATGCTGTGTGCTATAATTTCAGTTTCCTAAGGGGGCAGAAGCAGAAGAACTACAACGTTTAGCCAGCCTGGTCTGTATATATAGCAAGACTCGGTTTCAGAGCACACCCTAAAGGAGATGGCATTCTAAAGTGGCAAGTTGTGGCGTAGGGACAGATTATTGAACTTGAGAACTGGAGGCCTCGAGCTCAGTGTTGTCTTTGATATGTATTGTCTGGTTGACTGGATGGAACTCTCTTGCTATGACAGCTTTAGAAAAAAAATGATAATCTGGATGTATATAATAGTAAAAAGATGCTCACCCTTATTTCATTGGGACTCTCATAGTTTAAGAAGAGAGCAGAGGGTTGGCAAGATGCCTCAGAGGGCAAAGGTCTTGCCACCAAGCCGGACTATCTAGGTTTAATCCTTGGAACCGGCAGGGGTGGAAAGAGAAAGCTGATTCCCACAGGCTGTCTTCAGAATCCAGTGCCCAGCCATGGCTCTTTCACACTTTTGAGCCCTCTCCAGCACAGTAAATAAAGAACGGGTATTGAAAATGAGAGTAGTCGTCACTTTCCCAGACTCTGTGACACCTGTTTTTCTCCTTTCCCTGCTGGGCCTTCTGTTTACTGACTTCCCTGAGGGGTAGCTTGGATTGGGCAAACTACAGCAAAGGAACAGGTTACAGGAAACTGGTGATGTCTTGACCTTGTGTGAAAAGGAGCTCATTTAGTGATCTTTCAAATCCGTACCCTGGGCCAATTCTCCAGTGCCCTTACATGTTCCCCAGGTACCATCTCAGTCAGCGAGAGATTTGCCCATGTGTCAGATAGGTATGGGTTGACTTGATGTCTAGTAGCCCGTTCAACTCTGCTGTACTTGTAGACACTCAGAAGACAACAAGATCTGCATTTTATATTATTGCATTTCTTTTCAAAAATATTTTCTTTTATTGAAAATAGATTATCTTTATACAATATTCTCTTCATGATTTCTTTTTTAAAACCAAAACTATAATTCCATCTTGCCTATCTGTCCTTAATTTAGTCTTAGGATACTTCTGTCTTAAACATTTTATTAATCAGCTTAGATAAGCCTCCCATTTATTACCAAACAAGTCTACACAGAAGTTCCTTTTTCATTTGGCTATAAACACGGAGATTCGTATTATGACCTACCTGTGTTGGTAGGATGTCTGAGCACAACACATAATTAACACCCCACATATTTTTAAAACAATCTCGTTTTTGTTTTTTTTGTTTTTTTTTTTTTTTTGTTTGTTTTTTTGAGACAGAGTTTCTCTGTGTAGCTCTGACTGTCCTGGAACTCACTCTGTAGACCAGGCTGGCCTCAAATTCACAGAGATCCACCTGCTTCTGCCACCTGAGTGCTGGAATTAAAGTTAAACAATCTTCTGTCTTATTCTATTTATTCTCTTAGAATTTGTTAGCAGGTGTTGTCTGCTGCAGGCCTCATGTCACATGTTCATTGTAATTGTACTTGGTTTTACAACCAGCCTTTGCAAGTGTCCTAGAGAGATAATGGGTTATTACCGACCTGTCTGTATTGGTGAACATGCAAATGTTAACAGTTGGCACAAAGTATGACCTACTGGGGTGTGTGTGTGTGTGTGTGTGTGTGTGTGTGTGTGTGTGTGTGTGTGTGTGTGTGTGTGTGTGTGTGTGTGTGTGTGTGTGTGTGTGTGTGTGTAGAAGAAAAGTTGCTCTAACTACGCTACTAGAAAAGGTAGTAATGTGAAACTTAGAGAAAACTCGGATTTAGAGGAAGAAATATGGTAATTAATAGAAGTATATGAAGATAAAGAGACAGGTTCCTGTTGTCTGACTGCTCTCAGCAGTGACCCCTACAGACACCACTGTCTATACCCTATGAGATATGCACATATGCATACTATGAGAGCCGCTTTCCTGTTTTCCCTGTGTGCAAACATTGTCCTTAGGACCATCACTTTGGTATGTGAGCTTTTGTCTTTATATTTTAATTTTATTTTTTAAGTAGTATAAATGCTAATATAAATGGTGGGTACATTTTGGATTTTATAATTAGTACCAAATCTCTTCCTAAAAATTATTTTGTCCCTAAAATTATCACCAGAATGTAATGTTTGCATCATGATTAAATGTATCTTTAAAAATATTGGTGGACTCTGGTTGTATGTATATTATAGTATGCTTTTCACAAGAAGACTCAGCATTTCACTTTAGCAAAAGAAGTGGTCTTGAAGCTTAATGTCTCTTAATTTGGAGGAATTACAAAATGTCTGCCCCATGAGAGTATTTTTGGGGTATAATGCAGGGACAGGCATCTCAGTTCAGTAGCTTTTATTATGCCCTTTTCATGCAGGTGTGGCAGTCATCCCTGAGACCCTTAGCCCTCATTTTCGGGGTCTCCTCTGTCCCTGTCTCTTTAAATTGGTCCCAATCCCATGTTGGTTAGATGAACAGATGTCCTTGTTGCCCACAAAGTTGCTTTTTACACCTCCCCCTGGAGCCAGTTCAGTAAGAAGAGTCTTGTCCTTGGAGTGGGATTAATGTGGTTAGAATGTAGCCTCTAGTCCTTGTGTTTTCATGCCTAGTACTTGAGCAAGAAATCTCGTTAGGCCTCAGTTTCCCGTTCACATTGACTACCTATCTTACAAGACGGGGAAAGTGGAGAGAGCAAATCCTGATACCTCCATCACTGTAATGTGGCAGTTGAGCTGTATCTGTAGATCTGTAGGGTCAGTAGTAAATAATGGAGGAAAATACTTGTTAATTCTCTTTCTTTGTCTGTTGTTGTTTGGTTTTTAAACATCTTGCCTTGTAGATTGCTGGAACTATAGGTGTGTGCCACAATACTCAGCTCACAAGCCAGCATTTTAAAGCGTCATTTAAAACAAACAGAACAAGCTATTGCTAGAGCTTGCAAGATGTAGATCTCTTTCTAATAGGCTGAAGGGTTTGATTTGCAAAAACAAAACCTGAGAACTCTGCATAAATATTTGTGTGATTGTTAGTAAGTTTTATCAGATAAATAATGGGCAGTGACTTATCTGCCTAAGCTGTTTCTATGCTGCTTGTTTAATGGGCACTGGAAAATGGACACGTTTTATTGCTTTTTTACCCATAAAAGATACATGAATATACTCCTAAAGATTGAAGTAAATTAAATGATAATAAAAGGATGAGTAATGGTCAGAGAGAGAGAAACGGTGGTGGAGAGGCTAGAATCTGAGGGGTTCTATTTGAGGGCTGCAAGATACGTTCATTGGCAAGTGTTGCTCATTTACTTCCTTGGCATTTAGTTAAAGGAAGCTGATAGGTTGGAGCAGAGCTCCTCTGCTGTCAGCCCCCACAGCTAAAGAAACCGTCTGTCCTCCCAGCAGCTTCTGAAGAAGCCTCTGCGTTCTCCCCTGGTAGAGGTCTGCATAAAATCAGGAGAGGAGCTGTGGACAGGTCCTTCTGTTTAAACTGCAACAGGATTGTACACTGAAATACAAGCATTGATCTATACCATTTTAAATGAAAATTAAGTCTTTTCTAAAAAGCATTTCTGTTCAGTTCACATTGTCGAATTTTGAAGTGTCTAATTTTCTGTCTGCGCTAAAGAGAGACCTGCTTTGAGTCCTGAGTTACCAGACCCCCTGCGCCGTCCCTCGTCTTCAGTCCTGTGGTTGATGGCGTGATTCTGCCTTCAGTCTGTAAGGCAGGTGTGCCACCGACTTAATATAACGGAAAGCACTAAAACCATCATAGTATTCTTCCATAGACTCCTCCAACGGAGACTAAAGTAATTACCTCTGGAGCATAGACATCTGCTATCTGCATTCTGCTCAAATGGACAGAATTTGATAATTTCAACAAAAGGGAATATTGCTTGTATGTATAAATACCTAAAAGCATTATTTGGGGGCCAGTGAGATGGCTTGGTGGGTAAGGCACTTGCCATCAAGTCTGATGACGTGAATTTGAGCCCCAGAACCCACATGATGAAGATGCATATACACACTAAATAAATATAAGAAATTAATTCTTGAAATGATAATTTTATGAAAGCCGGTCCCAGTAGAGTACAAGAAGAGAAAGCATTTATTCATTTATTTATTTTTACTTGGTCTTTAAAGGTAGGGTTTCTGTGTACAGCCCTGGCTGTCTTGGAACTTACTGTATAGACAAAGCTGGCCTCAGACTCAGAAATCCTTCTGCCTCCGCCTCCCAGATTCTGGGATTAAAGACGTGTATCACCACCACCATTCATCTAGAAGAAAAAGGATTACCTTCTCATTCTGCTTTAGAACTCAAGACTCCATGGGCCAAACACAGCAGAATCCTGCTATGATTGTCCTCAAGGGTCACTTAAAATGTGAAGGATGATTTGGTGTTATCTAACACTGAGAAGCAACAGCATCCATGGTGTGAAATAGTTGTTTTAATAACTATCTTAAACTATGCTTCATTCATAATGGGACAGGTGCCTGTGTGGTACTGTGGCCCGTTATTATTAAGGTCCACAGCCTGCCAAGATACTTAACATACTGACTATTCAGTGGATCTGAAGTGGTGCCAAGGTATTCAGTATACCCTAGGAATTTTTATATTTTTAATTCAGAGAAGTGTTGTGATAGGGTTTTGACGTTGGGATGAAGCAGAACCAAGCTAAGTGGTAGGCTTAGGTTAGACTGTGGTTCTTCATGTCCATGATTTCTCCTCTATTCTCTGGTGTCATATTACCAAGGTGGGAGGTGATTCAGATTTACATATCTGCTGGGAACAATAGACAATTAACTGTTTCACTGCCCTCCTCACAAATAGTTTCTATTTCCCCTGAAGGCTTGCCACTAAGAATTGAACTTTAGTAATAAAATACCCTTAAAGATTGATTATATGTAGCAAATATTATAGCATTTATAAGAGTAAGAAAATGATAGCTTTTAAAGCATTTAATTTATTGACATTATGACTCTGGGTTTTTCCTAATTCAGGATATTTATAGTAAATATATGAATGTATGGATTATGTTTCTTTGCATTTTCTTCTTAAATGGGTGAAGTGTTGTCTTTGATTATAGATGAGCACTAATAAATAGAAAGAAATTCTGCAGCTCTTGCATTTTTATAAGATACCAAGTCAAGCATGGTCAAGTGTACAATGAAGACACTGGGATTTAAATAGTTAAACCCTAGCTCTGTAGACCAGGCTAGCCTCTGCCTCCTGAGTGCTAGGATTAAAGGTGGATGCCACCATTGCTCAGCAGAGCCTATAGTCCTGTGTGTGGTGGGCAGACAGTTTAGCACAGAATTATATATCCCCATCTCAGCCTGAACACTTAATATGTTCAGTTATACTTAGGAGATAATTACCATTGTTGTAGATATTTAATCTTCTGATTTATAATGTATGTGATGTATACCTTGATACATGAAGAATATTAAGTGAAGTTTTGCAGCCACTGGTTATCTTTGCTTTCATTTTTATGGCTGAGTAACAAAATTTTGTACAGTGAATAAGCAGACTCCTAATTTTTACTGCCTGGTCAATATTTTATTCCGATATGTAGAGATTTGGAGTTAAGATGGAAGCCTGAGGAGCATAAGTAGTTTGCCCCTGGGGCAATACTCTTTCGGAACTGTTCCTTGAACTGACTCACCAGAATGCTAATGCAGGCTTAGGATGCATATACTTTGAAGTCATGTGAGAACTTTGTAGATTTTATCCACAGGTCATTTTCTTCTCTGGTGTCTTCCTCCTTCCTGCAGAATCGTAAGAAGTAGGCTAATTCTGATAGAGCATACCAAAACACTCAAAAGGTTCATTGCCAAGCCAGGCTTTGTCAAAATTGTGTGTGTGTCTGTGTAAACATAAATGCATAAATTACTCCTTAAAAAGTTTTAAAATATGATGTATTTTAAGACTTATTTCTAAGTTGGGGGAGGAATCGTTGATCACTACTCAAGTCGAGAGTGATTCCTGGATTCTAGTATCATTTGTTGCTCTCCACTTGGAATAACTAAGAACTGAGCACATCCTGCAGTCTTTGAGGCTTTCTCAATGTCGGTCGCTTTGCCAGTTGAGGATGCAGAAGGTGACTTTGTTTCCTCTCGTTTCAAGTTCATGTCCACTTAAAATACTTGGGTTTCTGTGACAAACCAAACCCTGCATTTCTCCCATAGAGTTTTGGCCCTTGCAACTGAGGGCCTTTGGTTGACATAGCGCATCAAGTCTCTCCTAGCAGGCCCGTGTATAACGAGAACTCTTACTGAGGATGGAGTTCTAGTAGAGCACACTACCAGAAAACACATAGAAGAGGAACAGCCACCCTGAGAGGAACAGGAGAAATGAGTGACAAGTAGCCAGTTTGAGTTGTATTGTGAAATTTGGGGGGGGGGGTTATATAGAGACTGTAAAAGTTGAGACCCTGTGGTTTAGTTGTGTGGAAAGTGTAAACTATACCACAGAGAGTAGACATGAGGAGGTTCCAATACCAGATGGGGAACTAGGAACTGAATTCTTTGAGATACATTTGTAGACCTAGTAATTGCAGTAGCATTATGTGTCCTTGTAGCTTCCTGTGAATTGAGAGTTTTGAGGACAAACATGCCAATAATCGTCCTTATGAGGAAAATAGGAAGTCATGTATGTTTGGATACTTTAGAATGATTTTTTTAGCCTCTCAGGAAGAATCCTTAAGCAAATATTTGCTTCCCCCCCCCCTTTTGATACTTTCCTCTAAGTGGTTGGTTCCCAGATTGTTGCAGCAGTGAGGGCAGATAAAATCCTGCTCGTGCACAGCTTGGACATCAGCCTAATTGCCCTAATTAGAGCAACTTTTTCCTCTTTCTGGGAAAGCCTTTCCAGCTCTACTGAGAGGACACTCACTCCCCCTGCCCTCAATGCTTTTCCTCCAGCATTTCAGTGTGAGCCTTCACTGGGGCGCTCTCCTGGGTACCTCTTTAAACCTGCAGTGCCTCCCTCCCAAAGCATGCCCTCCTTCCTGATTAATATCCTCTGACCTCTTTTGTCCTGACTCCAGGGTATTCCAGATTCACTACATTTAAAACTAAACTCCCACATCTGAGTGAATTGTCCCATATTCTGTATAGCGGTTTAATCTAGAAACCAATGCCTGTCCACAAGCCACGATCCCTTACAGGTCTTCTTGCATCTGTATTATTTTTTCCAGATTGTGTGTGTGTAAGGAGATAATAATGCATAACTTCTTTTAAAAAGCCTCATTGTCACCATGAAATTAGTGCATTTTTGTATATTTTTCTTCCTGTTATTTTCATTGAACAATATTTTTAAATTAGTTGTACTCTATTGTAGTACATGGAGACTATCACATTCATTTTTGTGGCTGCATAATTAATATTTTATGGTAAGAATGTTGCAGCTGATAAATATCAGGATGAGGAGTATTCCATTCTTCTAGTTCAGGTAATGTCCTCATGAGTTCCTATTCATTATCCCAAGGGAGGAGACACTGAGCTCCTCAGCTGCATAGCCCGAGAAACTGTTTCTTTGGGATTGTCTTGTGTTGCTCTGCCCTGGCCCTCTACTGTCAGCTTGAGTGGACTTTGTTATGTTTATGTATCATGCTGCTTTCTGCCTAAGGCCTCTGCCCAAGTTCTTTTTTAGTCTCACATGTGACCCATTCCTCTTACCCCTGCCTTTAGTGGACTTCTAATTAGCTTCTAATCTGCTTAAGGCAGATCTCAGCTCATTGCTGTTTCCTGAAGGTGTTGTATTCTAGCAACCAAGGGCTATCTCAGAATTCTGGTAAGCCCCCAAGTTATGACTTTAAGGAACTGTCAGCGTTCAGCACATACATACACACATACATACACATACACGTTCGCATTATTACTGTTGCAATGCTTTTCCCTTACTCCAAACTGCTTTTCAAACAGTATGTTGCAACTCGACTATGGTATAACTAGTGGAAAGAATGACAACAAGGCATTTCAGAAGTGAAATAGAAGAGCAAATATTAATTAGGCCACTTCATTTTTTGCTAAGGGTGTTTCATCTCGGTCAAACCTTTCAGCTTAATATATAGCTGTGATCATATAAGCAAATAGATGCACAAGCGTATTAGGCAAAAATGAAGTGATGTGTATTATTGTAGTTACTAGATAAAAATAGGTATTTAATTAGTTAAGAACAGGAATTCTGTGTGTTTTGAACACTATTATATGTCCCTGTCTTGCCAAGAGGAAGGCTGGCAGAGTTGCCACTGTGGCTATAACTGACTGGGAAAATAAATGCCACTCCTTAGGATCTGTCTCATTGGCCCTCTCCTAGGGTCAGACCCAGTTTCTAAGGAGACATTAATGATAATGTTCTTGATCATTGAAAAACACAGAATCATATCTATGTCTAAAGGCTCATAATATGTGACGTCAGAAGTAAAGTGTTCTTATCTCGGACCTTAAAATGCCATTGTTTTATTTTCTTAACAAATAATGAAGTTAAAAATTGTCTCTAAGTATCTGGGTAACTTTTAAATTTCTAAGGTAGCCTTTACTCACTGGGTTTCTTACCTAGCTATTGTCTGTTCTGTACTGCAGCAATAAAATATTTATGCAGCTTGGCAAGGTAATCGTACCACCTGCGTTAGAACAGCAGCTGCACTGCCTGCTCCCATGTGTCTTGATTCCCTTTTTCATCTTACGTTTTCTGCAGGTAAAGACTTACATCAGCATGTTGTAGCAGATAATGAGTCTTCCCTGACTTACGTAGGAAAGAGTAAAGTTGTAGGCTGCAGTGACTTGTTTTATATTTTCTGGGTGTCTTTGAGGAATATTTTTCTGGTACGGCCTACATAGATTTTATTACATCATTCGTTTACAGTAGGATATCTTTTAAGTTTTTTTGTTTTGTTGAGACAGAGTTTGTGTCTGTTGCCCTAGCTGTTCTGGAACCAGCTCTGTAAGACCAGACTGGACTTGATCTCACTGTTACCACATCCACCCCCCACCCCGCCTCCCAAATGCTGAGATTAAAGGCCACTTCTACCCTGCTGCACTTTATTTCTTTAGAGAATTTGTAAACTTCTATAAAGACAAAAGAGGCGTTGCTTCTATAAAATGGGCAAACTTGACTCCTACAGTACTCTTCATTCGACTAAGTACAGATAAGGGAAGTCTGGAAAATCAAAGGTGATTTGCATTTATTTCAGTCATAAATTCGCATGCATAATTGAAACTGAGATAAATTTTAAAAGTGTCTGGGCAAAACCAGAGTCTGAATTACTTCCAAATTCGTTGTTAGAGCCTACGAGCACAGTTTAATCTCACGCATGTCCCTTTTCTTTGTAGGTGCTCCTGACCCTACCGCAGGCGCTAGCATCGATGATGAAAACTGTTGGCACCTGGATGAAGAGCAGGTGCAGGAGCAGGTCAAGCTCTTCCTGTCCCAGGGCGGGTACCACGGATCAGGGAAGCAGCTTAACTTGCTCTTTGCAAAGGTATGATTGTCTGCTTTCAAAGAACGACTGCACATGTAGGCGTCTGCATGGTAACTGTAAGATCCTATAGAATAAGATGGGGATTGTGAGTGACTGAACCAGTAAGAAACCTGTATTATACTACACACTCATTCAAGTGACCTTCTGTAGCATGTGGGGGCATTTTTATCGCTCTTAGTTACTATAAAATGATGCTAATTTGTTAGAGTTTTTAAAACTTTTGACCAGGGTAGTGGTGGAGTGTCCCCTTAATCCCAGCACTCAGGAGGCAGAGGCAGGTGGATCTCTTGAGTTTGAGGCCAGCCTGGTCGCGAGTTCCAGGACAGTCAGGGCTGTTACACAAAAGCTTTGTCTCCAAAAACAAACAAACATACCCCCAAACTTCTTTCAATAGTAAATCAAAGTAAAGGCTTTTAATATTATTTGACATCCTTCCAAGTGTATCTTTTCCTAGGTAATTTTCTCAGGTAAAGCATAATTTTAAACTTAACATTTTTTTTACACACATACCTTAATAATTTCAGTGATACTTAATGTTAGTTTTTAAAGTGTGAGTTAGTTTCATAGTCCTCAAAGTTCTACTCTCAAGTGTGTGGACTAAAACCTTTAGAAAAACGACTTTTCGGTTTTCTCTTCTATAAAACTAATAGCGTATCTCTTCCCATTGTTTTGATAGTAGTATTAAATAATAGTGACATGTACACACAAAATGGGATATGTGGTGATATGTTACATATTTAATAAAAGCAGTCTGAAATATCAGAGAAGAGATCTACACACAGTCAATCCAGGAGGATCAGAGAGTGGTAACTCAGACCTTTAATCCCAGCACGGGAAAAGACCGAGGGTGGAGACCTATGCCCAACTGGGAGTCCAGGTTAAGATTAAAGTAATGGGCTACTGCTATTTGGTAGTTAGCCTTGAACTCCCAGAAACACAGAAAGATCTCCGTCTCTGGAGTTATGATCTGCTGGGTCCTTTTTGAAACTAATTCTAGGGCTAGTGAGATGGCTTGTGGGTACAGCACTCCCTGTGCAAGTAGGTGAACCTGAGTTTGGATTCCCCAGAGCCCACAGAAAGCGGGGTGTATAGCCAACCCTACCAATTGGTGAGCTGTAGGTTTGGTTACAGACTTTGTCTTTAAAAAGAGCGAGAGACAGAGAGAGGAGAGAGAAATGTGGAAAATGATAAGGAGAAAAGTCACATTAGCCTCTGACCTCTCTATTCTATGAGTCATGTGTACTTGCTAACCTACACATGAACACATACCCCTCTCTCATACATGCATATACATACACATAATCCCAATGCCAAACAATTATATTTCCCTTGGAGGTATAGTCATTATTGTAGATAATGTATTAAAATTATTTTTAAGGGAACAACTAACTTCTCTGGTATTCAAAAATTTAAAGTTTTGAGTTTATATTTTGTGTTTATTTTTAATTCAGAAAGTTTCACATGAATTCTGTAAAAGATTTATCTTAAAGGCATCTGTAGATTATTTGGTTTATAAAAGTTGTTTATAATATAATTCCTTTAAATCTAGAGACTTCACACATGATTTAATTGTTCCTTGGTGCACCAATCCTTGAAGTTTGTCATTCTTTAGAATTAATATTCTGAAAATGTCTTAACTGTAGACAGTAGATGCACTTGAGTTTGATTACTAGACAGTTTGGGTTTATATGCTTAGTAGTTAAGTGTTAGGTCATTATTGTTCCTACTAATACTATCTTAGAAATGCATTGGTAAAATAAATCAAATCATTAGATATTCAGACACAAAGGAAGCATTTCACATGTCCCATGTCCACAGAGCACATTGTGACAAAGTGGAAATAATATAAAGTATGTATTTTAAGCCAGTCTGCAGCTGTTTCTGGCATCCATATGGGTTATATATGTATTACATATGCATATGAAGTAATAGCATCATCTAATTTTGGAAATGTATACATGTATAGCATTTTTAGCCTTAAGTCAAATGTGGATTCTGATTCCAGCTGTTATTTTTGTTCACTGGGCAGCTGCTTAATTTCTCTGAGGCTTGGTTTTAGAATTCATGAAATAAAGGTTAGTCTGGTCTAGACTACATGTTGTTTGGAAA
This sequence comes from Phyllotis vaccarum, assembly GCA_033318265.1. Classification (NCBI taxonomy): domain Eukaryota; kingdom Metazoa; phylum Chordata; class Mammalia; order Rodentia; family Cricetidae; genus Phyllotis; species Phyllotis vaccarum. The sequence continues at coordinate 40,669,561 of JARWLC010000012.1, read as the reverse complement.
TTTAGTGGTGAGTATAGATAGATGTCAGACTCTCAAGCACAATGTCTAGCAAGTGACAACTCCCTTTCCTCCTGACTTCACCTGCTGTGACTTCCTGTTGCTTTCATATTGAGTTCAGGGGAAGTGCTTGTAGGTTCTTTACAAGGCTCAAGAGCTGGGGGAGTTCATTGCTTATCTTGGCCCAAGCTTGAGGTGGAGGATCAGTGTCCTTGGACTGCTGCATTGCAGATGAGCCTTTTTCGCCCCCTCTCATACCTTGTCTTTCATGTCAGATCATAAAAACAGAATCCCTCTCCCCACCTCCAGGACCCTGTTTTGGTCTTTGATCACAGGGTTGTCATTTGTTAAATATGTAGTGAGCATCATTCATACACTTTGAGGTTGTGTGTTTATTTCTGGTTTTCTGTAGAGAGACTGACCCTGACGTTCCCCTTTTCTAATCTGGGAAGTGCAGCACAGAGAAATAGACAGCTCTCGATTTTAGCTTGAAAGTCCAATTTCAGTTATTGAAAGCCCAAGCCAGCAATTGTTTTTTGTTGTTTGTTTTGGTGCTTTGTGGAGCATTCATACAGAGTGAGCATTCTTAAGCCTCCAAGCTCTGTTCACTTCTTATGAAGACAAAGCCTTCTCTTTGCACAGCCCTTTGTATCTACAGGTTCTACAATGACAGAGAAACCATCTATGGATTGAAAATGTAGTTCAGTCTACGAAGATGTTTCTATTTGTATGGAACATATACAGATTTTTTTTTTCCTTCTTTGTCACCCTTGGGTGGTAACATGGCAACATGTATTAACAGGTCATATTGTGTATTATCAACATTGATTTGTGATATATTGTTTCATAAGTTAATGCAGAGGTGCTTTGAAGTGTACATGTAGGATACATAGAACAATTGAAATTTGGGCAGCTGAAGATTTTAGTGTTTCCATGTGGTTCTGGCACCCATGGATCCTTGGGGATGATTGTATGCTACCGATCTTGTGTAAAATAATTCAGCGAGAAAGAACATGTCCAGATTACTAACATATCTTTTAAAAAGTAAAGTTCTTGCACAATTTTGTGAATATATTAGTAAATAATTAATTAAGGAGTTGAAATTGATGTCTTATATGATATGTGAGTTATGGCTCTAAACTATTACCCACTCAAACTGATTTACAAGACTTCTAAACCATTTTCCATGAAGTGTTTTGGGTTCTTCTACTCTGATGGTAAACATTAGCAACATGAAAGTCAGGATCATGCCAAAATATGTGTGTGTGTCTTTATGCTTCTATATTCCAGCAGAGGTTATACCATCATTCATATCCCTGTCAAGGAGCAACACCTTTCTAAATCAGTTTTCATGAGTTTGTCAGGTTCAGCTACCTTTCTGTGCATCTTGTGGTGAAGCATGAATTAACTAGTCAATTATTTTGTTGAGTATAGTCTGGCCACAAAGTAGATCTAGTTTGTATAAAAAGCATTCTTAGGGAAACTTTGCTAACTTATTCCAGGTGTGATGTCACATGACTGTAATCTCAGCACTCAAGAAACTGCTGAAGCAGGAAGATCATGAGTTAGAGGTCAGATAGAGCTGTAACAAGACCCTATATCACGACCACAGAGAGAGAGAGAGTACATTTTTACTCTGCATGTGAAACATGGCATATTGCCTTAATCAAATGCATAAAACATTTGAAACTGAAAAACTGAGAAAACTTCATTACTGTATATGGCTTCTAAAGCGTGGTTTATAATAATTGAGGGTACTTTTTCTCATTACATTGCAGTTTATGATGCAGAATGATTTTTCATACTTCTGTATGCTTTAGAGGACTACACTGAAGGGTTCTCTCTCATACACACATACAAACACACACCCAAGAAATAAAAGTAAGTTGTTTGTCTCTTGTGTTGCTGTTGTTTATTTGCTTATAAATTTGAACATTTTTGTTTTGTCTCCCCACTAGGTGCGGGAGATGTTGAAGATGCGAGACTCCAATGGGGCCCGTATGTTGACTTTGATCACGGAGCAGTTCATGGCTGACCCCCGCCTGTCACTTTGGAGGCAGCAAGGCACCGCAATGACTGACAAGTATAGGCAGCTCTGGGATGAGCTCGGTAAATGAATTTCCTGTCGGATTACATTGAGCTGTGTGTAGACAAGACCACAGATGGGTATTTAAGAACATGGGCCTAGTGATGCAGGAGAGCGCTGCTCCACGCAAGCCTGTGTCAATGTGCTCTAGGAAGAACAAGGACTTCAGTGTTTAGACAAAGCAGCTGTGGCAGAGCCTGGGAAATATCTGCTTCTGAGAGAAGGCAGCCTAGGAGTCTCCTCCCTTTAAATACTTGGGAAAAGGTTCTATATTTTTGAAGAAATGGTTTGCATTCTAGATCTGTTGCTATTTTATCTCAATTTTTAAGTCTTCCTTGCCTTTTTTCCCCCCTCATTGAAATTCTCAAAAGCGATTTGGATACTCAACTATATTTTTTGCTGTTATAGACCTAGATACCATTGTTCTTTAGAATGAAAAAGTTAGGGCAGACTTTAAGGTTTATTGTCTAAAATCTCTGCTTATTAAAGATGTAATATAGCAGGTGGCTGGAAAATTAAAAGAGACTTTTTGTTATGTTTAGCATTTGTAGTCCGTGAAATTCCTGATGATGTGGTGATGAACACTACTTGGTGCATTTTGATCCCAGGCCTAGACTAGCTTAAGAGGAACGTTTGCCTAGGGAGGTCCCATGTGATCATAATGAAAGGCACTCATGAAGCAAAATATTTAGAGATGAGGAAACTGAACCCTAGAGAGGAAATTTCGCTAAGTTGAGAAATGGTGTCCTTAGGATTGTACAGTAAGCCACTAAAAGTTGACGTCACTATTTCTTTCTTGCTTACTCATGGACTTGACTGTACGTGGAAACTCTGGTTGGTTTGTTTTTCTACAGAAGTTTATCTGCTACTTGCTAAATGCTAAGATGTTTCTATTAATGGGTTTCTCTAGTATTTTTTAATAAAATAGTATTTTATACCCGGTACTTTCCTTGGGTCTTTTGAAATATTGATAGTAGTGCTCCCCCCCAGGTAAATTTAAATCAATCGGTAAAAGCAGTAAATAGCTTCCATGTGTTGTGATGAGGTCTAAGGATATGGTGTGGTATGGAAGAACACAAGGGTGATATGTAGTTTACTAAATATTTTTTACAGAAAACGGAGTCATTTAGTTTTCCAAATAAAGCTGTTTCCTGTTTCAGCTTGTGAGTTCATAATACATGATAAATTCACTAGTTGGTTTATAAAGATTTAAAAAAAAAAAAAAACCACTAACAGTAAAAACCAATAATGAGGTGCTGGAGAGATAACTCAGTAGGTAAGAGACTGACTGTTCTTCCAGAGGACCCAGGTTCAGTTCCCAGCACCCACATGGCAGCTAATGATAGTCTGTAATTCCAAGATCCGGCATCCTCACACAGGCATAAATGTAGGCAAAACACACATAAAATAAAAGAGTTTTTTTAAAAAAGAAAACAAAACAGTAGTGGAGGGGATCATGTAGAGAAAAATACTGGATTACTATTAAATGTATAAAATTTTAAGTTGTGATGTTTAGAAATGTGAATGTACTATTTGTACTGGTTAGAAAGAAAATGCCACTTGAATATTTTGGTTACCAAAAAAAGAAAAAATACAAAGAATAATGTTGAACAAACTTTACAGTGTTCACATTGAATCTGTAGTCAAATCTCACCTTTCCAAGCTGGCTTTGAAAAATGTGTGTTAAGACCGTTTGTCAGAAATAGGAGGTTTTGTTGGAAGAAGATTTTTATTTCAGACAAGGATCAATACACACACACATACCACACACTACACACACACACCACACACACACACACACACACACCACACACCCCACCCTCCTCCCCACCCCGTGTCCTTTCTTCTTCCACTGCCCACCTTGGAATCATTACTGGCTAGTGAAATGTGCCTGTGTACTCTGATGCCAAGTAGAACTCGCTTGCCATTTTAAATGGGATCTAAGTTTTGTGAGGAATCCCCTATAAAAGTCATAGTAGCTATCACATCTTAATATTTGTTCAGCAAAAAATTAACTTAAAGTTCCTTCTAGACTACAAAGGAAAAGCTTTTGCTTCTTAATAAAATGGGGGAATTTGACTTTGTGCCCCTACACAGGGCTCACATTGCTTCAAGGCTGTGCTCTGGAATTAAATGCTGAGCACTGCCAGATGCCAGACATTGAGAAGAGGCTGAGTTTTGTGGGCAAATGGGATCTGCCAGTTAATTGGTGTTTTCTGCAGGCTTCTGGCTGTGAAATGAAATTGGAAGCCCTTTAGCCACATGGATAATACAGAACCTGAATACAAATGTCACATGTCACCATCAGGACCCACTGTGAGACAATGGTGTTCCCACTCCAACATTGCACCATTACAGATCATTTAAATATGGGGATTACATTTAAACTAAAAGCCCCATTTGCCTTTTACTGCAATTTAAATGTCCTCTTAGCAAAAGCTAAGTGACAAATTAAATGAAAAAAGTGCCCACATTTTTAAAGCTGTAATGCAAAACAACCTTTTATTGCTTCTCATGTGCCACGAATGAATCATTATACTTGTCAACCCTAAACCAAGCCATAATTGGAGCAGCTACTGTTATCAAAGTGGGGCCGCTCCGTGACAGCTTAATAAAGCTGAAACTGTTAAATTAAATCCCAGATGCTTAACTCCTTAGCACCAGTGGGTTTGATGGGTCCATCTCTGGCAGTGGCCAGTACACCAGGAGAGGAAAAGAGATCCCTGGCATGAAAGCTTCCCAAGTGATAAGTAGACAACTCTCATAGCCAAGTAACTCTACTTCTTGGCAAAAGATTCGGAGCCATCAGATTGTCAGCCAGAAGATGACAGAATCGTTTTCATAGGACCAGATAGCCCCCTTCCCAAGATTTGTAACTTTCTGGTTATATGTGATTTATGAAATTTCACACTGTTGATGCTTCAAAAATAGTTTAAAATAGCACATTCATTTTCTAAACTCTTTCTTTTCACATAAATATGTGCAAAGTTGTTTTGGGCAGCCCATTTCTTCCCCCATTCTCCAGCCAGCAAAGACACTAGTTTTTCCCAGGACTTTCCAAAATAAGTGCCTGTGATACTGGTGTGGTCTGAGCTCATTTTTTGTGATTTACTTTCTGATGTTTATAGTGTAGGATGGAATAGATACAGATACATACATTAGGACCTTACTTACTGCTCCTCATTTGCAGATGCATTTATCTTGTGCATGCAGCAGTGTTTTTCACGTAATAATTTTACTGTGTATGATGTTCATTTTCCCAGGCATGGGTTCAGTGTTCTGAAGATGAGTAATTTTGAATCATAATCAGCTATGAAGAAAAGTCTATATTACAATCTTAAGATAGAAAAGCAAGCCCCGTGGCAACATGGAGAAGGCCATATGTTTGATCCAGGCCATGTGTATGGTGGTCATTTGAACACATGATTCTGCTGTTGCCGACTCCATTAGTGACGCACATATTTTCTAGGAAGCAGATCTTAGAACAACTTGTGGATTGACTTGTGGCAAGCACACCTCCTGTTAGCTCCAATGGCTGCCCTGTTCACCACACCTAATGACCATGCAAGTCTTTAGGGATGAGGGTGTATAGTGTAACCTCTCCTAGGCTTTGGTGGATCTCTTTCCTTAAATGTTTTATAAGACTGTAATTGTACTTCTCATCATTAGCTATAGGTTGTGGCTGCTAGTCTATTAACACTCAATTAAAATGAATGTCATTAGAGGCAACAGTTAAATGCAATTTAATTACAATTCTTGTCATATGAAAAATTCTTAACTTTTCAAATGTTGTAAATCATTTTACCCATGTTTGGGACCTAGTTTTCTTTTGGAGGAAAATTAGGAGTTTGTTGTCTAGTATGTGAACCTTAGGAAGAAGATGAGCCATGAGGGTAAACAAACTCTGAGATTATTCACATATTTCTTGAGACCAAGGTGGTGACTCTTGTAATTCTTTTCACATCTTTTCATCTGGGTACTGACTTTTGTGAGCAGCAGCTGGCAGAGTTAAGTATTGCTTTCTAATTCTAATTTCATTTGAAGAATATCACAACAAACATCATCTTCCAGGGTCAGGTGTGAGGCTCAGTGGCAGAATATAGACCTAGGGCACTTGGAATCAAGGTAAATTTAGTCAGCAGTAGAGAACTCAACCCTCCAGTCAGAGCCACATTTACAGAAGAATACTAAAAATGACCTGCTCCCAGGACCCAGAATGCTTTCTCATCTACATCCCAGATGCAAATAACAATTCTTTTGCACCTACCCTGTTATTCTTGAAGTCACACATTCAGAATAATCCTCTTAATGTAGGATGCTCCTTGTTCACAGCCAGAAATAAAAACCTAAATGTTCTGTTCTAGGGAATGCCATCTTACATCTCTGAGCATAGCGTCTTAATAAGAGCCCCCTTTCATTTCTATGGTAAATTCAAACATTGGCCTTACATATATTAAAATCATTTATTGTTAAAAACCAATCAAGGGGTCACTGCCTCATACAAAACTAGAAAGTCTTGCAAAATGGCTTGTTGTATACACGATTACTTTATCAGGGCCATGAAACAAACAGCAATTCCAGAATGCCCTTGTAGCAGAGTGATGTCAGCACAAACCGGGAAAACTCCGTACAGCTGTCAGGGTAGAATTCAGGTTTAATGAGCTGCTCATCCGAGCAGTGTCTTCCCCAGGACACAAGAGGAATACAACTTTCCTACTGCATGTGCTGCTGGCTCCTCCTTCCCCTTCTTTCTAGAAGTTTCATTTCAGTTGGCACAAAGCACTATATCCAGAAGAATGGACACACTGGATCTATATTTTAATGTTAGCATAGTATTAACAGTAAAGAGGGAGTCTAGGTTTGCAGGCATCAGGAGACATGTAAATTAAAACAGCCACCATGAACCCGAAAAGTTGAGGATGGTAGAAAGTGAGCTGTGGTCATGAGGTCAGTGGGAAGAAGTGACGGGGACAAGTAGTGCCAGTGTCCCAGCAGAGGGACGCAAGCAGTGTGGACCAGGACACGGATGGCTCAGCAAGGAAGGTGTTTACTGTCAAAATAATAGCTGTGCACCCTCCAGTCCAGATTTGTTCATTGGAACTTAACCTAAGGGAGGGGGAGAGGGAGACAGAGACAGCAGAGGACCAGGCAGGGGTTTTTTGTTTTGTTTTGTTTTTATTTTCAATTTCCCATTTTGGTCCAATATCCACAGTGACTTTTTAAGCACTGTACTCAGCATTTCTCATGTGCCTTATGTTACTTAATCCTTAAAATGGCACTGGGATGTAGGTAGAATTTTTAGTGCTAATTTTCAGCCAAGAAAACAGAAGCTTAAGGCTCGACAGCATTATCAGTGTATCCTAAGGTACTGTTAGATATCTCTGCCAGGCATCTATACTTTGCAGAGACTAAGTGGCCATAAGTCCCTGGCAAAGGGTTTTTTCTGTTTGCCCAACCCTCACTATGCCTCCATCCTTGCTGAGCTTGCCTATCATTCTAGTTGCCTATCAGCAGCCATGTTTCCAGGGGTTCGAACTTCAGACATTTTGGGGGAAGTAAACACATTGTTGAATAACAGCTGAACGCTGCTTTGGAGAGCAGTACCAACTCAGTAAGCCAGTCACCGACACCAAGAGTACAAGCTTACAGTTGGAGTCCAGTGAAGTTTGAAGCATGTTCTCCAGTCCCCGTTGGTAATGGTTGATGAAGACCTTTTGCTCAGTGCCGTGGCCCTGACGATAGTCCTGGAGTTGGTGACACTTCTTGATCTCACACAGTCTGTATTCAACCTGTGACCTTCCTGCCTCGGGTGGAGTGTATGCCTGTCTTGGTCTCCTTTTCGTCCGTCCTGTATTATATATCTTTCCTTCTGGATGCATGGTCCTGTGTGGGTCCTCCTACCGGGGCCTGCTTTTGTAGTTGTACAACTTTGTGCTTCTTAAACTAAAGGGCTCTGTGCTCTTCCCTCAGAGGCCTGTGAATTCTCTTGTTGTAGAGTTCGGGGTGGGGGAGGGTTTCTCTGCTTCACAGAGTATTTTGTAGTTCAAATCTGAAGTTAAAGAAAAAAAGACTGTATTCTTTACAGTGAACAAACCTATGAGAAATCCTTCCCATGTAATTATCTGAACTGTCTTTCTTTTGACTATAGTTTCTAGGATTTAATTATCCATTTAATACCTTATGTAGGAAAGACAAAAACTGTAAATATGTATTAATAGGAAGTAACAGGCTCTCAGGATTAAAGTGAGATCATTATAGGTCACTATTTGGTTTCATTACAGAACAAATTGGATATTCTTAAGGAGACTGTAGTCCAGGTTATCTGCTTGTACAATTAAATGATTCATGGCAGATTTAGATGGTTTAGAATAGTTTCACTTTTGTGCTTTTATAAACATCTATTCTAAACATAGATTGTAACAGTTTGGCTAGAAGATGTGGTTTGTTGTAGCAAGACCATATATGCGTATTGTATAGCATTATTTTACTTTAGTGTTGTTGGTCTATATTCACTTATAATGCACATTCTTCTTAGGTTAGTTGCTAATAGGAATCTCGGAGTTGGCATAAGATGTTCTTCTTTCCCCTTAAAATAATGTCTAGAAAAGCTGTTTCCACTTCCGAAGAGCAAACACTGTTCTTTTCCTCAAGAAACAGCCACCAAGGGGAAGTGTGGCCCAAATGCCTCTGCTGGGTTGTGGATCCAGGATTGTCATAGTGATAGAGAGCAGGGCTTCTCAGCCTTCCTCATGCTGTGGTCCTTAATACAGTTCCTCATCTTAGAACCTCAACCATAACGTTATTTCATTGCTGGTTCATAACTGTAACTTTTCCTACTGTTTACTGTGAACTAGAGTTCACACAGGCGACTTTCTCATATTCGTTGGTGGCAGAAAGAATGCTGAGTAATTTGCAGCAAATGAATTTTTGTGAGACTCCAATAGACTTGTCTGATAATTTGTAACATTTTAATGACTTTTCTTTAGAATTTCAGAATTAAAAATTTAAAAGGTGCCACTTGAATAGGAGATTGCTGTTTTCTCATTGACTTGCTGGAGTGAGTTGACAGCCCTACTGGGGGCTGTGTCTTTTACTTTGACCTGGTGATAAAGCAGCCAGGAACAGTGGTAGTATCTGGAATATGGGTAACACATTGTGCTCTCTGGTCTTTCTCTTGCAAAGGTAATATTTGCAATGTAAAGGAAAATCTGATTTTGACTCATGACCAGTCACACTTTATTGACTCCTATCATTCTGGAATATATTAGTAAATTTCAAGTATTTGCATCAGCAGAACTGGAGAAGAATATAAAAAGCATTTATAAAATAGGAATCAAAACAGGTACCTTGCAGTGGCAAGATATAGCAGTGGATTGAGAGTAGAAACTTGGATAAGCTAAGACAGCATTGGAGGCATTCCTGTGAGGCCCCAGTTGGAACTGAGAAAAAAATCATACTAGAAGAAATGTTTGTTCTGCTAAGAGCACAAAAATCCTCTGATGACCAGGCTTTCCATTCACAGAGATGTACTTTCCTAGACATAGACCAATCGTGTTTAAACTATTTAGTGTATTTAATATTAATAGTCTTTGTGTCATTTCTGTCATTATTAAGACTGAAACTAATATTTTGGCCATCTTTTAGAAATGTTTTTAATTCCTGCTTTTTAAAATTATACCATCTTTCCCCCTTCTGTTCAAATCACTAGAACATTAAAAGTAACACATGTTGTTAGCTATTCTTCCTGTAAAGGTAAAAAATGTGTCTGGCATATAGTTGGTACTCAGTAAATATTTGCGAAGATGGAAGAGAATGAATAATTGATGTACAATGCCACCTACCTTCTTGGAAGCTTTAAGAAGCATACTTTTTTGTAGTAAACACTTGAAAAACATTAATTTTCAATTTTACCAGTTTTCTCCCAATTTATGGTTTATCTGGCTGTCTCTGCCCAGGATATTCATGGGTGCAAACACACACAAATATACACACGCGCAGTTTAGAGCACAGGGCACTGATTCCCCTTGCCATCCATGCTGCAGGTAATCTATTGCACTCATCACTCAGCCTGTGGGAAATGCATGGGACTGATTATACTATCATACACAATACAGTCAGCATGAAGCACTTGTCAAGACCAATACATCAAAGTTTAATTCAGTAATAGAATGAATTAGAGCAAAATGAAACATTCTGCTTTCTAGGAAATCCAACACCCATTGTAAGTTCTTTCTGTACTCAACAGAAAAGTCAGTGCATTCAGAAATTGTTTTTATGAACAAATTGGCCTTCCAATCAGGAAGACAAGACAAGTACCCCCCCACACACACACACACACTTTGGTATCTCACACAAATGTAAATTGTGGTTACATCACCATTGATACTCTAGAACCATCAACACTGGTCAATTTTTAAGCAGTTTTTAGTATGGCTTATGATAGATTTCTGTCCCAGTTGGTTCTCAGTGCCCAGCAAAAGGAAGATGACTTTCTGAGGCTCAGTGATGCACTTAAGCATAAATACTGATGTGCTTTGCCCGAAGAACAGTAGGCAGATTAATAAGAACCTACTTGTGTGTGCTGGTATGTGTACTACAGTTTGGGAACTTACAGCCTTACGATCTAGTTAGAGCACAGAATAAATAGTGAGAAAAGGCAATCCAAGACAACTGCAAAATACGCTATATAATGTGAAGCACACTACACAAGCATCTGAGGAGCAGCCTCCTACATTTCATACATTAAAATGAAGTAAGAAGTCACTTGTCAACTCCTCAGAATTAGGTTTCTGTGGAGTTGGAATCATGACGATTGGAGCTGTTTGTGGAGGTGGCTCAGAAACAGCAGCGTACAAGGCTTGAAAATGTTCATGCAGGTTCTGAAGTCACTCTTCACATCACTGTATACTGCATCTTCTCAGAGTACAGACCACCTGCCTGCCACTCTGCCCCTCGCTCCTTGTTCCTGATTTTTCTGTCTTTCCTTTGCTCCCTCCAAAAGGAGAACAATATTGAGGGTATGGAAAAGCTGGTCCTGTGGTGTCCTGCAGAATGAGGCTCCTAAGGAGGCCAGGTTCACTCACTGACAGATGAAATGCAATGGGAAAGCTTATTTATTAGATAATGAACCCTATCCAAGATGTCAACTCCCTTAACTATTTGTCTTATAGACAAATAAACAAACAAACAAACAAACAAAAAAAACCACTTTCTGGGAATCTAAATGGCAAGGAGTGTAGCCAAGGCAGACTTAAAACTTGTTTTACTATATCCCTTAAGTCTGATTTTGAAAGTTTTTCAAAATGTTTTAATAAATTAAAAGCTAGCTATCAAATTTAAAGAAGAATGTTTTACCAACTTAAACTTACTTTTCCAAACATGGAGTGATTTATATATTAAAACTTCATTATGCTGATAATAACACTGTCATAATTAGGGTCACAGCTTTCGTGTGGTGTGATCCAAGAAGGTTTGTGACTGGTTTTGCTAGCACAACTAATTACACCAGTGATCTTCTATTTGTGACTGCAATTAGGTATTCCATGGCCTCTAAGTAAATACGATTATATAATTGGATCATGCATGAAATTCATACTATTATAATAGCCTCTGAGAACAAAAATAAATATTGTGATTTATAACCATTGAACCCTTGGAAATACTACAAGTGACTGCTTTACTTTGCCTCCTTCTACTTCATAAGGCTTTTACACGACAGCAGTCTATAGACACTGAACTTTCCCATCTACCGCACTCATTGTTTATGACTTTTGACCTGGCTCGGGTGGTGATGCTGTCTGTCCTGCTTCTCTGCCTCCCAGCACCATGCACACAAGTTAGCATCCTAGAAATTAGGCAGAGGAGCAACGTTTATAAATCATTCCAGGGGAATCCATTCCAGAAGACGAACAGTTTATTTTAATTAATCTACCTCCTTCTCCTCTTAAAAAGAGCCCACAAAATCTATGACCTAGTCACTGAACTGATTTGATACTATTAACAGCAACAGACTACAAATGGGGACTGCATATGGAGTTAGAAATAGCGAGAACCTGCAGCTGATTTATGTGCTCGCAGTTCACAGTGCCATGTCCAGGAATATACTCTACCAGGCAGAAACAGTCCGCAGTTGCATGCATTTCCCCAGAAATGCTGATGTTGACTTTAACAGAGCTGACCATAGTGTTTCCAGACAAAACATTTCATCTAACTTGAATAATCAATCTTGAATCCTAAGTTTAGCTTTTGTTTGTCGATCTACTGTTTTAATCTACACTGAAATTACTTATTTTCTGTGCCTGTCAGTTCTGAAAACTGCAGTTTTATTTTGTTTAATTGGGCTTTATTTAGATGGACCTGTGATTCTTATTGGAGTGTTACTTTCTTATATAGGATCTGAGCGTCTAAGAACACAGTTGAAGGCAGGGGTGGAGTGTTAGATGACTTACTGGTTTAGAGCTTTGGCTGTTTTTACAGAGGACCCAAGTTTGATTCCCCACACTCATGAAGTGGTTAACATCCACCGATAACTCCTGTTCCAGAAGATCTGAGGCCCTCTTCTGACCTCCACAGGGACCAGGCACACACATAGCAAACAGACAGACGTGCAGGCAAGCCATTCATACAATAAAAATACACAGTTTTTAAAGTTAAAGTACAGGGTTATTAGCTTTAAGGATTTCAGGGTCATCTTAATTTTAGTTAGTAAAATATTATAGTTTAAAATACAAATGATAAAATGATTCTGTCAAAAAAATAAAATTATTAATTTTGAAATTTTCATAAATCCAAACTTAAAACAATAACAAGAAGCCATCCTTTTGGCTATCTAGCTTGACTAAAGGCTACATTGCTGTAGTATTTAAGGACATTGTTTGGGAAACAATCTTTGGACAGTATCCCTACTCCCTCCTTTCTCTCATCTCTCAATAAACTTTAGTTCTTTGTCTACAGCCTAGTGATTCTTTGTTTTTGTTTTTGGTAAGGTAATGTGATAATTATGTAAATATTTAAAAGAAGGATAATGTGTTATTTAAAGCAGAGTTTATGTGAGGTAAAGATTCGGTAAAATGACAGCAGTTACTGTCAGGTAAATAAGGATTGATGCCATTTGCTTTTAGAAATGTTAGTTGAATTAGATCGAACAATCTTTGTACCCTAAAGATAGACATTTTAAAACGTTAAATGTAGAATCTAATTAGAAATCCAACATGTGTAACTTGATATTGTTAGGATTTTCCTGGAAGGGATAAAAATTTGCATACAAAGCAGCATGTAATAATGCAGTGTGTTTGGATACCTTCTACTTTGTTACGTTTTCATAATGACTTGTTTGTCTTATAGCTTTTATCTGTTGAGTGATTTGTTTGAATTTGATTATTTGAACTAATAATATTTGCACATACTACAAGTTGTTCTCCAGTGTGGAGGTTTCTCCCTTATATTATAGAATGTTTAAGTGGTGTCTCTGGGCCCTATTTTATATGAACAAAATAATGCCGCATATGGCTGAATATACCCTGGAAGGCCACAGAGTCATCAGTGGTTGAGAATCGTTATTCTGAATGTTGGATCATATTTTAGAGAAAAAAAAAAATAGCAGTAAGAAAGGTTAATGTCTGTGATATATTCAGAAATAGGTGTTTGTTATCTTTGAAACAGATTTGTTCAATTTAAAATTGTCTGTAAATGTTACTGATAATGGGTAATAGTCATGAGTTGCACTGAGTCAAAACCCGCAAGTTGTATCTTTCGACGCTGTTTTAGAGTTGAGCTGCAGGAGTAAGATGATGATAGTGAGAGCAGGAAAGGTTCCAAAATAACATGGGTGAAAAGAATTCATAGGGAGCAGGTCCTTCTGCTGCCTCCTAGGATCTATGGGGGCTCAGGTAGGCTGAATAAACAGAATAAGTGAAGCCGAGTCCCCAGGTATAGTCAGGAGTCATCAGGGTCTTGATGCACTCAACAAGTTGTCATACAATAGACTGGACAAACTGGTCGTCTGTATCGATCACTTCTTTACAGGGTCCAGGTGAGATTATGCTCTTTCCTTAGTGATGTATATTTGATGAGTTCTTGGCGCTAGCTTTCCTGATAAGATTTCAACATATCTATATGCTTCTATAGTAGCAATTCACTCTGATACCCTTTCTACTCCCAGGAGTAAGTCATTGATCAGTCTTTGCCAATGGGTGGTGCCAGACAGATGGGGCCATTCTTTGTTATCTATCATCTCAAAATGGAGCCAAAAGCTGCTTGTAAAATGGAGTCCCTCCATGTAAGGCACAAACTGGGGGAAAAAAAAACCCACAAATTTTCCACTATCAAGGTTAACTTAGTACAGCCTGATCTCAACAATAATAGAGAATTTAAGTCTTAAAAGTTCAATATAATAGTTGGTTAACTCTGATGAGTTAATTTTTTTTTTATCTCAGGCAAAATTATATAGTTAGCATTTCCAAAAAATAAAACCACTAAAAACACCATACTTAAAAACACTCATTTATGGTAAATTAATGGCTAATAATTTACTTTCCCGTTTTATAATCTAGCAAGTTTTAAGTGCTGGAATTATGATAGACTAAAGTTGGTCACAAATTCTTTCTCCTTCTCTGTGGTCTGGTATCAGGGCTTTCTTCTTGAGTCTAGACAAATTTTATCAATTGGGAGAGGTTATGAGTCAAAACCTGCTGCATCCATTTCTTGTCTCTTGGAAGTTCATTCATGGAATTTCTGTGCTTGAAACCTGACTGTCTCAGGCAGTGCGAAGCCTGTAGTTGGCAGAAATATAAACATTAAACAGCCCTGTGAGTTAGAAGTTATTGTCCCTACTGTTTCAGTCAGGGAGCTGGCACCACAGAAGTTCAGTGGGGTTGCCCAGCGTCTAAACTGGTCATTCATACCTTGCCCTTTAAGACCAAGGCTTGTTGATGAAAAGAAAAAAGAAATTGTTGGAAATATAAACAGTGAGTATGTGAGGTGGGACAAAAAGCTAGTGGGTACAATTAGTTCTACTTTTACTGATAGTGGATTCTGTTTCACTGGTATTTTGTTATTGGCAGAATACAGAAGTAACCAGAAAAACCTTTGAGAATAGTTTTATTTTCTGTTTTTGTACCTTTCTGCCCACATTCCCTAATTGGTTGTAGTCAGACTAAAAACGTGAGTGGGCCTAAGATGCTAAGTAGACAGAATTACTTCCTTTAGGTGAAATGTATTTGTACTTTTCCTTGGGTGGTTGTCTGGGCAGCAGAAGGGAAGAAAGCCTGCTGGGTGCTTTTTATTAGTTCTCTGTTGCTATGATGAAGCACCATAACCACAGTGACATACAGAAGGAAGTTTATTTTGCTTTCATGCAGTTTCAGAGGAAAAAAAAGCAGGCGTGTGGCAGGTTCAGAGAGCTTGAGAACACACATCTTCATATCCAGACACAAAGCAGAATATGTAGTTGCATACGCACATGCCTTGGCTTTAACACTGAACTTACTAGTGGTTTGTCTCTCTAAAATACATTCTTCGTTTCCTCTCATGCTGCCTGTTCTTATTCTCTGGAGGCCTGCATAAAGGAAATCAGTAACAATTGTGCCACAGACTCAACATGATGCAGCCTTGAAATCTCCTCTACCAAAGAAACATCCCATTACTTTTAAAATTAGTCCCAAGCAAGTTCTCAGGACACAGGCACAAGGCAGCCAGGTTCTTCATTAACAATTTCACATGAAAGGTCCCTAAAGCATTCAGAACCTCTTGAAGTGGGCCTGCATAGTTTATATTGCTTTCAACACTGATGATTCTAGGCTCCTACTGGAATTTTCTACCTTTAAGTTCTCATTTAAACCAATTTTCTGGTCCAAAGTTTTAGTTTTCCACATTTTTCCAAAAGAAAATAAACCACCGTGGTCAGGTTCTTTATAACAACAGTCCACTTTCTGGCTCCACCTTCTATATTAATCACTTTCCTGTTGCTATGATAAAACGTGATCAAAGTGACTTACTAAAGAGCAAATTGGCTTATGGTTCCTCAGGGACAAAAGTTCATATGACAGCAAGTGACAGGCATGGCCGCAGGAACCTGAAAGCTCAACCCTTCAAACACAAGCACAAAGCAGAGACTGGGAGTAAGGGTGAGACTATATAATCTCAAAGCCCACCTCTGTGATGCACTTCCTGCAGCAAGACTATATCACCTAAACCTCCGGAGCTGTGTAGTCAGCTCGGAGTCATGTGTTCAAATCCCTGAACCTATTTGAAATGTTTCTAATACAAATCACCATTGTGATAGAAAAAGCTAGAGCTGACATGTGTCGTGGATAATTCTGAAAGTGGGTGATATACACACCATGGATTTGATAATGACACTGTTTACTTTGAAGTATGGAACCTATGAAATCAATGTAAACATAGAATTTGTTTTTTATTGTAATTCATAATAAGCATCCTGTGTTGAAAACCAGAAATATTGAACTGTGTGTCCTACTGGTCCACCTCAGGGCCTTGGCAATGCTCGCTTCTGACCAAATCTTGCCACCTTCCCACTAAAGCTTTGAAAGGGTTACCATTTCAGAGAAATCATAGAGTGGGGTTTAATCGTATAAGAACTTCTCTTACAGGCACACCAGAGGGAAAGGAGATAAATGCCCAAAGTGGGACCCTGAATTAATAAAATTTGGAGAATGTCTTACTCAATTTGGTTAATTTGGTTATTAGAGCTAATTACAGCCTTTGTAATAATGACTGTTAAGATAAAAGAACATATCTATTTTGGCACTAAACTTGAATCTAGCATTAAGAACACCCATTCAGGATGAAACCTCACTTTAGAAAGGTGAGCAAGATGTTACAAGCAAATTAGTAAAGACTTAGCTTTGGGCGGGGGGGGGGGGGGGTGTTTCTCATGAAAGATAGAAATTTTCTAATTAAGAAAGTGTGAGCATGAAAATCCAAGGCAAGTTTTATGAATCTCTTTTCCTCAGGTCATGTAGAAATCATTGAAATGATCCCAGAATACTTAGGATCTTGTGTTAAAGGCTCGTAGCCTCTCTGAGTTTGATTTTTCTCAGGGCTGCAGTCTGAATATTTGTATAACCACCTCAGCTTCGCATGAGATTTGAACTCTCCTGGTAATAGTACTGAGAAACTGAACCTTTGGGAGATCTCATGGTGGAATGAATGCCTTTTGAAAGAGGCCTGAGAGTCTGTAGCACCATTGTACCACATGTAGCCATGTGAGGATGCCTCAGGAAGATGCTGTCCATCAGGATCCATCAGGAATATGTCATCTGTCAGGAAGGGACAGTCTGTCAGGAAGGTTTAACCATATGTTGAAATTGCTGACATCTTTCACTTCACCCTCCAAAGCTATAAGGACTGGCTTGTTCTCTTGACTATAAAATGTAGTTATAATAACTGAATTGACAAGATGCTCAACTTTAATATCAAAATAGTAATAAGTTTTGCAAAGAATTACTATATTGAGTTATTGAGACATGGTTGTGGGTTTTAAATAAAGTACTTGTAGCATGGGACACCCAGTAAACGGCAGCTTGCCTGGTTTTTGTTTCAGTGCTAAGAACCAGACTTGACCTTGTGTTACAAAAGTAAACTGTAGTAATGACTAATTTAAGGTTGTCTAATTCTTCCTATACTGTGAAACACACTGTGAACATTACAGAGGTGTCATTAAAATACATTTTCACTGACCACAAGTGTAGTAGGAGGTTTCTGGCCCGGACTTTCGGGCCTAGCCTCAAGGTTTAGGCTCACAGACCCACAGACCCTCAGAGACACACAGATTCTTTAAATAATTTTAGGCAGATCGGCCTAAGGCCCAGGCATATAACTTGTTAACCCTTTACCCTTAATCTAACCCATGTCTCTTATCCTGTTCAGCCATGCGGCTCGGTACCTTTTCTTAGAGCAGCATAGTTGTCCTCTGCTTCTTCTGGCTTCTCTCTGGCATTCTGTTCGTTTCTTCCAGTTCCCAGAGTTGTCCTAGTCTGGTAGCCCTGCCCACACTTCCTGTCTGCCTTTGGCCAATCAGCGCTTTTTATTAAACCAGTGGGTGAGACAATTATTTACAGTGGAACAACATAATCCCTTACACACAAGTGCATTTGCATCTGTGTAGCATATCCATGGCTTAGTTTGTTCTTTTATATGGATAAACTCTAGTTTGTTGACCCATTTACTAGTTAGATATTCAGATCATTTTCAGTCTTGTTTCATATTTTCCCACATTTCTGTGTGAATATGTATTTCTAGTCCTCCTGGGAAAATGTGTAGGAATGAGCTCTGTATCTTGTGGTAAATGTGTTTTTCAGGTGGCTTCCACTATTTCACACTTCTGTACTTTGCCTCACTGCCTGGTTTGGTTTGGTTTGGTTTGGTTTAGTTTGGTTTGGTTTGGTTTGGTTTGGCTATTTTGAGACAGAATTTTTTTGTGGAGCCTTGGCTGGCTTCAAACCAGCTCTGTAGACCAGGTTTCCCTGGAAATCTCAGAGATCCACTTGTCTCTGCCTCCCACGTGCTCAAATTAGATGGCTCAGTCATTAAAGGCTAGGCTTATACCAAAAACGTGGTTTTTTTGTTTGGTTGTTTTTTTTGATGGTAGCCATCATGATAGATGTTATCTCACTGTAATTTTAACTTTATTTTCCTAGTCATTAATAATGTTCTTATAGATTGCCTAATCATTTCTTCTTCTTTTAAATGTCTTTCTACACTTTTTACACTTTTCTAAAAGATAGAGTTTAGCTTTACAGAATATCTACCATCTGTCCCATACATAGCCTTCCTCGTCACCAGTAGTTTATCTGTTCAACTGACAAACTTACATGGACACATTTTTACTCAGATCTCATGGTATTACCGGAGAGTAGATGCTTAGTGTTGTGTATTTATTCCATAGGTTTAGATGAATGCTTTGAGGCATAAGCCTGCCTTCCCAGCATCATACTCTGAGAAGTTTCATCATCTTTAACATTCTCTGTCCCCTTCCCATTTTTGTAGCTTTGTTCCCCTAATTCCTGGGGCAACCACTGATATTCCTCCTTCATCTCCATTAGTTTGCCTTTTGCAAATTAGATGCTATGGAGCCTCTTCAAGTTGGCTTCTATTGCTTGGTGTTTACTTAATTTCCCACATGGCTCTTCACAGCCCACTTGTTTGTTTTGCTCTTTTTTTTTTTTTTTTTGGTTTGTACAATATTTTTATGTCTCTGAGAAGGCTTTATATAGTCAAATTATTACTGTTCATTGTCACACCTGTGACTTGAGGATTCCTTCCCCCAGTCTGACTTCCTGTCATTCTCTTATCTTTGTTGAGCAAAGAATTTAATTTGAATGAATTCCATTTTATCCGTTTTTCTTTCACAGATCATGCTTTTGCTACCCTAGCTAATAGTTTTACCTAACTCAAGATACTTTACTAGGAGCTTTGTGGTCCTTGTGGTTTGATGTATGATCCTTTTGATTTATTTTACTTGGTTGATAGTGGTGTTGAGGCATTTGCTAATTTTCTGTGCACATGTTCTGTTAGTGAGAGCGGAGTATTGAAGTCTAATAATAAGTTGAAACTTTGTTGGTTCTCCTTTGCTTGTGTGGTAAGGCCTTGTTGAGTAAGCTGAGGATTGTATCTTTATAGAGAATGTTTATCATCCTGTAAAGTCCCAGCTTTGCTTTGACAGTGTCTTCATGGTTTTTCTTTCTGATCCTTTTACATTTATTGTGATATTTTATGTACACCATATTATTGGTTCTTAGCTTTTAATCTGATTTTATTTCTCCTCTTAATTTAATTTCTGTTTAAAACATACACACACATGCATAATTGGCAGAATTGAGTTTCTATAACTATTTTCATGAACTTCATCTTAATTGGAAATTTGTTAAATTGGACTTAGGTTATCCTTTTTATTTTATACTTTTTTCAAGTGACATTATAGCAAAACAAGCCTACACCTATAATAAGAGTGTTTGAATTTTGTTTTGAACATTCATATTTCCAAAGAACCAAAAAAACGGCAAAAAATAATCTATTTCCTCAGACATCATTTCTAATCTTCCTCCTTTATTTACAGATTGCTGTCTTTCTTTTTGCTGTTATTTCTCTCTAGTTGGGAAAGCTTAGCAGCTCCTTCAGCAATGCACGCGTATGTCTCCCACATTCTGAGAATGCTTGTGCTTCATCATATTTCCCGGGTGATTTTTATCACTGCCCATAGGGTTCCCGGTTGACTTTGCAGTCTCTCTAACACTCTGTGGGTACCATTCATTGCAGTCTGCCCTGTGTGGTTTCTGGTGAGAAATCAGCAGTGATTTGAGTCATTATTCTATAGGTATTTCTTATTTTGTTTTGCTTTTTTTTGTTGTTTTTAGTTTTTATTATACTCACAGCAGCTTGCTTATGCTGTGGTTAGCCATGGATTCCTTTCATCTGATCCTTTTTGGAGAGTGATTAAACTTCTTAGACCTGTGAATTAATATCATTCTGCAAACCTGAAAAGTTTTAGTAATTATTTCTTCCATCATTTTCTATTTCTCATCTTCTTGGGATCCAGTGACACAGATGCTTATAAACCTCTGCTGTTTGCCCGGCCGTCTTTACGGTTCTGTTTGATGCCACCAAGGCACTCTTCTGTTTGTCCCACAAGGTAGTTTCTCTCCTTCAATCCACTCTTCCGTCATTACCATTTAGTTTTTGGTCTCATTCACTAAATTTAACATACTGGGTTTTTTTTTTCACCTCTAAAATTTCTATTTAGTTCTTTTTTATGATTTTTCCTCTTAATTCCTCTTACCTTCATCTCAGAGCACAGTTACTGTGACTATGAAGTCTCTAGTTCTAATATTGCTCATCTTACTTGACAGCTGTTGCGTTTTCTCTTGAGGTTTGGCACATCTTCCTGTTTCTTTGTAAGCCAAGGTTTTAGATTCTGGACATTTTGAATATTTTAAGAGTCAGGATACTATCAAAATTCCCTAGAGGGTGAAAAAATTCAAACAAGCAACCAACTATGGTGATGGGACCATAACTTGTCACAGGCCTTTTGGGTGAGGACTCCAGTGTCATGGTCAGAGCCTCGGATGTCTGTCTGATGTACATGCTGTCATGAAGACTTGGATATCCTTCCTCAGCAGCTTGGAGCTAAGTGCTCTCCTTTCCTGATATATGTATGTGCCCCTGCAGAGTTCCTTGAGTGAAGTTATTAATCTTACGTCAAATCCAGAAGAAAGAATGGGGGAGCAGTGATGGAAAATAAAAGCCATATGGGTCAAATACCGTCTTTGGCCAGTTCCTAATGTTTATTTCTCAGAGTCTTTGAGTTACTGTGTTTTATTTTGTTTGGTGTTTCGTTGTGATCATAGAGAGAAAGAGAGACTATGGTGAGCTTACTCCATCTTGGCTGGCCGGCCATATTTTATTCTTAACTGGCATTTAAAAAGTTTAATATGTAGATTGTAAATAGCTGTGACTTAGACAAGTTGACACTTTATTTACAAAGTTAGTGTATTGTAAGTTCTTTTAAGCTATTAGATGCACTAAATCTGAAAGACTGTTAAGCACCACTTTGGGGCAAAGGAAACAGTATTTATCTTGTTCATTTCTACCTTTTTTACCCAGCTAACAGAGAGCCACCAAAACAAGACAATCATCATGCCTTATTACAGAAAATATATCATGATTGTTTTGTGGGTATTGAAATCATCTTATATAAAAATAATATTTTAAAATTTGTGAAATGTTTGTTAACTTCCTTTTGAACTATGCAAAAACATAGTAAATTCACCATTATCTAATTACTTAAATTTCTTTCCCTTGCATTCCTTTTTACTTTGAAAAAAAAAAAACTAGAGAAATATTTATTAATATGTATTTTTAGCATTTAGTGATCAGATGAAGATTGGTACCTGTTGGGTTGCTTAGGATTTTAACTTTGTTTGGTTTAGTTGTCTCTGAGATGGTATTTCACTGCTCTAGAACTCACTATATACTACATGCTCCCTCAAACTTGGGACTTTCCTGCCTTAGCCTCCCACATGACGGCTGTGTGTCACCATGCCTGGCTTATTTATTTGTAAAAGATTTACTGACTTCCAAGCCTAATTATTTTATTCCATTTACGTATGTATTTGTGTGTGTGTGTGAGAATGTGTTCACACACTACACATAATTATGGATACTAATTAATAGACAAAAGCTTTGAAATACTTGTAAGGAGACTAGGAAACTTGTGTTTATACTATAATTTTATTCTTATACTTCATATAAATTTATTATACAAAGATAATCTTTGATAGTAAATTTAAATTGGAAAAAGAATGATTTGGAATAGTATGTTGAAAGGCTAATATGTACATTCTGTGTTTAAACTGAACCCCAGGATTGTTTGTTATTGACATTTCTATATAAAGTATAATATAAAACAGAAGGTGCTTACAGTTAGAACTTGTGAAATATATTTCATTTTTATGTTTAACAACACTTTGGTCTTTGTTTCAAAATTAGGCTATATGCTATCTTATATTAGGAGAAATGGCAGACATGTGTCCATCTTGAAGTGATTCAGAATTTTTCTTAAGCTGTTAGCCATGAAGCTTTTTTGTATTTTTTTGAAATTAATTACTTTGTCCTTTTTAAATTAGGTGCTCTGTGGATGTGTATAGTTTTAAACCCTCACTGTAAGTTGGAACAGAAAGCCAGCTGGTTAAAACAGCTGAAAAAATGGAACCGTGTTGATGTCTGTCCCTGGGAAGATGGAAGCCATGGCGGTGACTTACCCAACCTAACCAATGCCCTGCCTCAAGGTGCAAATGCCAACCAAGGTGAGTCCCGGGTAGCACTCACCCTTCTTGCCTGCTCTTCATGTGTGTGTTTGTATAGTCAACAGATAATGGATGTGGGGGTTGACTTATTCACGGATAGTACATGTCTACTTTGAATGTATGGATTTTAATTTCAAAATTGCAGATAGATATGATATTCCTATGTACTGATATGGATTAAAATGATCTACTAATGGTTTCGTTTGAATTTTACTTTTTAATTAAAAATATAGAGTAGGACAGTAATATATTACTGTGTGAAACAGTGTAGAGAGACTTGAGAATTTCTGGCTTCATTGGTCAATTCATATTTGGGCTATTGTGTTTTTAATTAAAAGTTTCCTAGATTTAGAATATAGCAAGGAGGTGTGAAGTTGAGGGGCCTTTGATACTGTTGGCACTTGTATCAGGGAAATTTTTTATTGTGAAAGATTGTGTAGTATATTGGATCCCACCCATAGTTAGGTAAATAGTGCCCTTTAGTCTCTGAGACAACCAAGAAACGCTCCCAAGTGGTTTCAGGATAATATATTATTTTAGTTTCTCTTCCATCCTTTAAAAATTACCTACCCCTTAGCTTGGATTTCTTCTCTGAGATGTTTCTGAATTTTCTGGTCTTTTTTAGAATCACATTCTTAACTTGTTACATCTTGGACAAATCTACTATTGTTCATTAACTCATAGCAGTATTTACGCATGACTTCATGCTTGGTGGGGGACTTGAAAGTGATTTAAATCATAGGATAGAAGCAGCATTGGAATCAACATAGAAAGGACCTAGCATCATACATTCTTTGCAGGCCGCAGAGGAGCTGATATTCCTAAAGGAGATGCTATGCATTGTTCTGAGTTCAAATGTGTTAACAGTGTCTCCGTCTTTACAAAGAAAGTCCACAGGGACTAGTCCAATCAAAAGAGGGTTCAGGGTCTAGAAGATGATTGGCAGGCTCTGTTTTAACTGGAGATACTTGTCTTGGGAATTTAGTATTTGAAGTTCACCCTGTCTGTATCATAGTCATGGTGATGTTATTTAATAATTAAATGCACCCCTTAGATCTTCATTTTTTTCCCAGGTTACCAGGTTTAATCGGTCAACGTTCATTCTTTTCCTTGATAGAGAAAGGTTCTTTGATGTCTCCATAGGCGATCATTAATCTTTTGTTTCTATAATTGGAGGTTTTCCAAGTTTTTCCTTTGGTTTCTGCTATTTTGGGGAGACTGCTGCTTTGATATGCTTTGATATACTTTGCATTTTACATTCTATTTACAATGTTTTTTTTTTTTTGAGTTTAATATGAAAATTCTGTAGGCCTTAGCAACTGGGATGGGTCTGGGGATCTTGCTTATCAGTCATGAACACTCTTTAGTCTTTCTTACACAAGACCCAAGTTCAGTTCCCAGCACTCACATAATAGCTTACCACCATCTGTAACTCCAGTTCCAGGGGGTCCAATGTCCTCTCTGGCCTCTGTGGGCACAGATATGAAAGGAGGCAAAACACCAAAACATTTAAAGAACTGATCTGGCTTCCAGCATAGCACAGTTCATTTCACTTAGAGTTTGGTCTAGGCAGTATATATCTAGGATTGTATTCCGAAGACAGTACTTGCAACTCCTGTGCCACAGGCACTGGCATGTCTGCTGTTAGAATACTCAGCCTTTCTGAGGGGTTGAGAGAGGAGCTATTTCCCCAGAGGGTACTGGTCATCATTCTGCAGTGGGTATGTTTCCTCATACCTAGAACACCTCTTTCTAGAGGAGAGCCTGGGAACTGAGAGGCCAAAGTCACACCATTGCACTGAGGGCACTCTGCCTGTAGGACAGATGTCTTTCACACACAGGTATTACTGTGCACATGCAGGACTTCTGATGTCCACCATGGCTTGGGTGACTTGTTAGATTGGTGAACAGCATCCAGATCATCCTCTTTCAGGAGAAAGCTGGATTTTGTTTTGTCCTTCCTTCCTCCCTCCCTCCCTCCCTCCCTCCCTCCCTCCCTCCCTCCCTCCCTCCCTCCCTTCCTTCCTTCCTTCCTTCCTTCCTTCCTTCCTTCCTTCCTTCCTTCCTTCCAAGTACTTAAAAAAATAAATTATTCCCCTCTTACTTTCCCAAATTTCCAATTTATTATTAGATACTTAATTTTTTATGTTTATGAATTTGCATAATTTTTGTGCTTCTCCTGTGATATGGCCTTAAATATAATTTTTTGAGAGTTTGGCCTTTTAATAACTATTGGTTCTGTTGTTATTTTGGAGCGTAACAATTTTAAAAGCTGTGCATGTTTTCCATTTTTCTCTGTGCTGCCAGGAAACAGGAATAGTGGAGTTTACCCTACTGAGACCACACTGTGTGCCTATATTAATACCATAGAGAGCCAAGTCAATATTTGGAAACCTTAATTCTTTTACAGCATGCATAATAGCAAGTTGCTGTTTTGAAGTCTCTTTATTATTAAGTTTTACCACTACAATTTGAAGTAAACAAACCTAGTGCTAAGGCCACTTAAAAATACCTAAAGGATACTTGAATTTTAGGACATTTGATTATGAGAGGTCCGAAAACCCGTTTCCTCCTGGGAATAGTGCATTCATTTTGCTTGACAAAAGGCTATTGCAAGTTGGGCTCATCCTTCTAAGTTTGCAGGATGGCCATCCATCTATTGCTATCAAGGATCCTAGTCAGGAGTCACAGCAGATGGTCACTATGTCTCTTTGTCTATCATCTGTGCACTTCTGCATGTCTTCCTCTAGATATGGGTAACTAAGTTGATCTGAAACCATCTTGAAGTCATATCTTTGATAGACTTGCCAACAGCCATTGCAAGTAGCCACTTTAGCTAAACTTATGGGGTGTGTTGAACTCTTGGCAGTACCTGGCTATGGGATCCTGACAAGCAGGACAGAGAGCCCAGATAGATGAATTTTCTAGGCTCTTCTTCCCAGCTCAGTTGTTTTTGCTATTTGTGGTTTGCCTTCTGTGTGCTCACACAGAGGTCTTAGGAGCAGGAAGATGAGACCTTGCCATAAGGGAATCTCCACAGTTTGCTCCTTACTTAGTTGAGTCTTGGAGAGCAGTGAAGGGAAGTAGTATACTTGAGCAAAGTTAAATGAAATTGTTCACTGCCCCTATGATTTATTGGGTATTTGTGCCACAATTGAAGGTAAGTTTAGAGCTGGGGCCCAAGGGATGGGAATGTTTGTAGTCTCTTTAGGAATTGAATAATCCAAGGAGCTGAGGCAAGAAAATCCTTTATTCCCCAAACCCTTTCTTTTCTTCGTCAGGTCCTGAACCTTGAACCCCCTTCGGACTGTATGCTTCTGCTCTCTTGTGATGCCCCGGCATACATTATGCTGGGGACATCACACCAGTCATGGAACCTGCCCAGGAGTCAGGAGACAGCCTGTAGGGGCAAGGTAAGTGCGCTGGTTTGTTTTGTAGCTATGTTGTGTGGCTTTGTGAAATGTTAAACATATGCATTTATGCCCTTTGGGATATAAAGTGGCATTTAATCATTATATCCCAAGAAGCATAATAGTTTTAATTGTGCAAAACCGCACAATATAGTTAAAAAATACAACCAAAAGCACAACCCTTATGCGCATTTTTAAGGCTGACTGCATCTTCCTGAAAGGTTCCATGGCTGGTGTCGCATCTCTTGCATAGTGTTTGTGAGAGCTGTTGATCCCATCAGGGGCAGCCCAACACAGCACCTCAGAAGTGGGGAGCAGTGAGTTTTCCCACGGTTTATTTTTCTTTTTTAAAGTTGAGTGCCTCTTTCGAGCATTTTTGGCATGGAGAGTAGACGTGACTGCGTTTTGCAGGATGCCTTTAACTTAGCTTCTAATGGCTGCAGAGTGTTCCATTTGATAAAGCGAGTGAGTGGAGGCTCCTTTAGGCTGATTGCCTTCTAGCACTTAGGATGTGAGACTATTCATTCACCCTTCACCCTTCTGCTAGGAGGTGCAGGACAGTGTGTGTGGGTGTGTTCATGAACATCTGGCCACAGAATGGTATGACTGATTTATTCACATGTGAATAATAGCTGACACGGCTTTCTGAATTGTGGAAAAAACAGATTCACCGAACAGGCCACATCGGACAGTGTTCACAAGAGCCATCGAGGCATGTGATCTCCACTGGCAGGATAGCCACTTGCAGCACATTATCAGCAGTGACCTGTACACCAACTACTGTTACCATGACGACGCTGAAAACTCCCTCTTTGACTCCCGAGGGTGGCCCCTCTGGCATGGTAAGTGGCCAAACCGGAAAGACATTTCCATGACTTGCTTCTTTGTTTAGTTTCTATAGCATTATTGGAGTGGGAGGTAGAGAATTGAGGCATTCAATTGGAGATGGATGAATGCTTGGCAAAGGGGGCTGAATGTTTCATTCAGATCCGAGTTCAGAAATGATTTCCTCTATAAGGAGTTTTATGATATTTGGGGAGAAAATCATACCACCGTAGCCTGCTTTAATGGATGTATTGGACAGTGGCAACTTTACCCCTTTGGGTTTCTTTGTAGAGCATGTTCCTACAGCCTGCGCGAGAGTGGATGCATTGCGCTCTCATGGCTACCCCAGAGAAGCCCTGAGATTAGCGATAGCCATTGTGAACACATTACGACGACAACAGCAGAAGCAGTTGGAAATGTTCCGAACTCAAAAAAAAGGTGACTGTGGAGGAGGTCGTCTCTGTTGGATTGGGATACTTGTTGAGGACGTATCTGCTAGAAGAGATAGATTTTCAAAAGTACAGCCATTGAAATGGCTTTACTCACCACCCTTAAAAATGCTTGATAATGCACTCATGGGGTACGCTGGCATTCATGCAGTCAAAACACCCATACACATAAGGTAAAGCCAAAGGAAAGCATTTTAATTTGATAACATCTGTAAAAATAAAATCTAAATTGTTTTGGTTGACTGTTGAAAGAAATAAAAGCTCTTATATAGTTCTTTAAGGAGATTTTTATTTTTGGAATAGTCAGTGATATGTTTGGATCATCTAAAATGGAAGCCAGATACCTTCTTTTATGCCTGGTATTTTAATTCTAACACTGAGAACTCCAGAATGGCTGCCCAGATGTCAGGTGGGTCTTGTTGGTCAATGACTGCTTTCTCCAGTGCTGAGGCTCCTTTTCTGCAGAGCCAGTCTCAGGAAAGGGTCTGTCTCTGAGAACCACTGAAATCAAACAAACTAATTTCTAGAGGCTCTTAAATAAGGCCTGGCATTTTATAGCTTTATAGCCATAATAATTTTGGACTAATACTAAAAGTGAACTCCAGGTGTTTTGGTTTGATTTGGTTTGGTTCCCCCCCCGCCCCCCCAGGTCTACAAATGACATTTGATGAGCTGTCAACTGATAGGACACATACAAGTTGTCTTTATCTCAGTTTGTAAATCACCATAATAGTAATGGCAAAGGCTGTGACCTGGGCTCTTAGTGTGCTGACCAGACAGTGGAATGAATCTGCTTTTCCCAATTGCTTACTCTTTGTTCCTTCTGTAGGCAAGCATTTTCTTTTGCTTTATTTGGTTCTGCTCTTGTTGTAAATTAAGAACAGTTATAGACACTGTTGTCCTTTGTTCTTAGTTGTGATTTTAATTTTTTGATACTTAGCTTACCCACTTTGAGGACAGATAAATAACTAAAGGTTGTTGGAATGAGTTGGAAGTTGGAGCAAGTGCTGGCTGTGACTTTGCATTCCCTCCATGTTGGAGGTATTGGGAGTGTGGACTGGCACTGACAGTCATAGTTTGAACCACAGAAAGGGAAGTGCACAGGGGACTGAATTGTTAATGGCCTTGATATGCAATGACTTTGCTCATTTTCCCAAAATGCATTGCTGGGCCCTCTAGAAATCTTCTTCCACTAAACACACCGATCATCTTCAGCCCAGGGCATTTGCTTTTGAGTAGTGTAAAGGATAGCTTTCTGGCCAGGTGGACGTCCAGTGCTCTGTGTAGTGTAGAGAACTGGCTCATGATGCTTATGTCTGATTTTTCTTTTAAGAAGCCATGTAAATTTTTCTGAGAAATGTTAGTTTTTTAATTCTGTTTGAAGTGTAAAGCTGTTGAGGTAAGTTCTAATTCACATTTGATTAGATTATTTTGACTGCAACAGATTCAGTTTCGCTATAGCCAGGCGTGGGCCATCTCGGACACATTTCTCTGTCATTCTCCAAGTGATGACACCTGTTCCAGGTGGTTCTTCAGTATTGTTAGGACTGTGTATCTGTTTCTGATTTTCTGTTAATGTTTGTCCTAATATTAAAGACTGGGGTTTTAGTAGCTGCTGTCAAGGTCAAGGGGCGCATTACAGTTGTTTGCAAATGGACCAAGGTTAGGAAATGTGGTGTCCAAGTGTCTTCAGTACCATCTGGCATGATTTGTTAACTGAATCTGAAGGTATGTTTCTTCAGTAGCTCTTGCCTACCTGTAGATTTATTTATCTACACCAGTTCCCTTAGCCATGTGTAGTCTTTTTAGTCAGACATAGGGTTGGTTGTTCAACAGTGATGCTTGGGCTTCTCCTCTCCTGCTTGCTATGCAAATGAAAGCCAAGGCAATGATGACCCTTCTGAGGACGCTAGAACCCAGCTTGAATGAGCTTTTGTGTGCTGTTCTTATATGCTAAGATCTAATAGTATAAAATCAGAAGGCTGCCCGAGAAATGGTAAACTCATGTCAGTTTATTAATCTATTTTCAGATGAGTAGATTTTGTTATATTCTCCTTTAAAAAGGAGATGCTACTGTTAAATTATTCTGGCAAGCAGCTTTAAGTAGCATTTTTGATAGATTATACCTTAAACCATTTGCAGGGTTTTCCTTTAGCACTTTAACATGGAAGAGCTAACATTCTGTGAAAAAAATGAAATACATTTTGTCAAAGTCTGTATCTAACTTGTGCTGTAGTGTTGCCTCGGCAAAAGTCTACCCTTGATGCCTGTCATAGAAAGGAGAGCTGTTGGGAAGTAGCAGGGTGAACAGTTGCTCATGTGGGGCTTGAGTCAAACCCAGGAAATCATTGCTCTAATTCTCTTTAAGATGACCCAGAGAGCGCTGGCACACTGATAATGTGAAGCTACAGTTGTAGACCCAACCGATGAGTCCAGGCTCCCTAACTCTCCCCTGACATGCCCATGAGAGCAAAGATGGCTGGGTGTTTAGCTTCTTAGGAAAAAACATTAAGAATCCCTGTCTCCCTCCAATATGACAATACTGTGAACAATACTGTTAGCACATGATATTAGAAACATGAATTAAACAGATGTGGGAGCCAATCCTGGACCTAAGTACCATTTATACTGATTGATACTTGAAATTTTACAACTCAGAACAACTCACAGGGTAGAGATTCTAGTACCATGCCACTGATTTTATTTTTTAAACGAAAGGGGCTTTTTATCTGAATTATTAATTTTCAGAATGCTGCTATTAAATTAGTTTGTATCACCTTCTCCCTTCATTTCCCTTTCCCCCATTTCTTCGTTCCTTTTTAAACAGAGCTATCCCATAAAAGCATAACCTCAATAACCAATCTGGAAGGCTGGGTTGGACACCCCCTCGACCCCGTGGGCACTCTCTTCAGCAGCCTCATGGAAGCTTGTCACACTGAGGATGAAGCCTTCTCTGGGCTCTCAGATTTTACAGGTAAAGCCACTGGTACTTGTTGGTACTTGTTTGTTCTTGTCTTTTTCTAAACCCAGAATGATGTTCGTCTTCGTCTTTTGTTTTTCCTTACAATATTTATATTTTCTAATGATTTATTTATTTTTATTTATGTACTTTGGTGTTTTAACCACATGTATGGCAGTGTGATGGTGGCAGAGACCCTGGAACTAGAGTTACAGACAGTTGTAAGCTGCCATGTGGGTGCTGGGAATTGAACCCAGGTCCTCTGGAAGAACATGCTCTTAATTGCTGAACCATCTCTCCAGGCCCTACAATATGATTTACAAAACCATGTAGTTAATGGTATCTGTGGGTTTGGGAGAGCTAGGAAGTGGGCATTTATGCCTTGGGCGATTTTCCCCAAAGAAAATCTTGAGAATCAGTGGATTAGAGATATTTAGCCTCATAGTGTTTGTCAGTGATTCAAAAATTACTTGTCTGGTGACACATGATACTACACTAAGAATTTAGTGGCATTTATGAGTTGTCCAACCTTGATTATGACATTAATTATTAATTAATAAGGCTGCACACCATAGCATTCAGAATGAGAATATCTAGTTGCTTTTTAAATTAGTCTTTGCATGAAAAGTGACGTAGATAAAAGTCTAATTTAAGGGAACTATTAAATATCTTTCAAATTTGTTTGGCACCATACATTCCTTAAAAGTGATGTCTTGAGATTTCTCTTTGGTCTCTTGGGAATTCATTTAGAGTCATCCCTTTAAAAATTACCCCAGGCAGGGGTGAGGAAGAGTAAAGACTGCTCTTTGTTAATCCTACAACGAGGTGAAACAGGCCTGATTCTCTGGTCATCTCAGTTTTGCCCTTAATAGTTGCCCTCCTGCTCTGGGGTGACCCACGTCTTCCTTGGAGTTTGATGACTGATGTTCCAATACCGAATTGAAGCTATTGGACAGAGACAAGAAGGGTTCTCCGACATTGGCTGACCTTGAATAACAAAAGGGCCCTTCAGCTGAATTAAATATGCTGTATTCTTTACTTCTTTCACAGGAAATTTTAGTATCACAGTAAAAGTATGAAAACAGTTTTCATGTCAGTCTTTAAAGTGTGCCTTTATACCATGTGATTTTTTTTAAGGTTAACTTTATTATTGGCATATGTTGGTTATACCGTGTAATGATCTTGTAACTCTGGTAGCATGTAACTTTACATTTGTATAATTAAAATCTTTTTTTAAAAACCCTTTAAGATCCCTAGCGCCATATTTTTTTTTTACAACTATAGTTTTCTTTGGTATTTCATTTTCAGTGATTTAAAAACCAATTACTAATCTCATAAAACAAATATTTTATCATCCATGGTCACTGTTTAAAATATGCTAGTTGGATGGTGGTGACACGCACCTTTGATCCCAGCACTTGGGAGTCAGAGCAAGTGAATCTCTGAGTTCAAGGCTAGCCTAGTCTACAAAGAGAATTCCAGGACAGCCAGAGCTACCCAGAGAAACCTATCTCTAAAAACAGGGGCAGCAAGTTAGAAAACTGTACATCTTAATGTAAAAAATGAGTGTTCTAGCCTTTTAAGAATTGTCAGATCAGTCACTAGTACTGATTGGAACATAATTTGTATCAGATGTAACCCAAGTCCATTTTTATGGCATTTTATAGAAAATGCGGGACAGAGCAAGTCCCTAGAGTACCATCATCTGCCTGCACCTAAGTTCTTAGAAGAAGGGGAATCCTGTGTGACGCTGGCTGTGGAAGTAGCCCTGATAGGCCTGGGGCAGCAGCGGGTCATGCCTGACGGGCTTTACACACAAGAGAAAGTTTGTCGGAATGAAGAGCAACTCATTTCTAAGCTTCAGGAAATTGAATTGGATGACACACTGGTGAAAATTTTTCGCAAACAAGCAGTCTTCCTATTAGAAGGTAATGTAATAAAGGGACCTGGTCTATGTACTAGTCTTTGTTCCATTAAGAGCACTATATGGATGCATTGAATATGGTGGATGTCCTGTTGGATATAATCACACAGCATCCAAAACATGTTCAACTAAGAAACTTGTCAACCAACTTAAAATACAGGTGTTTAGGTTTTCATCATTTGCTTTAGGTTGTCATATAGGATAACCTGTTTGAAATCAGCCCATTTAATGGCATTAGCTTGGTGAAAGACTTTTATTCATGCCATGTAGTTCCTGAGATAAATGCAATATTGATATTTAGTGAGATAATATCGGTAGCCATTTCCTATTTTCTTGAGCAAGTAAATAATAAAATGGTAATACAGCTGCACTGCTGTGTCCAGAATGCTGTAGATTTATTAGCTGTTACACAGCATCTGGCCTCTTGGTGTCATGAGCACTTGCCATCAGAGACCTGAAGACTACAGGAGTCCTTCTCCTGCTCTTTAATAATGTCACAGGATGCATAGGTTCACCAAGGAAACGGCTTCATAGACTGTCTAGAGCAAAGGTGATATTTCTTGATTCTTTAAGGTCTGGGTAAATTAAAGGTCCTAAATTTGCATTTTGTCAGACACTGTTACTGAGATAGAAAGATTAGGAGTAATTAGTATAACTTAGTGTGTGCAAATTTAGTTCACTTATTGGTAGAAATTGCTTCTCTCTGAGATGTGTGCTGTGATGATGGGATTTTTCGGTGATTGCCTGGTAAAGTGTGTTGACATTTCATATCATCCACAGCTACATGATTTAGGGAAAATGCTATTTTAAAACCTCTTAATTTGGCCAAAGCTAAAGATCCATTTGAGAGAAAATAGTTTCTCAAATGTATGATATATTTATGCATTTTAAAAGGGGAATTGTTCTTAAACTAAGCCTTAATGTGTTTTCATTTGGAGGGTAAGTTTTCAGTATTAAATGTTGAAGTACTCTCGTGTAGTTTGTCATTCTTGACTGTTATTTATTTATTAATATTATAACAATAAAAGGCCTGTCCTAGCTATTTTCAGGGTTAATTCTGATTATTTAACTACTTTTTAAGAATAGGAACTCAGTCCAAGGGGTGTGTGTGTGACTTACCTCTGCCTCCTCTCCTTTCCTGGCCGTTAGAGCCCAAGAGTAACTGCTGGTACAGGACAGGGGTGGTCATAGGAGGATGTGGGCCATTTCTGTAGTTAGCAAAGATAAAGATAACAAGCTCGTGGGGTCCTCCATGCATTTATACTCTTTAGAACTGGACATCTGAGAAGAAAGAGCAGTGACTGTATTATTGCTGGTGTGACTCTCCCGTCCATGGCTCTGGTGGCTTAGTCACAATTAGAGAAGTACCTTTGGGGAAACTTTATGCCAAATGTCAGGGTTTTGTCATTTAGTACACTTGGATTCAGGGATTATAGTCATTATTAGTCTAAAAGTAATTCCACATTACCTAACTTAGTGTTTTGCTTGTTGAATACACATTCTGGCTTTCTTTAAATAATCAAAGGTAACTTAGTGAGAGACAGTGGAGGAGGGGTGAGGACTATGGGTAGTCTACAGTACAGATTGCTATAATTTGTCCCGGTCGCCTGGGTGTTGTACCCACACGTGATAGACAGGTGATATGGGTAGTAGGATTTTATTTCTGTTTGGGGAATTTGCAGAGACAAGAATCCAAGACCAAGGTGTTGGCCAGTTCTACTTCTCAAGAAGACTATGTTTCTGGTGTGAAGACCTCTGTCCTCACTTGACAGAGACAGAGCAATGAGTTCTTTGGGAATTTTGAATCTTCACTCCTTCGACCTTTCCCAGGCCCTTCCTGCCCCCTTCCCTACATACCCAACAACTTAGTGTCCATTTGTATTGCTCGTATGTGGCCCTCCTCTGGAGCATGGTGTCTGCCAGGAGCCATATCTTGGAGAAACTCTCTATATCTGACTGTAACTTACTGAGAGCTTGTCCTGCTGTCACAGCTGCGGTGAGTTGTCATTATCAACGGCACTGCTGTGTCCAGAAAGCTGTTTTGTTGTAGTCATCAGTGTCTTTCTGTTCCCTCTTCCACAGTGGTCCCTAGTCCTAGGGAGAAAGGGTGTGATATCCATGTCCCATTTAGGGCTGATCATTTCGATCCTTTATCCTCTGTGATGTCAGTAGTTGTGGGTCTCTGTTAATTGCTAAAAGATAATCTGTGGTTGTGATGCTAAGTCATTAGAAGTCAATTAACATTAGGCCCCTTTTAGAAAGAGTAATAGCTAAATTACTCCCTGAGACCTATGACTTATCTAGGCACAGGTTCTCAGACCCAGGTTTGGGTTTCATCTTGTGGAGCAGGCCTTAAATATAATCAGAAAGTGGTTGTGTACGCCCATGACAGGTGTATCTCTGTGGCACCAGTGAGTGGGCGTATTTTATCAGGCCAGTCATTATTGTAGCTCAGAGAGTTCATAGCTGGACAAAGACCCTAATCATGTTGTTCCAGTGCCGTGCTTCCAGGGCCTCATTAAAATAATTACTTTCCTAGGGTTTCTAACTCAAACTATTCACATCAGGGTAGGAGTTTTACTGTATGTGTTTGGAGAATCATATACATCACAATAACTTCAATAATGTAACTTTGCTATGTGAACAAAGGGTACACATTTAGCACTATCTACTTTTCACAAATACTATATTACTAAACATTTTGAAATGTCTTACAATGATTAATAGGTTTGGCAAAATTAGAAATGTGTCGTGGGTTACAGTTTGTTAAGGTTAAAATGAGTTGTCTGTGATTTTCAAAATATTTAAATAGCAAATAAGTTCAAAATACTAAACTGAGAATTGAATTACAAAATGACTTTGGATCACTGTAGAATGTATCTTGCTCCTGCCCAAAACTGAGTCCAGTAAACTTGTCTCACCCTTTTTCTAAGTTGCATTTCTTACGACCTGAATTTTTCCGAAGACTGGTCTTTCTTATGGAAAACAAGTGAGCGGTGTCGTGGCTCATAATTCTAGAAATCATGAAACAAATGTTACCCAGAGGTGATGTGGAAACTAATTTATAAAACACTTTACGGTAACTAAACCTCAGAACACCTCAGTGCTGAGTATTGGAACTAACCACTGTGGTTTCCTTTCAAAGCTGAAGTCTCTACTTCCTCTGAGAGAACCATCTGGGGATCACAGGGGACCGGTGCTGTCACTGCACCTGTCAGAATTACTAAGAAATGAGTTTTGACAGCTTAAATGTGATTTCACTTTCAAAATTGGCCTGCTGGAGCCCGAAGAGTCCATTTCCATTATTTTAATGTTTTTCTTTTGCTTATAGTGAATACTAAATTGGTAACTTCTTATTAATCCCTTTATGGAATTACTATTTCTGCTTATTAGAAGCAGTAGTGTTCTTAGTCCGTGCCGAGGTCCCAGCGTCTTCCAATACATAGACTGAGCTCTTTTCTGGACCTGCATGTCTGTGGCCCTAAAGACACAGCTTCCTTACCTAAGCAGCTTTCTGTGCATTTTTGTATCTGGAAGCTCATTTAACATGTACCGGGAAAGAACTTTCTCGAGTTCTGCAAAGATTTGTTTGTTCTTCAGAGGGCCTCTTTATTGGAATCCTTTGTGGATAAGCTCTGCCTTTCAGTTCCATGGTTTCTATTTTAGCAATGGGACACTTAGGGTCTGTTCATGACCTGAAGCTTGTATTGGGTACTGTGCATTCAGGAGCCTTTTGATTAAATGTTTTTTTGTTTGTTTGTTTTTTACTGTTACTTAGTTCAAATTCTTAACTCGATTAGCTGTAAATTTGCATAAGGCATTTCAAATACAGTTAATAAGAAATGTTGGTTTGTTCTTTTGGACATTAACTGTGTGTTCTCCTCCATAGCTGGACCGTACAGTGGCTTAGGTGAAGTTATCCATCGGGAGAGTGTCCCAATGCACACATTTGCCAAGTATCTCTTCACCTCTCTCCTACCTCACGATGCTGAACTGGCATACAGAACCGCACTGAGGGCGATGAGGTGCGTACCCACTGCCCAGCCCAGCAGACAGTCTGCATCTCCCCTGGGGACAGGCCGTTCGCTGACCTCATTTAGTCATGCTTCTTAGAGGCAACAGGGAAGCCAGACATACTATTTATTTGCTTCCTGAATTGTTGTGAGGCAATCTGTTCATTCTGTTTTGATTTTGCTTTAAAATGGGGGGGGGGGGTGCGACCTCCTTTTCTTAAATGCTGTTAGACTATGGCCATCAGAGCCTTTACTTGGCAGTGATAGAATTTGGGAATAAAATA
Source organism: Phyllotis vaccarum (assembly GCA_033318265.1). Lineage (NCBI taxonomy): Eukaryota > Metazoa > Chordata > Mammalia > Rodentia > Cricetidae > Phyllotis > Phyllotis vaccarum. The sequence continues at coordinate 40,632,792 of JARWLC010000012.1, read as the reverse complement.
CAACTCTAGAACAGTTTAATCACAGGGTACCAGTGTAATTCTTCCTGAATGGCCAGTTATTTTAAAGAAGAATTCAGTTTTTTAAAAACATGATAAATACCAAATATCCTGGAGTCAGTATGGTAATTGAGGAAGACTCTGAAACTTGTGACTTGTGTTGTAGCGCTCATTGAAGGCCCTACATCACCAGGACACATCAGTGCACAGCTGGAGGCCAGATGGGATGTGTCTGGTGTTAAAGCAGATCTTGTTCACTTCAGCTCCTCCTCTGCCGACTCACTTGCTTATTCTCACTTCCCTTTGAAAAATTAATTCACAAATATTTTTATCATGAATGTGCTCAAGGTTGATACTTTCTGATACGCTCTTAAGAGCCTATTTTTAAATCTTGTGTACAGCCTGTTCAGTTTTGAAGAGCACAAAGGGGAGGAACATGTGCTATTCTTTCAGCTTTTAAGTCTGTTCCCTTTTGCTTTTTTAAGTGAATAAATCTCTCTTATGTTTTTAATGGAAGGCTCAGATTATATATTATAATAATAGACTAAAGACAAGCCCTGTGTAGATCTAAAAGCTTGAGTAGATTTGATCCCATAAGAAGAAACTTTTTATCATCTGTAATCAGTGTAAGACTGACATGTGAATCCTAAGAATTACCAGTATCTTCAAAGTTACTCTTAGATCTATCTCTCTTACACTTGTGTAAGTACCATGTGTTAATCAGTTGTGCTATTATATTTGTGCAGGGTTAGGATGTGTGTGTGTGTGTGTGTGTGCGCACCTGTGTGACAGTGTTTCAGGGCTGACATTTAATTTCACATGCATTTCTAGACCACTGGAAACATCAGTAATTTATTAAAGGAATCTTCTAATGCTCTTTTGATACTTAAATTGTCAAAATGTAAGTCAGTAACTAACATGAGCAACAGTTTCCCCCACAAAATTGTTTAATAGCACTTGGTTTATATTTTAGAGCACATTGTCATAAGTGGGTTTTTAGTCCCATTTTTAGAAGCTAGAATAGAATTTTTCTGGGGGACAGATTCACCTGTATACTTATTTTAATCCTAAGGATTCCACTCTTGTTTTAAGGGGAAGAAAGTTACTGTTATGATACCACCAGGTACTGTTGCTACTACCACTGGAAAGGGTGAAATAGCACCATGTTTCTGTGTGGTTTTGGCTTGTGTGACAGAATCTACTGTCCTCATGATGCTGGGAACACTAGCAAGGGGCTATTAGCAGGACACGGGGATCTGCCTTCTGCTCCACTTGTATTTGCCCCTGGGTTTTATCTAGAAGGCTTTCTGTGGATGGAGCATAGAGAAATAAGCACAAGAGCATTTCATTTCAGGGCAGCCAGGATTGGGACTTCTTAGTCTTGGAAGAGAGTTGCCAATGAAGGGCAGCTTCTGCTCTCACTTTCTCATCTTCCCAGGACTATTTCCTCCATAGCAGCTCTGGCAAAATCTGGCTAGGGCAACAGGCATTCCTGAATTCTGTAAAAAGCTGCCTAGCAACTCTGCCACCATCCTCTACCCTTCTACACTTCTAATGCTAACATCTTGACCCCCCCCCCCATAAAGACAGTGAGTAACCCATTTGTCCTGTCTGAACAGACCTGGGCCGGCATCATTCTCTGGTCCTCACTCTCAGGGGTCCCTGGCTCTTATGTCATAGTCCCTATTACTAGTGGGCTGATGAAAACCAAGGCGTTGGTGTTTCTTATAGCATTGTTCTAGTTAGAGGGGAAATTACTAGTGTGATTTGTTCTCAAGAACTGCTTATTGTCAGCATAGATTGAGGTCAGAATCATAAATTCATATTCAGTTCTGACAGAACATGGGCTAAACTTCAGGTTCCTGAAGTCATAGAAACTAATTCTGTTAGAAATTATAAACAGACAGAAGGGAGGCCATTTTGTTTTCCTCCCCTTTGCGGTTAACAAGTTAAGATGGTTATCTGATGCTCTCTGCTATAATCTCAGCCTTGTATCCCTTTTAACTCTTTGTTTTTTGGGTTTTGACTCAGGGTTTCTCTGTATATCTCTAGCTGTCCTGGAACTCATTTTGTAGACCTATCCGGCTGGCCTTGAACTCATAGAAATCCACCTGCCTCTGCTTCCCAAGCACTGGGATCAAAGGGGTATGCCACCACTGCCTGGTTTGTTTTGTTTTGTTTTTATGAGGGTTTTGTTGTTGTTGTTTGTTTGTTTTATGAGTGATAAGATTCAAAATGGTACATGGAGATCAAACCTCATGTTTCATAATCCTTGTGTGTCTGAATTTCTCTGAATGTCATACAGTTTTCTCAGTGCTGCTAAGGGATGAAAGGGATTAGGTTTGAGCAGTGAACCCTCAGCAGGGTGACCTGTACAGTTGCCCTGAACTCACGTCCCAACCAGCATCCATCTCCATAAATGTCTGCCCACGACCCTGCTTCTTCTGGCTAGTCTCTGTGGCTACAGGAAAGGACAAATAAATGACTGACTGACGCTTCCTTTCCTTCTCCTCACAGGTTACTAGTATTGGAATCTACTGCTCCGACAGGAGACCTCAGCCGCCCCCACCACATTGCATCAGTTGTCCCCAACCGGTACCCACGCTGGTTCACTTTAAGTCACATTGAATCCCAACAGTGTGAGCTGGCATCCACTATGCTAACTGCAGCCAAAGGTAGTGTAATGTCTGCAAACCTCACCGGTTAATTGGTTTGTACTGTCTTTTCTTTTTCCCCAGAAAACCTTTCTTCTGTTAATTGTTGCTTTTAAATCAAATTCTCCACGATGGTATTAACCATCAGACAAGTATCAAAGAATCGTTTTTGAGATGATAACTTCATACTTTACTCATGAGACAAATTGTCTTTATTTACATGTCATGTTACTTACTTCGCAGCAACACCATCCCCAACTAAAACATGAAATCATTGAGGCGTAGAGATAGGACAAAGGATCTGGCTAGTTCATTGTCCTTATACCATACATAAGCAGAAGCCAGGGGGGTTATTTGTCTGTCCGTGTCCTCCTACCCCCACCCGTGTTGGTTGGTTCTAGTTCTGGTGCTTTTAGTCACTGAGGGTGTGTCTCGGCTAATATTTATGTGAAGCTGAGATTATTTATAGACTTGGCAGTGACTGTGGGACACTTAGTCATAACATCTGTACCAGCTGCAAGCACTCCAGGTAAATGCTTTTGTTTTGTGTTATTGTGTCCTCCGAGTGCGTCTCCCCGTGCATGGCTTTTCTCTACTTATGTTGCTTCCCTACATTTGACTCAGTTTGATTTGCTTTTCCCTTGTTCATTGCAGGCGATGTTCGGAGGCTGGAAACAGTATTAGAATCCATCCAGAAAAACATTCACTCCTCATCACACATCTTTAAACTTGCCCAGGATGCATTTAAAATAGCAACTCTCATGGACAGTTTGCCAGACATCACTCTTTTGAAAGTGTCTCTGGAGCTGGGCCTGCAGGTACTGGTCTTTCTCGGGGCACTAAAGACGGCCACTAGCAGCCCTTATAGGGTTGTATTCATTTTCATTTTTTAGGGACTCTTTAGAGTCCAAGTGTGATGGACTTTTGGACAGCACTGGTCGCATCCAGCTCAGTCTGATAATAGTCTGGCCTACAACAGCCACACAGTTAACACCCTTATTTGTGTTCCTCGACTTTGAAAACATTTTTTTTTTCTGAATTACAGCTTTAACATTCCTGTTTCTCTTGTGAATGAGTGGAGAAATACTGCTGACCAGAGACTTGAGTAGAGCTAGCACGTGCAATAAAGATTCAGTTGTAAGGGCTGGCTTTTTAAAGGCAGTATGAGTTTTTATTGATGTTTGCATTGGACAGTTATGTCTCCTTTTATATCACTGAGAAAACTGGGTAAAGGCGGGCAATCAGCCTGGTTCCAGTTTCAGAGTGCAGCAGAACACAGCAGCAGGGATGCGTGGAGTCCACCACACAGGTGATGTTTCCTTCCTTACAGTTCCTGCACAGGTTACTGTACAAACCAGGAACCAAAGCCTGTTTCTGCTTCTTCATTAGGCCTATGCTAACATTCATGTTCTGTCTCACCCTACCTAAAGCATGAGAATTAGAAGGCCTTGATTAGATTATTGATTTGTTTTCTAAGTTATTGATTCTTGCTTTCAGTATTAGTGATGTTTAATGCAGTGGGAAATCTAAGTGCCACTGTAACATGCAGTACTTTTTATAAACAGAAAGACACAGAGGTTGCTTTTAAATGTGCTTTAGAATTTATTTTCTTAAACATGCATTCTTATTATCTGTCTTGTATTACAAATTGCCTTATCTTTCAGAGTGTGATGCAGAAAGAAACATTAATGTTGTTTCTGTGTGTCTGAAATTCTGGGTAAATGGCAGATTAGTGACTGCTCACTCCTTGCCCATTCTTTCTGGAAGCTAAGAATCTTGCAGGCCCTTTCTAAAGCTTTGGGGTGTGAGGATACTAGATATTTTTATAAACGTGAGGAGGCGTGTAAGTTAATCTTGGAAATTCTTAATAGAATGTTAGAGGGGAAAGAAACCAGCAGTGACGGCAAAGGTGGCTTCTTCCCATAGATGGCAGGTCTCCATCGTTGACGGAGATTGAGTACATCTACCCATACATGTTGTCATCGTTGTCATCTTCTTCCTATTCTTCTTTTTCCTTCTTTTATCCTCTTCGTCAGAAACCCCAGAAATCAAGTCCTAGGATACAAATGTTGGCAAGAAGAGTAGCCAGACTCTGTTTAAATGTTTAGCCCCATGCTTTGAATCAGAAAGAAAAGACACTGAGTGGCTTTCCCAGGATGTTGCATGTGGCTTGTACCAGAAATACTAAGTGGGCTTCCTACCTCCCAGGCCAGGGCAAGGTTATCTGGGGGAAGCCAGGGACAGCTCCAAACAGACATGTAGATCTTCACTCTAGTAAAAATGCTTTCTGGTCCCCTAGAAATAGAGTGCCCAGTAGTTTTTACTATGGAGTGAATTGGATTTTTTTCCCCATTGACATAAAATTATCTTCAAAGCCTTTTGTTTCCCTGCTTTTATAGGTTATGCGGATGACACTGTCAACCCTTAATTGGCGCCGGCGAGAGATGGTGCGGTGGCTGGTGACGTGTGCTACTGAAGTTGGTAGGTTACCTTTGGAGGAGACGCTTGGTGGGTGGGAGACGCTCTTGGTAAGATTTCACCTCACATTAAGAGAAGCTATTTGTGGCTACCTTGACTTCCCCAAAGCCCTGCCCCTATAGCACATGCCAGGGGTTCCCTTCTGCTTCAAACCCCATTCTTCCCTTCATGCTGTTTCTAAACTGTCACAGTGGGCAGTTCCAGTCTTCATGCTTGAAATGGAGTGAAGTAGGGAATGAGCACATTTTACTCAGTTCCAATAGCCATCTCATTCCTCTGAGGATTTTCTTCATCGGAGTAGTAGGGAGAGGATGATCACGTGGGATTTGGATGGAATTGAAAGTCATGAGAAATTGTAGCTGGCCATAAGAGACTCCTCTGGCTGTCCATCAGCTGTGATTTATAGAGCTGTTGAAGCCTATGGTTTCTTCTGTGCAGGACTTAAAACCTCCCAGACAGAGCCTGACACAGGCAGTGTGGCTATTGAAACTGTGGCTGGTTAAACTGTCTTTCTTCCTGTTTGCATCACAAAAGAAGCATACCTCTTGCTGGGAAGACACTGCTCTGAGTGTCTAGATACTAACAGTAGATTCTATAAAATATTCTTATTATTCTTTCACTCATCTGTGACGCATTATTTTGACAATTGTGAATTTGATCTCGCATAAAACTTATTTTTAGATTATTACAGTGCTCTGTTGCTGAAACAATGTAAAGGCAATAGGGTCTTCAGAACTGCCCACTCCTCTGCCTCTGTGGCAAGGTAGACATCTGTCCTGAGTAGATGGGATCTGTACAAATGGTTAACAACTGACATCACAGGCTGCCTCCAGCACCTGTGTCCTCTGCAGGTCTGCTTCTGTCCACTCTAGTTCTCTGCACTGTGGGTGATATTTTGTTGATTGTAGATCTGAAAGTTTTGTGTTGTATGGTTTTTAAAACTTAAACACATCACACCACATATATTAAGTCCCAATTTGGGTGAAAGTTGACTGTTTTTTCCCCTTCAATTCTATAGTGCAGAACTGACAAGAGGCTCCAGTGAACGAGTACTCATTAGTAAAAGACCATTGTCTGAAATGGCAAGCAGCACAGTGCAGATACCAGCCACCAAGAGAATTGCTTCTTTATTATAGGAAGTTCATGTTCCTTTCAGGCATTTCACAGAATAACAGTGCATGTAACCTTATTTTTACAGGCTATTCCCAGACATATTACCGCCAGGGTTTCTGGTCTAGTTCATGTCCTGTGATGGTTAACAATGTGAGCATCAATTCTAAAAGTGCAAACAACCTGTGCCTAGCCTTCCTGTTAGTAATAGGGCTTGTTTATGTTCCTTGCAGGTGTTTATGCCTTGGACAGCATCATGCAGAGCTGGTTTACACTCTTTACTCCCACCGAGGCCACAAGTATTGTTGCGACTACTGTGATGTCCAACAGCACCATAGTCCGCCTCCACCTGGACTGCCACCAGCAGGAAAAGCTTGCCAGCAGTGCCCGGACACTGGCATTGCAATGTGCTATGAAGGACCCGCAGAACTGCGCCCTCTCTGCACTGACTCTCTGTGAAAAGGATCACATAGCTTTTGAGACGGCGTACCAAATTGTCCTTGATGCTGCTACCACCGGCATGAGCTATACACAGCTCTTTACAATAGCACGGTACATGGAGCACCGCGGGTACCCCATGAGGGCCTACAAGCTGGCAACACTGGCCATGACCCATCTCAACCTGAGCTACAATCAGGACACACACCCTGCCATTAATGACGTTCTGTGGGCCTGTGCACTCAGTCACTCCCTTGGTAAAAATGAGCTTGCGGCTATAATACCTCTGGTGGTCAAGAGCGTCAAGTGTGCAACAGTACTGTCAGACATTTTGCGCAGATGCACTCTGACCACTCCTGGCATGGTGGGCCTTCACGGAAGGAGGAACTCTGGTAAGCTCATGTCACTGGACAAAGCCCCTTTGAGGCAACTCCTGGATGCCACGATTGGGGCCTATATCAATACAACGCACTCACGACTCACACACATCAGTCCTCGGCACTATAGTGAGTTTATAGAATTCCTCAGCAAGGCCCGAGAGACCTTCCTACTGGCACATGATGGACACATTCAGTTTACACAGTTTATTGATAACCTGAAACAAATCTACAAAGGCAAAAAGAAGCTGATGATGTTGGTTCGGGAGAGGTTTGGTTGACAGAACTTGTATGGGGGGGGAGGGCGGGAGGGAGGGTTGTTTTTACTTGAGCCTGCCTTTGTACCCTTTTTAACTTAAAGAACAGAGCCACACCGGTATTATATGTGTATAGTTACATTGCGTTTGCAGACTAAATTGTCATGTTGTGAAAGTTTGTGTGTTAAGTTTTTCCCTTTTTCTTTCTTTTTGTTTTTGGTTCCTTTTTATGGTTTGTGTGAGAGAAGGTGGAAAAGGTTTGGTTTACACTGAGTATATGTTGTCAAGTGGCAAAAGCCCACATAGCTATCCTGTTTTCTGTATACGTTCACAGCCTCAAAAAATAATAATAATAATAATTGAAATGGCTTTAAAAACCAAACAAAACACCTCCATCCTGTGATAAGTACCTCGAATGGATTCAGCTTTACTCCTTTGTAACTCATCTTCACATTTTCAGCATATTTAACAAACCAACAAAACGAAATACCAGTAGTGAAAAGGCTGACCCACGTGGCTTTGCAGTGCTGCCCGTCCAGAAGCATGGCACACGACGCTTGTGCATGTGGAAACTTAGCGACTGTCAACATACATTCTCAGGGATTTATCCAAAAAATTAAAAAAAAAATGAGAGCATTTATTGTACTGTATATATATTATAGTATATGTCTGAATATTGAAAATATAACATTAACTAATTTATAAAAAATATTCTATGTAATGCAAAATACTTGAAGCTGCAGTAGCTTGGTTTTAAACAAAAAAACAAAAAAAAAAACAAAAATGGAGAGAAAACCTATCAGAAGGACTAAAAGTATGCCTCCTCACTTCGGGGTTGGCTCAGGCAGTGAACTTCATGCTGGGCAACTGCAGAGCCACCTTTGGACTGCGCAGTTGGACTGAGACCTATCGGGAAGATTCCATACCTATATATATCTATACAGCTTCTGTATACATATATATATGTAGACACACAGACACCAACAACCACTATACCACACATGCTTGTACCAGGCACTCAAATACAGAGGGACAACACACAGCCAGAGCAGCAAGCCTTAGCATTAAGAATATACAGTATGCCAGAACTGGGGTTCGTGCCTCCTAGCTTAGGAAACTTAAAATATCCTTTTGACACAAAACGCAAAATGTTTTCCAAAACAATTGACATGATCCATTACGCCTTTGCAGTGAGCTAATAAGCTAACGTTTGTGCACAGATAACATTATATATATTATATATCTATTCTGCATAGGTATTTTGACTTTGTGCAGGACAGAAAGTTGTGTAGGTATGACTGTTCTACTTTTCAGTTCTCTCTTTTTTTTAATATACTTTATTTTCTCTAGAATTACTCAAACAAAAAGCAGCCTTCTATCTTGCCTTGTCTTAATGCTTTAAAATAACCAAACTGGAGATGTAACTACCAAACTGTTCATTATATTATTAAAATACCAACATTGGTTACCGTGTAGTGTCTTTACTTTAGCTGATGGTTCTGTAACCTTGTGCTTCTTAAAGCAACTTTATGTTTTGGTGCAAAAGTTGTCCCGTGTCTCTTGTTCCCTTCATTAGAGAACATGCTAGAGGTATGTTTGTAGGTATTTTTGTTTAGAAGAACTATTTCATGCGCTCCATTTTATTTATTATAATAGATAAAAAGAAAAAAAAAGGTTGTACTTCATCACTCATGTAAACATGCTCATGAAGTTGAAAGTAATTAAGATTTGATACACTGATATCAATTTATTTATGTAACTAAATCACTGTTTTATAAACTTGTTAATGATCAACAATTTTTGTTTTGATTAAAATTAGTTTTTTGAAAGTTGATTCTGTCTCCTTTATGGTATATCTCTTGTTGCACTTGAGTAGGGTACTTAGTAATCTGAATGTTGCTGCATCTAAGTGTTTAACAACAGTATATTCATCTGGTCAATACTTACCCACTGTATACCAGACACTTTCCAAGGCCTTAGAGATAGATACAGTGATGACCAAAACTAGAGCCTGGAGCTTGCTGTCTACTTGGTATAACAGATGGATATAAATTCGATGACCTCAAAGATAAAAATGGACAGTAGCTGCTGTATTCAGCCTATATAGCTCATCATCTCTCTCTGACTAATGACTTAATTTAAAATGCTAAGTACTTTGTATGCTTAATAAATGCTAAGGTTATAAGGCTTTCAGGTGTATGTGGTTTAAAGGAAATTCCATTATAAGGGGTAAATTCTTTATATTCAGTATTATACTACCTCTATCAAAGATCTGTGTACAGAAAGGTGAAAATGTAGTGTGTATATTTGTGCATTTTAAAATACTACAAATGCACCACTAAGTATAGAATTAGTACTGTATATTCACAGTAAGTATTGTATAGCAGGTCACCAGAAATTTCTCAGCTCACAAAATTGAACAACTCCTTCACCCGGTGCCTGATTGCTGCCTGTCTGTGTACTCTCTGTTGTTCTGTATTGGCTGCTTTGGATGAAAGCTTCCTCTAAGTGAATCCATTTAGTTATCTGTCTTCTTGAAACTGGCCTTTTTTTCTTAGCATAGTGTCCTCCAGGTTCATCCAAGTTGAAGCATGTGTCTGCTTTTTAAGGCTGTACTCCATCCCATCGAATGGACTTAACACATTGTTTACATCAGTGGACATTTGAGCTGCTTCTACTTCTTGGCTGATGTCAACAATGCTGCTTTTAATTGTGGAGATAATTTTTGGAAAGGTTCTCAGTTTTGTGGATATGGATACATACCCAGAAGTAGAACTGAAAAAATAGTGGTGTTTTTGTTTGTTTTGTGTCTTAACATCTGTTCTTAAAGATAGACAACAAATGTTAAGAAGTTAATCCAATAGGTGGAAGTGAAAATAACTGAATCTAGGGTGGCATTAAAAGTCCAATTATTACCCAGTAAAAATAAAAACTCTGGTATGGAATAGAATTGCCTTTTTTTTGTAAGCTTATTCATAATTTTGTAATTGTTAGTATTGCTAAAGGCAAATACAAGTTTATGTAAGTACTGGAACATTTCATAATGAAGTAGACTGCCAAAGGGGAACGGTGTTGTCTTCTAGTTGCCAAGAGGTGACCATATTCCACCTGTGGTGATGGTGAGCGGTGCACCTCCCCCAGCCCCTTGGTTCTTTGATATCAGCAGTTCAGCAGACAAACCCATTTGTGTGCATGTTTTCTCGCCTCTAAGGTGCTAGACAACACCCTGAGACTTTACATTTGAATCGCAGAAAAGAAATAGAAGAAACAATTTCAGATCATCCAGAGGCAGAGTTGACTCCTCATTGGAGCCTTTATTTGGTACCTTATTTGAGGACAAGAGCCACAGAGTTTGGGGGTGATAAATGTTTCATGACCTTCAAATATTAGTTACGAACTGAATAGAAACAGGTCACTAATTATAGTGCTATAATGGTACAATAAAATAGCGAAGGAGAATTTAAATCTTCTATAATACTGAAAAACTTAAAGGTAAATACATGGTCAGAAGATGGAATAATCATTTAATAACCTGATATGCTTTTAGTAAAAGACTTGTGAGCCAGGTAAAAATATTCACCAATATGGACAAATTCAGGCACAATGTATTACGGAAGCTCTGAAGACATTCAGTAAACTTTTTACAGTCCGATACAGAATTAAAGCGAAGTGCCTGTAAAGCATGGATCTATCTATGGAGAGGGAGATTTGTAAACAGCTTAGTGGTGGTGGATATCACAAAGGATGGAAAGAGAAAGGTTTGATTGTAGGTAGACGAGTCGAGGAAGACCTAATGTGAGACATGAGCCGACTCCTGGGGGAGATGAGGGGCCTGGTATGCAGAAGTCAAGAGGCACAGTGTTCAATGTGGTACAAGTATAGAAGGTGCTAGAATGTCAGCCATGGTATTGATGCAGCAGATGAGGATGGGTGATGGTAAGGCAGGGAGAGGAGTAGAGAGCAGAAATGGTGGAAGCTTGTTGCTAGAGGGGTTTCCAAGTCATGGCAAAGAGATTCCCTTCTTAAAGATTCCAAAGTGAAGAGGTCATGATCTGTCAAGGATATTGAGAAGCCTTTGCTGCCTACTCTGTGGCCAGGAACAGAAAGAAGCAGGGAGATGCTATCTGTGTGTAGCAGAAAATTGAGCCATGTCCTGATTTTAGATGCTGAGTTAGAAAGAAAAACACCAGAAATGACTCCCGAATGTCAATCTCGAGCTTCTGGGAATGGAGAGAATGTTAGGGAGCAAGAGTTCAGCACCATACACCTCAAATCTGATAATCTGTAAGACCCGTGACTGCAGGAAGTTCAGGTGAAGGCTCAGGGCTAGAAGGCGTGTGACAGTCATGTTTTTAAGTGTCTTACATAGTAATGGGCCAAGACGTGAGTGAAGATAATCCGATCCAAAATAAAATCCTAAAAACATTACTTGTGTAATTGAGTTGTCACTATGACTACTGCACCCCACTGGGTCTCAGATCTTGCCCTCTAAATGGTCATTCCCTTCTTACAATGGAGCCTCTGAGCTTGTCTTCATCATCCGAAGTTGACTTTAGTCTCTGAAAATGGTTTTTCCCTATGTGGAAAACATGCTTTGACCAGCATCACATCTGGGGAGTTCTCATTTAGAAAAAGGCAAGGAGGCCCTGTTTAGGCTTGGTCATAGCAGGTAAAGGGTTGCTATTGGGAGATATGGTTCCCAGGAAGCCTGTCTGCAGCTGTGAAACTTTCCTTGTCTTGTGCACATACAGCAGTTGGAGCCTTAGGAACAGCTGCCTTAGCAATAGTTGGATTTTCCTGTGCTGTTGTTGGGCATGGATTTTACAATTTCTACATCTTGAAGAATATTAGTTGCTTACAATTCTAATAAAGCTATAGGCTCTATTCTGTACTTTTTCCCTTCTAGCATCCCCTCTCCCCAGCTTTCTATTGTGAATTCTCAAATACAGAAACAAAGTGAAAGCCACGGTTTCCTATGGTCCATGTGACCTACATTCATAGCCCAGGCCCTGTTTGTGTTTAAGGCTGGGCTCTGCTGAGAACCGTGACTGTTACATGGGGCATCTGGGTCCAAAGTGAGAACAAAGAAAACTTTCTCTCAGAGCCAGAATGGAGACACCTTCCTATTGGAGGTAGGAAGAACTATGAAGAAAGAAGAAAAACATTAAAAATAAGTTGCCCATGAGCTAGGTGGTTTTAACTCACACCTTTAATCCCAGCCCTCAGGAGGCAGAGGGAGATGAAACTGAGTTAGAGGCCAACCTCATCTACTCATTGGAGTGAGTTCCAAGACAGACAGGGCTACACAGAGAAATCCTGTGTCAGAAAATAAATAAAAATATAAATTGTCCTATATAGATGTGTATTAACATTCATTAGAGTAGAAATGAAGCTCTCAGTTCTACTGTTAACTCTACTTTGAAAAATGGAGACCTTTAAACACGTTTTTGAAGGAATTTGCTTTTTTTTCATGTAAGACTTTTCAATGGGCCACTGCCTTGTAAATATGTTCCACTGGGAAATACACAATGTCCAGCAGATGAAATCTCATCTAGAATAGTTGAGTTATTGCTTCTACTTTAGAATAAACAATACACCATCTGGATCCACGGACACCAAAGGGATATTCAGGGTTAGTATGGTAATTTGGGTTTTTCAGTTATCACTATCATGACAAGTGCCACAGCAATGGCAGATCTTTCATGCTTACCATATGCAGACACTTTATGCATTTTACATTGGGGAATGCACTTGCTCAGTCTTGTGTTATTCCCATTCCATAAAGAAATAAAAACATGGGTTATCCAAAGGCACACGTACGAGACAGCAAACAGCTACCAGCCCTGGTAACAGTCTTCAAAGCCACACTCCTAAGTGGTTCATGCTCTGTTGCTTCTCATGGAATTATATTTATTGATCATGTGCTGTGTCTCAGTACTGTAGAGCCCAAAGGAATATATTACATAGTTCCAACCCTCAAGAGAACTTCCTAAGATGAACTTAAAAATGGGTGAGCAAAATGACAGGGAGAAGCCATCCTGGGTTTTCAAATTGTTGCTCAGTAGAGCTCATGTGACATTACTTCATCTTCAAAGCCATTGCCTCACCCGATTGCTCTCACCCTGCTTCTCCTCTGTCTGTGTGGTGTGCATGTATGTGTGTCTGAAATCAGATCCGCTCACCTAACATTCCAGAGAGAATCAAAAGCACAGCCATGCTTTTCCATTGCGAGGTCCTGATTAAGTTTGGATTAAGCCACCACATCTATACCCCAGCCAGTGGTTAGCAAAAAGTGAGGTTTGGGAGAGAGCAAACCAATTAATTTTCACATTACCAAAATATGTCTGTAGTGGGTTTATAATGTTACATTGTAAATAATTGTCTCTCCTACTAGTTTAATAAAAATGCTGATTGGCCAAAGGCAGATAGGAAGTGTGGGTGGGGCTACCAGACTAAGAAAACTCTGGGAACAGGAAGAACAGGGCAGAGATGCCACAGAGTTGCCAGACAAGCCAGAAGATGCAGAAGACAACCATGCTGCTCTGAGAAAAGGGTACCGAGCCCCATGGCTGAACAGGATAAGAATTATGGGTTAGTTTAAGGGTAAAGAGTTAGCAAGTTAAAGCCTGGACCCCAGGTCAATCAGTGTAAAATTACTGTAAGCATCTGTGTGTCTGTGGTTCTGTGTGTCTGCACCTGAAGGCTAGGCTGGAAAGTCCAAGCCAGAAACTTCATACAACATATATCTGTCTAATCCCCTTAGTATTTGCATTGCCTCATCCACCGGAGTTTATCAGAATGTGGTTTATGAACTACCTTCCTTAGAGCCACCAGAAGGACAGTCAGACAAACTAATGCCTAATGCCCAACCCAGACTGAATTATTAACAAGGGACATGGGACTGTATATAACAAAGCTTAGTTTAAAAAAACAAAACAAAACTATGTGAGCAGGTGGGTTGAAGACACTTAGGAAAAGCAGATGTATTGGGTGGCTCCTGGGTAAAACCAGATCCCAGCCCTATTCATGGAGTCCAGCCACCTTCTCTGTACATGTTTCTGCTGAGAATCCCTCCTGCCACCCAAAGAAGCAGCATCTGCCAAATGGCAGGGTGCAGGCTTCTTCAGAGGCCACATGTATGTAGGAGAGAATAGCTGCAGGATGGATCCGAACTGGCTTTCTCCTGAAGAAAAATATGAGTGGAACTCAAAGCATTCAGCAAAAGTTCTCTTAAAACATCTTGGGCAGCATGAGTTCCTAGGAAAACCCATACCCTGGCCTGAGCACAGCACCCAAAAGAACACAGGAACATGCAGAAAGTCTGCAAACTTGCAAAGCAGGAGCCTCCTTAGAAATGGCACTGCCAACCCCCCAGAGCAGCCCTGCCCTGTCTGGCCCACAGCTGACGAGTATCTGCAGCCCTGCCTCAAGCTGTTTTAGCATGCCTGATGATAAAATAGATGCCACTTTGTTTTGTCTTTTCCGGGTCATGCTGAAAACCTATCTCCCCACAACGCAACCAAAGTCACTGAGCATCGATATTGGGGACAAACATTTAATTTGTGAGTGAAATTTACCAAATCAATTTTGATTGCTGTCACTTCAGGAGATCTAGGGGACTCAGAACCAATGATGCTGTGTGAGGACCATTTCTTGAAACTGCCTAGCAGAGAATTCACTTTCAAAGTCTACTTGCCCTTCGGGTCCCCGTGGATTTTCTCCTGCCTGGTGGCTTAGGGTAGACTGAAGTGGAGTAGATGGGTTTCTGTCTTCAAGGCATTCTCAAGTGCAGTTTATAAAGAAGTAACTGAGATAGAGGCTCACTTCCTCTGAAACCCTTCTGGGACCTGCCTAGAACTTTTATAAAGTCGATGCCTGCATTTACAAGGCAGGTCCTCACATTGGGAATAAATGATTTTGTATACTCTGTGGGTGACTCGAGTGTGTGACCTGTTTGAGTACAGTAACGATAACCCAGACAGGCTCAAATGACATTGTCTTTTCTTTCAGTATGTACATATGAGTGTGGGGCTACCTACAAATGGGTAGGGGAGCTAGATGTCAACTATATGTGTCATTCCTTGGGTGTTGTATATGGCAACCTAGGTTTTGGGGACACAGCCTCCCAGTGATCTTGAGCTTAAAGACTAACCAGTGAGTCAGCCCCAGGAATCCATCTGGGTCTTTTCCCAGTGCTAGAATCATAAGCAAATGCCACCATGCTTGATTTTTTTGCATGGTGCATGGGTCCCATGGATCAAACCAAGATCCTCATGAGTGCACAGTAAGTCCTTTACCAAGTGAGCCAGCTCCCTAATCACTTGCCTTTTTTGTTTGCTTTCATTAAGGAGACATTTATACATTTCTATTCTGTTATCCAGCCCACTGGTGCATCTGGTTCTGGCAATACCGAGGGTAGCCAGCTCAAGATCTACTCAGTTAGGGAACACACATTTTCAATAATTAATCACTCATGATTCCTGACTCATCTTGACCCTTCCATTAAAGCTAGGATGTTTTTTAAAAAAATATGTGAAGACTACAAGCCCATTAAGGAGGCTGTAAAATGTTTACTTCAACTCGAGCAGGATAGGAATCTCAGAATGAGTAAGTAAAACCAGGGCACCATGGGCTTTGCTTAAAGTCAGCTTTTACCAGTGATGGGTGTCTCTCAGCTGCCTTCTGAGCCCCCCCCTCCCCCGAGGCCTCACTTGTCAGTGGGATTGTGAGATAGGGTCTGAGCTCTCATTAATACTATGGGAACAGAAGCATCACCCTCTGACAAACCAAGGGAACCAGGTGTGTGCACTAGGCCTTTTAGGGCCACCAACGAGTTCCCAAATCATGACACACAGACTTAACAGCTTTGAAAGTAAAGCCTGGCTTAGACTCCTTTCTGTCTAGCTCTTTTTAATTAACTTGTTTTTTCTTTATCTACCTTTGCCTTTGGGCTTTTTAATTTTTTTTTTCTTCCTTCCTATATATCTTACCTTCGCTGCTTCTCATGTCTGTAGCCTGGTAGCTGCCTGGCTTCTTGTCCCAGGTAAGTCCCTGTTTCTCCCTCATTCTCTCCTCTCCATCCTCTTCTCTAGAGCCCATTTTTCTATTCTCTCTGCCTGCTGGCCCCTCCTTTCCTTTCTCTGCCCAGCTATTGGCCACTCATCTTTTTATTGGACTAATCAGGTATCTTAGGCAGGCAAGGTAAAGCAGATGCAACACATCTTTACACAACTAAACAAATGCAGCACAAACGTGGTGTAACACACCTTTACACTGTTAAAGTAATATTCCCCAGCGTAAAATGTAACACATCTTTGCCCAGCTAAAACAATATTCCATAAGAGACAGACCATCACCAAAAGCAAGGAAACCGAGGAACAGTGGCCGGGGACAGAGCTTAGTGCTGGAGGGCTTGCCTGACAGGCCCAGGCCCTAGGTTTGCTCCCTAGTTACACCTCCACCCATGTGAAAACAAACTTTAGCTGGTTGTAACCCTAGCACTTGAGAGGCTACAGCAGAAGAGTTCAAGACTACTCTAAGTGGTAAAACGTTGTGGGAAGATAAAGGAAGAGGGTGTGGAGGAGGAGAGGAGAGAGAGGAAGAAAAATAGAGGAAGGAATGGCAGGGATGGTCTACCATTTGATATTAGCAATTGGCAGCTTAAGAACAATTGAGGATGACGGACATCGAAGAGGGTGAGGAAGGGAGACTCCGTACAGTACCTAATCTAGAACTGCTGATTTCTGAAATAACATCCTGCTAAGATCACACAATTCTTTGCTTGTCTGAAAGTCGGGCTGGCCTGGCCCAGGGTTATCTCTTGTAAAAGGCTGGTCCAGGGAAGCCAGTCTCATTGAAAGAGAAGAATCAGGGCAAGGAGTGGTAATCGGAAAAAGGAATCAGCCCAGGGTCTATTCAAATACGTTACAAGAAACATATGAAAGAAATGTTAAGAAGAAGAAATGGTTATAAAGAAAAACGCAGGCATCAGAAAAATGTGGTCAAGGAGATAAAAGCCTTGATCCCATTTAAAAACATAAATGAATGCAAACAATGTGTGCCTCAATCTACAAGCTCAAAGCAGAGAATTAAAAACTGGAGGAAAAGCGGCTATTATCAGTACTATTCACTCCTTTGTCAATTCACAAACAGACCTTCACGTGCCCAATGTGGCTCCAAGCAATACTCTGTCTTAACTCACCCGTTCCTACAGCAGCCTGGTTGCTGGTGATGGCTCTCTCCCTTCACTCACTTTAAAGACAAATAACCCAAAGTCAAATAAGCAGAAGTACATTCTGGCAACCATGTCTTGGGAGTCCTCACCTCTAAAGTCAGTGTCATTGGCAAGGGGCTGGGAAAGACCGAGGTAGTGAGTGCTGCAGGAAATGCAGGCGAGGAAGGAAGGGAAGGATGGAAAGCAGTGGAATGAATTGGAAATGAAAACGAGTTTGGCAAGAAGAGATGAAAATACTAGCCAGGGACATCAGTCCAGTGAGATATTCAAATATTGCTCCTATGGAAAAGAACCTGTGAATAGAGTAAATGCTCAGATTACTGGGCATTTACAAAACAGATTCATATGATGATACCCAAAGGATGCACATTTGTACCCCAAAGGCATTAGTTCAACTGTGTTCATAGCAGCATTATTTATAATAGCAAAAACTTGGAAACAACCTAGATGCCCCTCAACTGAAGAATGGATTAATAAACTGTGGTACATTTACACAATGGAGTACTACTAAGTAGTAGAAAAAAATGACATCCTAAAATTTGCAGACAAATGGATGAATTTGGAGAATATCCTCCTGAGCGAGGTATCACAAGCCTAGAAAGAGAAGCATGGGATGTACTCACTCATAAGAGGATTTTAGACAAAAAGCAAAGAATACCCACGTTGCAAACCACAACCCCTGAACAGCTTGGGATCAGAAGGCACTTAAGAGAGACATTCAGAGATTCCGCTAAGGAGAGAAAATAGAGAAGATCTCCTTAGCAAATTGGGATCATAATGGGTTGCAACCAAGAAGAGTTGGGAACAAATCATGAGAGAAGGAGATGGTTGGGTGAGAGGAGCAACAAAGAGAGAGAAAAAAAGAAATAGATATCTTGATAGAGGAAGCCAGTGTGGGGTTGGAAAGAGACCCGGTGCTAGGGAAACCTCCAAGAACTCACAGGATGTCCCTGGCTAGGTCTTCAATCAATAGTGGAGGGGGTGCCTAAACAGGACTTCCCCTATAATCAAATAATAACCACCCTAAGTGTC
This sequence comes from Phyllotis vaccarum, assembly GCA_033318265.1. Classification (NCBI taxonomy): domain Eukaryota; kingdom Metazoa; phylum Chordata; class Mammalia; order Rodentia; family Cricetidae; genus Phyllotis; species Phyllotis vaccarum. Next base: position 40,614,215 of record JARWLC010000012.1, on the reverse strand, counting down.
GTCACAGAACTTACATTTGACGAAGAATAGAGGTGGAGACAGAGATCCATAGCTCCTGGTCCAGCTGAGAACAGGGGAGGAGAGTCTGTATGAGCAAGGGGATAGAGATTATGAGGAAAATTCCTACAGTGATGGCTGGCTGGAGCTCTGGGAGCTCACTGTATCAAGAACAGCCACTGGGGAACCATTGAGAAAAGGAGGTAAGCCCTCCAAGAGTAGGCACCTGAACTGTCGCTGGCATGGGCAGTATGTAGAACCTCGAGGGGTAGGATCAGACTGTGTTCCTGTTCATGGGCTGGCACTTTGGAGCCCATTCCCTGCAGAGGAACACCTAACTCAGTCTTGACTTTGGGATGAGGAAATCAGACTTGCCTGGAGTGGATGTGCCATCCTGAGCTGACCCACCTTGGGACTTCTTGCCCTTTATGGGGAGGGGATGAGGGGATGGGGAGGGGGGACACTGAAGGCTGACTGGAAGGGATTGGAAGGAGAGAAGTGAGGGGGAGCAGGGGGATACATGGATAAAAAAGACATCTTTTTATAAAAAAAATTAAAAGAAAATGAAAGGAAATAAAACATAGTGTATATATTAAAACTGAACTTAACATCTTTAATGAAAGATAAATGTCTTTGTATTCTGGTATGTTGAGAATTTGTGCTTGATTCCTTTATCATATAAAGAAAGAAAGGAAGGAAGGAAGGAAGGAAGGAAAGAAAGAAAGAAGGAAGGAAGGAAAGAAAAGAAAGAAAGAGTATGTTGTGTCCAAGAAGAACTAACATCCTCATGTCACTGCACAGTACCTAGTCTACAGAGGTAAAGAGAATCCCAAGGGCATCTATATAAATAGAAAGTCAAGTCTACGTTAAACTTCACAGCAATAACACATTGGAACCATGAAAATACAAGGTAGGTAATATAAGAATGTCATACCCAGCAAACAAGTGAACTATAAAAGCAGCTGAGGGACTGAGATGGCTCAGTGGTTCAGACCATGCACTACTGCAGAGGACCCAAGTTCAGTTCCCAGTACCCACACTTGTGAGTACCAAGTTCAGCTACCAGTATCCACAGTTCTGAGCACCAAGCTCACAACTGGCTGTAACTCAGTATCCAAAGGGCCAGCGCCGTCTTCTGACTTTCCCTGGCATGACCTTCATGTGAACATATATATAGGCAGATACAGATACACATGGACAAACATGCATATAATAAACATCAGGCAAAAAAGCAGGTGACAAGTCTTTTCAAATACTCCAGGAGAAACATTGCTTATCACTTTGCAATGAAAGTAAAGGGTCAATTTTGGGTCAATCGAGAGAAATTTCAGCTAGAAAAACAGCATTGAATCATTTAGCTGTGACCAAAGCTGTGAAGATGTGTGTGGAAACTGTGGTTGGTAAGTGTGGTATCCCTTCTCAGTGTAGAAATACTATCATTTCATAAATAAAGATTCTGGAAGGGGGGGGCAAGCAGCGTATAGTAGTTTAAGTAAGAATGGTTCCCGTAGGCTCATGAAAGTTTAGTTACCTGGGAGGGGCACTATTTGAAAGGATTGGGAGATGTGGCCATGTTGAAGAAGGAATGTCACCAGGAGGGAGCTTTGACATTTCAAAAGCCCAAACAGACCCAGTCTCTCTCTCTCTGTTTCTGATGCCCATGGATCCAGATGTGGCTCTCAGCTTCTCCAGCACCATATCTGTCTGCGTGCCACCATGCTCCTCACCATGACATTGATGAACTAAACCTCTGAAATTGTAAGCTAGCCCAGTTAAACACTTTCTTTTCCAAGAGTTGTAGCTGTCTGGCGTCTCTCACAGCAATAGAATAGTGACTAAGGCATAGCCATTTTCAAGTATTGGAAAGTCAAAGAATGGATTTTTAAAGCAGATAAATGACAATAATATAAATATATTTAATTGTGAGCAATTGGGTAGTTGTTGAATGTGCTGTTAAGTGAAGAGAAAGCAAAGTATACATTAGCATTTAGTGGGTGAAAGGATTATATATATAATATGCTTATAGATTATCTACTGAAAGCTATATAAGAATTTTCACACAATCCTTCCCTCAGGAGAAGGGGTCTGCTTGGTTAGGGCACAAGGCTAGGAGGGTGAGAATTTTTCACTTTTATCGTTGGAATCTCCTACCATTACACCCCTTCTTACACAACCTGATTGATGGATGGTTGTTTGTTTGTTTGAGACAGGGTTTCTCTGTGTAAGCCTGGCTGTCCTGGAACTAACTCTGTAGACCAGGCTGGCTTTGAACCCTTAAAGATCCACCTGCCTCTGCCTCTTGAGTTCTAGGATTAAAGGTGTGAGCCACTACCACCAGGTATTAATAGTTATTTTAAAACTAGGTTTTGATACATTTTCATAAGCCTCAGGTGATGTGTGTGTTGCTTAAAACCCCTTTTCCGAATCATTGTATTTTCTGGCTGCCCCTGCCTAATTGGTTCACTTCGCTTGATGCCAGGTGAGCCCACCTAAAGAAGCATGTGCCACCTTGTCACAAGCATCTTAACAGGGACCCTTCCCTCATATGGAGACTTCTTTAGCCTTTCAGATGAATGCACACAACTAGAGAGAAAGACACTTGTCTCAAGGAGCTTAGGGAAAGGGTTTTAATAAAGTAGCTGTCTTTTGTATTTTCCACAGAGAACTTGTAACCCACGGAGGCAGGACCACTAAGCACATAAGAGCTGAACCATAGGCAGTGCCCTCTCTCTTTACTACAGAATCCAGTGACTCAATGGAAGCCTTAGACTGAGACAAGGAAAGAGTTAGTGATTAATTGTTCCAAACCAGTACATGTCTGTTCATCTCACAGAATCCTGGGCTTCCTGAATGGCCAGCAGAGCACCTGCTGCCCAGTGAGGTCAAAGATGGCTGCTCACTGCTGAGTGATTAGTTGCCTCTCAACTCTCTTAAGTGCACATGTCAAGATGCACCCTTGTGTTTGATTTCAGCTTCCTTTTCCTGCCAGCAAACCAGTTCCCTCAGAGGGAGCAGAGCTCTTGGCTTTGTTATGAAAGCACACTGGGAGTGGTGCTTTTTTACCTGGCTTCCAGTCAGGTCACACACTAATTCAGTTATGACGTTTGAAGTCATAGTACCCTTGGCATGAGGTGGTCAGGCAGCTCTGCCAGTAAGTGGGTAATGGCAATCTCCTGGCTTCATTCACCTGAGCTCTTCAAGCTGGTGATGTCATGCTTAAGTCTGAACAGCATTATCTTTGGGATCCACAGCTGGGCAAAGGGCCCCAATATCCCCACCCTTCACTAGGGCTTGTTAGGGCAGATGCTGCTCTTGGAATCCTAAGGCAAATAACAGCTTTTGAGGTATAAAGAAATTCTAGGCTTGTGCCTGCCTCTACCTGAGTCCAAATCTACAATCTGTTCAACTGAGTCACCATCTCATTCTCCCTGTGTTGCAAGCCTTTCGGGTGCTTGTTATCTGCTACACCCTAGGACCAGCATCACTAAATTTACTACCATTCTTGGCTCTTAAGTGGACAGACTGGATTGAAAAGCAGGCAGTGGGGTTTGAAACTGTATACTTTCTTCTTTCCCTATTCTCTTTCAAAATCCAAACAAATGTGAAAAGACACAATAGAAGGAAACATGTTGGCACTGTGCACAGAATATAGACACTGTAGACATCTCCTTTTCCCTCTAAGGCCTGGGAGACAATGCTCAGAAGTTGTTGTCTATTACTGCAACAAAACACCATAACCAAAAAGCAAGTTGGGGAAAAGGGATTCATTTGGCTTATACTTCCACATTGTCATTTATCACCGAAGGAAGTCAGGACAGGAACTCAAACAGTTCCCATCAATCACTAATTAAAATTTCTTACAGCTGGATCTCATGGAAGCATTTTCTCAACTGAGGTTCCTTCCTCTCTGATGACTCCAACTTGGGTCAAGTTGACACATAAAACAGCCAATACAGGCGTTGAGAAAGGAAATCTTTGGGAATAGTTGGGATAGATGAAATATTTGAAGCTGTGGATGATATAAGCAAACCCACCTCTTTTCTCCTGACTGTAGCTTAGATTCTTTCCCCCTTGGGAGCTGAGGAGATGGTGATGTGGGAATGTCTTTCTGTATGCTGTGAATAGCAATCTTTAAATAAAGGAGCTGTTTTGGCCCGTAACAGGCACCATAGAAAAAGTAGGAGGAGGAATCAGAATAGGTAGGAGGAGCAGGGCAGAGTCAGACAGACTGAGCCAGAAGCCCAAAGGATCAACATTTAAGGAGAGACAGACTGAGTCAGAAGCCCAAAGGAGCAACATGTAAGGAGAATGGGTTGAGTTAAGATGTAAGAGCAAGCTAACAATGTGCCTGAGCCACAGGCCAAGCAGCATGAAGTTAATATAAGTGTTTGAGTCATTTTTGGGGGGCCTAAGCAGCAGCAGGCAGCTAAGGGGTCTGGGGCTGCAGGTCTGTGGGTCTGGGCCTCTGGCTGCCCAGGACCAAGAAACCCCATTGTAACAGATGGCACCCAACATGGGGTGAAATATCCACTTAAAGCCTGAGAAAGTTTAAAATGGGTTCTAGTTCACAGAAACTGAGCCAAAGCAGCTTCCAAATTGTGTATCTGAAGCGGGTCATTGTACAGAGAAAGTGTGGCATTCAGGTCACATTCAAAATGACACAGGTGGACTGGCGGCAGGCAGTGTGAGCTGCAATCAAGCCAGTTCCTGAAATCTCACAGAAGACTCAGTAGCATGCTATTGGTTTAAGGTTTCTGTTTATTTTGACCAAAAAGGAAACAAGGACGGATACTTAGTAGTAGCATTTTCTTGGGTCTGCTCTGTTTGCTGGCCACAAACAGACATGGTCCCTTTAAGAGAACTTACTGATTCAGCTTTATCTGCAGAAACTATGCAGCTTTTTAAGAGAGTGTATTTTAAAAGATCTTATGGTTGGAAGATGATTAAGGATTCACAATAAAACAGATTCAGATGAAAAGAAAAACCTGTAAATGGGTTACAATGTGTATAAAAGGTACATAGGCTTCAGAGAGAAAAGAAAGAGGATAGAGAAAGTCTTTAAAAAAAGAGAAATAGAGTAATAAAAATATAAGCCATGTAAAAATGGAAAATAGACACAAAATCTGGATTTTGGTTGTTATTGTGTTTTCTTTTTAATTTTTTAACTGTTAATGAGCTAACTGTAGAAAGACAATGGATTGCAAATGCAAAGGCTACTAAGTTAAACAAGAATATATATTTTAAAGGTATTTTGATTTTGAAATTTGTGTCTAAGGATTTATTGCTTTGGAAGAATTCTGCTTTTGTTTCCACAGAAGATGAGAACCTGTGGATTGTTTCCAGGCAAATATGGTTTCATCAACTAAGACCCCCTGAAAAAACCTCTGATAGGAAGAGATGGCCGTTTCAGCTTCAGGGATGCAGACTACGATCCAGTATCAAGAACCTGTGAGATTTTCAATGCCCCTTAATCAGCAGGAAGTAGTAATGGAAAACTACACCCAAATTCCCAAAATATTGCTTATGTTTGTTTTCATTATAAATGGTTAATGGTCATAGTTAATCTCTTTCTAAGAAGAAAAGGGGGATATGGTTTGTGAATGATTTTTTTAAAAAAAATTAGATTATTGAATTTACTTAGATCAGAAAATCATCTGTTAATCTCAAAATGTTTGCATTGATATAGATTTGGTTTATTGATACAAATTTAAGGTCAATTCTCTTATGCTGTATTTTTTTACTCTTGTTTAAGATATGATGTTTATGTAACTGATTTAAAATTGTAATGTATAATTAAGAAATGCATGTTAGTTAGATTTTTAGGTATACAAACATATATTTCAATTAGATAGGTAATCTTCAAAGACTTCTAAGACCTACAGACTATGGCATTTAAATGTTTTGAGAACATATACTTTACTGGACAGTGAGACAGGTCTGCTCCTGGCAGCACCAGTTTACTTCAAGAGAAAAATGGGCATCAAAGAAACTCCATATGGAGATTAGTTTCTTTGTGGCATCCGTTAGCCACTGGACATGAACCTGTTCTTATATTGATTGCTTGACAATATGCTGTTAAAAGTGAACATGCAAGTTCCATAGGAAGGTGACCTCTGAACTTTGGCAGAACAAGCTGAGATGGTCATTCAGGTTCCTGCTTTACAAAAAAAAAACTGTCAGACATTCTTCAGGACTCAAGGAGAAGCAACTGATGAACTGTGCCAGAATGGGCAGAGCAGATTTCCTGCTTCACTGAAATGAAAAGAGACTCTGGGCCTGTAGGCTGAAGATGGATGCCCAACTTTATAAAGAAACTTTGGGTGACTGTCCAGGCAGATAGGTGTCATCTCTGTCATTTCTAGATTCTGGAAGTTGCTTACACTTCCAGTTTACTTGGGTAAATGTATCCTTCTGTGGTCTTTGATGTGGTTGAAGATCAGAAGGTTATAGGTACAGTTTTTCTTAGTCATTTGAAAAGTATATTGGATATGAAACTTTAGATTCATAAAGATAAGGTAGATGATAAGAGTATTTTCTTTAAGTTTGCTAAATACAAATAGGCTATATGTTATAATTCTTGCTTGATATCTGTTTTGTTATATGTAATTTTGCTTTGTTAAAATTGAAGCATTCCTTTTTTATTAGACAGAAAGGGGAAGTGATGTGGGAATGTCTCTGTATGCTGTGAATAGCAATCTTTAAATAAAGGAAACTACTACATTGTAACAAGATGGCTCAGTGGATAAAGCATTTACTGAGTAGATGTGAAGGCAGAAATTGGGATCTTCGGTGCTTTTATAAATGACAGATGGGAGTGGTATATTTACAGCACTTGAAGAGTAGAGATGGGATCTCCTCAGTAAAATGGCTGGCTGGAGTTTTGGTGAACTCTTGATTCTACTGAGAAATTTTGCCTCAATGGATAAAGCTGAGAACAATCCAGGAAAACTTCTGAGGTCAGGATCAGGCCTCTACATGCATGTGCACACATGGTGCACACAGGTGAACCCATACACATGCAAACATCCATACATGCATACACACCATATACAAAAAAGAAAAATATTTTAATAATGATGTAATACATCTTTATAGTGGTTAATTGGGATATGGAAGCAATCTTCTAGAATATTATTTTTAAGATGTTAATTTGTTTATGTTGTGGGACATTTGTTTAATGATGCAAAGATGTGTTGCATCCTTTCCATTGTATTTGTTTAACTATGAAGCTGTGTTACTGCACCTGTCTAAAACACCTGATGGTCTATTAAAGAGCTGAACGGCCAGTAGCAAAGCAGGAGAGAGAATAGGTGGGACTGGTGGGCAGAACAGAGAGGAGGATGCTGGGACACCCAGCCACCCAGCTACCCAGCCACCCAGCCACCCAGCCACACAGCCACACAGCCACCCAGCCACCCAGCCACCCAGCCACCCAGCCACCCAGCCACACAGCCACACAGCCACACAGCCACACAGCCACACAGCCACCCAGCCACCCAGCCACCCAGCCACACAGCCACACAGCCACACAGCCACACAGCCACACAGCCACACAGCCACACAACCTGCCACAAAGAATGAAAGTAAGATCACAGAAGTAAGAAAAGGGAAAAGCCCAGAGGCAAAAGATAGAAGGGATAAATTAAAGTTAAGAAAAACTGGCAAGAAACAAGCCAAGCTAAGACTGGGAATTTATAATTAAAAATAAGCCTCCATGTGCAATTTATCTGGGAGCTGGTGGCAGCCCCCCAAAGAGTTAAAAAAAAAAAGAAAGAAAGAAAGAAAAGAAAGATCAACTAACAACACAGGTTTTTTTTTGTTGATTTGTTTGCTTATTTTTGTTTTTGAGATAGGGTTTCTCTCTTAGAACTCTGTGTAGACCAGGCTGGCCTCAAACTCACAGAGATCCACCTGCTTCTGCCTCCCAAGTGCTTGGACTAAAGGTGTGCACCACCATGCCCAGCATGGTAACAATCTTTAAAGGAACTGACTTTACTCAGATCTCTGAGGGGGTGGCTTCGAAAGCACCCCCACATTCAGCCTTATCTCTGAAATTCCCTGTCCTCTGCAGCTGGAATCTACACATCCTTCTTGTCTGCCATGAACTGCTGAGGAAGGTCTTATGGGGCACAGTACAGCTGGGTATCACCTGTTGGAAGCAGGTCACTGTTACTACTCACTGTAGCTGTTAGTTTACTTTTTCTCTAAGATTGTGTCTGGGTATTGTTTCTCCCTTCACTTGTGACCTTAGCACTAAAATAATTGAAATGGAGTTTGCGGATTATTGAGTTCAAGGAAACTTCTGGTCAGTTGTGTTTTTTAGGAATGGCTTATGGACTTAATATAGGGCTCCGGAACCTCCAGGTGTGCGGTCCATCAACAGTGTTGGGCTTGGAGACCCACACTTGTTTTAGTCTTGACTCAGAAAGCCTGGCACTGACATTTATTTCAGGTGGAGGTGGGGACACCCCAGATCAAGGCCTCAGCATATTGTCTGTTGAAGGCGATAGCTTTTGGCTTCTGGGATGGACTTCGAGCGGACTCTGCTTTAGAAGGAAGAGTGTTACATCCTCACACCACAGACAGCAGAGTGGCTGAAAAGCTGCTCAGGATAAACCCTCTTTATAAAGCATCTAATCTCTTTCTGAGGGAGGGGTCCTCAGGTCCTAGTCACCTTTTGCTGGCCCCATACCTCACTATTATCACAGCGGGAACTCCTGGAATTTAAAAAGACATTGACTAATCAAGAGTATGCTGCTATGCAATGCAGTTATATACTGTAGCACCCAGGGATGTGCTGCCCTGGCTCAGCTCCAGAGCCTACTTTTCTACCAGAAGAGGCACACTGGGAGGGAGCTCTGATAGCTGCAAAACCCAAGATTTTATACTGCAATCTGAACACACCTTCAAGAAGGAATTTGCCTGTCACCCAAGTGTGATAAAGGGGTCTCATTCCACCAACTGAGCTCAGACAGGTGGCCCAGCACCAAGGTGAGCCTCTTTCTACTATGACCTAAATTCTCATCTTTATGGTCTTGGAATTCCTCTTTGGAAGCACCTCCCTGGTTTACAGGAATAGAAAACCCAGAGGACATTTATTTAAACACAGTCATGGTGCCAAAACCATATCTGACTCAGAGGTCATAATTGCGTTCTTAGCAGGTGGAGCCAGACCTTTGTATGAAATCCTTCTAAGAGGTAACCATTAAAGGCCTCGGGAGACAGGGACATGAAATGAATTGCTGGGTCCTCAGATAGTTCTTAGAGGCAATGAAGACTGAACTAATTAAATCAATAAATAACCAGAGGATGTAGGGGTCTTCTCAGGCCCTAATAACATCTACTCCACAATGGCACGATCAGCAAGCATATCAAATATTTGATGAAGGCATGAGGAGGGCATATGTGTTCTAATATTCTGTGGAACTGAGAGAGATGGCCACCCTGTGAAAGAAATGGCAATGTAGTCTCCCTGGGAAGTGGAGAGAATGTCTTAGAATTGGGAACATCAGAATCCATGACCTTGAAAAGGGACTGTATCCTTTGACTTCCTCCCCGACCCGTGACATGATCAAAGTGGCAACCTGGTTTATCCAGAAGCTGCATGTATATGATTAAGTCTCTATCATGGAGAAAGGTCACTGAGAAGAGAAAAAAATGTTGGTGATGTATGTAGGAGGTCTAATTTTGACTATGGGCCTTTGGGAGACTGGGCTGCCAGCAATGTGCCCTGCCAGTTTACACATAGCCACTGCTTTCTCTGACTCCCACACAAGGCCTTTGGGGAGGAGCCAAGGAATAGCAAGCTGATAGGCAAGTGGACACAAAGTGGGAGGCTGAGGAAAGATTCATCTTGGGTTTATGTTTAAGCTAACAACACTTGGTGAAAACCTTTTATGACCCTGAACTGCTCTTTTTATTTCCAGACTGTTTCTTATTCAATCAGTCCAATGACACTCTACTTGAGAGTTTCACATGTTTCCCTCATTTAAAGAATGCTGAGAGGAAGGGACCCAGATTCAAATAGGTGAGGTCAGCTCTCCATTGCTACACCTTGGCTGTAAGAACTTAGCTTCAGCTTTTGGCAGAGCACACTGACTCAGGTCCAGGCCCCTCCTCTGTGTCCTTGACATCCTAACCCAAGTCCTCTGCATCACATGGCTGTAGCCTACAGATTTTCTGTCCTGTCAGACCCCTTGAGCATTCAGCGGGTCCATTCCTGTTGAGGGGACAAAGTGGCCCTAGGCACTGTTCTCAAAACACCCAGAAGGGACAGGCTCAGGAAAAAGAGGTGGCAATGCCTTCTCTGCCCCAAGGCAAGTGATTCACTTGTGAAGACTCAGCTTCCTTGGAAAAAAATGTGGCCCAGAAGCTGGTGCCTACCAACCTCGCTAGCAAGGAGAAAGCAGGGCTCTTTGCTCATTCATTGCGCCATGGGGTGGTGGCCAGGGGTGGGGGGTGGGGGGGAGCTTGTGGGGCATCCTGGAGGTTCTGAGACTGGGAATTTTTTTTTCCTGCCTTCCTTCCTCCTTTCCTCCCTCCCTCCTCCCTCCCTCCTCCCTCCCTCCTCCCTTCCTTCTATTCCTTACTTTTTCTTTTTTCCAACATAATGTTCTTATTGATTCTCTGGGAATTTCACGTCATGCACCCCAATCACGTTTATCTTCCTTTGATATCTGCCCCCCCCTTGTGACTTCCCTCCTCCCAAAAAGTAAATATAAGAATAATAAAAACAAGTTTGATTTCTGTTATCTGTATACTCCCTGGAGCATGGTCAAATTCTCAGTGGCCTGCCCCTTAAATAGAACTGGGTCCTTCCCCTCCCGCACCCCCTATGTGTCCATGGAGTACAGTTGTGCAGACCTACTCTTCAGCATCCCCATCACACTTTTTAAGAGTTCTCTTTGGTGGTCTCCTGTCTAGGCTGTTGCTTTCTTGAGGTGGAGGGCTTCTTTGTAAAGAGTGCAGCCCCTGGCTGTCCTCAGTACCCAGAGAGTCTACTGTGTATCCCAGGACACAGGCCTGGTTGGTGTTAATGGTTCCATCCTTGTCGCTGCTACTGTGACCAAGCAGGGTACAGCTTCAGAATCATGCTATGGCCTGGCACACTCTCAATACAGAGTGATAGGCTTATTGACTAAAGGACACTAGATAAGGTAGATGTAAATAAGTGTTGTCCTCTGAAATCTACTGTGCTGCCAGATCCTTTCTTCCCCAAGTCTGAATTGTCATGTGATAGTCATGTGACTTTGCCACTCCAGCTCAGCTTCATCATTCAAAGTGATTTAGGCATCCATAAAAATTAAAAATCCAGCACGTCTAAATCAAAGTGCTATTCACCCCAGGGTTTAAATTTTCATTCCTGCTTAATTCTCACAAGCACAGACATATACTCACAGGCTTTTTGTACACACCCATTCACAAATATGCACACTCATGTACATGTGCACATATGCGTATGCACACACACACTCACACACACCTGCAACATACTTCCACTCCTAAGTGTGCACGTACATGCACATGTGTACATATGCACACATACATGCATGCCTATTCACAGAATTGGGGCCTGATCTTGGGAGTCCTGTATTGAGAAAGTCTCACCTCTTGTCACATCTTTTCTATTGCTACTCTTCTGGCCTTTTAGTATCTAAAGAGAAGGAGCTAGCAAGAGAAAGTCCATAGACTGCAGCGTATGAGATTAGAGAGAGACGTCGGGACCCACAGGGATGCTCAAACACGATATGCTTCTGTGAGTTGGTTTATGGCTCACCCTTTCTGGGAGGGGATACCCACTTTCAACGACTCTCTGTGGGCAATGCTTTTCCAGTGGATTTCATCATAGGGTTCCAGAAGCTAGTCCCTTGGTTGCTCCACCATTCACATTCTACTTTCTGGATGCTTTGGTATTCTGGCACTATCTCCCTGAAAAACAAATGTGCCTCCCAACTCACCAGCTCAGCCACTTCATATTTCTGAGCCAGGAATCTATCTCTGCAGCCTCTCTAATTTCAGGGAATACAGACCAAAATCCCACAGAGTACTCTTTTGGAGGACCCACTCATTTCCTGTCCACATTCAGCAATAGACCCTCTCTGGACAAAGCCTTACATCTAGAGAACGTTTAACTCTAGCAACCTCAGCTTCCCACTATCTGGGCTATGAACAAGGAAGAATGTCACCTAGAAGTCCCTACAGCTCACACTGGAGAGTGAGGACTTGAACATTCACCGTGCTCACTTCAGGGGAATTCAGGCTACACTGAGATAGGAAAAATCCTGTTTGGCAAATGGCTAGATAAGCTAAATGTCCAGAAGACTGTGTCCCTTGTGACATCACTGGTCCATGTGACTGTTTTGGGATCTTGGTCTCTTAAAGGGGAACAGTAGCCTGTGATCTACCATCTATGGAATTTCTAAGCCTGACTCTCAGCTGGCATCTGATCTCAGAGCTGGGAAAGAGGCAAAGGCAAGTGAATTGCTTCCAAATCCATTTAGCCCAGGCTGCATTTTCCAGAGAACTGGTCAGGGTTGTCCCAATTTGGGCATTGAAGTGGAGAAGTGCCCCCTTACATGCTCAAGGCTAGGATATTGGAACCAGCTTTGTTTGTATCACTAACTAGCAGAGCATCCTGGAGAAGGTCACTCACTCCCCGTGACCATAAGGGCTTCTCTTATAAAATGGAGTCAATCTTTACCCCTTAGGGCGTGTCTAGCTAGAAATGACAGGCTCAAAGTAGGTAAGCCTCGGTGGATAAAGGCTGCTCTATCACACAGCTGCCACAGTATTACTATGGATTGTGGGGACCACATTGGTCATGCAGTCATATTCTATGGGTCTGGTGATACAATTCTAAGGAGCTAGCTTCTCCTTCATCAGTTACTCTCCATCTTGTTTTGGCCACTATTACCAGGGTGTTGTCTAGACCCATGAGATAATCTCTAAGAAGACACTGGAGTTCCATGTATCTTGTCCTTCCCCAGTTTATTTTTAATGGCTCGTCTTCTCTATGCTTTGCTCAGTAAGGATTCAGCAGATCTCTCACCTGGACCGTTCATCTTTTAAAGCCCTCCTTTTGAAACCTCCCTTGGTCATCTTACTGGTCATTATTATTGTCATCGCCAGTCATTGCCAGATCTCCTGTTACCCCATGGTACCTGCCAGAGTGAGGATGTGTGCTTGTGGGATTATTCAGATGCTTGTTTTCTTTCTTCTGCACTCAGCCTGCAAAACCCCCAAATGGCAAGGGCTGTGCCTATTTTATTCATCATTATACCGCAGTGACCCACACAGACAACAGAGGCATGGGCTCATAAGAGATACCCACTAAATAATGGACAAATCCCCATATGACAGACAATTAAGTCAGAACTTTTCAATCGTGAGTTACTACATATTTTCCAGAAGAAATGACTTCCTAAGGAATCTCCCTGTCCCCAGGCTGAGCCCACTCTAAATCAACCTTCCTTTTCTAATCAAATCTAGGTTCTGAAATCCACAGGAGATATCTAAGCTCCTCGTCTGGCCTTTTAGAATTGAACCTCCATTTACTTGCTTACCATTTCTGTCCCTCCAACTCTAACTAGAGTTTCTCAACCTTGGCAAAACTGAAAACTTTGACTAGATTCAATTTTATCATAGGAACTGCTCAGAGACTTATAGGATGGTGTGACCTGTATGACTGTGTTAGATGCCATCAACACTGCTCCTATGTGCAACAAGAATGTCTCTAAACTTTGACAAAGGTCCCCTGGGAGCACCTGTCCCCTGGGAGCACCTATCCTCTGGGAGCACCTGTCCCCAGTTAGGAGGCATCACTGTAGTCACATCCAAAGCCTTCACCAGTTTTTACAGCTTCAATTCCAGGATGTCTCAGGTCTCCCCAGCCTCGATCTCCCATTTGGGATGCTGTCCGCTGTGTGATAGGAGACTTTTGGTTCATTCTTCCAGTCTCAATCCAGTGTCTTTTCTTTTGAGTCCCTGGTTTCCATTGTGGAAACTCGTTGGAAAACTGAGTGTAAATAAAAAATTGGGCAGTGAATCTCAAAGGTGACATTTGTCTGCTGAATGAACAAGTGTTTATGGTTGGTGCCCATTGAAAGAAACAGAATGTCTTCAAATAGTAGGAAGTCATTTCTCCTAGAAAATTTGTAGTTACTCACTATTGGAAAGTTCTGATTCAATTGTGAACCTTACTAAGCAGAAGACTAACCTCTAAAAGCAAGATCTTTTTACCTGTGCAATAGTGAAATAATCGTTTTGAGGATAACCAGACACTGTCCGGTTGGATTTGAGGCCAGGTTCACTGAAAGGAACCCAGGTTTGGTATTGCTGTTTATAATTGTAGTTAACAATTCACATCTCATGAGGCTTAAGGCTCAAGTGGGCTTTCTAAATTGACATAAACTTCCTTCTAAATATGTATTATATACCCATAAACAGAACTATTCTCTGAGAATGGACATTTTCCTGTCCCAACCACCTATTCCCAAATACCCAGCAGCTATTTCCCAAATTACCACACAGAGGCTTATATTAATTATAATAGCTCAGTAATAGCTCAGGCTCATTACTAGCTAACTCTTACATTTGAGTTAACATATTTATATTAATCTATGTATTGGCACATGACTCATGGCTTTACCTGTCCTCTAGCATGTCTTTCTTTCTGGGCAGCTGGCTGACATCTCTCCTGACTCTACTCTCCTTCTTTCTATCATTCTCATTTTGGCTTTCCTGCTTAACTTCTTGGCCAGCTACCAGCCTGTTGGCTTTTTACTAACCAATGAGAATAATACATATTCATAGTGCTTGGAACATTGTAGTATGAGGTTTCTGGCCCAGACTTTTGGGCCTAACCTCGAGGTTAGGGCCCACAGACCCACAGACCTGCAGAGACAAACAAATGTTTACAATAGTTTTAGGCTGATCGGCCTAAGGCCCAGGCATATCACTTGCTAACTCTTTACCCTTAATCTAACCCATGTCTCTTATCCTGTTAAGCCATGTGGCTTGGTACCTTTTCTTAGAGCAGCATAGTTGTTCTCTGCTTCTTCTGGCTTCTCTCTGGCATTCTGCTCTGTTCTGCCTGTTCCCAGAGTTTTCTTAGTCTGGTAGCCCCGCCCATACTTCCTGTCTTCCTTTGGCCAATCAGCACTTTTTATTAAACCAGTGGGTGGGACAATTATTTACAATAGAACAACATAATCCCTCTACATATCCCCTTTTCTCTTTTTAAAACAAAAAGACCTCCAAATCTAATATTCTTTTCCCCCCTTATCTATAACAACTTATAAACAGCACTGTAAATAAACACAAATATCACTAATCCATGTTTTGGGAATGTGGGCGTTGTTCTCTAGGCTACTTTCTGCCGAATGGGGGCACTGGCAATCTCATGGGAATCCAAATAAAATGTAGGACTATGCACAAGTATTTAGTGGAGTAGTCTGTAAGGCTGGGTCATCTCAGCCAGTCTCCTTGAAATTGTTCTGGATACAGAGCTCAGGAAACTTCAACAGAGATGCTCTGAGATGCTGAATCATCTGGTCCATCCATTTCCATTGGAGACTTTTCAGGGGGTTTTCCTCTGTCAAACTTTATGCTCTTTATCCAGGAATAAATCCACAGCCTCTCATTTTCTGTGGAAATAAAAAGAAAACCTCTTCTCCAAAGTAGCATATCTTTGCATTTCAATTTTAAAGTAAACTCATTTACAAAATATATAGGTTGAATTAATCCAACAGCATATATAATCAGCTGTCTTTTAGCAGCTTTTACTATTTCATTTTCAGTCAAGAAGCTTAAAGATAAGACAATAACACACAGTATCCAGACATTCTTTGTATTTTCCATCTTTACGTGGCTTATTTTTTATTTATTTATTTATTTTACTCTATTTCTTTTTAAAGGGCTTTCTATACCTTTTTTTCTTTCTCTAAACCTATGTGTATATATATATATTTTCAACACACTCTAAACCACTTAGACTTTAAAAAAAAAACAAAACTGTCTTTACTGTATATTTATTTCTTGACTTTTACTGTCTCTGACCACACCTTTGCTTGGCTGGGGTGATTGACTCCACACAGATTCTTCTATTTCTCTCTGTTTCTGAACACACCTTTAATCTGCCAAGGCCCTTGGCTAAGGATTAAAGGTTGATAGGATGGATGGATGGCTCCACCCAGCTCCTAGTCTAATTTCATAGAATTTAGCTTTCTAGCCCAGGTACTCTGGGGAATTTTAGGGTCCATATAATTACCAAGTAAAGCTTTGCCATCTGCTGCTCACTAACTCCATTTAAATATTTGGCAGCAGGGCCTCTTAAAAGACTCACAAGTGTTTTGCCTCTAAGGCTGAATCAGGAAGCTTCTCTTAAAAAAGCCAAGCCTCTGCTTGTGTCCAGAAAACAGAGCTTATCCAGGAAAATATCACCACTAAGAAGCCATCTTTGATTCTGTTCTGTTTTTCTCCTTATTAATAGAAACCTTAAATCTACCATGTAGAGCTTTTTGCTTACATCTAGGCTCAGGAACTGGCCTTGTTCACCTTAAGTTGCTTGTTGCAAACACACCATTTTATAATTTAATCCCATAAACCACTCAGTTTCTTTACTACAGACCACTTCAGAGCCACAACTCAGAAGATGCTTTGGGCTTCGTTTCTGTGCTCTAGACTGTTTTTTTAAGCTTTCTATGGCTTTATGCGGGTATATTTTACCCACGTTGGGCTGCCATTTATAATAGGAGGTTTCTGGCCTGGACTTTATGTAGGGAGATTACGTTGTTCTATTGTAAATAACTTTCCCACCCACTGGTTTAATAAAAAGTGCTGATTGGCCAAAGGCAGACAGGAAGTGTGGGTGTGGCTACCAGACTAAGAAAACTCTGGGAACAAGAAGAAAAGAGCAGAATGCCAGAGAGAAGCTAGAAGAAGCAGAGGACAACTATGCTGCTCTGAGAAAAGGCACCGAGCCCCATGGCTGAACAGGATAAGAGTAGTGGGTTAGATTAAGGGTAAAAAGTTAGCAAGTTATATGCCGATCAGCCTAAAATTAATGTAAGCATCTGTGTGTCTCTATGGGACTGTAGGACTGCGGGTCTGTGGGTCTAAACCTTGAGGCTAGGCCTGAAAGTCCAGGCCAGAAACCTCCTACTACAGAACATAGAACAAAGGATGATTCCACAGAAGTTCTCAGTGTTAATCAGAGAAGTGTCTCTACAGTGAATGGCAGTGAATGCAGAGATGTATGAATGTCCAAGATATTGAGAATACATTACTATTGAAGGGCTCAGCCCTAAACAAGGCATTTATCCCACCTCCTTAAAGGCTCAGTGAACATTGTGGGGGAAGTAACAAGAAATGCGCAAGAGCAGGAAGAGGGTGAAGGGTAAGACATATCATCTATACTGGTTTGGTTTTGTTGCTGTGATAAAGCATCACGATCAGACTCAGCTGACAGAGAAAAAGTTTGTTTGGATTTATGGTTCAAGGGAGAGTCTATAATAAGGAGAGAGGTGGCAACAGGCAGTCAGAGCAGAGACAGAGAGATGTGATCTCTCTGTTTCTCTCTCTCTCTCTCTCTCTCTCTCTCTCTCTCTCTCTCTCTCTCTCTCACACACACACACACACACACACACACACACCTCAACTCGGATGCCCTTGATGACCTTGTCCTAGGAGAACCCCTCTTTAATCTGTTTTGACCAGTGGACTCAGCAATTTGAAATCGTTCCACCATTTGCCAGTGTCTTGGGTGAATGGTGCATATTCCTAGATACAGTGCTAGACTCATGAAGAATCAGCCCTAGTAGTCCCCTGGCCAATATTGGAACCCTCCCCCACCCCTTTTAAATTTTTTTTATTCTACTATATGCTAAAGACGTGGCTCCATGCATCGACAGTGAGCACATAGTTCCCTCTGTCCTTTGAGAAAGCAACTCCAGAAAGGTCCCCATCCTAGATGATCTATCTCCTTGGCCATTCATGCTGTTCCTCACAGATCAGAGCCATGAGAACTATGCCCCTTAAAATGCCATACAAATTCTCAGTGGTTCACAGTGAGCTATGAAAATGAGGGAGTTTAATATGTATCTCAGATGTCATAAAGCTCATGGTCTCTCCAACAGCTCCTTGTTGACCCTGCTTAGGGAGTTAGAAGGTTTCTGGGAGCTTTCTTATAGACTCCTTTATCCATGCTCTGGAGACTAGAATGACATGGCAATACTTGAAAGCTCAGAACAATAGGGTGCTTCCAGAAACGC
Source organism: Phyllotis vaccarum (assembly GCA_033318265.1). Lineage (NCBI taxonomy): Eukaryota > Metazoa > Chordata > Mammalia > Rodentia > Cricetidae > Phyllotis > Phyllotis vaccarum. Next base: position 40,595,949 of record JARWLC010000012.1, on the reverse strand, counting down.
AGAAGTGGGTGCATTGGTTGGAGACAAGATGTGGCAAACCATGGCAGACTACCCAGACAACATAAGCAGGGCCTGAGAAAGCCTGAATGTACAGATAGATAAACTGATTCTGTAACCACTGAGCTAGACGGGGTCTTGGAGACCAAGAGGCCTACGTCCAGGTTAGAAGGGTTTAGACAGAGGCACCCCCATTCCAAAAGAAGTCATGTAAATGGCAGGGCTAGGTGGAGAGGAGACAAATGGCAGGGTTTACAGAGAAGGCAGGAAGAGGAGCAGGCCTTGGGCCACTGACAAATGTGAATCAGTTCTCTCTGACTTCGCCCATTTTATAAGACTTGACATCTGGCAAGGATTTAGAGAAACTCTGATAAAAAATAAATAAATAAATAAATAAAAAATCTGACCTTCAGTGCCCTCCCACTGGCTTTCCATCTTGCTTTTCCAGAGGCTTCCTCCCCTCTGCCAGCTCTGCCTTCACTAAATTGCATTTATTCAAATGATGGGTCTCAGAAGGATGCCAGGCCTAGCAGAAATCCCTCAGGGATTTGAACCTGCAGTTTCCCCAGAGCAGAAGTATTTCAAACCTGAGGCTCTGGTCACTGAGCCAAGCCCCGAGGGGACAGAATGCAAATTTTATACTTTTAAAAGTCTGGGATAGGAGAAAAGGTGTCAGAGACTCATTCTTCCCACAGAGAGTGCCCTCCCCCTCATCTTCCCATCCCTAACTGCAGCAGGCTCAGGATGCAGAAGACAAACCAGATTCCAATCCACAAGACACTTGCATGATCCGCTGTACCTGATCTTCAACCATTACCCACTTTGCACTTTATGAGTGGCTACTATGTGCAAAAAAATGTAACTATCCTCACAGTCAGCAATGAAGAAAAGATATAGTCTATTCTAGATGGTACTAGGAAATCAGGGCTAAGGCTTTATTGGCCTCCTCACACACCTGGGCTTACATCATTGAATTTTAATATTCCTATTTTAGTCCTGGTACAAGCAACCATGAGTTATAAAAAAAATAATAGGCACAAATTTATCAGCGCCCTTTTTGAGAGCACACATGTAGTGGGTCTTTGCTCTGTCGATAACCTTGGGCTATCTGGCCCTATAGAGGCAGGGCTTCTTATCTGCCTCCTGCTTAAGAGGTAAGAGAAAAGGGGTCATGCTTGCCTAGGTGGCGAAGACTGGGTCAGGCAGTGTAAAACAGCCTGTGATCCAATACCAGCTTTCCAAGGACTCTGCAGCTGGATTTATCTTATCCTGTATCAGTGAGTCTGGTTCCCCATAGAACCCCTTAATAAATTGTTATATAAAGACCACTGAGGCTCTTGTGGCACACATGTACCTGGATCATGGATTAAAACCTGGTGAGGGTGTAGAAGAGTCCAGAGATGTGGAAGGGTCCAGCTCTTGCCACTGGAACTGGCAACTGGGATCCTGGTGACAGACACTGGGTACTGATACTAGTGTGTAGTTGTGTCATAAATCTTTCTGAGGCTTCCAAAGACTGGAGTGCATTTTAGAGAGGATGTATCTTGTCATTTCCCAAAGTGTTGGCACCAGAAGCTGCATGCAGGTGCCCTAACTACCAATAACAATACCTTTTTAAACTCGTGGGGGCTTCTGCCTGTTCTCAGGATGGTCATGGCACCCACTATTTGGGTGGACCTTCTTAAGCCCCCACTGACTACATAGGTTCTTTTGAGCTTATCCTCAAACCTCAGATTTCAAGTTCTCTGAGGAATACTGTAGGAACATAACTGTTTCCACCACTGAGGGACCAAGGCCATATGTAAAAGGCCAGTCTTTGCTGGTAAATACAGTTTAGATATAACTGAGGGGGTTCAAAAATCCAAGAGGCCCAGAGTGCTCAGATAGGGGTCATCTCAAGAGAAAGCCTAGAGAAGGTGGACATGGGCTTCTAGCCTTGTCCAGGCTCAACCCCAAAGTTCATGTTCCCCCCTTGAGAAAGAGGAGCATGATGGAAAGGTATTCCCCAGAGGTAGCCTTTCAATGATTATACCAGGTAGGGAGTGAAGGACTGAGTTATGTGCAATACTCCCACCATGTCTGGGCTAAAATTCTCATATAGAATCTTCAACCCTCAAGTCTCCAGAATGTGACCTTATTTGGAAGTAGGACCATTGCCAATGTAATTAGTTAAAATGATCACCCCAGGGGGATTCTAATCCAAGATGACTGGTGTCCTTATAAAAAGGGGAAAGTTTGGAAGCATGCATGCACATGGGAAGATACCAAGTGAAGCTGGAAGCAAGGGTTGGTGATACTCTTGTGATCAAGGAGACCCCAAAGATTTCCAGCAAGCTGCAGGGCATGAAGCAAAATCTTACCGTCCTCAGAAATCCTGCCAACACTGTGATTAGAGATTAAAAAGCAATTAGATGATGAAAACAGAGTTTAGGTCAACTTCTGTTTTTCAGGGTAGAAGGATCTGGTCCCGGGCTTCATGGTCAGGTCTGAGGAGTATGGAGAAGATGAAAGATGAAAGTGCCTGGTCAACTCCAATCTGTTCTTCCAGTTCACCCCTCAGGGATCCTGTACCCCAGCTTTAAATGCTACGGTGAAGCTCTGTAGGGGAGGAGCTGGGGTGTGTGGCCTGAGTTGCTTAGTCAGAACTCCTCTTGGACCCCACTTGGCCCTTTTTCCAGAACTGGTTTTGTCTGTTGTATGAGCCCACTTTGACTTTTTGCCTCTTAACAGTCTGTAGATTCCCAGATGGTTTGATGCAGTCGTGCATAAAACATGTGCTTTGGCCTGTGCTCCCGAATACACACACACACACACACACACACACACACACACACACACACACACACACACACACACACCACTCTGACTTTTCAACGCTTTGTGCTAAGGGAAAAAGAAACAAAGTTAGCTCTCCAGCCTTCCACCCCCAAACTGTCCCTGAAATGGGTGGACACTGCGGTCCTTTGTGTTCTTTGCCAAAGGCTCAGCGTGCCATGTGTGGCTGCTGTTGTTCTGACCCCTCTGGTTAAGGAGGAGCCTTCCCTCCCTCAAACCCAGGAATCTGGCTCATTTCCTGTATCTTTTTTTTTCACTGGGCATGTGGCACACAGTTCCTGTAAGCGGCATGATGCAAGCCCAGTGGTTGGGGATGTGGCTGCTCAGGGAGGTCTCAGTGCCTTCTGCTCAGCTACAGGGCACATACTCTCTCTTGGTTCTTCATGTCGAGCTTAGCCTGGGATGAGGGTGGAGCATCTCATTTGCCAGCTGCTTAGAGGAGGGACTCCAAGAAGGAGAGGGAGCCTGGTGAAATCTACAAGCAAGAACAGGACTCTAACAGTGAGAGGCACAGACTCCTTGGGGACCCATGACTTTAGAAAAATCACATTGAATGTAGAAGAAAAGTCAAAGGACACTTTAGGTCATAGGAGCCTTTGAAGAATTCTTGCCTGGGTCTTGATCTTCAATGTGGTGAGGCCTCCCAGTCAAGGAGAGCCATACTCTGCAGGGCCTGTTAGTCATGGGGTCGTGAGGCACACTGAGGTACATTTGATCATGGGTAAGCACTTTTAATCAATACAGTCCAGGGTCAATTCAATGTCCCAGGGGTCTGTGTTTGACAAGGGTATTGTGGAGTGATACCATAGGGTGAGGCTGCCTAAAACTTACGTCAAAAACTTGCAAAAGAAAAAGCCTCTTAACATCCTTATTTCCTGTGTAAAACCGAAATCTATTGTCCGTGAATGTGGTTCAGTAAACATATACGAAGCACCTTGTATTAGCTGAAATATAAATGCAGCTGTTGTAAGGCTGATCTGAAATAACCCCAGCAGGACTCATTTCTCTGGATGTGTTGACAGCTTTGCAGGGAGGAAACTGACCCCCACACAGCCTGATCTGAATCCCCTTTCTTCTCTTATTTCCATGCTCTACTTGCTGGGCCGGCCAACCTGGCTGGCTAACACATCTGCATTCCAGGTGGAGAAAGGAGGGTGGAGGAGAAGCAGCGCACCCCTTCTAAGGAGAGAATGTGAGCTATGTGTGCCATTTGGTCCACTTCCCACTGGCCAGAATTCTAGGCGTAAGCCCAGAGCTAGCCGTGGAAAGGCTAGGAAATGCAACCTTTTCCAGGCAGCCCTTTACTTGGCTTAGAAGTCATCCCTGGAAAAAGGGCTACAGAGTGGATATGGGGGGTGAGGGGGACAGTTCAGTTTTTAGTCTTGCATGCTCAGTCTGTAAGATGCTAAGTAGGTGCTTTGCCAAGAGATACCAGGTGGGGCCCACTTACAACAGATTCATTCGACTCAAAAGAACACAGTCTTGCGTACATAATATCAAATACACAGGGCCGATTTTTAAAAAGGGCACATGAAGGACAGAAGAAAGGAAGTCTCAGCTGACATGAAAGTGACATGAAATTTGATCTGATCTGGAAGTGGTGGGGGAGGGGCCGTCCCTGGCCTTGGGACCAAAGGACTGCCCTGGTGTGCAGCTTAGAGGCAGGGACTATTGGAAGAACAGGAGAAGCTGCAGGTGGGGCAGTTACCTGGGTCGTCCTGGCTCTGGAACACAGAGCACTTCAAGGATTGGAGATCCCTGTGGGAGGGAGTGTGCTCTTTGAATGGGCTATGAATGAGTGAGAGTGTGTGCCTACACGTGTGGTGAGGGTGTGGTGGATTTGAAAATGTGCCAAGGCAATGGCACAGTAAAGAAATCCCTCAACGGTCATCCTTAGGGAAAAAAGGGAAGAGTGAATCCAGCCTGGGCTACAGGAGACCTTATTCGAACAAACCCAAACAAAATGCTCAGCTGCATGGCCGTGGCGAGAATGGAGATGTGAAGATGAAGTTTGTTCAAATGAAGAGGCAGCCATTTCTCAGGGAAGGAAATCAAAGAGCCCTCTTAGGTCTTAGTTCACTTTCCCTGGGTGGTTCAAGCAGCTTTGTTCACAAATGCAAACCACAGGAGCCCTTGCCAACACGGCTCTGAGCCCTGCCTGACATGACACTATAGTCATGGACACCATTCCTGATTGGTCTCCTGATTTCAGAGAAAACCATACACCTAAAAGTGATTAATAGACACATCTTGCATTCTTTGAAACCATATGTTCACTCTCTATACATTTATTCAAAAGAACCTTAACTCTCTAACCATAGAAATACATTCACGTTTCTTAAATTTTCAAAAATACAAAAACATCACAGTAGATACACTCACAGTTCCTCTGTCCTCTGTCTGCCCAATACCTTCTCATATCCACAGGTACAATCACTTTATTACAAATGTGTGTCTAGTTTTGTGTCCCTTTCTGTAATTTAAAAAAATGTGCATGAATGTTTTACCTACATGTTTGTATATGTATCACATACATGTCCAGTACCCACAGAGGCCAGAGAGGCATCAGCGTCCCTGGAACTGGGATTACAGATAGTTGTGAGCTGCCATGTGGGTGCTGGGAACCAGAGCCAGATCTTCTGCCAGAGCGGCCAGTGATCTTAACCATTGCTCATCTCTTCAGGACACCCCCCGCCCCATGCCCCGTTCCATCTGCTTGAAGTCTTTCCCATTCTCTCTGCTCCTTTCATTTGTTCTGCAACCTCAATCAAGTCTGTGGTCTCAACGCTCTTCTCTCTCTCTCCAACTACAGGCTCATCATGTTCTCTTGACCACTCCTCCAGCAGTGCTTGTGTATACATACTCGCCCACCCTCACAGAATCACACTCACATAGCTTTCCACTCCAGTCCAAAGACTGCTTCTGGAATGAGCTTCTTTGTCAAGTGAAGCCTTGACAAAATCACCTTGTGGCCAGAGGCTGCTGCCAAGGCCAGGCTGATCCAGAATACCACCCTGGAGCCACCTTCAACTGCTTCTTACCCCAAACGGGTTTTTTTCCTGACACAGCCAAAATTTCAGTCATCCCTCTGCCTTAAATTGCCTGCCATTCCCTTCTTCCATTCATGAACACAGATCAAATTCCAACTTTGTCATGTCAACGGGGCTTTCCTCTTTCCCTGTTTTCTGGTGCCCCTTTCAAGGTCTGCCCAGCACATTTGTTATAATGCATGCTACATCACAAATTGATTAACAGCAAGATGGAAGAGGTGTTTGATCTCAAGTAGGGGGTGCTTTTATTTTAAAATAAAAGAAAAATCTGAGGGTGAGTTTATTGGGCCAAGAATGGGGGTGAATTTCACTCAGGTGAATTGAGACTCCTCCAGCAGAGGACACATTCACAGTCAGGCAGTCTGGACCAGCTCACTGGAGTGCTGGACCCAGGTTTCATTTTTCCAGAGTGTCAAGCCAAGCATCTTTTCCTGATTCCTCACTCAATAAGACCAGGTTGGCTGTTTGAAATAGACTATGGAAGGAACACTCATACCACAGAAATTGGCATCAATTTATCTATTTCCTATCCACACAAGGCCAGTTGTTAAACATCTATTGGCACACTGCTGTGGACATTGATGCAGACTGCCTATTTCTTTTTTTGAGACCTGCACAGGTCTCGGAAGGTTCCTTTGTTCAGCTAATGGTCCTAATCCTTTTTGTGAGCATCATTTCAGTTCACACATTTTTATTTCCCTCCTGGCTATTTGATCCGTTTATGTTTAACTAAGAGGCAAACCCTATTGACATGTCTTGACTTTGAAAGGTTGCTTGCTGCTTTTATCTTATATCTTCTAATAATCTTTTTTAAACATAAAAATAAATGTCAATTTACTAGTAATAAGTAATAATTACTTCTGTATTTGTTTTGGTCCATCAAAAAATAAGTTAATCAGTCTTATTGTCTTAGGGTTTTGTTGCTGTGATGACGGCAACTCTTATAAAGGAAAGCCTTTAATAGGGGATAGCTTACAGTTCAGAGGTTTAGTCCATTATCATCATGGTGGAAAGCAACCCTTGGATGAGCTTTTGAGGTGGAAAAATGATTCCTCTCTCTTCAAATACCCTGAGGACAATATATTATGTAGAATATTAAAGAAAGGAAGATTCAAGGATGTTTACTCTGAAATATTAAATGGGGGAGGGGTGTTACCTTATGTTGTGACCTGAAATAAAGAATTAAAAGAGACTTGCTTAAGTGTGCCTTAATTTGAGACGTGGTTAATCCGAGTAAGTCAGTGTGGAAAAGGCACCTAATCAGGATACCTGAAGTGGAAAGTCAACTACACAAAGCTGAACTTAGGGGATGTGGACTCAGTCTTTGGTTCCTTTTTTGAAACTGTCTATTCTGAAGCCATATTTGGTATTTCATCTAATCTACCTATGCTCCCCTAGTCCCTGATTACAGCTAATGGGGTTAGGAGTGGTTACCTCTTACAGCCTGGGTAGTGAGAATCTCTTCTATGAGAGGGTAGACTTAAAGACCCAACTGTGGCAGTACTTGTGAGTATGTGGTGTGATGGGAACTGCCGTCTGGGGGAAGAGGAACAAGAAAACCATTTCGGAGCGACCACAATCTTTCCACAGACCTTGGTGGGAAAGAGAAAGCCAGTCAGCAGATGTAGAGAAAGAGGTGGGGGTGGAGAAGGTGACTGGAGAGAAGACTGATGATCTTCTGAAGAAAGGAGGAGGTAGCTGCCTTGGTCTGAGGTTTTCAAGGTCTAGTTCTAGCTTCTCTGTGTGTGTGTGTGTGTGTGTGTGTGTGTGTGTGTGTGTGTGTGTGTGTTTTATTAGGAAATGAATCCAGAGCTCTATGCATACAGGCAAGTTCTCCACTGAGCTATTTCTTCAGCTCTCTCTATATTTTATATTTTGAAATGAGTGCTTACTAGCTTGTCCAGCCTGGCCTTGAACTTGCTGTGCAGTGTAGTTCATTCAGGAAGGCTGTGGACTTGTGATTTGGGGGGGATTGTGTTACATGGTAAATAATTGTCCCACCTACTAGTTTAATAAAAACACTGATTGGCTGAAGGCAGACAGGAAGTGTGGGTGGGGCTACCAGACTAAGGTAACTCTGGGAACAGGAAGAACAAGGTAGAAATGCCACAGAGATGCCACGGAAACACCACGATGAGATACCAGCAGATGCAGAGGAAAGAAGTTGAAATGCTGCTCTGAGAAAAGGTACCGAACCAGATGGCTAAACAAGATAAGAGTTATAGGTTAGTTTAAGAGCAAGAGCTAGCAAGTTATATGCCTGGCCCCAGGTCAATCAGCGTACAACTAATATAAGCATCTGTGTGTTTCAGTGGGACTATGGACTGTGGGTCTGTGGGTCCAGGCCAAGAAACATCATACAACAGTGATGCTTCTGTCTTACCCTTCTTAGTAGTGGAATTACTGGCTTATATTACCAGACCTGGCTAGTATTGCTTTTTCTGATACTTACTATAGTCTAGCCATATAGTCCCAGGGCACACCCAAGCTGACTTGTAATGAATCCACCAAGTTACCAAACTCCCTCAGCCCTGACTCTGATTCTGAGAGATTATCACCTATAATCAGGTATCTGAGATCATGTCACGGATAGTGTCTTTTCCTCTGTAAACTGGGGGAATCAGATTTATTTTTGGAGTTATCTGAAGATTAGAAAATATCTAGAAAAATACTTAGATCTTAATAATTGTTAAGTGGACTGGAGGTGATATTCTGTAAAAGCACCCAGCATGGTGCCGACATTTGGTGGGAACCACTAAATGATAGCTGGCCAATGACTTGCCCTTAGGTACCACACCCTTGATCTTTTCTCTACCTGGGACATCTTTGGTTATCACATGTGCTGGGAAGTACTCCGCTTAGCCGCCTCAGAGTCACCAGCAGAGCTTGTCTCTGTGGTTGCGATGGTTATCCTTAATTATTGTACTTTTGTAGATTTCTCCTCTAAACTTCTATATCCCTAAAAGATGCCCTATTTTTCTGGGTACATCCATTTTTTAGCACCAAACTTCATACATGGCAAACTATAAATATGTGATTGATAAATAGGTAAATAGAGATGTCTAACTGAGACTCGGGGGTCAAAAGCAAATTTGAGGAGGGGAGATTGGGAGTGAGGGAGATGAGGGGTGGGGGAGATTGGGGATGGGAGACAGATTAAGAGTTGGAATGATTGGAGTGGGAGAGTATATGGGTGGGAGACACTGAAGATAAGAGAGACTGAGGGGTGGGATACATGGAGGTAATTTACAAAAGGTAGATAGATACCTAAAGTTGTGTCTGTGATTGACAGTACAGTGTAGCAGGAGAAGGAAGGGGGAAGGGGAGGCTGGGAAGAGGCAGCAGACCCAAAGAGAGAGACAAAGTAAGGACAAGGTGTGTGAAGAAGCAAGCATGTGTGGAGTAATCACACAGTCAGGATGGGAACTTAAAGAATGGTCAGAAATGCACACAGTCAGGGAATAAGATGATTTAGACAGAGACTAGACATTGAACTCTGGAATCATTGATGATATATTTGATGACAGATTCAGAAAGCTGGCCAAGGGGAATGCCAGATCATAACGTGTTTGTTGAGTTCATGGTAAGTGTGTACAGTTTGTTTGAGAACTCACCAAAGAAAAAGAAAGGCAGATAATAGAAGTGTTTATTACAGTAGGGGGCTGGCCCTACCTTCCAGAGAATGGGCCTCCCAGGCTGCCTTTGTGCTATGAAGTGTCCATTTCTTCTATTCTGCATTTGCCATTTCCATGAAGCTTCTTCTAACTTATAATTTTGTAAACAAACTTTTATAACTCCTGCTTCTACTCTTTCTGATTTTTATATCACAGCAATTCTATTTTTTTTTAACTTATTTCCTATGGAAGCTCATCCATTCATCATCCTTATATCCTCCCACCCATCCATCCATCAGTCTTTCCATAAAATACATTTTTATTTGGTGGCAATTAAGGTCTAGACACTCTACTTTAGGATGTATTTGTAGGGAACCAAAATGTCCCTTATGAGTTTTTAGTCTCATTACAAAGATTAGAAGATGCTGGATGCCTTCTGTGGGGTTTTCTAGTTTCCTTTTTTTTTTTTTTGGAAGTTGCAGCTACCTGTTAGTATTTGAGACTTAAGTATAAATAGGAAACGACCAGCCTCAAACTTATTCAACTCTTCAGAAGCCAGGCTGCACGGAGTAATTGTCCAAAAAACAAGCCAGCGTCCAGAGGAAACAGGCTGTATGGTTTAGAAACCTCCACAAGAGACTTATGTGCATTATTCATGGCTTGTCATCTGCAGTCAAAGACATAGGCTGCCCTCTAACATCTCCGAGGAAGTTCATGATTTATTGGAGGCACCAGAAGAAATATAAAGCTAAATAGTAATCTAACCCTCCTGGGGTGAGTCTTGCTTCCAGATTTTACATAATATTAGAACCTCAGAAAATAGTTTCCCTGAGATAAAAACTTCGGCAAACATCAACTGGAATGTTTGAAAAGTGAAACCATTCATGTTTCTATGTCAGGAGACTTGAGTCTCATCCAGACTTCTTTTTAGATGTCAATTTAAAAAAAATCCCTCAATGCAAAGGAATAGGAAATCTGTGGTAAGCAAGCAACACAACACAAGGCCACACTACCTCAGTCCTAGAGACTGTGGGCAGATTCAAATTCTTCCTTTCTGCCCACCCCCCATAACTCATAAGAACAAAGCTTAATACTTTATTCTGTGATTCATCAGAAATGAAGGAGAGAAATATACCAAATGCCCAGTCTCCAAGGGATCATACTTGTATAATTTAAGAACAAGTTTTGTTACAGATGACAGAAAATTCAACGGTGAAGGACTGGAGCTACTGAGTTGGACTTCATTTTCCTCAAATAATGAGAAGTCTGGAGGTCAACAGCCCGGGGCTGGCGCAGTCACTCCACGGTGCTATCGCTCCTCTGTGTCTTTCTGTACCATCATTCTTTGTGTGCAGTCCTGAGCTGAGCTTCCTGTTTGCAAGTCAGTTTCCAGGCAGTAATAACTTTCCCTGGAGAGGTTTGATCCTTGTATGAGAAAGGGGCATGCTTCCTGTGGCTTCTCCTGGCACCTTCGTAGCCACAACATGGCTGTTCCTACCTGGAAGATGACGAAAGAACCTGAAGATACTTGTGACTTTTCAGGCAGTGTATTAAAAGGTAAAGAAAGTGGCACTGGCTTTAGACATCTAGTTAACCACTGTACAGCATGTGCTGCAACACTCTTGGAATTTTTGAAGGACAAAAAGACACAGTACACATAGAGGTAAGTTACTGAATTAAAGCCACAGATTAATAGCCAAACCCCAGCAGTATGTTCTGTATATAATGATATCTTAGGACTTCTCATAGTATTTGACTAAGAAACATGGTGCTAGCCAGATGGTGGTGGTGCACGCCTTTAATCCCAACACCCGGGGAGGCAGAAGCAGGTAGATCTCTGAGTTCAAGGCCAGCCTGGTCAAAAGAGCAAGTTCCAGGACAGCCAGGGCTACACAGAGAAACCCTGTCTCAAAAATCCAAATAAGAAAGAGGCAGAGGCAGAGGAGAGAGGAAGGAAGGTGGGAGTGTAGCTCAGTGGCAGAGCACTTGCTTAGCATGTGTGCAGCCCAGTGTCTGAAGCTCAACCCCAAAGGAATAAAAAGGCATACTGCTTCATGATATACCTGTCCAACTGAAATGTGAAGGAGGGATGGAGGATGGAGATAAGGGGAAAGAGTGCAAACTGTTTTCCTGAGGACCTGAAACAGCTTCGGTGTCTTCAAACAATAGACACTGGGCTAAGGGAGGAACTGAAGTGTCACTCTGTTTGGGAGCCGTAAACTTACAGAGACGTGTCCTCTAAGTTGGCTGGAAGCTGTCTTTAGGCTTGTGATGACACATGCCATAAAAGTAGAAAGTCCAGTGTGGTTGCCAAGACAACATGTTGCCCTGCTCCAAACACTTTTGTACCCCTGGCTGCCAGTTTGCTTAGCTACGCTGGGCGATGGATGGGCATCGTTCTGGGAAAACTTACAGCTTCCCACTTCCTTCCTCTGGGCCTGTGTGGTGGTGGCAAGCATGCTGTGTGTATACATGCATGTGGAAGCTACAGTAGGGCATCAGCTGACTTCTTCTATTTCATTCTGCACCTTTGCCTTTAAGGCCTCTCGCTGATCCAGACGTTTGCAATTTCTGCTACTCAGCAAGCTCAGGATCCACCTGTCTCAGAATTCAAACTTGAGTCATTACACTTTCAAGGAAAGTACTTGCATTAAACCACCTTCCCAGACTCTCATAACCTCCACTTTCAGTTAGGGAGATGATTTACCACATTTCAAGGATCTGATGATTAAAATACAAGTTTCCTCTGCCACAGATGGCCAAATCCATTCTCTTGTCTTCTCTCTCCTCCAGCTGGAAGCTGAAGGAACTCTGAGCATCCATTGAAAAGGAACTTTTCAGGGATGGTGTTGAATCACACACACACACACACACACACACACACACACACACACACACACACACACACACACACACACACACGGGGGGGGGTAGGGTGAGGGGTGGGAGGGGGCTCAGGAGACCGACTGATAAGGTCCAGAAGAACAAAATAACATCAGGATTGGTAGCACTGAGGTGAGCTAAGAACAAAGAGAAATCTCTTTTATGACAACTGGCTCCCTTGCTTATTTGTTTTACAAAGTCCAAGAATAATGGATCCAAGAAGATAAGCAATAAACAAACCAAAAAAGGTTCTAGGTGGGTGAGCAGCTTAAAGTTTACCTCAGTAGCCTTTCTCTGAGGGAGCAAAGGAAGGCAAAGTCATGCAGAAGTCATATGATTTCATGTTCCTGAGTGCTGGGAGGCCAGAACAGGCTGATGAAGGAGAGGTTCAGAGAGGTTGTCCTCTGACAGGTGTTGCACAGCTTTGGGAGGGTAGGTCAGGTGTGAACCCCACAATATTAAGGTGACAATAACTCCTTAGGCTCTCCTCCAAGTTTAACTTTTAGAGTCTTGCCCTCTAGCCCTATCTGAAGTCGCCTGGCTTGTGCTGGAGAAAGAGATGGTGGGGTTCACTTTTCCCCCAGAACAATGGCACATGTTAGCAGCTCCTTCAGGAGAAAACACTGCACACCGACCAAAATGGCTGTGGAGTTCAGTAAAGTCACCTCCCTAGTTCCATTTGGCAGCTCTTCAGAGGCATAATTTCATCCCAGCCAAATGTAATTAGGAATTTGATTTGATTAAAAAACAAATCGAAGGAGAGAAATGAGGTTTCTCCTCTGTTCCCTTTCTTCACAAATAGGGCTCTCATTTACAGGGCTTGTGCATGTGACCCGAAGGGTCAGCCTCCCTCTGTCCCTGGCCAGACATCCTAAAGAACCAGGGCCCCAGGAGGTGAATGGGGGAGAGGCACAAGATTCCTGTGAGAGAATGCTAAGGATTTTTAAAATTCTGATTTGGCTTTAAGATACTAGAAAAGCACAGCAGCTGTACGCTCTCTGTGGGAATGAGATATCCACTTAATTAAAGCAAGGGAAGGTCGTGGGTGAGCGATTCCTGCGAGGAAGGCCCGGCAAGACTAGGTGGGGTACCGATCTCACCACGGCTTTTGTCCGGAGAAAGCAGTGGTGAGCATGGAGGTGGCACTGGCCTCCTGGGAGAGTGGGTGCTTCAACCAACTTTGGTGAGGCAGAAGGTAGGGGGAGAGGAGAGAATCCGTGACACACTGTATTATTGGCCTTGACCCAAATAATCTGCCTCTGACCTACAATGTCTTATCTCCAAGGCTCTAATGAGAATGTTGTGGTGAGCTTTGGATAAAGGGCAATTCAAAATGAGAACAGTGAAGTCAAACACTGCAGGCTGCGCTGTCAGTTTCTGCCCAGATGCACCATCTTATGACTCTCCTGTTTGTGGGAAGGTCCCTTGGTCCACGTCTTTTATTTTATTTTATTTTGAATCTGTTTTTTTCCCTTCTCTGAAGAAGCCTTGAGCGTACATGAAAACATCTTATGGAAACTGGAGGGCAGTATTCCTGTGTGGCCAAATTGACGCAAAAGTTACCAAAAAGAACTGGATACAAGGAAAGTTCTGGAACTCTCTTGTTTGTCCTAGTGATGGTACTGAAATCTGGATGTGGGAGGGCTAGACTGGTCCTAGGGAGTGGACCTCATGTCCGTGTTTGAGACATTTGACAATACTTCATCAAACAATGCCCTGTTTCCAATGTGTCTTCCTGTCATCTCTAGAGGACTCTGCCTGCACTTTGCTTCCCCTGTTTATTGACTCATGGAGGCAAAGAGGCGGCTGCAGGTCCAAGCATCACGTATTTACTTCAAATGGGGAATGGAAATGGTGGCTGTGCTCATAACTGTTTCATCCTACCAGGAAAACAAAAATTTCCCTTGAAATCCAAGAAAACTCTTTATTTCCCTGGCCAAAGCTGTCATGTAGTTGCCCGGAAAGTACAAAGAGACTAATGGTTGTGAAAATTGCTAATTTAATGCAAACTGGGTTTTAAGGAAAGGCAGAGGAGATGGCTATCATGTAGGGCTTCCTGTAGGTGCTTTGAACTACAGATGGCTAGCAGTCAAGTACAGAAAACTAAAACTATGCTAGATCAGTCAAACAGAAGAAATGTGATTTGGCAGAATTTATTATTAGGCTGTGAAGTGTCAGGAGGGCCAAAGGAAGAGGAAGGAAGAGAGGAGGGGAGGGGAGGGGAGGGGAGGGGAGGGGAGGAAGGGAGAAAAGGAAGATGAATTTATTAAGATCTTAGAGACTGTAGGAGATCTACCCCTGAGCTATAAGTATAGAAAGAAAAATGTTGTAACTCCTAATCCAAAATTTCTGGACTCCTGGACATGTATGCACAATATGCATATGTTTATGTTTATATATATATACATATGTACATACATTTACATTCACACACACATACAATCTCCAAGTTTGAGCCAGAAGTCTGTGCTGCTACTGATGAAGACTTATACTCTGGTATGACTGCTTTAAAGCTAGTTCCATGGCTACTAAGCTGCCCAGGTTACCCACAGAACTGCTATTTGCAGTTACCACAATGCCAGTCCTTACCACTGTTAGAATCTAACTGACACCTGTTTGCTGACTTCCAGCCCCTGATGAACCCTCCTCCAGACATCACAGAAGGTCAGAAAGGTTTACAAGACAAAATGATGGGCCAGGCATGGTCCCCTGAAAGATAGGAAGAGGTAGGATTTAACTCCACTGGTCTTGCGTGATGGTGCCGGTGATGCTTTTGCCTCTGTCTACCCTACATGTACATCAAGGAGATGGGGAATCCAGAAACACTTTTAAATGTATGTCCCGATAGTTATATTCTAGATCAAAGTTTCAGTTATTTCTCTTTTAGAAGACAAAGAAATTTGAGCAATTGGATAGGTTATATTAAAAAGTATGTGATGTCAAGTTTCAGGTCTGATATTATTTTGAGAGCACTAAAACAGAGATTGACTTCTGTTGAAGATGGTCCAAGCCAGAGGATCCTTGTTAGTGATCTAATTCTGTTAAAGAATTATTCTCCCAAGTTGGTATATGTGCATATGAGTGCTCATGTGTGTTCGTATGTGTGCAGGTACACACAGGGAGGTTCGTATGCACAAGTGTATGGAGGACATGGTACATTCTTAGGTATCAGTACATTGCTAAGGCTCTGTCTACCATCTATTTTAAGCAAGGTCTCTCAAAATCCTGGAGTTTGCCAGTTAGGCTAGGCTGGACAGCTAGCAAGTCTCAGGATCTACCTGTCTCTGCCTTCCTAGTGCTGGGATTACAAATACATGCTGCCATGCTTGGCTTTTAATTATATGCTCTGGAGATTTGACGCAAGTCCTTGTGTTTGCAAGCCAGAGCCTCAGCCTAAATCCTACAATTTTTAAGCAGTGGGTTTATTTAGGTCATTAAAAAAAAAGCCACAATAAGTTTGCTCTGGTCACATTTTCTCTCAGTGGTCACTGTGACCGCCATTTTTAGTGCAAGACTCTGTACACTACAGTAGTATACAATTGTCAACAAGAGGCATTTGCAAACATTTTGGCTAGGGAACATTAGCTCCTGGGACCATTCAGAATATTTGGCACTGAGGGCACATGTGGGGACACCTTTTCTATATAGACGTGTAGAGAGAAAGTCTTGGATTTGAAACTTCACCTACACACAGATTTAAGGAGAATCAGCACGCAGATAAAGAATCTCAGGTAGGCAAACCCAGAGGTTCCTGGGAGATATCTCTGCCTCTTGGCCTTGCTTAAAACCTCACCTGGAAATTCTAAAAGCTCCTGCTCAGAGCCAAAGCAGAAAGCTGCCTGAGACAAGAGCCCAGATTTGGCTGAAACAAGGACCAGCAGTTGTGTTGTGGGACAGAATAGAGAGGTCAGGGCAATAGCTTGTGACATTAACAATGAGCCTTTATATTTGTGGAACAACTTGGGGCTTTGGAGATAGCTTTGTATAATTTTCAGTCTTCCGTGCTCTTCATTACACTTGTTGTAGAAGTTAGTTGTGTCAGCCATGCACTACTGTGTAGCAAGCTTGCCCAAGGCCAAAGCTTGACCATGTAGAAAGGCATGTTTCCATAGCTAGCAGGGGATGCTGGCTGTTGGTGGCAGCTCTGCCAGGATGCTTGTCCTGATGTTTGCAGGTGGCTTTCCCATGTGGCTTGGAATTCTCAGAACATGATAGCTGGAGGAGGGCAGGAATAAATATCCCAAACATAGGAAGTTTAAGAATAAATATAACTTTTACATGGCAGATAAGGTGGCCCATTTTCTTTTGAGTCTAATAGCCACAGAGATCAGAAAGGGGCAGAGGGGAGGGAAAGGCAACCCCTCCTCAAATCTTGAAATGTGTTTTTAGCACTGAGTGCTCCAGAGTTCTACCCAGCAAGAAGAGTCTATCACCTTCAATATCAGGCCCAGGAGAACCTTAAAGGACACCACAATCACAGTGAGCAGGACCTGGGAGACACATAATCGCCTCAGGATCCACAACTAAGTCAGAGATGGAAATAGGTCTGTGTCTGACTACCCTGAACCACACACAACTGTCCCTTTGAGGAGTGTCCTGTCCACTCCGTGTTTTCTATTTCCCCTTGCTAGCCATTGCCCACATGTTTGGAGCAGTAGAGTGTGGCAGAGATGGTTTAAAGACAAACCCTAAAGATCCCCCCTCACCTGGGAACTCTTCAGTTGTTAGGAGCCTTCTATTTGGCAAGGGCGAGGGGTGGAGAGGATGAACATATCTACTAACGAGACCAGTCCTATATTTTAATACCGCAAATCAACAGCTCAGGCCTCACATCAGTGACCTGACTACAGCTCTTTAAAGGAGTGAAGACAGATACTGTCATTTAGAATGTGAAGGACTTTGTTCAGCTGTCTTCTATCCCGGGGGCCCACAGTTACCCAAGTATAGGGTACTGGAACCCATGAATGGCCTGGCAGTGAGTGGAAGGGGGTCACTTCTGGCTGTGGGGCTATTTCTCTGCCCTCACCAAGAGTTTTCCATATTACTTCCCACTTTTCCTTGAGTTCCTTATACTGCCTCTTCCTCCCCTTACCTGCTCATCCCAATGTCAAGATCTATCAGTCACAGTCTTTGGAGAGACAGAGCCTATGGTTTCTTCATAAATATAGAAGTAAGTTTATAAAGAGGGATTGGCTTATGCAATTATGGAGGCTTGCAAGTCTGGAGATCTGCGGGGTGAGTCAGCACACCAGAGACTCAGGACAGCTGTTGTTTCGGCTACAAACTAATGGCAGGAAAAATTCACAAGAGGTCACCCCTTTGTTCTCTCCTCCAGACCCTCCATTAGATTGTTTAGGTCCGCTCACACTGGGGAGCAACCAGTTCTGGTTAGTGTTATTCTCGCCTAGAACCATCTACACAGACACGCCCAAAAGAATATACCAGGGTAACTATAGGCTAGTCATTATTTACAATCGAATATCACAACAGACACTGCGCTGCTGGGGGTGGCCTCTGTGTGTTGAAATGTTGCCATGAAGCATAGTGAGGTAATTGTGTCCCTGAACTAGTTGGGAAAGACTTGAAATCTGAGGTGGCATGGGCCTTCTTTTTAATCTTTTTTCACCTTCAAACCTCTCACTGCCTTTATCTTTTCCTCTCCACCTCTTTGTTTCTTTGGAAACACATCTACTGGCCCGTCTTTACCACTCCTTGTCTGCTGCGAACTGGTGATTCTGTCCTTTGGTTTCCCGCCTCTGGGTCTTTGTATACGCTGTTTTCTCTGCCTGGGACACCCTTACCTTCATCCTCTGCCTAGAAGCATCTATTTGCCTTTCAAGACTCAGCTGAAATGTTATTAAATGAGTTAGTAATTCAGAAGCATGGAGCACTATGCCTGACGCTTTTACTCTCTGAATGTGTGATATAACCGGTGGTAGCAGGCGGATTTGTATCATCTCCTCTATTTGGTCAGCTGGCAAATATTTTAAGGACACCAAGCACATGTGAAGCTCTGTTGTAAGTGCCAATACACAGGAAACAATGTGAAGAGTATGCGTTTCAAGCAATTTAGATCTGTGGAGTACGTATTTCAAGTGGAGACACACAGAAATCCAAGTAAAAGATAAATACACAGCAGAAGGTAAAACCGAGACAGCCTTAAAAGGAGTAGTTAGCACCCAACACAGAATATAGCAGAGTGGGTCTCCTGTGGTTGATGAGGGGAAGAGCATCTAACTCGAGTGAATGGCCCCCGGAAGAAGCTATGAGTCTAGAAAGGGCTTAGGGGGATTTGAGGAACAGAAGGAAGGCAGGAAGGGCTGTTGAGAGCTCAGTGGAACAAGGGAGCAACGCAAGCACCAGGCAGAGGGGACACCCCCACTTGGAGCTGTTGCCCTGACATCCCTGAGTGCACAGAACTCCTGCCTTTGTGTGGTGCTAGCTTAGCTTGCCTGGAGGCTTCGTAAGGAAGGTTGGGATATCTATCCCAGAAGTAGAGTAGCCCTGGTGCCTGAATGGCACTCTGGAAAGTTTACTGAAAGACTTACCACAGCCTTGTGACTCATGAGACTACAGTCCCCTTGAGGATGGGAACTCCATCCATCTCTTTTTCCCTTGCATTGCCAGCACCCATCCCAGACTGAGACACAGTGGGTACTCTTTAGCATGAGGAAATTTTATTTGGCTCCTTTATGGCCTCAAGAATAGAGCTGGGGACATAGTAAACACTGAACACAGGGTGGATTGTGATGATTCAGAGCAAGTTGGGCTTACGTTTCACCTCTTGAGAAGAACACAGCAGATCTGAACAGGAGTGAAGGCCAAGGGCCAGAGGATCCCAAGGTTCCAATAGTAACAAAACATTATGTACTAATACTGACGTCCTGACTGCAGAGAATATTTGTATGTCTGCTTCTGGGACTCTTCTGTCACGGTATTGTAAGATTAACCCTTTGCACACCTGGGCCTGCTTAGTTTCCGCCTGTTTTAATTATGTGTGCCATGTGACTGGTTTCACTCAAAGCAAAAGCAGTCTTAAATTCCTTTGGTGAAGGTTTTTCTTTTATTTGTACTTAATATGAGTGAATTGTCTTTGCTTCTTCTTTAAACTACTGGTACTAAACTGTTTCCGGGAAACAAAACTACAACTTTGGTTTATTTCATGGGTCATTAAAACAACGAGGGGGGGGGGGCAGATTTTAGCCTTTTTTAGCCTGGCGGCCTGGCAAATTACAGAAGATGGTTTGCTGTGGTTTTGGGTTTGTTCTTTGGGTCCCTGGTGGAGGCACAGATGTTGGAAAATGGTAAGGAGTGGGGAGGTTCCCAGTAAGTGGGGAGGGAGGAGAATTCTGACTGAGAGGAGGCAGAAGGAAGATACAGAAGAAGCCGCAGAAGGCAGGTCAGAGAAGCAGACACTCTTAGCTGCTTTTGCATCAGGACCTCAGGGCCAGGGGGCAGGGAAAATATAAACAACATACAAACAAAACAATGACCTATGGTTGCTAAGGCGACTGACATGGCTAGAAGGGGGTGGTTAGAAGACTGGTGTGGTTTAGGGCTGTATTTCATTCATTGACCCACATATTTTCCAGGAAGGCTTCTGGGACCTGTTCTGGGACCCATCAGCTGCTGGACCTCTAAGGCAATACTTGGTCCCATGGAAATAAAGCCCTGATGCCACAGGTCAGGTAAGCACTCTAGACATCTGAAGATTTTCCCAAGATTCCCAGGTGGTTCTGAAATGCAGCCAAGTTTCCAGGCTACTGAGTTTAACGATGTATAAAAATAGATCGCAAAAGGAAAAATAGAATTAGCAATAAATGAACAGGACATTAAGACAATAAGGAAATACAGGCAAGCTAGGAAGCGTCAGCTGGGAATGAGGTGGTCCCATCAGGCCTTGTATTCATGTTTTGAATGTGAGTGAGTTTATCAGAAGAGTCCTTTAATGCCAGGTTCTAAGGTCACTAGAAATTCCTCTGGTGATTTTAGTGGACAGTATGTTCTATGCAAAGAGCTTTTAGGCTTCAGCTAAACACGGGACAATTCCTTGGATTATTAATTGGCTTTCAGTTTTTAGATCAGCTGTGCATACAGGATTCAGTCAGTAGGCATTTTGACACAAAAGTAAAGTTCCAGATCTCACGCTCCAGATCCCACTCTGTGGCAGAGATGCTCCCAAGTCCTTTGCCCAGGTCTTGTTTGAGTAATTCAAAGCTGGAAAAACCATGGTGACAAAGACTATTACTTCCTTGTTTAGGAATCCGAAATTTGTCACGTATAATGTGATGCTGTCTACAATATGGAATCTCAGTTCTCTCCCTTCTGAAATGTACACACTGCTGCTGTTGCTGCAGAATTGGAAGGAGATAGAACAGTCAGTGTGAAGAATTTGATGTAATACCTGCCATGTGGCAAATATTCTTAGCTATTATTAATAGACTTCTCTCCTGATAAGGACAGACTCTGTTTAGAAAATATAGAATTTTCTAAAAGACATCAACTAATTAAAATGAAATTTAAATTTCATATAGTCCTGGGTGATTGACTCCTCCTGGATAATTTAGTTAGCATGAGGTGGGAAGGTGACCTACATATTTACTAAAATAACAACAGGGAAAAACCCTTCTCAGATTCTAGTGGGCCTGGTGTCTGGTTTGATTTTAGCTGCCCTCCTAGGAAATTCACAAAAAATTTAGTATCCAGAGATTTCAAGGCATCTCTCAGATCCACTTGACACTTGCTCTGACCATAAATGATCCCCCTCCCACCCCCCTCCCCTGCTTAAGAACTGCTGTTTAAGGTATTGAAGAGACGTCTCAGCAGTTCAGAGGACTTCCTATTTTTTCAAAGGATAAGAGTTAGCGTCCGAGCACCCTTACAAGTGGCTCACAATTTCTCTCTCTCCCCTATTTCTCTCTCTCTGTCTCTTGCTCCCCCCATACACACACACACACACACACACACACACACACACACACACACACACACACACACACACGAGGAAAAAGAAGCCCCTCAAAGCTGGTTCATTTTAATATCCACCCAGAGGTAGATAATGACAAGTAGTATATCTATCCAACCTTTTTGTTTATGATTAGCTATAAGTTAAAAAAATGAAGATCTCCATATTAATTCTAAAATCTGTTTCCTTTTGGTTACCCGTGTATCAAGAGCGTTGTGTCAAATGACTCTTGAAAGCATACGGCCTTTCCTTCCATGCCATTCTGCTGTTTCTTATGCTAGTTACTGCACTCAAATGACCAACATGATGCCACTGATTGTATGGTTTACAGCAACACAGTATTTTCTCTTGACACCCCTGTGGTAGGCTGTAGACTTATGGCTGTGGGCAGGAGCCCTGAGGGAGAACTGGCTTCATGTTATTCCACCTGCTTCGTAGTCACGTTGATGGCCCTTGGTTTATAGATGCCTCGCCCTTATCTGCCTGTCTTTGTATGATATTTTCTTTGTGGTCCCATGTCTCTGTGTCCAGATTCCCTCTTCTTACAAAGACATTGGATAGTGAGGGGCCATCCTAATTCAGCATGACCCTCCTATTAATCATATCTGCAACAGTCCTATTTTTAAATAAGATCACTCACATGTACAGGGATTTAGGAACCCATTGCTTTGGGCATCACAATTTATCCCAAGCACCTTAGCTATTTATTATGTCCACCCACCTTTTTGGCAGCACAGATTTTAAGCTTCTTTCTGTTTCTTCTTTGTTTCAGCTCACTGTAGTCCTACTGTCTAGCCACAGCTCAGACAGGTGTGGAAAGAACCAGGTCATCGGGCTAAACTGGGAGGAGGGGATTTCTGTTTCTGTCCTTTCCACAGTAATCAAGTGGACAGGCTGGCTGTATGATGCTGGCACCAGGGAAGTCCAGGAGGGGCCAGATGAGGAAGGGACAGAAGCCACAGGTGGCTACAGAACAGAGCTGAGGGCTTCCTGCAGCTGTTCAGCCACCTGGCTGGGCAGCTGTTTTTCCTCTCAGGGAGCTATGTGAAGCAAGAACTGCCTGACTTTCCACAGCTTCTAGAGACTCACAGGATGCCAAAACGCCTGCTCAAATCTGTCAATTCCAGTGAGCAACTGTTTGGGGGTGGGGGTGGAGGGCATAGTATTGGGGGAATGGAGTTATCAGCCTGGTTGGTTACAAAGATTGCTTAGTATAGACAAGAACTGACCAAAATGTACCCGCTGTCCATTCTAGTGGTCTAGTCTAGGGCTGGCTTACTGCAGGCCCGTTGACTCTAGATTGCTGCGTACTTTGTGCTGAGTCTTTCAAAAGGTGTGATTTATTATTTTTTTAAGCAAATATGAGTCTGCAGATGATTTGATGTTAGATAATACTAACTTTGACCTCCAGTTAAGACAAATATTTCAAATTATTCCTCCATGATGAGTTTAAACCTGTACAATATCAAATTAGTGCAACGAACCATACTCACAACTATAGTTATACCTTGAATTTCATCAATAAAAAGTGTGGGAATTTCTTTTCTTTTACCTTGTATGAGAATGACAGTTTTCTCTCTTGAGCAGCAAGGTGCAAGGCTTTTATGATCTATCCTTTAGTACATTTTATTTTTCTATAATTTGATGGCATGATACTAGGGGATCTAGAGAAAAGAGGTTCAGGAGATGGAGACGTGGCTCAGTAGTTAAAAGCACTTGCTTGTAGAGGACCCAATATCCACATGGCAACTTGTAACTCAGGGGATTCAGTGACTTCTTCTGGCCTCAATGGGCAGGGAGGACACATATGGAGGGTGCACATATGAACATGCAGACAAAACATGAATACCTATACAATAAAAATAATTTAAAAAAATAAAAGCCAAAGAAAAGGGTTTATTTCACTCAACAATCTTGGGTGCTGAAAAGTCAGATTGATTGGCTTTATCGCTTTGGCCTCCAGGAAGGATGGTACTGCAGGTACAGGTTGATGATTGGTCTCTGTGAGCACAGCAGGGGTGTGTACAGAGGAGGATGACATCTGTGGAAGGGGGAGAAAGGAAAATGGCCACATGCAGAAGGGGCAAAGCACTCTGAGTGGAGTTTCCCCAATAGCCTATTCTCTTGAGAATTGACTCCTTCCATGAGACCAACGTTGGCCCCTCCCAAGGCTGGTCACCTAAATACCTTTCCCTATGCTTTACCTTTTCAAAGTTACATATCTCCAGCACTTGTCCTCCACAACTGAGCACCACGTTCTCAGCACACCAGCCAATAGGGATGCATCCAAACTTCATCTAAACCAAAGCAAAGCTGCTAAAGGAAAGGGCTTGTCAAGGGAGTCTAGAGCATCAAAACCAGAAAAGTCTGCAGGGTTTTTAAGAACACAATTTAGGGCCTGGAGAAGATGGGTCTATGGATATAGTGCTCACCTCAGAAGTATGAAGACCTGAGTTTAGATCCCCATGCAAATCCTAGGTGCAGGTTCAGGTGTCTGTAATCCCAGCACTGAGAAGGTGGATACAGTAGGGCCCCTGCAGGTGGCTGCTGAGCTAGTCTGGCTGAATTTGTGAGGTCCAGGTTCAGTGTGAGACTGTGCTACAAAATACAAACAAATGAAGTAGAAAGCAATGGAAGACACTCAGTATCTGGCCATCGTACTCACACACACACACACACACACACACACACACACACACACACACACACACACGAGCAGATAAACCTCCACAGATTACAGATTGCTGGGTCCCTAGGGCCTCTTTTTCAGGAAATCTGGGATAGGTCCCAAGAATCTGCATTGTATGTCCACCAACCTATTAGCAGACACTGATCTAACAGCATTTCACAGTGTTTGCAATAATCAAAGCTGGGCCACTACCCAAGTCTGCTGCTGGGCTATGGGTAATGGGCTACTGGGTATGTCATTTACATTCCTGACCTCAAATTTCTTTATTTGCACAATGAGGATAATGAAAGTGCCTACCTTTCATGGATTATGAAAATTTAAATAAAACCGAGCCTGTAAACGTCTCACATGTGCTTTAAATCTCTACCACTAACAATGTATAATGTAGGGCTGTAGACAAGAGACTGAACAGTAGGGGAGAGCTAAAGCAGGAAGCTTAAAGTCAGAATTGGGGGATTTCCATCAGGAAGTGGGGTGTGAGCTGAGCATGAACCTTATGGGAAGGCAAATGGAGCAGCTCAGAGCTTTGGAGATGGAGCTGCACCAGCATACTGATTGGCCAGGGAAGAATTCAGACTTCCTGTTCAGTAGGAAGCTCTGTCAAGTGGTAAAGGAATTTTGCATCAGCTCCTGAAGACCCTGTTTGGGGGCCATGGAGACCTCAGACCTGCTTTTGAGATTCCTTTAATGTCTGAGAGGCGAGAGAATTGCAATACCATGTTTCTCAAGGCTCAGGCCTGCTTGTTTGGGGCTGCTCAGTGGGAGGGCCTCATGCCCTCTCTGTTTCTCTTACCCCACAGGTTTCCTGCTGCCTGGGAAGCTTGCGGTGTCTTCTAAGAAACAGGAAGTGATTATTTGCCCAGAGCAAACAAACTCACAAACTACAGGGTTCACAGGTGAACCCAAAGCTGTAGTCTTAGGAGGTGAGGATATGAGGACCCAGCAGAGACTCTCCCTGTCCCACATCCCTGCCAAATCAGCAGAAGCCACCTCCTCACAGTGACCAGCAGGAAGAATGATCTAAGCGACCCCCCACACGGTCTGCTGAAGGGTTAGATTCCTGTTCCAAGCAGCATCCATTCCCAGGGAGGATGTCCTTTCCATGACATCAGCAAAACTGCTTCTGTTACTCCTGGAAGTTTAAGATCATTAACCTCCGGCCTGCCCTTCTTTCCTCCAAGAAGACACAGGGAGAGAGCATTTATTGGAAACTCTTTGGAGGCCTGGAATGGACTTGGTGTCCACCTTCCATAAGCTGTTTCACTGTGCTCTTGCAACAAGCCCCGTGAAATAGACACTCACATTTGTAGGTAAGAAAAGCCAAGGGTCTGAGAAAAAGGGGGTTTCTCTAACAGAGGAGTCCCTGCAAATGTTTCTCTCCACCCTGATTTCCTTAAAGGACTTTGCCTTTATCTCTTGGATACTGGGCTTTTATTGTGTGCAATATGCAGTTTCTAGGGCAGAGACCATAACCCAGACCCATAATTCAGACCCAGAGAGGGCTTAAGGAAGAGATCCTGTGGGAGATGGGATCCTTGAAGGCGTGAATGGTGGCTGAGAGAACACTAACACCGTCTATTGTATTCTTGTCTTATGTCAGGCAAAGCATGCGGCCAGCAGGCAGGATGTGATTGGCTAGAGGAGAAATGAGCAATCTCCTGGCTGGATGGAGGGGCCTGACAATGATGTGGATAACGTGTTTGAAAACATTGGGCCACAGTGCTGGGCTTTACCACTCACTAGCTTCTGTACTTTGGCCACCTCTGTTTCTTAATCTACTAAATGGGGCTGACAATTGTTACTATTTCACCGTTTAGGAAAGAGGTCACAAAGGCATGCAGGACACATACCTTGGAACTTCTGTACAGGCAGGAAGTGCCTGTTTTGGTAGATTGGCAGGAACAGTTCAGGGCAAAGCCATATGCCTCCCTCATCCCAACTCCAGATCCATGGCAAGACCCCAACTGATCAATTGTATGTGATCTCAGAGCATCCTTCTTGGCATGGGTTTGTGATACCAGAGTGAGGCTCTTGGGCCAAACTCTTGAAGTAATTTAAGCATAACATATTCTAATCACTTATTACTATTCTGTCACTTTCTCCACCCAAGCTTTAAGAAACCAAGGCTGAAAAATAAAAAGGAACATGACCAGTTTCTGCTTTGTTACTCATGACCTCTACAACCACCTGGATGCCCACTTCACCCTGTTCTTTGTATTTGCTGAGGGAGTCTGGTGATGGGTGACTTTTGAAGAGACCCTTAGCTCTGGTTGTCTTGGGACTTCTGCTTCAGGGAAGGCCTAGCTGACTGTGGAGTCCCAAGGTGGCAGACATGAAAACATGCAAGCTGCTAGGCAGGGTGGATACTCCCTCCCTTCCATGTTAAGAGGCCTCAGGAGCATACACACTGTGCCTCCATGTGGACCACCACTGGTCAGCAGTAATGTTGATTATGTAGTTGACGGAGATGATGGTGTTTTAGAGATCATAATTTGCAGGTTCTGGACTCTGGACTTAGGGTAAACCAGTGAAGCCTTGTATTGCAACAGATGGCGATCCAAGTATAAGTATATTGGACACAGCTAGTTCCCATTCTGCCTGCTTGCTCCTATGATTTTGTGTCTGCCACCTCAGTTTTCGGTTCTTACAGGTCTTTTTCTGAAGGCAAAGTCCACTTTTCCTGTGCTGAGACCAGGTCACACCTGCCAAGAAGGAAATGTCCTTCATCCGTACTCAAATGTCTCAACCTTCCTGGGGTCTGCTCTCAAATCACTTCCATGCTTTTGTCCTCAAGATACTGTCAAAAAGGAGCTGGTTATTTTGTGTAGTATAAAAGTCTGGTTTCCGAATTAGCTTGGCCCAGCATTCAAATAATACCCACAGGGATCACGCTCAGCATTGTTCCCTCTGGTTTTACCTGCTTATGTATTTTCTAGCTGTTTATGCAAGAGGGAGAGAGAAGTAATTCCCTGATAGCTGATTGTCCTGGGAGATCAGGTATCAGGGGACCTAAGACCCAGTAATGTCCTTGAAACAGTGCTGGGACTCAGCAGGTGATATGAAGGGATATCTGTGCCAAGGCCTCTGTTCTGAACTGGGAACGTCCCAGGTTGATGATGTCAAGAAATGGAGAAATTACCAGAAGCCGCCAGTGAGTGCTGCCTGCAAAGAGCAGGTGACCCCCCATTTTCCACAGCAAGTTTGGCACCTGCAGCTTTCTCTCCCAGGTGAGGAGCCTGGGGCTCAGACAGTTATTTGTCCAATTGTTCAGCTGGAAAGGGACAAAGTGACCTGGGTACCCCAACTTAGCCTTGACCTGTATGCTTTCTCTGCTGCATTCACTGACAGAGGTTCATTTCCAGTTATCATCCCTCAGCCTTTGGGGACCAAATCTTGGATGCATGTCTGGCTGCTTCTGGGTCTCACACTCTCTGATGCAAACCATTCTTACTGAATCTTTGTCTCCCACATTTATCTTCAGCATCTCTCAAGGGTGAATGGCTGATGGCAGATAGCCCGACCAGTCAGGAAGGTTTCCCACATTCCTTCTTTGGTCTTTTTTAGATACCTCTTCCCTATTTAACCCAATAATGATCTTTTACCGTAAACCTGCCTCCAAAAAAGTTCTTCAGAGCAATCAATCTAACTTCGCCAAAGATAAAAACATGTCTTTTGTTTTGTGTTTAACCAGTTACAAGATAGTTAATTAAATTATTAGGTTCCTGTGATGTGAACAGCTGGTGTCAGGAGGTTCTGGAGCCTCCATAGTGGACTCTTGGTTCCCCACCTGCTTTAGGATGCCTATGTCTGCCTCCCGGTAACACGTGTTCAGCTGGCAGAAGGCAGAATGGGCATCCAAGAGGGACCATCTGCCAGCCCCGAGGGTCAGCCTGCTGTGGACAGCAGACGGAAGGTTTTGGAATGAAAGGGAGCATTTGCTTGCCAGGCTAGTGGCTAAGGGGAAGTGGCCTGTGAGTACTTTTTTCCATGTGCCAGTACGCAAGACATTCCGGAGAGTGTGGCTAGCAGTTGGCACACCAATTAGCTACGAATCATTTTTTCTGTACTATAATTCCCTGCCTGGTGCCTTGAAGTTGTACAGGGAGCAGCAGGAGCTTGCCTGATTGCTCCTAAGGCCCCATCTCTAGTCTAACAGAACCTGGGCCCAGGACCTTGGGATAACAATCTTTTCTCCTTCCTACTGAATGACTCAAACTACTGGGACCCTGTGACTTTTCCAGGGCTCTCAGAATAAGTACACATTTGATGCCTTTCTGTTTGGACTGGTGGGCACAGGGGCAACTATTTAAAGCCACCACTGCCTATGGATGCTTTAGTGATGATGAGACAGATTCTTCCTTGGCAATGCATTGTTTTGTAAGGAAGCCCTCTCTAGTTCTGCAAGCCCCCTGTTCTGGCAGAGCTCACAACCTGGCTTGTTTAGTGTGAACTTTATGGCAGGCTTCCCCTCCCCTCCCCTCCCCTCCCCTCCCCTCCCCTCCCCTCCCCTCCCCTCCCCTCCCCTCCCCTCCCCTCCCCTCCCCTCCCCTTCCCTTCCCCCCCTCCCCTCTGAAACCACACCCTGCCCCATTTAAGAATTCCCACACTGACACTCTCTTGCTCTATTTCTCTTTCTTCCCTCCCTTCTCTCTTTCCTTTTCTTCTTTCTATGTTTTATTATAATAATAAAGTTCTTTTATGTAGAAGTGATCTAAGTGTCTCCTGTCCTCTGCCGCCTCCCATCCACCATCCCGAATCCCTGGGGCATGAGACCTCACTATTCATAGACATCTGCTAGCTAACCCAATAATATATATGCCAGATCAAACATGATCCCAACATTCTTAGAGCAATGCATAGTATATAGTACAATGGTCCTTTTAAAATCTGAGACAGTGTGATTAGTGTGCACCCAGCAGCTGACCTTTGGGTGGATTTTGTATCGGATACAGTCTCAGGAAGACCAAGGAGTAGCCATTTAGGACTGCAAGGGTTTTACCATGTAGTAAGGGAATGTGATGATTGGTGACATAATGTAAAACTACTTAGAAGGCAAACTTCTGGGCATGTCTATGAGGAACTTCCTAAATTAGTTTAAGTGAGGTGGGAAAACCCATTCTGAAAGTGTTGGCAATATTCAATGGGCTGAGTTTTGAACTGAATCAAAAGGGTACAGTGATCTGATCACCACCATCTGCTTCTCTGCTTCCCGATTGCAAATGCCATGTGGCCAGCTGTCTCAGGCCACCATGCCTTCCCCACCTTGATGAGTGCCCTGTATTATGAGCCTGAAAAATCCTTCCTTCCCTCCTTAAGTTGTTTTTGTTAGGTATTTTGTTACAACACCAGCAGCAAAAAAAATCCATTTAGGGAGCTATGTTGGGCTGTCTCATAATGGGACTGATCAGAACTCACAGCAGAGTCATGCCTGAAGGACGTGTTGTGGAATATTTAAATGCTGTGGGATATTTGTTTAATGATGCAAAGATGTGGTGCATTCTTTTATGTTGCATTTGTGTTACTCTGTGAAGCTCTGCCATTGTGCCTGGTTGGTCTAATAAAGAGATGAATGGCCAATAGGGAAGCAGGAGGATAGGTGGGTCAGCAAGGCAGAGAGAGTAAATAGGAGAAGAGAAGTGGGAGGAGTTAGAAAAGGAGGAGGGAAGGAGGATGCTGGAGGTCAGCCACAGCCACACAGCCATAGCCACACAGCCACAGCTACACAGCCACACAGCCACACAGCCACAGCTACACAGCCACACAGCCACACAGCCACAGCCACACAGACACACAGAAACACAGACACAGCCACACAGCCAGACACAGAATAATAAGGAATAACAAAAAGATAAAAGCCCGGTGGCAAAAGGTGGATGGGATAACTCAAGAAAAGCTGGCAAGAAACAAGCCAAGCTAAGGCTGAGAATTTGTAAGTAATAATAAGTCGCTGTGTGTTTATTTGGGAGCTGAGTGTTGGTCTCCTAAAGAACAAAGAGCAAACCAGCTACAGGGATGGAATGGGAAGAAAGGGTTAGGTTAGGACAGGGGAGAGCAGAGCAAAGCCTGGAAGGCTGGAGTGAGTAGGTAAGTTTTAGGCTTTGGAGGCTCCAGGGTATAGCTGGGGAGACTGGAGGCTGTTCATTCCTGAGGAGCTGGGGTGAAGAGACAAGAAGTTACCAGCACCACCCAGTAAGCATTTCTGTGCTTTGTTCATTTTTTTCTCTTTCATGTGGGGTCATGACTAGCAATATAACTGATAACAAATAACTGACTGACTAAAGAAAATTGAAGCAAGAGGTTGAGAATAGAGGTGAGGCAAGATGAAAGTTCATATTCACCTCTGAGGAAGCTAGGGGTGACAGAGCACCACTCAGTTTTCCCTCAGGCTCACCTGGTAAAGCTACTTGTGGGTGGGTGGGCTGAAGCAAGAAGATCCAGGGAGATTCTGCTTTGGTGATCTGGGAGGTGCTGCCCAGGCCTCTGCTGGGGGAAGGAGGAGGGAGCCTCCTGAGGGAACAGCTGCAGTTTTAAAAAGCTGGGGTCCTAAGGACAGGCATAGGACAGACATTGAAACAGGGATACCCTCACAGGGACCACCTTCAGCATCGCCATGGCCTCACCAGAGAGATGTGGCTGTGGAGAAAAGGCAGGAAGCTTATCCATTCACAGAGTGCTTTTGATGGGTGTGATGGGGCAGAACAGTGGCTGGGCCTGTGAACCGTGGCTGAGGTGAGAAGGGAAGAGAAGATGGTAAATGATTCCAAGAACACTGAAGGCATAAGGCTGAGCCAGGACTGAGGGAGGGAGGCACTATTTCACTCCAAGGATGGGGCCTCCTGGCCTGAGCCTGAGGTTTCTTCCCCAATAGCCACTCTGTTTTCTTGTCTTCCAAGGCATCTCTCAAGTGCCATGAGCATCTTGGAGCTGACAGGCCTTCTGTTAAGCTCCTGCCTCCTTTAGAGCTGTAATTACTTTGCCCAGACAACTTGTCTTTCTCATGAGAATGTGAGATCTGCAGACCAGGGTAGGTTTCAGCTTGGTGGTCTCCTCAGACTCCACTCAAGTCTTTCTCTCGAGGAACATGAGAGCCATTATTTGTGAAATGAACAATCTGTTGTCTTAGAGGAATAAACAGACAGGCACATGGATCAAGCATTTGTTAACTAGAATAATAGATCCTGCTAGAATAGATTCTATTTCTGATTGTTGTATCCTTCAGAGTAAATTAATAACAACCCTTCTGTGTGGAGTCTCTTTGTGGAGAGGCAGTGTGGCCCGAAAGAAGGCGGAGCAGGTGTCAAGTCAGAAAAACTCAAAAATCTCTTTATTGGTGAGAAACACTGATGCCCTGGGGAACAGAAATAAGTATCAATAATCAACACATCCACTAGCTCATCCAAGAAGCCATCACACAAAGGTGCCCTTTGCTCTAAGCCAGCTTAATCTCCACAAGGAGACCCCACAAGGACAAAGGTTTGGCAAGTAGGTTTGAGTCCCTCTGGCTCCCTTAGCTAAATACTTTTGTTCAGGGTACAGCTGCAAATTGTGGCCTCGGTCAAATGCCTGGCACACAGTAGGCATGCGATGGAAGTAGCAATTATAGTTATGATTATTATTAACACATCATCATCATTATGCATGGTGCCCACCTGGCACTACAGGCAGACAGATCCTTTGATTAATATTCCTCTACAGTTGAAAATTTTCTATTTTAAAGATTCAAGTCATAGACACACAGTAGCATCGTCTGTCTTGAAGAAGAAAAATGAAGGGGTGCAGGGAACAACGCTCTGAGAATTAGACTTTCCTCATTACAGAGGTAATATGACCCTGCTTTGCCTCTACACTCCCACTGAAGCTCAATTGCAAAACATGAGCTGCAGAGCCACGGGAACAATTGCAGGAAGCCATATAAATGGATTTGATCTCTTGTTAGTGGTCCTTATTGTCTTGGTGGGGCTCGAGAAGCCAACTTATTATCAATAAAAAAGAATAAACACTATATAGGAAGCCATTTTCTCTGTCGCCAAACATTTTATATACCTGTCAATAATTGTAACTGTTAAATTATGACATATTGATGGATATTGTGGGACTCGAGGATTGTTTTTCTTCTGATTAGCGTGGAAGGATTTTATAGTCTGTACTTTATGGATGGAAATAATCTAACTCACAAACTTCAGCTATCTATGATTCTCTATGGGAAAATAGTACAAGGAGAAGAAATTCCTACAAGGAGCCCTTTGGCCAAGAGCCTAGAGCAGTGGACCCTAGCCTTCTTATAGTTGGCTCAGAAGACTGTCTGATGGAGTTCAGAGCTACAGCAGTAAGGTCCATGCAGAACTGTGGACAGGGATCCTGATGTTGTGAGGAAGACCCCCCCCCCTTCACAAGGAAGCCTCTCATGGACATGAACTTTGCTCTCAAAGTGTCTGTGAGTGAAGAGAAAAAGCCAGAGACTCCTGGCTTTTATTTCTTGAGGGACAGAGGGAAACACATCTGGAAATGAGTTTGTGTGAACATCTGTTTAGAGGTACCAGCTTTCCCCTGACCCCTCCATTTCTCTGTCTTCCACCTGCGTTATGAGATTCTGTCCACGTTCCTCTGTGGATATTCAAACCTCTTGCTAGCTCAGCAGTGGGGTCACCTAGGGTCTCGTGGTTCCTAGGCAAGAGATGAGCTTCATCCCCAGCTTTTCTCCCCATGGCTTTGGCTGCCCAGATCCTAGTTACTTCTTTTCTTATCCATTAGTGATAAAATAGCTAGAGCGTTGTTGAAGCGGAAGGACCTATTATCTCGCTGGCCAACCTGATCAGTCTCTCATGATGTCTGCTGTTCTTCTTGTCCTGGGTGTTTGTGACCTGCTACTGTCTCTTTTGTGTCCACTCACCCCCATTCTTCACTTCTGGCCTTTAGCATAAACCTCTGCACCCGGGGCTCTGCTGGCTTCTGTTGTCTTCCTCTGTGAGGATCCTGGGAGCAAACACTAGTAGTTTGTTTCACACCAGGGTGGGAAGGAGACCTTAAAGAGTATTGCCTTAGCAATGGTACTGTCGGTCTTCAGCTTGATGATTATTAAGTAACACGTGTAAGAAGCAAAAGAACACCTGTAACTTGACATGGTGGAGCCTGGAGCCCAGCTGTAAACACAGGAACAACAGTGTGACCTGTACTTGAATAGTTCTTTATGATAATCTGAAGGACCTTGGGTCTCATCCCTCCTACGGGTCTGGAGGCAGAATGGACATGTTGTAGAGGGCCAGAAACTCTGTCCCGTATTCCAAGTCTGGCACAGATGGCAAGATTATATGTGGAAACAAGAGTCACTAGAACATACTGTATGAAGAACAGTTTAGTCTTGCATGTGGTAGTGGGTAATTTTGTGTGTCAACTTGGCCATAGAACCCAGATATTTGACCAAATTCTATTGGAGGTTTTTCTAACATGATATGTTTATAATATAAGATTAACATTTGAGTCAATGGACTATGAGTAGATAGAGTGGGTCACTCTCCATGAAGTGGGAGGTCATCATCTAGCAAGTTTGAAGAAAAGGATTGACTTTCCCACAAAGGAAGGTGCTCTGCCAACAGAGGGAAGGCCTTCATGTTAGGACAGAAACTTCTTCTCTAGGTGTCTAACCTGGGGCCTGTAACTGCAGGACCTTCTGCCTACAGAAAGACTTGAGCCATTTCCTTAAAATTAGTCTCTCAATAAATAGAAAGAAAAATAGACAGACATACCAGATGGACTCTCTTCCATGAAGTTTTAACAACGCAGGGAGAGTGGCACAGTCAGCTTTATAAGCATAGTGGTTTTTTTTTTTTTTTTTTTTTTTAAGATTAGTTTATAGGTAGAGTAATAACAGACCACTAGCATTATTAGGGACAAAAATATTATTTTGAAAAATGTACTATTGCTTCCTTAAATTAAAGATAGGGATCTTTCTAAGATTCTTTTGTCTTTCCCATTCAAAAAATAAAAAAAAAAAAAAAATGAAAAGGAAATCAAGCTGGGCATGGTGGCACATGCCTTTAATCCCAACACTTGGGAAGCAAAGGCAGGTGAATCTCTGAGTTCGAGGCCAGCCTGGTCTAGAGAACGAGTTCTGAGTTCCAGGGCAGCCAGGGCTATGCAGAGAAACCCTTCTTGAAAACTGACCCCCGCCCCCCAAAAAAGCAATCAGTGTTTCTGTGTGTGTGTGTGTTTCTCTCTGTGTGTGTGTTTCTGTATGTGTGTGTATATGTGTGTGTGTACTTGCAAATGTATGCATGTGCATGTGGAGATCAGAAGTTGACTTTGATGTCTCCTCTATTGTTCACCCCTCCCTTACTTTTTGAGACAGTACCTCTCACTGAATCTGAACTCACCCATTTGTCAGGACTGACTAGCTGTCTATTGAACTAGGAACCTCCTGTCTGCCTCCCCTGTGCTGAGATTACAGTACTGAGCCACAGGTGCACTAGTCTAAATGTGTAAATATTTTTGATGTTCATCTCTTGGTTATCTGTGCTGTTCCTATGAGACATGGATTAGAGTCACTCATCTTATAGGTGAGGAAGCTGAGAAATCACCAGCACATGTCCCCAGGTGACCCACCAGTGAGGGACAGATCTGGGATTTGAACCCAGGTCCTTTGGCCCTATTGTCCAGGCTTGCCTTAATGCTTGATAACTTTAATATTAGAAGATTGTGGCTGAAAGAAAAAGCAGACAGAAAGGGCAATGAAGAAGTTGTGGGGATGAAGGAATTCAAAGATGACTCCTTAACCATACGGGTTGGGTGTTTCCTCTTTGGATATTGTTTAATGCCAAATGCTTTGATGAGTAGTTCATGAATATTATGATAGCTTTTCCCCAAGAGATCCGTGAGAGGTGAGCTGGAGCCCCTTGTGACTCAGAAGGAAAGTGGGTCACCATGAGGACACATCAGCAAGTTCTGAAGAGCTCTAGCAGGGAGATGGGACAGCACCACAGGAACTCAGGCTCAGATTCAGCCTCTGAGTAGAGAATGTGCAGGCCAGGGGCTTGATGAGTGTTGGGAAGCTGGCAACTTTGCCTGTTTCTCTCTTTGGCAGGAGTGGGCCTAATCTGGACTCTGACGTATAGTCAGGACCTTAAGGAGAAACCTGCTCAGGACATGACCATCTAGGGCCTGCAAAGGGGTCCTTCTCATCACCATCTCTCCCTCCCTCCTTCCCTCCCTCCCTCCTTCCCTCCCTCCTATCCTCAGAAGCCTCAGATATATTTTTTAAGAGGAACATCTTTCAGCCCCATGGCCCTTACCGAACACATGTGATCAGATTAGAAAATCAATCCAAGTGTGGAGGGGAAGGGACTATGACTTATTTGAATGACATGAGAAGGTCTGCAAAATCCTGTTAAGGGTCTGTGAGAGAGACTACGGGTCTCTTCTTTGTCCTTCCCACACTCAGTGCCATCTCCACAAGGAAAAGCAAACACAGTTAGTCGTGACAAGACCAGGTCTGTCAAGAATAAGGCTACATCACCCAGGGATATTAATCTTCAGTGACCCCCCCCCACCTCACCCCGTACCGCCAGGGACCCCTGTAGGAACCTGTGAACCTCATTCTTGCTCATCTGGCATATACCAAGGAGGGGTACTACCCATGCCTCTGACAATGTATTTACGTTGCTTCCCACTTCCTGCCCCACAGCAGGTATGTAGAAGACTTGGGTCCTCAGAATATCACCCTTGGAAGCTTAAGAGACCAGTTTCCCCCTTTCTAGTGATGTCCAATTTGCTCACATGGCTTCAGTGAACCCGCCACGTTTCTTTACTGCAAAGTGCTTGCTCCCTCTCTATGATTATTAAATAATTTGCAGTGAGAGAGCAGAGTTGAGTCTAAAGTACATCCGTAAGCACCGAGTGTGGACCATATTTAGAAGCTGCACCCCATCAGTGCTGTCAGCAAGGAACTAGCAAAAGAAAGCCTGTGTCTTTCAAACTCCCTAAGAGTACCTTCTGGAGGAATGAAGCACTTTTCCCTTTTTATGGTTTGGAGGGGAAAGTGGAGAGGGGGCCATAAGAAAGTACAGGTGGTGATGTGAAAACTGACTTTGTTTGCTCCTGAGCGGTGATACTCAGCTGCAGGGGCCTTGGGCAGACAGCACTGCCACTGGCTATGTGTTTATGCAGCTGCTCCCAACCAGGTCATTTCAATAACAACAGGAGATCACGGTTCCAGATGAATGGCGTCTCTCAGGCTGAAGAGCTTCATAGCTGCTCCACTTTCATACTGATTAGAAGTGCTTGAGATACATCATAACAGTGTCAGTGCAGTGTTTATAGGGGGGAAATTGTCGCTGTCTCCTGCCTTGGAAGGTGACATAATAGGATTCCTTCCCTTTGTCCCGATGACAGGCTGATGAGCACTGTCTGGGCTCCAATTCTGTGCTCTTTGCCACTCACAAATCCCTGACAAGCCTGAGGATGGATTTAGAAGGTGTGTCCTTGCACCAGAGTGTGGGTTTCTGGTGCTCGGTGGGGAGTGAGTGGGCTGGGCCCAGACCTTCTGCAAGAGAGAGTTCTTAGAAATAATGATAGAGGGAAGGAAGGGGAGAGAGGGGTAGGGAGGAGGCCACAGGATGCTTCCTGTGAGGTTGTTGAGGTGGAAGTGGTACCCAAGGTACCTTTATCAGGGTGGGTATCTGGATGCAGACTCAGAGCATCTTTGCCTTGTCACTCCCTCCCTGCTTCCTAATCTCATATGACATAATTTATCTGTGCACAATATCATGTCTTATTCAGAAAGTTTGTGAAAAATCTTGGTGTGACATATTAGTAGAAGTAGATTGGGCTTCATATTTAAACAGTTCAACACTCTGTGCCAGAGTTTGGATTGAGAGATGTGGCTAGATAGGTGGACAATAGTTTTGACCTTGGAGCTCAAGAAAAGAGATGGCAGAGCTGGAAAACACCACAGAGATAAGTTCCTTGCAGGCACTTAGGCCATACTTGGCTTGGAAATGACTGTTCTCTGTCTTGCTCATTCTCAAAGCTGTAGAAACTACTTTTCCAGCTTGCCTTTGAACTTGCTGCCAGAGGGAGACTTCCGGCACTCACACAGGACCAGATAGCTGCTCAATTACAGCATGACATCCCACTGCTTGTTGCTGAAGGCTAAACTTCATATGTAAGGTTATGGTGATGTGGTGGCAATCATGGCAGCTTTGTAACACCATCACAATTATCCAACAGCTGAGTAAGTACTACATGACAAGTACTCTTTTATTTATTTGTTTTTAAAAAATAATTTATATAACTTTATTTTATGTGCACTGGTATGAAGGCATTACAAACTCTGGAACTGGAGTTACAGACAGTTGTGAACTGCCATCTGGGTGCAGGGAATTGAACCCCGGTCGGTCCTTTGGAAGAGCAGCCAGTACTTTTAACTGCTGATCTATCTCTCCAGTTCCTCCACCCCCATACTGTTTTAGAGCATGATATTTAATTAATTTCTCATAGCAACCCTATGTAGTAGTTACTGTTAGGCATTTAACATGTGAGGAGACAGATGCTCAAGGAAATGAAGTGACTTGACCAAGGTCACCCAGCTAGTTTCTCTCTCAGTAATGCCTAGAGCCTCAAATTTTGGAGCCTACGGTCAATGAATTGATGCTTGATTTGGAGTATATGCTCACACTCGTGAAGGCATTGACTCTGTGTATGCTTTCTGCTGATTCATACAATCAAAACTTACAGCAGCTTGCATATGAAATAAATGCTGTTATTATTATCTTTCCATTTTACAAGCAGACAAAATGAGCCACACTGTTCCATAGCTGGTAGATGACACATTAGACTTCAAACCCAGTCCCAGGATTTATAAATCACTATGTCCTCACTACCCACCATGTGCCTCGAGTGCCTGCTTCAGGCGTATACACACACCACACACACCACACCACACACACACACACACACACACACACACACACACACACACACACACACACACACACACACACACAAAGATATTAACAAAACTAAAGCCATATCTGAAAATCTCCCAAATTACAGAGCTTTGAGTAGGTCATCTTCTTCAGTGAGCCAAGTTCACTCAGCATTCTAGAAAATAAAAACAGGCTCTGTGGGTGTCACAGCTCCCCTGGGGATGGGATTCAGTACCTCTTTGGGTTGCCTATCTCAGTGTTTTGATCACCTCAGGATGCAGTGGCCGACACCTCTAAGGTTTCTCAGCTGGAAAAATGAATATGAATAAAGCAAAAACAGTGATGGAAACTCCTGATGGTGCCTGCAGCGGGTATTTCCCAGCATCTGTCTCCTGCTCTTTGAGCTCATCCTTTATTGCCCAAAGACTTTCCTGTTTTGTCTCTGACCACTAATGGACAGCTCAGGTACTGGGCGTCCAAGACTGCCTCATTATTTAAGGCAGGGTTACACCCCACACTGCAATCCATTCTCATTCAAATGAGCCATCCACAATGGGAGAAAAAAATATGCAAGCTGATTTCTCTCCAACAGCCTCTTCTCAAATCTCCCTAATTACAGCCAGCAGTTGATTGGGACAGTTGTGCATGAGGGGCAGTCACAAGCCGCCACGGTGCTCTCATCTAAGCAAACTGCAAGCATATATAAACTTGCTAACATGGCCTAAGTAAGCAGAATTTTGTTCACAGATCAGTTGTATTCAGTGCTCTGCGTTTTACCAGTCAGTGGTGTCTTATAGCATTTCCTGGTAGGCACAGGTTTGCTCCCTACCCTCTCTCCTTAATGTAATTCATTCCCGGCTTGATCTTTGACCCCTGGTTTTTCCCTGTGCATTCATGATGGTACTCCCTATGAGATACTCAAGGTTGTTCCAGTGATGAATGGGCTTAGTCAGTCAACAAATATCTATTGAGTACCTACTAAGGGCTAGGAATGTGTTGGGCATATAAAGCCAACATAACTTTAAAGGTACTTGCCAGAGTTAGATATTTAAACACTCTGCTGCAAATTGTGATAACTATACTTTAAACAGAGAAAGGATACTCACCTTCATGCAAGGCATCTAATGTGGGTAAAAGTTTTCCAATTCTCAGCATCAGAATTTGATATAATTGAAAGGATGGCAGAATGAAGGGCATCTTCTTTTAGCTTTTCCTTCTTTCCAAATGTTCTGCTGTGTGTTTTTCTGTTCTAGGCACCTGCCGTACAGTTTACTTACCGCTGATGAGCTTAGAGAATATATCAGTCAGTTTTCTATCACAAAACACACAAGATAATTCAGCTTAAGCAGAAGAAAGGTTCTAGGATTTTGTCCACAATCAGTTGGCACATTGTTTTGGGGCCTGTCATGAGGCGAAACACACGGCAGAGGAAACTGTTTAGCTCATGGTATTGGGAAGATACCAGGAGAAACCAGAATCATCTCTTTCTACAGCCTGAGCCCAGTGACCCAGCTTCCTTCTAGATTCTCCTTCTATAGGCTCCACTCTCTACCTCGTGCTAAGGAGCAAGCTTTTCGACACACGAGTTTCAGAGGGACTCCCTAGCTTCAAACTAGAATAGATTTTTGCAGACATTGTGATGAGTACTAATATTTATTTATCCACTGGGCAATATATACTCAGCATCCACCCCAGGTCACATATGAGATATCCTACAGTTCAGTTATGTATATTTCAGTTCAGTGGTAGCAGAAGTTATAGCTATGAAATTGGAATGAAAATAATTTTATGGTTGGGGGTCACCATGACACAAGGAACTGTATTAAAGGGCCACAGCATTAGGAAGGTCGAGACCTGTTGCTTTAGAAGGACTAGCTGGCTGTGACTGGGAAGCATCTATAGAGGGTTTTCCATCAGCAGCCCCAGCCTCTCTGTCTCAGTTCCTGGAGACTGGCTTGGTAACCTGGCCGTGCAGTGACTGGCTCATCCTTGTCCTCTGCTCTGCATCATCAAGTTTCAGTACATCCTGTGCTGCTCCTGTGCTTTGTGATACTCCTTTTGGCAATTAGGGAGGAGAGAGAGAGGACAGCAGTGACAGATGACTATCTTGAGGGACTCTCCTGTTCCCTCTCCCATTGGACCCTATGATTTCATGCTGGATGACAAGATTATTGCCAAAATCACCCTGACCCCCAAGTCAGGACGTATATGTGCTGTTGTATGATGGGCTGATAGTCTTCTTTGTGCGAGCCTCCTCCACATCATAAAGGCTGTTTGTTCATGCCTGAGCCAGATGCTTACCTATAACTACCAGCAGACCTACTGTATGCCAGAGGAAGCTCACATCAAGGGTTTTCCCTTTCTCGTTCTGATGTTTCTCATAAGGTCCTGTCCTCTATTCCTCCTCCTTCTCCCTCCTTCCCTTGCCCCTCTTTTGTTGACTTTTTGAGACAGGACCTTATGCTGTATCTCAGGCTGATCTAAAACTCTACATTGCCCATGTCTGGATATGTTTATGTCAGTCTTTTGTACCTGGGATGCTGTATGATGTCTTGGTGTTGGCTTGTTTTAGTCAATTTGATACAAGATAGAGTCATCTGGGAAGAGAAATTCTCCCTTGAGAAATGCTTTTATTAGATTAGCCTGTGAGCATGTCTGCAGGGTATTTATTATTATTATTATTGGATGTGGGAGGGTCCAGTCCACTGTATACAGTACCATTCCTGAACAGGTGACCCAGGGGGCCGGGGTTTAAGAAAGCTGACTCAGCAAGTCATGGAGAGCAAACCAGTAGACAGTACTTTTCTGTGGTCTCTACATCAGTTCCCAAGTCTAGGTTCCTGCTTTGAGTTCCTTTTCTGACTTCCCTTAGTGATAGACTGCGATGTGGAAGTGTAAGCCAAATAAGCCCTTCCTTTCCCCTAAATTGGTTTTGGTCATGGTGTTTATTACAGCAACAGAGAAATGTAACTAGGACAATCCTGACGTCTAGACTGCTGACCAGAGATTCTGATGCCTGGGCAAAAAGGACCCTGCCCAGTGAGTCTGGACTGCAGCCTGTTGGTTACAGCTTCCAGGTACATGGAAGTTTCAGGTGAATACAGTTACAAATTAGCAAGGATGTGATCCTGGCTCCCAACAATAGAATAGAGTTAATCTGGGACTCTGGTGTCTCTCAGAACCTGTACTTTGAGGAGGTGTAACTGTGGAGACCAGGATGCCTCTTGGCTTGCTCTGTACCCACACCACCTGTATATAGAGAGCACATACAGCCTTGATTCTATGTCCACAGGCAAATACCCTCTTCCTCTTTTTGAAATCACATCCCATAACCTGTACCACTCTTCATTTCTAAGTGTTTAGCCTCTTATTCTCAGCACTCCTGTGTGGCCTTGTGATTCAGCCAAGGAAAGAAACCACACTGGCCGCGAGGAAGAGGACCTGGGCTCCAGTCCTTCTCTAGTTGCCAGTGGTGAGCACAAATCTCCCCAATTGTTTATACCCACAGTTATCTAAGGGTCGCCTCATTCTTGGTATCCTGTGTAACTGTGAGAGGTGAGAAATTCAGCTGTGTGGTTCCTTGAGCTTCTCATTTCACTGGAAAATATAAAGCCGCAAATAGTATAAGAACCTGGAGGGCCTTTAAGCTACAAGTCAGAAAGCTCGCTGACCTCTGCTATAATCATGCTCAATTTGACTTTCCTACCACTCTGGGCATGACGAGTAAGGGATTCTGAGTTGCGATGTCTGTAAATGTGCCTTTCTACTATTTTGGAATGAGTTTTCCGAGGGGACTCGTGCCCCAGAGCCCCAGCTGTTCAGGGGATATAGCATTTGAGAAAGGGCTCCTCAGAATACTCTTCTGCATTTGGAGGCAGGCTCTGCCTGGCAGCTGTGGGTTTGGCTAATAATGATGCCAAGGGAGGGTCCCCAGAGGGAATGGGAAGTGTCCAATTGGTCTGGACATTTGTGTTTTCAGAAGCCCTTGAATGGATTCTTGTAACAGACTGGCTGTCTCTGTGTCTTCTCAACTCTCTGACAGCTGTAGCTGGGGGCTCCACACCTGTAGACTCAGCTGGCTGTAGGCTATTGGGGGCTGCTCCAGGGCTTACAGGAGAGAGTTGAAAATAGCCCTTAGTAGATAAATATGGAGTTTGGCTATAGGTACACTCTGGCTTTAATGTCCCAGTTCCTTTTGACTTCTGTTCTATCAACTAAGGCCGTCTATACTGCAATTAACCCACAGAGGCCAAATTAAATAAAAGATACATCACTATGATATAATTGGAAGATTCGAGTTGGAGAGATGCCATGCTTGGGTGTTTCTTAGGTTAATGACGTCACCAGGGACCCATATTCTTTGTGCTTCTCCCCTCTGTCTGCTTCGATAATTGTTTCATCAGTGGGCTGCTACCAAGGTGATTGCAGCTGTTTTAGGTCTCACATATGGATGTGATGACATCCAAAGAAAGAGGGACATCCCTATCTGTGACTTGTCCTTAAGAGGGAGAGGTCTCCTCCCAAGCCTCTCTGGGATTACTGGATTTGCCTAGAGTAATCTTCTATGGTGGAATGGGTTTGGAGGAGACGTGGTTTCCCAGCATGATTCCTAACAGTGGTTTCTTTCTTTGGCCGACAGACAGTTTGAGCTATCTGAGATCTTGTTTAACCATCTACCTTTTCTTTAATGATTTATCAGGCAGGAGTAGCAGGACTCATCTGCTGTTCGGTGGTTCTCCTGCCTGCCCCTCCTTGTCTTCTGCCCTTTGCTCCCATTCCACTGAGGCAAACATTCATTGGTTTTGTACCAATGGGGCATGTCATAGAAGGAAGCACAGAACCAGGCTAGGCCTCAGGAAGTGGGAGGTGTCGCAGGTCATAATCATGTCCTCTGTGTGGATAACTTATGGTCATACATGCAGGTTACTTTCATCTCCAAGTCCCCATGGAAGGGGCTCCCACTGACTCTGTGCTCTGGGAGTGAGCAGCTATAGGGCTTAGGAGGGAAGGCATTGTCTCCCTGCTCATGAAATTTTGTTCTATTTCACCGTGACAAGCAGTGGTGGGGAACATGACAAGTTGTCTCTTTTATCTGTGAAAGAATCCAACAATTAGAAAGCCAGAATCTCATCATGTGTAGGGTCCACTACTCTCCAACATTATTGTCAAGGTCAAAAGATGCCTGAAGTAAGTCCTGTCACTTTTTCTACCCTCCCTCCCTCCCTGGGTGGTAAAATGCAGCCTTGTAGAAGCAGGATATATAAAGGGTTAGACTCACAGACACCTGCCAACTTATAACACAGGTTATATTTTCCAAACCATTAAGAACAGGGAATTTTCCATTCAATAGATCAGCTGGGCAGAATGTCTAAGGCCAACACACAGTACTATCCGGTCTCTGTAAATACTGTATTTATTTATTTATTTATGTATTTATGTATTTATGTATTTATGTATTTATGTATTTATTTATTTATTTACTTTCTTTTTATTTATTCAATGTGTCTTTTACATCGTGCATTTTGATCCATTCATTTCCCTATCCTTTTGCATCCTCCCTTTGCTCCTGAAACCTCCCCTCCCCAATAAAACAAAACTTAAGAGAAAAAAGGAAAAAATTAAAAATCTCATCATGGAAGCTGCAGTGGGACACAGCGAGTCATGAAGTAAACCCCTTTCTCTGCACATCTTTATTTGCAAGTATTATATGTTGCAAAGAGACATTGGTCCAGTTGAGGTCTCTGGTTTCTGCTACACTATCGATGCTGGGTCCTCACTGGACTCTTCTGGGATATCCTGTTGTCCCTGTGTTGTAGAGATCCTGAAACTTTGGATCTGCTGGTCAGGCCCCTTCACGTGCTCCAGCAGATCATAGATGGGGGGTGGATGTTGTGGCAGGCCAAGACATAACCTTGGTTCTGGGCCTGAGCAGCTGCAGGGTTGGTCAGCCTGCCAGCTCTTCCCTGTCCTTGCCAGCTTATTGCAGCAGTGAGCAAGGGGTGGGGTCAACTCTCCTGCTTTGACACCCCTACACCATGGGGGACAGCTCTACTGTGTTGCCCAGGTCAGGTGCAGGGGGCACTCTCCTGAGTTCTGCAGCTGATGAGGGGCAGGGACATCTCTCCTGGTCTTATGACTCCACAGTCACCTCCTCCACCTGTCCCAAGTGGACAGGGATTGGGTGGTGGGATGATGGGGGAGGGCATCTCTCCTCTGCCCATGCCACCACATGTCAGATGAGTAATGGGGGACAGCTTTCCCTTGTTTTCAACATCAGAGCCGGGTCACCTACACCTCTGACATCAGGGTCAGCTTGGCTTGCTGCCTAGGCTGAGAACAGCCCCACCTCCCACCCTGCTTTTGCTATATCTGGTATGGGAGATGGTTATGTAATTTGCTGTTTTATTTTTTGAAAACACAAAGATAAGAGTTCATTTGGTTCACAGACACCTGCTGAGGGATAAAACAGATGACATTATCATCCCCATTTGACAATTGTAAAATCTAAGATTCAGAAAAATCGAGCCATTAACTATGCAAGAAGTTAATCACAAATTCTTTCCTTTGCTCCCACCATGTTGGCTTTGTTAAAATTGGTGATGGATTTGAACTCATGGGTGCCCAG
Organism: Phyllotis vaccarum; assembly: GCA_033318265.1. Taxonomy (NCBI): domain Eukaryota; kingdom Metazoa; phylum Chordata; class Mammalia; order Rodentia; family Cricetidae; genus Phyllotis; species Phyllotis vaccarum. The sequence continues at coordinate 40,551,372 of JARWLC010000012.1, read as the reverse complement.
CAGTTCCTATTGGCTGTGTTGTATAGTTTTGAGATATCCCAGTGGACTATGACCCAAATATCACTTGTCTTCCACACAGACAAAAATCTACTGACCCCGGGGCCACTAGCCCTGATCTGTTTTCTCAAGAATAGTTTGTGCATACTATTTAGTAGAGACCTTCAACACCTCCTCACCTTGGAGTCTGTCAACTAGTAACCCTGTGGTTAAAGAAAATTCTCCCCTCAGAGCATGTGTCTGTGTATGCACATGGGTTTGTTTGTGTGCACAGGTATACATGGGCTGTGCTATGCACCCAACTGGACCTGTGTATATACACAGAGCCCATTTGTACATGTCACAACTGACTCTCTTGGTTTCTTAGATTCCCAGGCAACACTTGCTGTGTTCTGCAAAGCTTTGGGACCAGCCTCTGTTACTCTTTTAAGAAATGAAATTGCCTTCCAGATGCTTCTTTCTCTTGTTCCCCTTTCTTCCACGTGACAGGACTGCATAGAGTTCCCATTCTGGAGCTGTAAAAAGGAGTGTATCATTTCATGTGCTCTTGTTTAGCTTTTCCAAATCTAGAGCCAGAGCTGGCACAGCTACTGATTAGCAGAAATCAAAAGCAGAGGCTGAGCTTTTGATGGGGAAACTGCTACATTAGAGAGGGCTGGTTGTTTTGAATTGCAGGGTAAGTTCCATAATATTACCACCCCTGCATGGCCATTAGTTTGCAAATTACTGGTCACTTTTCTGGATGACTCAGTTTTCCTGTAATCATGGTCATCATATCCCTATAGTGATCGAGCCCAGGCACCTACCAGGAGTCTGTTACTGAGACACCAGATTAGCTGGGCTACGTATACTAATGGTTATCACAGCAAGAAGGAAAGAAAACACCCCCAAAATCCTTGGGGGTGTGGCATTCTGTCCTCTTTTCCCATGGGGAAGTAGAAGCAATGGCCAGAATGACTTCAGTGCTCTCTCTCTCTCTCCTCCAATGAGTGTTCTACCCACTATGACTTAAACTTTATGTGGCTGTCAGCCTCCATGCCACTTCGGGAGGAAGTCTCTTGGGCCAGCTGGTACATAAACTCTTAGCTGATGAGCTAGGAAGGCAGGTCATCATTTTCCTTGAGGCGTCTGCTCTGGTGGGTTGTATGTGCATGGGTAGCAATGAGTGGGTGCCTCTAGTGATGAGGAGTAGGCCATGCAACACAGAACATTGCAGAGGCATGCATACATTTCAGCAAAGACCTGAATGGTGCCTTCACAGATTTTATAACACTACATGCAGGCTTCTGTGGTATAGTAACAAAATCAGAAAAAGAGACAAAGCCAATGGAATGATAAGCCCCTGGGCAACCTTTGGCCTCTCTCAAGAAACAGATGGCACGATTTGCTCCAGGAGATCAGTGGAGAGAATTGGAAGCTGTGGATGGAGACATGGGCAGAATTAAGGGGAAAACCATAGGGTCAGTGCCAAGAAGAGGCCCACTTACTTCTGGACCCTAGAGTTTAGGAAGTGAGGCAGAGTAAAAACTTTCTGACAAGAGCTTTACTGTGGGGATTCAATAAAAGCTTCAGAAGTTTTGGAGATATCAGAGGGAATCTACCCACAGTCTATGTGGGGAGTTAATAAAAGCTCCAGAAGTTCCAGAGCTCTAACCACAGTCAGTCTAGAAGAATCAGAGAGTGGTGATTCAAACCTTTAATTCCAGCACAGGGAGTATCCTGGGAGTGGTGACCTGCGCCCTTAATCCCAACTGAGTCAAGTCACTTTAGATTATAGAAGGAATTCCAGGCTCCCAAGGTGGGGCCATGCCTTAATTTACCTAGAGAGTATTTAAGATGAAGGCAGGCATAGAGTTGAGGGAAGCCAAGTCAAGGGAAGTGAGGCTGAGGAAGCTGGAAGACAGCTGGGTAAGATCTGACTGTGGTGTTTATTCTCTCTAATATCTCCAACTTCTTCAGAACTCTATCCCTGAGTCTCATTTATTCGTGCAACACTTTACTTTCAGGAAAAAGAACCCAGCATGGTGTTGCAGCTGGGGACTGGGGAGGTACATACTCAAGCACTTCATTTTACGATGATCCTCATTCATCTTCATTTTGGTCCCACCTTTGCCAGTCTAAACCAACAAGAAACTGGAAGACATGAGAACCTATGAGCACATTCTACAAAGGTTGGAGTCAGATGTGGAGGTGAAGAAGTTAGGAAGAAAATGGACGTGGATAATAGCTGCCCTCCTAGGAATTTGTCAATGGGATATTGAGACCTTTATAGCCAGTGGGTAGGAACTCTTAGCTCTACATCATTGGTACTCTAAGGCCACCGCCCTTTCTTACCCTATGCCGCCTTTTAGGACGTGAACAAGTCTGGTAGGTTTTAGACATGCTCTGCCCTCTGTGGTGGCTTTTCTGGTTCATGGACTGGTAGTTCCCCACCTTCTACTTGGCTTCAGTTACCACTCAGCACTTTTGTGGCCATAACTGTGGCTGCTAGACAACAAAACATGGCCCCAGATGACTCATTGGCAGTGACCAGGCTGGTCACAGAACTGAGACTTGGGGGAGAGGGCAAGGATAAATGGTTTAAGTACTTGATGGGAAATGTGGTGGGTGGTGAGGTACCTTAGACAGGCCAGGGTCTGCACAGAAGCTTGCCCCTGGCTCATATGGAGCGTCTTCATCACTCTCCTCTCCAGTTGGGGAGGAAGGGTGTCCTGCTTCCTTCTGCAAGACCTCCAGCCCCAACTCTTGCCTTCCAGCCTAGGAGAATGCTAGCTGAAAAGGAAAGGGCTGGGTATTTCAGTTGCTCCAGAAGAGTACCCCTTTCTACCCTGTGAGCACCTATTTGCCAACCTCCTCTCTCGTTAGGACCAAATGGGCGGGACTCACCGGAATGACCTTCTGTGAAGTTTAAAAAGAACACTCGAAATAGTAAGTGCTGATGGTACTCCCTCTTAGGTTATTATGTGCTCTAATTGCCTCCCTGCCCCTGCCCATGGACCTTTCCTTGACCTGATGACAAACTCTCTGAAGTCGAAACCAACCTACATCCATTTGTTAGGTGGAGAAACGTAGACACAGAGACAAAATTACTTGCTCAGTGTCACACAGTTGAGGAGTGGATCTGGGAATCAAACCTGCAGCCTGGGTCTAGATTTGGACCCTCTCATCTCTTCTTACCCAGCTAACTCCTCCTTCATTCATAGGTGTCAAGAGGCAGGGAGTTCTTAATGGCACAGAGGGCAGAGCTGGAAAGAGCTTAGGCTTAGGCTGTGCTAAATTCAGAGGGGCAACTACAGCCTCAGTGGCCAGGTCTCTGGATTCCTACTATGGTAAATGATGTGGCTGGCAGTTCAGGAAACACTGGGCAACCTTATGGTGGCTTGCCCTCAGCCTAGTGATGTCCTGGCAATTCCCCTAGTTCTGTTTACTATGTAAATTTCTTTGAAGCAAAATTCCTTTTATCCAAGAAGCAATGTGACCTCCAGTCTTGTTTTTATAAAACATCTCTGACGCTAGCCAACGCTGAAGGTGTTTCTGAGTCCCCTGCGCCCTGAATTGGATATGGTCTTTGTTTCGGCTATGAATAACAGTCAAGTCTGGGGTCATGGGGTGGCCCTGAGGCCAGGAGATGGAGGCTGGGGGCACAGATGAGGACTTGTATTTCATCACTTTTTCCAGAGCCAGGGCACCTGAAGGACCTTTGTTGCCCACCTGGCCAAGTGCCTGACACAAAGAACAGAGTGTCTTAGACCATGTGACCATAAAGGAGGCTGCCCAGTCCTCTGAGAGAGCTGCCAGCTTGGAGCACTTGATTCCCTGATGCTGGGCTTTGGAGCTGCAGAGAGAGAGATCAGCATTCTTCATTCAAAGGCTCAGTCCAGGAGGCCTCCTGGCTTTCTTTTCTCTGGGAGCAGAGGAGCTGCTGTGAGGAGGGACAATTAAGGCTGTTGTTCAGACCCAGAACAGAGGCGCTGCTGCCAGATGCCGAGCTGGCTGTCTGGGCCCATCAGTATTACACCCGCCTGCCTTCCTAATTCCTATGTCCTGGATCCTAGGCCTGGGTCAGTAGGTCTTGACTTGCCTAATCCAGATAACCCAGGAACTGATAGAGTGGGTCCCCTGTTCTTCCACATGCCAGACATTTTTATCTTTCATCCTGAATATGTCAACAAGAAAATGGAGACATTTTTGTGCCTAAAAATAATTTTAGCGTTAACTTGGACCCCCCCCCCCCTTCCTCCTAGTAGTACACTTCCCAAGGACAGGTGCCGTCCATTCTTGTGGCCCAAGTGATAAAGAGACACAGATTGTTCCCCTAGGCCCTCTTCTCTCTTTGTGGTTCTTTTGTAATCCCTGACCATGACTCTTTTTGTGAGGGGAAGACATGACTGGGACAACCCTCTTTCCTCCTGGTCTGGGAACATGTGCTTGGTGGCTACAGGTTTGGTTCCTGAGAGAGAAGCTCAGAAAAAGTCCTGTTTTTTGTTTTGCTTTGTTTTTGTTTTGTGGGCATGTCAACCTACTTAGTGTTTGGTCCAAGGTCCCCAAAATTCCTAAATCTTACCACAGACTTTTCTTTTCCCTAAATGCTTTTCTACATGACCTAAATCAGCCTCAAGGAGGAAAACAGAGGGCAACCTTGAAGAGAAATTGGAGGAGCTTTTAACAAGGAATGAAGCACAAAAGTGTGGACAGAGCATGACATGGTCATCACTTGAGGTTATAATCCCAGCACTCAATAGACAGAAGTAGGAGAATCCTAAGTTCAGTGCCAGCCTGGGCTATATTGCAAGAGACTCTGTCTAAAACCAAACAAACCAAAACAACAGCAACAAATTATTGGGAATATAGCTCAGTGTTTGAGCACTTACCCAGCATGTACAAGCTCTAGGATGACACCCAGCATTGCAAAAAAAAAAAAAAAAAAAAATTAATCAACAAGACTAAAAATTAGGAAGAGGTAGAATAAGGATGGAATTGGGATGTTGGTGGGAGACAGTACAGTATCCTAGAGCAAGAGCATCGGGGACCATGCAGGTTAGAAGGACAGGATACTGCACTTTGATGTTGAAGAGAGCCAAACAGTGCCTCCCACAGCAAGTCTGTGGAGGAGGGAAGCTCCTCCAGCTCACCTTCAGACGTGGCCAAGGGGAGTGCAGAGTACTCAGTTTTGTTCATTTGCTGTGTCTCCAGGCCCAATTCTGCCTGTTGGGTGCATGAGGGGGTCTGAACTCACATGTGCTGATGCCACCTGAAGACCCTTGAGACACAGTAGTGGAGATATGTGCAGTTAAGTAGGGTAAAGGGACCTACCTGGAACGATGGCATCTGCATGTCACTTCAACCTGACCATCACTCTGACTCAGAGCATCACACAAGGATCTCATGGTGCAGTCCTGGCTGTCCTAGAACTCTATCTAGACCAAGCTGGCCTCAAACTGAAAGAAATCTGCCAATCTGCACTTTCTGAATGCTGGGATTAAAGATGTGTGCCAGCTGGGTGATAGCAGCACATCTTTTTAATCCCAGCACTCTGGAAGCAGAGGTAGGTGGAGATATATATGACCTTGTCTTGTGACACTGTTGGCCTGTCACCAATCTGAAGGACTGCTGCTGGCACTTAGTGCCTAGATGTCACACTAGCATGGTTGCTCAGTTCCCTACAGAGGTCAGCTTAGTCTGTGTCTCAAAGATTCATGTGTTGTGAAGAGCCAAAAGGGCTGAGTTGGTGAAGAAAACCTCTATTAAATGGAGAGGTTTGGTCTTGTCAGCACTGTCAGGAGAGTAGGGAAGGGAGGCTAGCTGCTGTGTTATGTTTGACTTATGCTGTAGAAACCTGTTGCAGAGATGTCTACACTTTGTCTGTGAGCCGCGTAGTCCCCTGCTGGACTCTTTAGGCTCCTTCTCTGGGCTTTCTGGATTTCAGCAAGATTGCAGGATTCTGGGCTCTTTGGGATCACTTACTGGGCACCCTGGACACAGACAGGATTGTAAGGCTAAGCTCTGGAGCAGCAGGGTTGAGAGCTCTTAGATGGAATATCTCAGAGAGTTTACCTAACCCTGGCTGCTGGGAACAGAGCAACCTTTGCAGAACTGTGTTGGATGGTTCAGTCAAACTCAAAAGGTCTGGTGAGACTTTTGCCCTTCCCAGTTCTCTGAGTTCTCTGAGACTATTAATAAGTAGAGATGTAACAAGTCCCGAAGTGGTCCTTCCGACACAAAGGAAGTGCCCCAACTCAGAAAGTAAATGAGTACAGTCAGGTGTCCTTTGTGAAGACTGATTAAATCCAGTCTCTGTTTCTTTTCCTCTCCCTCCCTATATCAACCACATTTCTGAGTCATTTCCCTGAGTGTTGATGCCTGTGTTAGAGCAGAGGGCGGGCAGAGACAAGCCGCCCCACCCCCCAGCAGCTTTCTTTGGTAAGCATTTAGCAGTCATGATGAAAAGGTGAGGTAAAGCCCCCCCCCCCCCCACACACACACCAGCAGCAGCTATGGTACCTACCACTCATCAGCACCAAGTCTTCATCTGGTGGTAGTACAGGGAACAGCTGTAATATTTATCGCTCCATCTCATTATTTTTTTAAACCAACAATTAATTTATATTGTTTTAAAACAAAATGAGACCAGATCTTTGTAAAAGGGAAACTCTATGCATCCACAACCATCCCCTCCCAAAAGGCAGTACCCATGTAGAGATCATCCCATGGCTGCACAAACATAGACATTGTATACAAGTATATATATTTAAATAAAATAAATACAAAGTATCAAATAGAACGTATAACAAAGTATAGATAATTTTCTCACACTATACAATGCACATGTACATACTATATATAAATACATACATTTATTTACTAGTGTATATTGGGGATCCTTCCACATTAGTACATTTTTCTTTTTTGATAAATAGATCTGTCAGCATATAGTCTAAACTTTAATCTTGTTAGCTAAAAGTGACTTGTTTTTTAAAAAAGAATATCAAACCAGAAAAATTCTCAACCAAAACAGCAAAAACCAAGACAAACAAAACCTTGCTGCAAAGTTCTGCTTTGGGGCCACTTTGCTCTTATGACTTGCACATCCTCCATTTTCTCATCTTACTGACATTTTCATATCCTCCACCTCACCCTCAGCATTTGCCCCTTAAAACTTCCATCACAGAACCTTTTGAGTATCCAAAGGCCGGGATACTTCTTGTGATTTAAAATGTACACCCTCTCTGGTTTATTAAATTACTGATTGTTTCTTATCTCCCCCCCCCACCCCCCCCCCCACCCCCGGTTTGAATAGAAAGCCTGCTTAATCACAGTAGAGTGATTTTGACAGCGGAAAAGCCTGCCTGGGCTTGGGATGGCAATGCTTTCGTTTAGTATTGTCTGGATCGTCAGGTAGCACGAAGCTTTATGCAGGGCAGGACCAGTTCGGATTCTAGAACAGCGCGCCTTTCTGTCTTGGCCGCATTTCTGTGATACAGCCAGGATCGGTGTGAAGGAAGAACCCACTTTGAGTAAAGAAAGAGCTTGCCGCATTTGGAAGGCAAAGAGGGGGCAGACAGAAGAGCCGTCGGGGTGTGCAGCGTGCTGGGGCTCGGGGCTTTGAAATCTTTTCCTGTGTTGTCACTTGAATGTCGAACACGTTATTCTCAGTGGACACTAAAAAGAAGTACAGGTACTGGGGGCTCCAGGGGGATTCATTATTCAAGGCACAAAATTTTCTACTCTGGCCTGCAACACATTATAATTCAAATGAGCCGAGCACAATAGAGGAAAAAATATGCAAGCCGATTTCTGTGTCGTGTTTTTTCCCTCCTCTCTGAAGCCCTGTAATTACAGCAGGCAGGTGGAGCATCTGGGGTGTGGGGGAGTCAGTCCACTGTATTTTTACCTTCCGAGGAACGCGACTTGCCTATTGCATTAATATATTTTATTTTTTAATTGAGTGCTTATTGCAAAATCCGAGTCCCTGCGCAAAAGCCTGATTTACGGACTCCCCCCCCCGCCCCCTTCCCTGGCGCTTTTGCTGCTATTACTATTACAATTTTCTTTCTAAATCTCATCTTTCCGTGAATGGGTTCTGGCCTTCCGTGGGCTCGGCAGCTGCAGTGGTGTTTGGTCGCGGGACCTTGGTCTCCGTTCCAGAGTCAGTTTCCCCGGCTCAGCTCGCTGCGCACCTCCCTAATGGCGACGGGGCCCCTGCCTCCTCGCCATCCAGTGCCAGGCGGTCCTGCGGTGTGCGGCAGCGACACTGGCTGGGCTCAGTGCACCTCCAGTCTGCAGCGTGGGCCACCGCCTCAGGCCCCATCCCGCCAGACCCAGTCCCTGAATCTCCAGGGCTCAGCAGGCTCTGGCGCGGGACCCCAGCCTCTCGGAGGAAGTGGGATCCGAAGACCTAGCTTGGGTCCTCAAGGTTGCAGAGAAGCCTTGAGCGAAAGAGAAGGGCAGAGCAGGGGCCTCGGAGTCAGGGACCCCGGGGAGAGTGGGAGAGTGGGGGGCTCCCTCTGGAAGGGCGCCTGATCTAGAAGAGACTTGATGCTCTGGAGTGGGGGGTTGGAGGTGGGCAGGTATCCGCTGGCTCTCTGAGAACCCACCGTCTCCGGTGCGATACACAGCCCCCCCCCTCCCGATTCCTGGGGGACTGTACCCCAGGCCCCTGTCAGAGAGCCGTTAATTGCAAATGAGTTTACAGAAATTTGTGGGGTCCTGTGCCAGCAGCCGCCCTCTGTGTTGCCACCTTGCAGACACCTCAGTCACCTGCTTTGGTGCTTCTTAGGGGTTGGTCCAGCCCCAGGGGTGTGTGTGGGGTGCGGTGGGGTAGGGTGAAACGGGGGGGGGGGGGGTCCAAAGGCAGCAGTAGATGTGGATGGGTCAACATTTACAGAGACAGGAGACCACCATAAATCACTGATGAAGCATAACTCAGGACATGAGAGACTTCAAGGCGATGTTTTAAAAGCAGATTGAAAGGAGAGAGAACCTATCTCTGAAATACAGATTCTACAGCTGCCCGGAAAAAAGGGAACTTTTCTCTGCTGGGCTTCTCAACACGGGCTGCCTTTATTTGTGCCTCCAGTTTCCTGGTACCTTTACAGGAGTTGCCCCTGTCTGGATTCCATATACAGAATAGAAACCTAGGTTCCTGAAGAGTGGAGAAAGAACAGTTGAGGATGGAGTGGCTGACAGGAAGGGTAAATCTTTTAAGGGCCTGTGGCCCCGCTGCAAGACAAGTATCCTTTGAAAGCTGCTAGGAGGTACTCTTCCTGAGGTGTGGGTCAAGGCCCCACCATCCTATTTTGGGCAGCTCCTCAGAAGCAGGACTGGGCTTCTGTGACTGATGGCTTCGATTGTATTTTGTTTCTTATTACAAAAGCAGTATATCTTTATTATAGAATTAATGAAAAAATACAAGCACACGAAAGAAACATAAATGAGTAAACATACTCATTACCTAGAGACAAGTCTTCCTTGTACATTTTGGTACAAACACAGCTATTTTGTAGGATAATTTTTTCTCTAGACAATGCACTGTGAACATCTTTCCACAAGAGCATCCTTACAACGAGTACAGTTCAATGGATGTACAGCTTCCTTCATGATTAACCAATACTTCTGTTGCTAGGATCTAGTATATTTTTAGCCATCCCTTTACTGGATTTTTAGGATGGTGACACTTTTTAATTTTTAAAACCTCTGTCCACAGCAGTTCGGGGTCATCCACCTGCTGTGTCACCATGCAGGTCCTTAATTATTTCCTTAAGATGTATTTCTCAAAATGGCTGGGTCAACTGTTCTGCATTTTTAAAAGTTTCACTACATTTTATCAAATCAACCTTTGAAAAGGTTATGTCAACTTCTGCTCACTCCCACCTGCAGGGAATGCAAAAGCGTTCTATCCTTATCAGTTGCAAATATTAGTCAGTTTCTCTCTCCCTCTCAATACGTGTGTGAATGTATGTATATATGCATTTTAACTTGGAATATTCATCTTTTTCATACCGGTTTGTAAGAAGATTTTATCTACTTAATCTAACTTTTTTTCCACACTCTACAATTTTCTGCAACCTGCCAATTGCCCACCCAGCTCGTACTGGGGACTTAACCCAGGACCTCACACACGCTGGCTTGTGCTCTATCATTGTACTACACCTCTGTCTACTGATTGCTTTTATGTTTAGATTGACATTTTAACATTTGGTGCAGCCAAGATTCTTAGTATTTTAATTCATGGCTTCTGCTTTTGATGTTATTTTATAAAGTCTGTCTCTACTTCAGGATTTTCCACCTGTCCAACTATATTTTCTGCTAGTGTTTTCGTCTTATTTAAAAACTATTTCATACTAAATTTATTTTGGTATTTTTTTTGAAAATGGAACTTAAGCTTATTTTCCAGTTTTTGTTATAGATCCTGAATAATTTTGATCCTGATATATACCATGTAGCAAGTATGGCTAAAGGGAAGACCTAATTCAGAGCACTCTCCCCAGGAAGCAATGAGGTCCGAGATGAGGGATTTGACCCAGGGTGAGAGCTACATCCATTGCAGGAAGATCTATCTGTCTGGATTAATCTAGCCTCTGCCACTTTCCCTGAGTGGTACCTGGACCGAGTGACTTATTTAAACCTTGATTTTGCATCTGTGCAACCAGCATAGTAGCATCAGCTAATCTTTCCAAATGGGTGATGATCGAACAGTGATGTGCACACGAAACACTTTCCCTGGCAGCAATGGGAATAATAGTGAGCAGACATAGGTTGTGAATAATGATTGTAGTGATACAGATGTTATCAACAACTGTAGGCAAAATGAAGTAAGTGTATTTCTATATAGTTCATAGAGGTTATAATGACTATTTGGAGGCAGGGTCTCTGAAAACTGGCTTATATCCCTAAAGTCTGGCTCTGCATGGAGCACACATATTTCAGGGGAGCCTAGTAGTCTTTCTGTTCACAAACCACTTCCATGACTTTCTGCTGGACCTGCCCCTGTTGACGAGTATCAGTGGAACAAGTTGGCACTTGGCAAGCTCACAGGACAGAGAGCCCTCGGAGCTTGTGCTCAAAGTGAGCAGCTATTCCCTTCCTGGCTCGAACCCAGCTGAGGATTGCTGCAGAGAAACAGTCACTGGACATGAGCCAGGGACACCAGTCAGCTCAACCAAAGGAATCAATGGACACTGTGTTTTCCCCGTGCAAATGAGGAAAACGACATGGTAAGAAGCCATATGCCTTGTCCAGAATCACAAATACCAGGGGCGGCGAAAGTAGAAAGAGAAGCTGCCTTAAAATGGGCCATTTCCCATGTCTGCTGGGCCTGGGGCTAGACCTCTGTTAACAAAGGGTGGGAGCATCGCTCTTGAGCTCCAGGCAGTGGAGGCCCAGCATATTTTTATGAGGCCTGGACAATGAGTAGCCATTCAAAAGGCTGATGCTGCCTCTGCTTGGAAAAGGGCAAATATTTTAGGAATCCCTTGTTACTGGACGAAAGCCGGATTGATGTTTAGGGTGTGGAACTTAGCTCCATGCACACTACCTAGGGGTTTCTGCTTTGATTCTGGGTTTTGCTTCAGAGTGGCTCTCTCTTCTGGCCGCACCCTGGAGCAAACTGCCAGGCTGTGAAGCATATGGATGCCAGGTCCCCCTTCTAGAAAGATTGAATAAATAAGCCCATAGTGGGGCCTATATGTTAGTATTGCTAAAAGGTTTTATTCTAGCCAGACATTTTTCAGATTTTCAAGAATTATCTGAAAATTTTGTCAAAATGTTTTAGATTCCAGAACTGAGTAGGCTTGGAATTCCACACTCCAGACAAGCTCCTATAGGATGGGCTGTATTTGTAACGTGATGGATGTGAATTCTCTAAGGTATTGGTTTTCTTCTGCTCCTCTTCCTCTCTCTCCTTCTTTTTAAACCATAGACTGCAGCAATCCTTAACTAGACAATTGTCCTGGAGTTGAAATGAGGCAGACCCAAACTATGATGCTTGTTCCTGGGTTGGCCCTTTACATTCAGGCAAAATCCCATTATCACCTTGTAGGAGGCCTTGCAACTTCCTGGAGTAAAGGACCCATAGGTTTGGGCTTATGTGCTCACTGTTATTTGGCCTGCCTCCAATGGGACTGTGATAGTACAGCAAGAGCAGTATCACAGACACTGGATTAATGAAAAACAGAGGATGTTGGAAACCTTCCACCTAAGGAGGAACCTCAGCATAAAAGGTAAAGAGGTAACAAAGGCCATCCACTCTGCTCTGTGATCTAACAGGCACTGCTATGATTAATACCGATCATCAACTTGACAGGCTCTAGAACAACCCATGAGAGAAAATCTGGGTAAGTCTAGGAAGGTCATTTAAGATTGAGTTAATCAGGATGGAAGGACATACTCTAAGCACGCGGCAGTCTTTCCCAGGCTAGCATTTCTGGCTGGATAAAAGAAAAAAAGCAAGCTGAGCACTGACATTCATGCCTCTCTGCTTTGTGAGTGCAGAAGCATTGTGAGTGCAGGTGCAGTGTGACCACAGGTGCAGTGTGAGTGAGTGCGGGTGCAGTGTGAGTGTGGGTGCAGTGTGACCACAGGTGCAGTGTGAATGAGTGCGGGTGCAGTGTGAGTGCAGGTGCAGTGTGAGTGCAGGTGCAGTGTGAGTGCAGGTGCAGTGTGAGTGCAGGTGCAGTGTGACCACAGGTGCAGTGTGAATGAGTGCGGGTGCAGTGTGAGTGCAGGTGCAGTGTGAGTGCAGGTGCAGTGTGAGTGTGGGTGCAGTGTGACCACAGGTGTAGTGTGAGTGCGGGTGCAGTGTGAGTGCAGGTGCAGTGTGAGTACAGGTGTAGTGTGAGTGCAGGTGCAGTGTGACCACAGGTGCAGTGTGAGTGAGTGCGGGTGCAGTGTGAGTGCAGGTGCAGTGTGACCGCAGGTTCAGTGTGAGTGCAGGTGCAGTGTGACCGCAGGTTCAGTGTGAGTGCAGGTGCAGTGTGACCACAGGTTCAGTGTGAGTGCAGGTGCAGTGTGAGTGCAGGTGCAGTGTGACCACAGGTGCAGTGTGACCACAGGTGCAGTGTGAGTGAGTGCGGGTGCAGTGTGAGTGCAGGTGCAGTGTGACCACAGGTGCAGTGTGAGTGAGTGCGGGTGCAGTGTGAGTGCAGGTGCAGTGTGAGTGCAGGTGTAGTGTGAGTGCAGGTGCAGTGTGACCACAGGTGCAGTGTGAGTGAGTGCGGGTGCAGTGTGAGTGCAGGTGCAGTGTGAGTGCAGGTGTAGTGTGAGTGCAGGTGCAGTGTGACCGCAGGTGCAGTGTGAGTGAGTGCGGGTGCAGTGTGAGTGCAGGTGCAGTGTGAGTGCAGGTGCAGTGTGAGTGCAGGTGCAGTGTGACCACAGGTTCAGTGTGACCGCAGGTTCAGTGTGAGTGCAGGTGCAGTGTGAGTGCGGGTTCAGAGTGAGTGCAGGTGCAGTGTGAGTGCAGGTGCAGTGTGACCACAGGTTCAGTGTGAGTGCAGGTGCAGTGTGAGTGCAGGTGCAGTGTGAGTGCAGGTGCAGTGTGACCACAGGTTCAGTGTGAGTGCAGGTGCAGTGTGAGTGCAGGTGCAGAGTGAGTGCAGGTGCAGTGTGAGTGAGTGCGGGTGCAGTGTGAGTGCAGGTGCAGTGTGACCACAGGTGCAGTGTGAGTGAGTGCGGGTGCAGTGTGAATGCAGGTGCAGAGTGAGTGCAGGTGCAGTGTGACCGCAGGTGCAGTGTGAGTGAGTGCGGGTGCAGAGTGAGTGCAGGTGCAGTGTGAGTGCAGGTGCAGTGTGAGTGAAGGTGCAGTGTGAGTGAGTGCAGGTGCAGTGTGAGTGCAGGTGCACTGTGAGTGAGTGCGGGTGCAGAGTGAGTGCAGGTGCAGTGTGAGTGCAGGTGTAGTGTGAGTGCAGGTGCAGTGTGACCGCAGGTGCAGTGTGAGTGAGTGCGGGTGCAGTGTGAGTGCAGGTGCAGTGTGAGTGCAGGTGCAGTGTGAGTGCAGGTGCAGTGTGACCACAGGTTCAGTGTGACCGCAGGTTCAGTGTGAGTGCAGGTGCAGTGTGAGTGCGGGTTCAGAGTGAGTGCAGGTGCAGTGTGAGTGCAGGTGCAGTGTGACCACAGGTTCAGTGTGAGTGCAGGTGCAGTGTGAGTGCAGGTGCAGTGTGAGTGCAGGTGCAGTGTGACCACAGGTTCAGTGTGAGTGCAGGTGCAGTGTGAGTGCAGGTGCAGAGTGAGTGCAGGTGCAGTGTGAGTGAGTGCGGGTGCAGTGTGAGTGCAGGTGCAGTGTGACCACAGGTGCAGTGTGAGTGAGTGCGGGTGCAGTGTGAATGCAGGTGCAGAGTGAGTGCAGGTGCAGTGTGACCGCAGGTGCAGTGTGAGTGAGTGCGGGTGCAGAGTGAGTGCAGGTGCAGTGTGAGTGCAGGTGCAGTGTGAGTGAAGGTGCAGTGTGAGTGAGTGCAGGTGCAGTGTGAGTGCAGGTGCACTGTGAGTGAGTGCGGGTGCAGAGTGAGTGCAGGTGCAGTGTGAGTGCAGGTGTAGTGTGAGTGCAGGTGCAGTGTGACCGCAGGTGCAGTGTGAGTGAGTGCGGGTGCAGTGTGAGTGCAGGTGCAGTGTGAGTGCAGGTGCAGTGTGAGTGCAGGTGCAGTGTGACCACAGGTTCAGTGTGACCGCAGGTTCAGTGTGAGTGCAGGTGCAGTGTGAGTGCGGGTTCAGAGTGAGTGCAGGTGCAGTGTGAGTGCAGGTGCAGTGTGACCACAGGTTCAGTGTGAGTGCAGGTGCAGTGTGAGTGCAGGTGCAGTGTGAGTGCAGGTGCAGTGTGACCACAGGTTCAGTGTGAGTGCAGGTGCAGTGTGACCGCAGGTGCAGTGTGAGTGCAGGTGCAGTGTGACCACAGGTTCAGTGTGAGTGCAGGTGCAGTGTGACCACAGGTGCAGTGTGAGTGAGTGCGGGTGCAGTGTGAGTGCAGGTGCAGTGTGACCACAGGTGCAGTGTGAGTGAGTGCGGGTGCAGAGTGAGTGTGGGTGCAGTGTGAGTGCAGGTGCAGTGTGAGTGAAGGTGCAGTGTGAGTGAGTGCAGGTGCAGTGTGAGTGCAGGTGCAGTGTGAGTGAGTGCGGGTGCAGAGTGAGTGCAGGTGCAGTGTGAGTGCAGGTGCAGTGTGAGTGCAGGTGCAGTGTGACCACAGGTTCAGTGTGAGTGCAGGTGCAGTGTGAGTGCAGGTGCAGTGTGAGTGCAGGTGCAGTGTGACCACAGGTTCAGTGTGAGTGCAGGTGCAGTGTGACCGCAGGTGCAGTGTGAGTGCAGGTGCAGTGTGACCACAGGTTCAGTGTGAGTGCAGGTGCAGTGTGACCACAGGTGCAGTGTGAGTGAGTGCGGGTGCAGTGTGAGTGCAGGTGCAGTGTGAGTGCAGGTGCAGTGTGAGTGCAGGTGCAGTGTGACCACAGGTTCAGTGTGACCGCAGGTTCAGTGTGAGTGCAGGTGCAGTGTGAGTGCGGGTTCAGAGTGAGTGCAGGTGCAGTGTGAGTGCAGGTGCAGTGTGACCACAGGTTCAGTGTGAGTGCAGGTGCAGTGTGAGTGCAGGTGCAGTGTGAGTGCAGGTGCAGTGTGACCACAGGTTCAGTGTGAGTGCAGGTGCAGTGTGACCGCAGGTGCAGTGTGAGTGCAGGTGCAGTGTGAGTGTGGGTGCAGTGTGACCACAGGTGCAGTGTGAGTGAGTGCAGGTGCAGTGTGAGTGCAGGTGCAGAGTGAGTGCAGGTGCAGAGTGAGTGCAGGTGCAGAGTGAGTGCAGGTGCAGTGTGAGTGCAGGCCCAGTGTGACCGCAGGTTCAGTGTGTGTGCAGGTGCAGTGTGAATGCAGGTGCAGAGTGAGTGCAGGTGCAGTGTGAGTGCAGGTGCAGAGTGAGTGCAGGTGCAGTGTGAGTGCAGGTGCAGTGTGAGTGCAGGTGCAGTGTGAGTGCAGGTGCAGTGTGACCACAGGTTCAGTGTGAGTGCAGGTGCAGTATGAATGCAGGTGCAGAGTGAGTGCAGGTGCAGTGTGAGTGCAGGTGCAGAGTGAGTGCAGGTGCAGTGTGAATGCAGGTGCAGTTAGACCAGCTGTTTCAAGCTCCTGACCCTTTGACATCCCAGCCATGACAGATGTACCCTCAAATTGTGAACTAAAAGAAATCCCTCTTTTCTTAAGTTCTTTTTCCAGGCATTTTGTCATAGTAAGGGACAGAGTAACCAATTCTGGGGCCAAGTAAGATGTTCCCACAACATCGATGTATCTTTTAAAATCTCAATGCATGGCCTGTGAGACAGGCAGGATACACTTCCGCACTGGCTAGTTTTACTTCAACAGGACAGAAGCAAGAGTCAGAAAGCACTTTAGCTAAGAAAATGCCTCCACTAGAGTGGGCTGTGGGCAAGCCTGTAGGGCATTTTCTTGATTAGTGATAGATACTGGGGTGGCACAGGTGTACCTGGGCTGCGAGTCTTGGGTTCTATAAGAAATCAGGCTAAGCACACGATGAGGAGCAAGCCATTAAGCCGCCCTTCCCTATGGCCTCTGCATCAGTTCCTGACTCCAGGTTCATGTGTTGTTTGAGTGCCTGCCTTGGCTTTCTTTGATGATAGACTGTGATGTGGAAATGTATGCTGAAATAATCCGTTTCCTTTCCATCTTGCTTTCAATCATGGTCCTTTATCACAGCAATAGAAACTAACCAAGCCAGACCTGAAGGCCTTCTGTGGGAGCTGTGGGAATCTGTAAGGTAAAGGACAGCCCAGCCTATTGTCACTGATTATGGTTAGGTCCATCATTCCTGAAGTGACATGTGGCTTATAGAAGATTCTGATACGCCCCCCTTTTTTCTTTGGGATCTTTATGTTGCTTCTCCCTTTTTAAGTTATTTCTCTGCTTTCTGGAAGCTTCACTGAAAAAGGGAGATGGAGATGATGCTTGTGCGAGGCAGTGTGACATCTGCAAAGTGGGTCTGTCAGAGCTTGCTGGGAGGAAAGTGGACTTTCATTATTACTGTGGGCGTTGTGGACTCTGCTTCAGTGTCTGTCTGGACCCACCTTTGTGTAGCAAATTCAAACTTTGGAAGAAATACAGAGTGTCCCTACACCCAGTTCAACAGCTGACTGTAGAGAGTTGGTAGTTAGGACTTGACGCATACCTTATTATTTCACTTATACATGCTTATTTCTTTATATATGTCTTATGCTCATGGTCTCCACTATAAGTGTCCTGAGATGGGGAGTATCAGTTGATCATCACACATGCCAAGGAAGATGGCCAATGTGACGTTTATGCTTAAGAAAGGTATGTGGGCTGTTTCTTCTGGATAAGTTTAATACATTATATAACAACACACACCTCTTGTTCTCATTGCTTGATGTAATAAATATCTTGGTGAAATTTTATACAGAGTTTGACTAGTCAGTCAAAAATCTAAGTGTCTTGCTGGGAGAACAATCATTCTGGTGATGCTGCTCTATGCCTTGGTTGAACTGAATAGTTTCTAATCCAGCCTGAGAAGGAGGCCACAGGTAACTGGAACTGAGCAAACACACTGAACTTCACACACACACAAAGACCAATGAGAAGTAGAACAGCTACCCGTATACATTTTCTCCTTAGCATAGTCCTTATAACTGTGGAAAGTGTCTCTGGGGACAGGTCTACACAGGGGGGAAATGTGACTCCTTGTACAAGTATTCCAAACAGTCACAATTTGCCAGTGGTCAGAGTGAGGTCAATAACTCCCACAGCCAGTTTAAATTTTCTTGAAGGAAACTATAGAATCTGTAACATATTAGCCTATCTTTCTGTGTGACATCACTGGATGGCGGTGTTGTGTCCCTTATCATCATTTCTTTTTGGAGAGTCTGAGAATAAAGCATAGAGATGTTGTTTGGCCAATAAATAGATTTGTTTTCAAATAAATAAATTAAAAGCAGCAGTTAGTGCTCACTTCTGGGTCTAACAGCTGAGTACTGACAAAATGGGACCAACTGTCATGAGCACGCGCTGGCCAGGAAGACTCCAAATCTTGTGCTCTTTGCAGTATTTCTGGTCATGGTCCAGTGCAGGGTACTCTGTTGGCATTGGTCTGAGTAAATAATACCAGAGAACCAAAGTTGTCTGTGTGTGTGTGTGTGTACTGCATGTCCATGTTCCTGTGTGTATATGTATGTGTGTATGTGTGTATTTCATGTCCTTTTTCCTGTGTGTGTGTATATATGTGTGTGTATGTGTGTGTGTGAGAGAGTGTATGTGTGACAGTGTGTGTGTATTGCATGTCCATGTTCCTGTGTATGGGTGTATTACATGTCCATGTTTGTGTGTGTGTGTGTATTGCATGTCCATATTCCTGTCTGTGTGTATATGTATGTATTGCATGTGCATGTTCCTGTGTGTGTATGTGTATTGCATGTGCATGTTCCTGTGTGTATGTATGTATGTGTGTGTGTGAGTATATGTGTGTGTGGCATGTTCATATGTTCCTTTTGTGTGTGTATGTATGTATGTGTGTGTCTCTGTGTGTCATGAGTTATGAGTTTGTGAGTATGAGTATGTATGTGTTTGAGTGTGTGTGTTGCGTGTCCATGTTCCTGTGTGTATGTATGTATTGCATATCCATGTTCCTGTGTGTGTGTGTATTGCATGTCCATGTTCCTGTGTATGTATGTGTGTGTACTGTATGTCCATGCTCCTGTGTGTGTCACTGTCAACACACTCATGTGAGCAAATGTGTGGAGGCTAGAGGTCAAAGGCAAATATCTTTCTCAATTATTCTTCACCTTGTGCTGCTGTCCCTCCCTCCTTTTTCCTCTCCCTTCTTTTATTTTAATTTATTCGTTTTCTGAGACAGGGTTTCCCTGTGTAGCCCTGCTCACCTGTCCTGGAACTCCCTCTGTAGACCAGGCTGGTCTCAAACTCACAGAGATCCACCTGCCTCTGCCTGACTCGTGCTAGGATTGAAGGTGTGCGCTACCGCTCCACTTCCTCTTCTTCTTTTAGACAAGGTCTCCCTTACTGGCCCTAGAACTTACAGATTCAGCTGCTCTGGCTGGCTAGTAAGTTCCAAGAATCTGCTAATCACCATTTCCCCAGTCCCGGAACTACAGACATGAGCTTCCATGTCTGGCTTTTTACATGGGCACTGTGGATTCAGACTCTAGTTCTAATGTCTACATGGCAAACACTTTACCCACTGAAACATATCTCCAGCCCTCAAATGATTTTTTTTTAATTTATGAAAATGTTAAAGTCTGAAGGGACCTTTGAAGGACTAGAAGTCTCTATATATTTCCTACCCAGCAGAAATTTGTCTGGCAACACTGCTTAGGAATGAAGTTTTTATTTCACAGAAGATGAGACAGTGTCTGCTCAAGTGATGACAGAATTCAGCAATAGGGATCATGCTCCAGGGTCATTTTCACTGTATACCGCCTCTCTCACAGTTTAAGTGAATGATAAATGAAGGTGTTTTTAAAAACGGGATCTCCGAACTCACTGTCCGTGTATTTAGCAATGTTTTCTTGCTGTGTGGAAATCTGGGAATCAAGTACAAACTCTTCCTTAGGACATGCTAGATCAAACCATTCACTTTCACAAAGAGTTTGCCTCTAGACTTTGAAGAATGGAAACACACCGTTCCCTGATGGCCAGAGAACAATGCACTGGGAACCTGATAGTCTAAGTACATGGTGGGGAAGAAAACAATTGATACTTCACTGGGTCAAGTCTTGCTATCTGTAAGCCAAGGGGGCCCACAGAACATTGTCCAGGGTCCGAGGTGAGAAGACTCAATGGAATGCACAGGAAAATGTAGACTGAAGGCATTCCAGGGAGTACAAAGCTGGAAGGTGGTTCATCTTTCCTGATCCCAACGGCATTTCTCATACCAGACCATCCCCTCTCTACGATGCTTTATGTTTTTCTTTAACCCACCCTATGCTACAGAACACAGGTCAGCCTGCACCTGGTCCACCCAAAGCATCTCCGAACACCTTGGAATATTCTGGACAGACCTCTTCAGAATTCATTTTCCTTCAACAGACGAATTTCTTATGCGTTGAACATGTTATGTTTTGGGGGTAGGCAGAAAAGACATGGAATTTAAGGACCTCTACAGTGTAATGCTACAGGATCGAGCTACACAGTGTAGTCTGGATCTCTCACTTGGACATAAGCTTCTCTGAACAGCTTAGATTTGCCACAGAACATGGTAGGGGCACCTGCTGGATTTATTTCAGTGCCCGATACTCCAAACTCAATAGTTCAAAATAGCACAGACGTTCTAGAGGTCACATGTCCACAGTGGGCAAGAGGACCGGGCACTCTGAAGGCCCCATGGGAGCTTTTGCTGTTTGTCTTTGTGATTCCGTCTATGCAGGATCTGTCCTCATTGTTATATCTCGGCCACTCTGATTCTGACCTTCCTTCACGGTGCTCATAGGAATCTCTGGGCTTTCCTTGGGCAGCCGAAGATATCCGAGATCACCTCTCGACTTTCAAAACTTCATTCAGCTCTGAGAAGCCCCCTCTGCCATTTGAGAACAAAAACAAGGATCTTCAGAGTAGAAGCATCTTTGTTTCTATTGTGCCTCCTAAGATCTATTTACTCACCTGTTTTTTTGTTTTTTTAAATGAATGACTGTCTTCCCTAAGGGGAAGGATTTAATGTGGTAATTTATGCATGTAAATTCCCTAGTGTGTGCCTGGTACAGTGGAGGTATTTTATTCTGGTCAGTAGCGTCTAAGCCAGAAACCAAGAACTGTGTCTTCCCCATTCCGACCCCTTGAGCTTCTAGCAATTGCTGAGTCCCAAGTAGGAAATCAATAAATGTAATAAATAATTACCTTGGTCGATGACAATGGCTAGCACACCATAATTGTTCTAAAATGATTTGTGGATTATTTGTTACCTTGGTGGTAATGAGTGGGGTGTGAGACATCTGCTGAAATGCTTTTATTTATTAGATTATTTGGATTAGTCTGTTGCACTTTTACCTAGTTACCCTAAACACTAGTTAGAGAAGAATTAGTCCATAACACAAATTCCAGAAAATAAATGGTACTGCTCCAACTTTTCTCCTTCGTCTAGAAACTTCTTGGTTTCCTAGGGTGCCGCTGACTGCTCTCAGCTGGAAAATCTCTCTGAAGGCCCTGTCCATTAGGTCATACAAAGCCAGGCTTATTATTTAGAGAGCACACAATGCCCCCTCACATGGGGCACAGAGAGGAAAGAATTTTTTTTAAGCCAATTTCAGTCCCCTGGAGTTGCAAACTGCCCTCAGGGCAAAGAAGCCTGCAGAATAATTGGGAGGAGCCTGGCAGGAGAGTCTACAATACTGAAAAATTCGTTTCTTTCTATATCCGCCAAAGCCTCACCACTTTTTAAAGCATTTCCCTCTGGTCCAAGCCTGCATGTCAAGATAAACAATTAAATAATAAGCAAGTGTCCAATCAGGAAAACCATGGCTTTAGCCTTAGAAAATAACATAGAGAATCACTAGCTTTTTGTCTATTTCTGTTGAGAGCTGGGTTCCCATGATTAGGCGAGGGAACTGGATCAGGGAGGAGGCGCTGTCTGCTTGGAAGGGGCTTCTGGGTCCCTGGACTTGGCAGGTTTATGCTTTTTTAGGATAACAAAAGTAGACAAGGATCTTACTTTATTCTTCCATTATGCCACAGGGCAGCAGCCTGACGAAACACTCCCAGAGACCTGGGTGATGTGTCTAGAGAATGGGGTGAGAGGTCCCCACAGATCAGACCCCAGAACTGTGAGACAGGTTTGTGCCAGGATAACCTAGCTAGAGTGAGATACCGTTCATGTTAGAGGGAATGCAGAAGAGGAGTCAGAAATCCATATTTCTAAGGTGTCTCCCTAGGCTTCCACACTACCATGATTAGGCTGGCCAAGGTCCAAGGGAGGCCACACAAGTACAGGGTATTCAGACAGTTATGAATTGCTAGCCCATAATGGTTGGATTTCACTAAGGAACTTTTAGGGGGTATAGAGAAAAGCATTATTCATACACCATGAGACTATAATATACAATCCATGGTCCCAGAAACTATGTGGATGGACAGATACTGAATAGCCTTGCTGTTTCATTTGTTCTCAGAGCAGAGTGGCTGGCAGGATCTGGGAGCTGGATTGGCTGAGACGGCATGTTTCAGCGTCCAGGGATAACCTCAGCAGTAAGACCCAATAGTACAGCTAACTGGTGCCCAGGGCAAGCAGCCTGGATCTGGATCAGGTTTACCCGGTTGTATGAGGAAAGAGAAGGAAGGTGAGTAAGCAAATTCTCCATGGGATTGGGACCTCAGGTAGCTAAGAGGAGCAGAAGCACAGAACTAAGGGTAGAAGGGATGCCCCCCAAAGAGCCACCTTGGGAGGCTATAGACTCAAACGGATTAAGGTCGCAGCTCCAAAATGGAAGCTCAAAAATACCTTCTTCGTAATATCTCCTCTGGGATATTATGGGAAACTGGGAAAACTTGGTCTTACTACATAAGAAATATAGCCATGTTAAGTGGTGGGCTGTGGATAGAGTGTAGTCTTTGAGACTAGTCTTGTGTATTAAGGCTAGTATCCGGCCAGCCTTGCTGTATAGAGGGCTTTTATACTACCTACTCCTGATTCACAGTTTTGTTTTCCAACATTTTAATTATTTGTGGTCAAGAGATGTTAAATGGAAATTTCTAAAATAAACAGCTCATACATTTTTACATTACATACTGGTCTGATGAGTATGATGAAATCTTAGACCATCCTACAGGGTCCCACATGGGACATGAATCACTTTCCTTTTGCCCAGCACATCTGTGCTGTCTATACTCTTACTCATTGGTCACCTAGCAGCCCATTCACTTATCAGATCATCACAGCATAGCGGTACTTATTTTGAGAAATTCTTATTTAATAGCAGCTCCTGAGTACAAGAGTAGTAATGCTGGGTGCTAGAACACACTGGAGACATGCTGTAAAGTAATGCTGGGTGCTAGGACACACTGGAGACATGCTGTAAAGTAATGCTGGGTGCTAGGACACACTGGAGAGATGCTGTAAAGTTTATGCTGGGTGCTAGGACACACTGGAGAGATGCTGTAAAGTAACGCTGAGGGCTAGGACACACATGCTGTAAAGTGCTTCCCTGAAGTAAATATACTATAAGCTACGTTTACGGAAAGAGAGCATATTCAGTAACTTTTTGTTAAGGTTCATTATGATTGTTCTATTTTATTATTAGGTATTGTTAGCCATAACAATAACAGACAACCATAATATGTCTGATTTATAGAGTAAGCCTTATTATAGCATGAATGTACAGAACAAAGTATTATGCATATAGAATTTGGAATAATCCACAGTTTCAAGTGCCCTCGGGGATCCTTGGAATATATATCCTTGTGGAAGAGTATGGAATTACTGTGTCTCCATTTATATTCCTCCCAAATATAGACAACTGGCCTTGGGGTCTCCATCTTGCACCATTAATTACCTACCACCAATGCTAACTTTCAGGGTGTCCCATGTTCTAAAATTCCTACTCTAAGAAGCCTGGCAGAGGTCTCAATTAAATAAGAACCAAGAGGACGTGGTCCTTAGGTGGGCCACCTTTCCAAGGCCATGAGAAAGTGCCTGGTAAAAAGCAACTTATCAGGGAAATTTCACATTTCAGCTCACAGCTTTGGGATTTTCAGTTCAGGGTCACTTTGCTCTGTATTTCTGATCCTGTGGCTGAGGCGTAGCATCACAATGAGGAAGGTGTGGTGAGCAGAGCTGCTTGTCCCATGAAAGAATCAAAGAGAAAGATAAGAAGTAGTCAAGTCAAGTAAGATATACCCTTCTATAGGCATGGTAGCACATCTCTTTAACCCCAGAACTCAGAAGAAGCAAAGAGGTCTCTGTGAGTTCAAGACCAGCCTGGTGAACATAGTGAGTTCTAGACCAGGAATACAAAGTAAGATCCTGTCTCAAAATAGTAGTGTGTGTATTGTGTGTGTGTGTGTGTGTGTGTGTGTGTGTGAGAGAGAGAGAGAGAGAGAGAGAGAGAGAGAGAGAGAGAGAGAGAGTACACATACACACATATGTATGACATGTCTCCAGTAAATTTCTTCCTTCAACCAAGCCCACTTCTGCAGAGCCATTGTTGATGTTAGTATCTTCAGGATCTAAGCATATCTCAATAGAAACACAAGGCTCCAACACACGAGTCTTTTGTAGGGGGAACACTTTATATTCAAACCATAACAATGCTCAAACAATTTCAGAGCAGAGTTGCCAAATTTAGCAAATAAAACCACAAAACATTTTTGTTAAATTTGAATCTCAGGAAAAAAAAATATGAATAAGATTTCACACGTGTGCGGTCCAAATACATGGCATTGTTCTTTTTAAATGAAATTTAAATTTACCAAGGCATCCTGTAATTTGCATAGCTACCCTATCACAAAGCCATATAAAACTGGCTGCTAGGTGTGAGCCAGAGTTCCAGCACAGAACAAGTCAAGCAGATGTCTCTGAGCTATTCAGCCTCAGCTAAAGGTCCATTTTAAAAGCCAAAGCTCAAGTCAGCAGGACACCTGCCATCAAACATTCATGGAATTGTAGTTTGTAATTTGTCCCTTAAAGTGCCACTCACCAATGAGCCTCAAAGAAGCTGATAACCATGTCCAGCTCGAGCTGCAGTGGAGAAAGCCAGAGCCCAATCCAGACATGAAGGACAAAGTCTCATAGTTGGCCCATGGCTTTCAGCTGGTAGACATTTCTTCCACTCTGAGCTCTCTACGGGGAGGAGGTGGAGAAAGAGACACACCAAGGGAGAAAGTAATGACTTTGCTCTCACTGGGCCAGAAATTCCATGGTTCAAATGACCCAGAGGTAGCAGGCAGATTTGACAACCTGTCAGTTTCTGGGTAGAGTTCCTCGTCAATCACTCCTTCCTGCTAAATTGCAGAAACGCTTTTCTTTTAAATTGAGCCGTTTGCTCACGGTGCAGTGTAAGCCCAGCTGCCTGCATGCATGTAGGGAGATAGCTTGGTCTTGTCTGCCTTCTCAATTTGGGGGTGTGTGTGCTCCCCTAAGGCTCTTACTTCCTTTTCTTTCCTCTGAGACCTCACTGCTGCGATTGTTTTACATGAAAAGATAGAAGGCAATTGAAACCTGGTCTTACTCCATGGAGATAAGAACATGATACAATTTTATTCAAGAAGGATGTAAGAACAGTAATCTGAAAATAATGATATCTACAAGGTGTTTGGCAAAGCCACCCAGGAACAGAAAAACAATAGGCATGAAAGCTTCAGTGAATCATAGCACCACCTCTCAGCACCCAGAGACCCCGGGATCAGATTCAGATAAACCGTTCTCATGGACTCTAGACTCAGTTGGATGCATCTCTTTTTATTCCCACTGCGCACCCTCCATAATGACAAGGTGTTGGCTCCCCCTCAAGATACCCAGCCATGCAGAAGAGGGGTGAAAAGGATTCCTTGTGAGATTTTGAATGTCTAAATTCAAAAACTGTTCTCTCTGAGCCCACCTAATGGAATTTCCTTGATGGCGTTGGCTGGACTGATGTTCATGACGTCTCTCTGTGTAAGAATTGTGTAGTAGCTTATCCAAGGTACAGGCTGTGGGGGTTAATCAGAGTCTCAGTTAGTCTGGTCTCCTGGGTAGAATGTAGGAACCTGTATCTTTAATGACTTTATACACTAAATATTCTTAGGTACACTAGGGTTTTAAGAACAACTGGGTTTGTTTAGACACTTGACTCTCACCTTGTTCTGTTATTTGTATTGTCATTTGACTTCTGGTGTGTGATTATCTCTTTTTCTAAGTGCATCCCCAAGCGGACTAGGAAACTTGTGCATGATGAGGTAGCACCTGAACCTCACCTGACCAATTGCCTTTTCTTCTGAACCACTGTATACAAAGAGCGCCATTTGTTTTCAGATCAGCTCAGTTTATTCTTGCCTCATGTTGACTAGCGAGACTTGTGGACAAGCACGCTTTGAAAGGTAGGAAGACTAGCACAGGGCTTCAAGGGTTCCTGGAGAAAGAAGCAGGTGGAATATGTATATAGCAAATATCTCTTCTGGTCTTGCTTATTGTTGGTTCTGAGACTAAAGCCATAAGCTGGGATGGGTCTGGAATGTGCAGTCTGATGTAAATAAGAGGGACAGGTGGAAGTCCACAGAGAAGCCTCAGTTTTTGAGGATGGTAGATAATGGCGCCAGTTTTTGACTTAGGCATGGGCCCCAGTTTCCAGTCTCAGTGAATGGTGTTGCCAGTCATTGGTTAAGGTGACAGAGCAGAGAACATTGTTTTGTGAAGGAGATGATACATTACTAAAGGATGTAGTCAAATTGGAGGAGGCGTTGATTGGTAGAGAAGAGAATTTCTAAGGCATGCACAGGGAGGGGTGAGAAGGAGCAGCAGCTCAGTCAGAGACCTAGGAAGATAGGCAGGGTGTGTAACCATGAGAAACAGTAGGACAAGATGGGACTTCAAAAGGTGACCTGGTAAAGTTCTAGTGAGGGGAAACCAAAGAAGAGCCCAATGGTGGTGAATGTGTGAATGTGTGAGTGTGAGTGTGTGTGTGTGAATGTGTGAGTGTGTGTGAGTGTGTATGTGTGAATGTGTGTGTGAGTGAATGAGTGTGTGTGTGTGTGTATGTGAGTGTGTGTAAGTGAATGTGTGTGTGGGGGGGCGTTTAGTGAGCAGTGAGGTTAGAAGTTGGCTGCAGTGTTTGGAGAATAAACAAGATGAGAGATTTAGGAAGGGGGGAGGAGAAAGAGGGCAGAAAAGATGGAGGAACAGAGAGGGAGAGACAGAGAGAGGGAGAGAGAACATTGTCTTTTAAAAGAAGGAATGGGTATGAAGGAGAAAGGAATCCCACAATGTCAGTGGAAGATGGGTTTGGACAATAGTTAGGTAATGAATTGAGAGTTACTGACAGGTGTATGACCTTGACCTTGCAGTGAATGGAAGGAGAATCCTTGCACAGAGAGCTCTTTGGCAGTCTGGCCACAGAAAGACTGACCTGGTGCCAGCACCAGTCCCACCTGGTGATACTTTTAGAAGTAAACTAGACCAACTGATGATGTGGCAAGACAAGTTGAGGGATATAAAACAGGTTTAAATGACGAGGCTGGAGAGCCAGGGGGTCCTGGAAGGAATAAATGACTTTCCCAGAAGTCGTACAAGGTGTTGGCTTTTGGTGACTTTCATATGTCTTTAACAGCCTACTGTCTTTTTCATTTTGGGGGCATCTCATGTTGTCTATGGCTCTCTGTCACCAGTCTCTTAGCTATTGTGAACTCTACTGCAGTGACATTACTGGTCGATCCTGTAGGAGCAGAACAACACTCAGTTTGTGAAATAACATTAACTTTTTTTTTTTTTTTAGAAAGTAGGGATATACTCAGGGTGTTTAGAAGGCAAGATGCATTGTTTCCCAGTAGCTGGACCCTGCTGTTCTATTCTTTTCTTTTTTTAAAAAAAAGAGTTATTTATTTATGTATCTATCTATGTATGCAGTGTTCTGCCTGCATGTATGCCTGCAGGCCAGAAGAGGGCACCGTAATGCATTATAGATGGTTGTGAACCATCATGTGGTTGCTGGAAATTGAACTCAGAACCCCTGGAAGAGCAGCCAGTGCTCTTAACTTCTAAGCAGTCTCTCCGTCCCCTTCTGTTATTTTTATTTAGCTACTCCAAAGTTCCTTAGAACTGACTATTCTGGGGATCCCGGGGCAACAGTCTCAAGCTGTCAAACCCAACACCCTCTTTGATTAAAGTAGACTATAATTCCCATTGCTTAAGGTAAAATTCACTGATAGAATAACCCATCTTTACATATAATCTGCAACATTTATGTAGTTTCTTAACCATAACAAAGAGGAGGCATGAAAGTGATTAAGAATAAGTGACTGCCTCCTTTCTCTGACCTCT
This sequence comes from Phyllotis vaccarum, assembly GCA_033318265.1. Lineage (NCBI taxonomy): Eukaryota > Metazoa > Chordata > Mammalia > Rodentia > Cricetidae > Phyllotis > Phyllotis vaccarum. Next base: position 40,523,435 of record JARWLC010000012.1, on the reverse strand, counting down.
ATGGAACACAGTAGAGAATACTGCGGATGTCTGTGTTCATATGCATCTCCTGGAGAGCATATGCAATAAAGACTCGGTTCTGTGGATCTGGGTGTGGCTTGTGATCATCCCTTTTAATCAGTGATACGGTCTTCGTTCTGTGCACCATGCCCAACAAGCACAGAACCAGTGCATGAGGAAGCCCTCAATACTTTCCTCATATAAGTATGTTTAGATTTCAGAGGAGTGAATTACTTGTAACTGAATCAACACTTTCTTTAGGCATATTTATGTATTTATACATACATATGTATATACATAAAATCAAAGACTAACGTTTATAGGGATAGCCTATTGGTGAGTCAAATATATCATGACATGACTTTGATAATGACTTTTTTGGGGGGGGGGGAACCTTGAAAGAAGCAAGTTATATCTTTATCAGTTTCCATTGTAGTTTTGCTATTAGAATTATCCAATGTGTAGCGACACTGAGTGAAAATATTGCACTTTATGCAAATCACAATTTTCTCTGAGCTCAGAAATGACTCAATAGGTTTTTAACTTTACATCCAATCCGGTGGGACTTCAAAGTCATGTGGCAGACTGGACAGTTTTCTGTTTGACCACTGTTCATGCACTGTAGAACATTTATAGTTCAACCTCTACCCAATAAAATCAATGGCAGCCAGGCAGAGGTGGCTCAGACCTTGAATCCCAGAATTCTAAAGGCAGAAGCAGGGAGTTCTCTGGGTTCAAGGTCAGCCTGGTCTATAGAGGAAATTTCAGGACAGAAAGGGCTATGCACAAAGACCCTATCTCAAACAAAACAAAACAAATAAACAAAATCTCTGGTTGATTCCTGGCCTTGCAATAATCAAAACATCTTCTCAAGCTCCAATTATACCCTCACCTGTTCACGCGACAACCACTAACTTCCAAGAATCAAGGAGTAAGAACACCGCACGAGAAGCTTCCAGAACCACATTGCACCAGAACACATCTCCCTGGGAAGGAGCCAGGCTGGGCTGTGGCCTCCAAGTTGAATTTGCAAGTCTATGGAAGGACAGGAATGGCTTGGCTCACACAGCCATTCTGATCTCCAAGAAGACAGACACTAATTGTTAGGATGTGGCTCGAGACAGAAGTTGCACAGCTTCATGGCACACATCAGTGATGCTTCTATTAAAACTATCAAGTGAGGATAAGGTGATGGCTGTGCTATTCATTATCATCCCGGAGAAGAGTGGGGAGTAGATTTGCTAGTACCAGGTCCTGGATGTTGCCTCCTCTCTCAGCTCCATCGGACTCCAGGCTCCTCTGTATCCTCTTTTCTTACTTTTATTTTTACTTATTTATTGATTTGTGTGCATGTGTGTGTGTGTGCGTGTGTGTGTGTGTGTGTGTGTGTGTGTGTGTGTGTGTGTGTGTGTGTGTGGTTTTTAGAAGTTTGTTTAGATCTCAGGGCCTCTTATACCCACTGCTCTCTGTGCCTAGAGTGGTCCACATTCTTGTTTGGATGGGCCTAGTTGCTTTTTAGCTAGTTAAATGACTCTTACTCAGAAAAGCTCCTAGATGATAATTCCCAGAGTGCAGAGACCATGTCCATCTGGCTACCTAGCACAAAGGCTTGATACCACAAAGATGCTCAGTTGGTATATGATGAATGGATGTGAGACAAGAACCAAGCCAGAAGTCTACGGTTAGATTAAACACAACTGAGAAATGGGGATAAAGAAGAGTTGGCTGTATACCAGCTGTCTGACTTCCAGCAATTCCTTCAGGTCCAGTTGGGTACATCGCACTGGTGGTTGTATATTAGCTACTGTCAACAGCAGGAGGATGTGCAGAGAAAACTGATTCCAGAACAAGGCCCAGGATTCTAGTGGGTGTGAGTCAGCACATCTATTGAGGAATTGGAGAAACATTTTGACTTTTTCTGTGAAGTAAATTCATATTTTATTTGTATATTTTATTTTTTAAAAATTGTTTGAGACAGGGTTTTGCCACACTTTGGCTGTCCTGAAACTCACTGTGTAGACCAAGCAGGCCTTAAACTCATAGATATCTACCTGCCTCTGCCTCCCAAGTTCTGGGATGCTACTATATCCAGCTGGTGAATTCACACTAAAACAGGACTTGGCTTAGTTTCAGCATTTCCAGTTTCCAAGCTTTGGAGAGATTTTTAAATTTTACTCATTTTCCGTTATCTCATCTGTTCACGGGAACATGATCTGTCTCAAAGACTGCCTTGAAGACCCCTGTACACTGCAAAAGCCTATGCAAGGAATCCCCAGTCAGTGTATGGCTGTGACTTTACCCTGAGTCCTAAGCAGCTTTGTTCACACTGTGTAGGAAACCTTGGAGACAACTCCACAGGATGCCTTTGTTCAGCAGCCACACCCTACATCACTCAGCAAACATTTGACTTCCCAATGCATGCAAAGGCTCTCCTGGGCCCCTAGAACAAAGAGTCCACAAAGCCCTGCAGAGGGTAGTAAACGCTATGAAACTGACTAAACTTCTCAAGGAATCTGAGAAGAGGAGGCCTGAGTTTTCCTTGAGGTGGTCAGTAAGATTTAACAATTGAGTAGATAGCTCTCGGGACAGAAGACCAAATGACTCCTGAAGAAAATCTCTGGAATGTGCATGCTGACGTTTAGTTTGGTCTTTTTAATAATCTTGAAAGGCAGATGATTTTTAGAGGAAGAGGCATGGAAAACGAAACACTGTCCAACATAACGTGACAGAGGAATACAGGCAGGTCCAGATTCTTCAGAGCTCCTGTGCATCCTGCCCTCATCTCTTCAAAGTCGTCCAAAGAGGAAGGGTAGTTAAGCTGATAGTTTAAAGCACACACATTTTCGCAAGGATGTCCCTTCTGTATGCTCTAAAAGCTGTCTCACACGCATCCATTTTCTTCACCTCCCCAGCCACCTTCCTGCTGCAGACTTCACAACCTCTTGCTTCGAAATGGTCTTTATGTTTCCAGCTCATTCTCTTTGCAGCGGCTGGGCATCTGATATTTTATAAATGCAAATTGGATCACATCACTGTGTGCTAAAATCCTCCAGTGGCTTCTCACTGGCACTCAGAATAAAATTTAACTTCTCATTCTGACCTCCAAGCCAGCATGATCCAGGTCTTGCCCATCTTTCCAACCTCGCCTGCCCCCCCCTCACCCCGTGTCCTCTCTCAGTAACTCGGCTCTTTGCCTGCTTTATACCTAACACACGCATTTGTTCATTAGTCTTTGGCCTTAATGCTACCTGCTTCCTCTAGTCTTCCTGCCTGAGCTAGAGTGCGCCATATGCTTTCTTTTAGGCTCCATAGTTGTTGGTAAATGAGGGGGCTTGAGGGCTGAGTCTGGCTGTAGTAAGCTTCACAACAGACCTGAAGATCCTCTGTGTGTGTGTGTGTATTTACCTCTTTTCAATGTCATCCAAATAGAATACGGCTGAGGTACTAGCAAAGTAGATTTGCTAGTACCAGGCCCTGGATGTTGCTCCTCTGTTTGGTGATATAGTTTCCAAAGTGGGGTGGGTGAAGACTTTTTTGTTGCCAGCAGACAACCTATTGTTTGATTAGCTTGCCTACTTTGATGAAATTAGTTTCCATAATAAAGAGAGCCCTGTGTGTGTGTGTGTGTGTGTGTGTGTGTGTGTGTGTGTGTGTGTGTGTGTGTGGTAGGAGACTGAGGGCAGCCTCTGGCTACCATCTATCAAGGAGTTTAGGTCCTTAGCACAATCACCCACAGGCATCTGAGGGCTTGGAAATGAGTTGGAAGCAGGGGATTCAGAAAGGCTCACAGACCCGGTAGTCTCCCTGACGCAGCTTTCTGAAGACTGAGACGGAAGGCCAGGAAAGTGACCCTGACACAGAAGCTGCGAAACCATAAATGGGTGTGGTTATAGGGAGCGCCATCGGGAGACTGGTTACACAACAGTGGGTAACTAGAAGTTTGAGCATTCACTTGTAAGCATTGTATGAACGAGTGAGTGATTAATTTTTTTTTTCATGTCCTCAATTTCCAAAATAGGGATGGGGAAGAAAGTGCCACAAATACCAAGATCAAACCCACCCCTTATAGCTAGCGGCCCTCAAAACCTACATAGCAACCCTGGTTAGGATGTCCTGTGGCCCGCCGAGAAGGTAGTTTTAAGCAACTGGACATACCTTTGACCTTACCTTTCCATGACTTCACTCCCACTGGGATCCTGTAGTATCCTAATGTGGCTAAGATCCAGTGATAGCCTAATAATGTTGGATTTTATAAGCCAATATACATCTTCCCGACAATGCCTGGGATCCTAAATGGTACACACAGCCCTTCCTGTTTTGTCTTGTTTGTGCTTATCATCAATGCCATTATCATATGCTAAGACCCCCAAAATGAATAATTCATGGTTTATGAGTATACTTCATGAATATACAGGATGCCATATAAAATAACATAAATGTTTCCTAATAGAATTAATACACTTCCCAAGCAGTTCAGCTTGAGGCAATTATTGCACTTCCTAGGAGATACAAATTACTTTGCCCTCAGCCTCATGCCAAATAACCCCCCTAAGACACACACTAATTACCCAGAAATACACTGCCTGCCATAGCTCATTGACTAATTGACAATCAGTTTAAAACTTCAGCAAAAATATCTTAAAACTTGGGCTTCACATTTATCAGGGAATAGAAATTTGTTTATCCCCTCATTTTGGTCTGCCTCATTGGCAAAGTTGTAGTATGGTTTGTAAGTAATGACCGAGCAGGCTTATTATAATGATCAACGGTGAAGGAAAAGCATTCCATCATACTGTGTAGCATTTCCATCTCTCATTTCTGTGATTCTATTAAGAACAATTACCAATAATATATTCGTTAATGTGATACAAAAATAGAATGCAACCGTGTATGTAATAGTTATTGCTGATGTGGTCTATCAAGCTCTATGCACGGCTGTCACACACTCTGTTCTCATGCGCTCTAGGCCCTCAGTACCCTTTACATTCTGATCCAGGCACATGCACCCACACAGTGCATGCTATACTTACACATATTCCTCCTACTGCAAATGTAAGTTGTGGGTAAAAGCAAAACCCCTGGGAATTGTTCTTTACTATACATCACACATTTACAAATAATTGTTAGGGATATCACTTCTATATGAAGCTACATGAACATAAGTTTACCTAAATCTTATTTATCATCTCTTCAAATATTCTAGGAGTTTTCTATTGCTCATGATTTTCTGAAATAGTCCAGTCTTATAAATACTCCAAATTTCAAAAAAACTGGGATGTAATCCATTCACATAATAGTTTGAAGCGTTTTGGAACTGATACAGAGGTGGGAAACGTGGGAGGACATTTTTTGGTGGGGTTTCTAGACAGGAGTCCTCATTAAGATGGCATCTGGTTGTGACCACAGAATATTGAAAACACAAACAAGACTTTTAAAAACAGGACAAAAGTGGCTCGGTGCTGTGACTCTGTCATCACCAAAGCCCCGCTCCTTTTCCTGTTCTTGTCTCCCATCCTCTGCATGCTGGCTGGGTACCTCTTGCTCCCTCTTGAAATGATGACTGCAGGATGCCCGTTAGCAAAACTGGTATGCCCTGGTCACATCTGACACGTCCACCAGGGGAGAGCAGATTTGATCCATGTCCTCAGCCAGCTTCGGCTTAGCATTCAATAACCCAAACAATCACATTTATTACAATAGCCTACCAGAGAGTCCTCAAAAGAGGACTTAGTAGGACCCAGTGCTAATTAAGCTAAGTAAACGGCTAAATGAGAAACATTTTGTTAGAAAGGGCTAAGCAGGCTCTAGAGTGGGAAATGCCATAGACAGGGAGGTCTGATGGAAGAGGGGCTGACTAGTGTGGAATTCTAGTGGGTGTGACTTAGGCATAGGAAGAGAGGCCCTGGGTAGAAGTCATGTTGGGAGAGAAAGCAATGGCAGGAATCTTGGACATCAAAGCACTGCTCTAGGAGAAAGTGGGACATCGGAGGAGCTATGCCATGCAGTTCCACATGTACATTCACAACGCACTTTGGTCAGGCTCCAATGTGTTTTCCAGTCAGAGGATGGCCTCGAACCTCTGATGCTCCTGCGCTTCTGGAGTTCTGGATAACAGGTGTGTGCCTCTCACCATATCCGTTTATGTGGTGCTGGGATAAAACCCAGGGCTTGGTAAACACTCTACCTATTGAGTTACATCCTTATAAAGATGACAGATTCTTAAAGGTATTTTTTCCCTGCTTTTTGCCAAATCCTAGACAAATGAATTAAGATTCTAATATAAGTAACTGTATTTACGGAGAAGTAAAAATGCTCATGTGTGTATGTATGTAATTCACTGATAGAAGGGATACATAGAGCATCCTACAGAGACAGATCAGATATTCTGCCACTGAAGAACCTCAGCTCGATGATTCCCATATAATGCATTCCTTAGGTTTCGTAGGTCATATGAGTCTGCACTCAACCAAAGGCTGTAGTTCAATCATGATTTGACAAAATCCAACTACAGATAAATGCTTGGCTGCTTTCCAACTTCAGCACTTGCCTTCAAGAAGAGTTCAATAACATCAACAAGTATGAAAGAAGCAATGGAGCTGGGTCTTCCTTTCTCTGGTGGTGACGGACAGCGCTCTTGGCCAGTTGACTAATAGAAAGTTGTTGGTAACAGAAGAACATCCCCCCCAATTTTCTGTGATATTCACAATGTAATCATCGCAAACATGACACATTTTAATTTGCATTGTTAAGGTTTTGGTAAGTCCAAACCAGAGGCAGACAAAGTTATTAAGTGCTGTATTGTATCTTTATGCATATTTGTTTTGTAGTGGAGATATGGCTCCCTCCCCTCCTCCTCCCTCCCCTCCCCCTCCCTCCCCTCCTCCTCCCTCCCCTCCCCCTCCCTCCCCTCCCCCTCCCTCCCCTCCCCCTAACCTACCTCATTCTTTTCCCCTCCCCTTTCTCTTTTCTGTAGTGTGGGTGTTCTATGCTCTCTTACTATAGTGACATTGCACACGGAGCTAGAAAGAACAGTATACCATAATGTGGTGTCTCCACAGTTTCAGGCAACCAACATCCTTAAAAGCATAAGACCCATGGAGTTACTATGAGGAAGTGTCTTAAATGTTTGTTCATTGTATTTTTAGTAAGCACCTTGATTTTTAGCACACATAACCCAGTTTTTAATAAAGGCGATACTTAACCATCAACCCTGAACTATTCTGAAAATATAGCTGTCATCTTTTGAAAAACTAAGAACGGACTCTAGGGTATCACTGGGTAGACCTTGTGTCTTTATTGTTTTCAAAGTTTCCTAGGGGATTTCTGGGCACAACCTCAGTTACCAGTGCATCTGGCCCTCTGCATGGTTGCCTGGGTTTCAAAACCTGTGGGTTCCATTATCCTACGTCTCTGATGAAGCCATTCAAGTTTGACTCTGCTTATCCTGCTCATCAGCTTCTAACTGTGCATTGCCCGAGTTATCACTGCTCCAAAATCCTGGCAAAACCTCCCCGGTCCTCTCTTCTAATTAACCACCCTTGCTGTTTTTATGGCCCAACAGTTTGCCAGCTCTTATCTTAAATATTTATTTGTAATTCTTGGGTAGCATTATCTACCTTTACTCTCGTTGGGAATACTGGTATACTTTAGATCTGAGAAGAATAAATCTTCCAGCAGTAGCCAGGTTCCAGGGGACAAGGGTCAGGGGTCCATGGGAAGAGACAGTCAGGTCATTGGAGGCTTTTGCTGGTAAGCTCAGGTCATTTTCTTGCTTTTCTACTGTTGGCAGACTTTCGAAGAGTGTGATCTATAAGGGATTGGCAGTCAGTGGGAGGGAATGCAATATGTAGTCTTTCTATTTGGCCATCTCTTGCAGGGGTTAGGTGGTCTTCCCGTGGCTCTCCTGGAAGCTCTGACTCCTGGGTTCTGCTGACCTCACCTCTCCCCCTGGTCTCTGTAATACTGAGTAACGCTTCCCTGCTGCTGCTAATCTCTGTTTTACCTTTCCTTCCTATTTTTCCCTTTGCCTCCCTTTCTAGCAACTCCCTTGCATTAAGTTCCCTCTTTCCAGCTCTTTCGTTAGTAGGACCCTGTCAGATGAAGCCTGACATGCTGTGGTGAGGGGCCTGGCTTCATGTTCTCTGTGGGATAGTCCACTCAAAGCACCATGGGAGGAGAATCCTGTGATGAAATGGAGCTTTCCCAGATGCCTCATAGAAGATTCAGTTAGCAGACATATTGGCAATTTGAAGGAACCCTAGAGAATTTGGAGAGAGCATTGAAGAATCTGAGGACTCTCCATCACTGCATGCAAAATTTTATGTATGTGAGTAATCAGTTTTGTTCTGGGATGAGGTCCCATATCTTTCATCAAAATTAACCAAGGGAATCCAAAATACATTCAGAACTATTGTATAAAGACTAGTTAAGAGTTCAGTGGATCAGTGTTCAGTGTGGGTTCTAATAGAAAATAAAACTGACCTGAGTGGATGAATCCAGATGGGGGCTTTAAAGAGCGGACCACCTTCAGAAGTCTGGGCAGAGTGATGTGAGTGGACAGGAGAAGGTAGCTTTGCCAGGTTAGCAACTATGTAAAACTATTACACCCTATGACTGTAGGGTCACAGGAGGACCCTGGGTCACTGGAGCTTGCAATGGCTACGGTCACTCAGCAGAAGCAGAGTTCTGAGGGACTCAAAAGAGAGACAAAGGAAGAGTCCTGGTTGACCACTGTTGTCTTGCCTGGCAGCCAGTGGCACAGTGAGTCTGAGTGGCGTGGTGGGCAGGGAGGGGAGTAGTAGAGAATGTGGGTAAACAGATGATGTGAGGTAGAACAGTGTGCGTGGAGAGGAACCAACACACCAAACACTACATTGCCTCAATTGCCTCAGAGGAACGGCTCTGTCATGTTTAGTAGCTCCAGGCACCGTTACTCACCGTCTGATCTGGATTTTGCTTTTGATCAGATCTTGTCCTACTCACTCGGCTCTGCCTTCTGAAGCCAGGTCAAGAGAAGCAAAACCCAGAGTGCTCTGCTGTTAACTTCCCTTTTCCATTGTGACTTACACGCACTTTGACCTTGAAAGTCACAAAATGTGCCTGGGTCTCATCTATAAAGTACAGGAGTTGGATTTGGTGTTCTCTGTGGTGCCTTCTGACTTGAACAGTTTATGATGCTTGAAGAGGGTTTTGGGCTCTACTAACGGGATTCGATGTTCTGACTTCTAAGGAGGTGAGCGCCCTTTCTTGTCTGCTGTCATTGTGGTGACATGGAGGCTTCAGAAGAGCAATGGTAACTGTCTCTGTCCTTGCAAAGAGCAGCCTGTGCATTATTAGCATTTATCGACTTTGGCCATGCTGTTAATTGTCGGGATTTGTACAGAAATGCTTCAATCTACGTCTGTGTCTAAGTGCTGCCGAGGCTGCAGAGGTTTTGGGTTTGTTTACCTATTTGCATTTCATCTGTGTTCTAGAGAAGCATCACATAGAGAAACAGGTCTGGCAACCCTGTTTATGAGGCTGCTGGAGGAGATTAAGGATGGCTGCAAAAGGGAGCTGGCTTTCCTATGCATTTTTTTTTTTTTTTTTTTTTTTTTTTTTTTTAGCGTTAATTTTATTAGCCAATGCAAATGATCTGTTCCACAAATGTAAAACAAAAGGACAAGAAAATGATCCCCGTGTCACCATCAGGGTGCCTGACTTAAAAACCCATTCAAACAACTCCCTAAAAATGATCAGACACTGAATACATTATTTTTTCTGACTTTGACAAAACCAGTCTGCACAAAGAAGCAGCCCCAGGAGGTTACGGATAAACCAACCACGTTAAAACTTAGCATTTTTGTGTCAGTCACAGGTTTTCTTAAGGGCCAAGTTACTGTTTAAGGACTAATGTGTTTGGAGAGGAGAGAGAGAGAGGAAAAAACCCACACTGTGTTATTAGGCAGAATCCCTTTTACATACAGGGTCTGGATCTGTTTGGCCCTGATTGTATTGTCTGCTTTATTGTCCTACTTCAAACACAGGGCCGTGGGCATCATCTCAAGGAAGGGCTGATTGAACTGTCATCCTGACACTTGTCAGCTGTGGATAATACGGGTTTCAGTCTGTCATGCTTTCACATAAATGAACCATGACAGAGATAGACTGTTGAATAGAAAAAGCAGTTTTACTGTGGATAACCTTTCTTGAATAAATGCAACAAATAATAAAACTTGAAGAGGAGGGAGAAATGTACGGGAGAAGAGTGAGGACATTCAGAACCAAATGGTTATTATCCTTTTGGGCCATCAAGAATTGCCCATTTATCAAAAATGTGTTATTGAGGGAAAAAGTAGAAGTACTATGATTATCATAAAAATGATGACAAGTGAGCCCATGCAGTCTACAGTATGGTATCATATAGCAAACCCCAGATACATATCTCCCAGGATTAAAAACAGAAGCATTGTGTGAACACCAAATGCAATCCACAACTGTTTTTTTGAAAAATGGTGGCACATGTCTTAATCAACAGAGTAAACGAAGAATCAGAAATTCCTTTTTTTAAAAAAGTCTTCTTTTTATTGAAAACAAAAGAAAGAAAGAACTCCCAACAGAAACTAGGCAAAGTCCACATTTCAATCAGGACAGTCAAAAGAATGATTTGAATTTACAGGCCTCTAATTGGAACAAATTGGAAACAAAAGAAGAGCTCATTGAAACCACGTGACGTGGCCACAGGGCTGCTGTGTACAGTGTGTTATGAAAAAAAAAAATCATGTTTCTTGAAAGCAGAGAACTCCACTGCAGACTCAGAGCAATTTGCATAAATGTCTCTACCATGATTTTTTTTTTTATTTATGGGACCTAAGTTTCTAATTAAATACTAATTAATACTATCACCAGAATTGTCTCCCATCCCCAGCTCTTCATGGCTTTGTCACTGTGATTAATGCACAGTCATTTATTAACTTATTTAACAAGCTGGGGTGCCTCGTGACAAACTAGATTAAATTATCCTTATAACAGTCTCATTACTGAAAAAAAGAGAGAGTTTTAAACTTAATAAAAATTATCCTCAATAATGTTAAAGGCTCTTTCACCGTACCCTTAAAAGATAGGAATAGGTTTCTTGTTTGATTTATAATATATGGAGTTGTATAAAGCATCCATTAATAAAATTTATAAGTTCATTTAAGCTTGCATATTACAGTAGTGCTGTGGCCGTGGGTGCTTATTATTTAACTTTTACTGTAGTTATGAAGATAATTAATGTCCTGACCAGACAGGGACTAAAATACCCCACTAGAAGGAGATAATTAGAGACATAAATAATGTTTAGATTCTTGTGGGCTGCTTTCTAAATTAATTGTTTTGTTTTCTATCCAAACTTGATAAAGAAAATAGGAGTTTACCAAGACACTGGGCAATAAAGGTTGGGGGTTTGTTTCTGGATTGGCAAACTCTCAGAGACTGGCCTCTGTGTGTTGGAGTAGGGAGAAATCTGTGGCAACTGGTCATCTTGGCTCCCTCAAGTGGCCAGGTCCTGATGCCAAGCCCACCCTGGCAAGGCCTGTTTGATAATGGACTAGTTGGGCAGCTAGACTCAAAAATGGGGACTGAAGAAATATCTTCTCTCAGTGGTGGGTAAAATTCAAGTCTTAGATCTGAAGGAGTAAGAGCCCTGTGTGCTCATGCTGACGATCACAGTGCAGGGCGGGAGTTGTGGCTTATAGGGCCTGCTGGTCTGCAAAGTAAATATGCATAAACAACTGAACACATGTGGAGGAGGGAGTGCTGACTACTGTTTCAAGCTGGTATGTACGCTGTTCAAGGGCATATTCTGCTCATGGTTTTCATTTCTTGCTAAAATAGTACCCTTTCAAGCTTCTGATGCAGTGTATAGGCCCCAGAAGACAGTCCCATTCTTCATTCCCCCTTGATGGAAATGAGTTCATGACTATGTTTTCTTTAAAGTTCTAGTGTTCTGAGTTTCTGGGTAGGGCTGTTGGAAAGAAACATTTGCGCTTTGGTCACAACAGGTAAGGCTAATACTCTGTCATTTACAAAATCCTTTGACCTATATGGTGCTGTCTCTGTCTCTCTAGGCTCCTGAAAAATTTACAAGGAAGAAAAGCTATAACAGCCGCTGAACAGTCATGTGGTGATTTTAGCTGGCAAGCAGGGCGTGTGTACTGGCACTTTTGCTTCTGCATCTGTGGTCTTCTCTGCTGATGTGCACTTTTGCATCTCTCCCCATTCCTGCTCTCTCTCACCCATCTTTTCCTCTTTACATCTTTTCCCTTGGTTCAAAGCAGAAAGAGCAAGATCTCTACTTGGTCCTGACACTAGCTCACTAGTCAGTCAAACTAGTAAAGCTATTTTGGCAGAAATTCCGTGCTTGGAGGAATGGTTCAGAGAGTTTTATCTGAGGTTAGAGTGACTTGGATGGCAGTATCTCCTATGCACACCCCATGTCTGGGCAATGAGCAGATGGCAAAATGTCCTTACTATTTATTTCTCTTGTTTAGCAATAAAACCTCCATTTTTGCAAGTCTTTTAGTACAGATATATTAGTATGTGGTGGCTTTGGCCAAAGACAGATCAGTAGTACATGAAGTGTTGGCTACATGTTTTTCTAGGCCACTTGCAGGCAACTTTATTTGAATTCTGTTTATTCCATTCCTAGATTTGCCCAGCCTTCCTCTTGGGTATGCAGACCAAATTCATTTAAGTGAGGCATCTCTAGGAGGAACAAGTGAGATTTTACAGATTGAAGTAAAGATATAGTGTGGGGGGAGCTCTTGGCCAGACCAGGAAGGTGAAATCCCTGTTGCTTTCGTTCCTGTCTAGATCCTTCTTGTGAATACTCATTGGCTTAATAATTCTGGCCTCGGGGCTGAAGGGTTGAGTAAATACAGCCACATAGACTGAGACTGTAGATTAAGGATGCAAAATTGCAAGAACGGATATGACAGGGCTTTTCAGTGGGTTTCAAATTGTAATAGCAAAACAAAGTCCAAAAGCAGATTCTCTGCCTCCAGTTTCACAGCTGCTGATTCAGTCTCTCTGGGATAGGAGTCAAGAACATGCATTTATAGCAGACTTCCAGACACACAGATGCAAAGGAACAGTCGAGGACCAGTTGTTGTGAAGTGCTGTGTGAAAAAGAGGAGAAAAGGGTGACCATGGGTGGCTTGATAGACAGTGAGGGAGTTTTGCTTAAATTATCTTTGTACTCCAAGACAGTACTGTAGCAGTCCTGAGGTCTTCTGTTGATCCTGCTTACCTAGGGCTGCATCATCAGATGTGTGTGTGTGTGTGTGTGTGTGTGTGTGTGTGTGTATGTGCGTGTGTGAGGATGTGTGTACACATGTACACAAAAGGTATTTCCTACAGCTACAGAAAGACGTGTAGTCACGTGCACATCTCCTAGGTCCTCACCAACAGGTCTAAGCACTGTATCTGGAGGATGGACTTAAATTCTGGCCTACAAGTGTGTCAAACTGAGGTTTGACATTAAGATTTGCCTCTTTGTGTTCAACTCTTCATTCTGATAGAAAAATCCTTCACTGAAGCTGAGTCTGAAGGAAATGGGAATGCAGTTGTGTCCTGAAGCTGGGGCTGCTGTAAGCATTTGGGTAAACTGATTATTTATAGAGGTATCTATTTCCCAGCTCCAAAGCAAATCCCTAGAATAATCAAGGTGTGAAAATGGCCTTGACTAAATTAGCAGAAGCACCCGTGGCATAATTTGAGTTGGAGACCACCTGCTCTCACCCCCAGACTGTCAGGACTAACCAGGTTTGTTGTCTAAGTAACTTGGGAGACAAAGGGATTCAGAGGTGAGTAGTCCCTCCTTCACTTCTTCCGCACCCAGGACACGCTGACATACTGGACTTACCACAAGTGAACATTCATAGGCACAGACAAATGTTAGGCACAGTGCCGGATGCTGGTGGCAAGTGGAGATGGGAGAAGCTTTCTTGCAGATCGGTTTGATTGTGTCCCTTTAAGGGACAACAGTTCCTTATTCCCGAGCTAAAAGAGTTGTGAGGTCACCTGAAACAGTGCTGACCTTTTCCAACCACTTGGCAGAGTATAGAATACTTGTATTTAGATGTTTCCATACATGGATTTGAAATGTGGCTGTGGACACAGGCAGAAGGGAGAGACAGCGCTTGGAGGCCATGTCTATACCACCTGGGTTTTTCTCACCCAGTGAGAATGGCAGAGACCACTGGAAAGACTTGCTTTGTCTTTTAAAGTCTTGTGCTTTATACATTTCCATTTTGGCAGGATATTTGAATTGAAGAAAATGCCAGTCTATTAGTAACATCTAAAAATAAATAAGGAGAATGAAATATGAGCTGAGTTATTCCCTTGTTTCCCTGCTGTGTGTACATAATAAAACAGAGCCATAGACTATTGACTGGGAGTACCTTGAAAAGCAGGGTTGAAGTGCTGGGAACGGGAGCCTAGACAGACAGAGAAGGAAGCAAAGGGCAAGGGAGCTGGGGAAAATGGGGGAAGTGGGAAAAGTGAGGAGGAGGGGCTTGAGGACTTTGAAGACAGGTTTGATGGAGTGGAGTGAGTACGGTTCACATGAGAGACCGTTGTGATCAGAGAGCAAAAGAGGATCAAAACCAGGAAAAGAGAGATTGTCTCAGGTGAGAGGTTTCCAGGTGATTTCCGAGGTTGGCCCAGAGACAGGAGAGTAGGAATAAGGGAGTGGAGGGCAAGTATGTTGGGTGTTCTGTCCGAGTGTACACCGAAGTCTCTGATCTGAGAGACAGAAGAGACTAATCCCTTATCCCAGGGGCAGAGATGCAGAGTGCTGGTGGGCGAGACGATGGTATAAAGGAGAGAAGCAGACAGAAGACAAATGGTCTCTTGGAGGACAAAGAGGATATAAAGCTTGTCTTTGAAGGTCATGGCAAGGTGGGGTACACCCTTTTTGGAGTACAGGGATGCAACAGACTGTACCCAGGTTAGAACCCTCCTCCAGTGGAAGCAGGAGTAGAAAGGGAAGTGCTGTCCCCCCAAGGCAGAGGGAGTTGCTTACCATCTAATGAGGTCTATGAAGGGATTGGAAATGTCCTTGGGGAAAGGGCTCCATGGAACCAGGGTCAGAGAAGATGAAGGCAGACTTGGCTATGGGAGGGGAGGGAACAGCCAAGGGGTGCTCGGACCTGAGTCATCTTCCACCATTTCGGGTATTCTGTTGTCAAATGCTCTATGTAGGAGGCTTTTGTGAATTAAGCAACTTCATAAAAATGGATGTCTTCCCAAAATACACAAATCAGTGGTTGATGTGGACAATGGCAGCCAAAAATTGTCATAGGCTATCCATTGGAAAACACACAGCCTTTTGTCTCGTTTCCTTTCCCAAGTGATTTCTCTGAGGTTACCTGTAACTGTTCATGAATAATGATAATGTACTATTTCAGGAAATAGAACCTCCCATGCCACCTCCACCTACTCCACCCATGCCAGGTTCCTTCTCTTAAAAAACTGC
The DNA here is from genome assembly GCA_033318265.1 of Phyllotis vaccarum. NCBI lineage: Eukaryota > Metazoa > Chordata > Mammalia > Rodentia > Cricetidae > Phyllotis > Phyllotis vaccarum. Next base: position 40,507,936 of record JARWLC010000012.1, on the reverse strand, counting down.
ATAACAACCTGTATTCTATCTATCACAGCAGCAGTGGCGATGATTGCTGTGACCCCTTCCACCTGAGCAGAACTCATGTCTTTCCACCTGGCCACAAGAATGCCACTCTATTCACACTGCAGTGTGTGCAGCCATCCAACGTTCTTCAAATTCTCCTTCTTGATGAAGCTGTCACAAATACTTTGAATGTGTTACAAAATGATTGATTGACTGATTGGTGGTGATGTTCCTAGTTGGACTAACTGAGCCCAAAGCTGGGGTGTCCTGACCAAGGCCAGCCATTTCTGAGAAAGATGTGGGTTTTTTTTTTCAATATGCACCTGGATACACACTGCATTCTTCTGAAATGTCTTCTCTTCATTTGCTCAGCCTCACTTGTCCCCTCGCCTCCTCCTACATGTCTGTATCACCCCAATTTGTCGGTTCTTCTACTCTCTATTCACCACTGACAGCTTTTTGTGGAAGTTTTACAAGTTAAAGATTCATTACCATTCTCTTTCAAGGCTAGCACCATCTCTGGCTATAAGGACTTTTTTTTGAAGGGAGTGCTGAACATCTTCAAAATTTAGGGTCATCCCTCTTCTCTAAACACCTGCAAAAAGCCTTTAAAAATGAGCCAGTTTCAGGGTATGGTTTTTCCTTATTTGAGCAAATGCATTCAGAATGCGTTATGCAGGTGTTTTGATGAGAACCCAGAAACACTTCGAGACACTGTACTTCTTTGAAATGTGAGAATTGAAAGTCATTGCTATTCCACGACAGGTCTTGTGTGTAGAGCGTTTTATTGCTTTAATTTGCATTATCTCATTTACTTTTTAAAACCTGGTCAATTAGCAACAGTGTGGTTCGCAGATTAAGCTGAAGGAAATCAGATGAATCCCACTGAAGTTTGCACATTTAGTGTTTAGTGCAGTCAGGACTCAAGCCAAGGTCCTGGCTCAAGGTCCACTTTTCTCTTTCAGACTATTCTACCATTCAGCACGGAAGAGAAATTAGACAATGAGATTGTCCCTGATCTGATACATGACAAGGCAGAAGTGGAAAGGATCCAGTGCTACATCTAATCCAACATCCTCCTTCTTGAACATCCCGAACATGTAGTGAATGGGAGATTCAAAACACAAGACTAAATACCTAGACATCTTACCCTTGCAAGGGAAGACGCCATTTGGTAAGTGTGCAGAAACATAGAAAAGCTTTGTATGTCATGTTTCTATAGATGCCTTATTCTCTGTCTTGTTCCAAATTTAGTATAAACGTCATTAAGCAAGTTCAGAAATATTTAGGTATTGTAATAGAAAACAGTAGAGTTCATCACACAACAAAGGCATGAGTTTTAGGAAACTTGGTAGTTACATGTACGAATACCTGTGTGGGTCACGGCATGAAGTGGACGTTGCAGTGTGGACTGTGCCACTAGTTGGGAAGCCACTAGTCTAGTGGAAAAAGCATTGCAGTCCAACTTCAAACACTTAATTCCAGTCTCTTTTTTTGCAAATTGCCACCTGTGTGATCTTGACCAAGGACTTAACCCTTGCTCCCCCCCATCTACCTCTCATGGGATTCCATTTCTTTATCTTTAAAATGAGTAGGTTAGATGAGATTATCTTTGAGATTCCTTCCTCTAGGAGGCCACTGTGCTGATGATTCATTTATGGTATAATTAAACACTAAAGTCTTCCAAATGAAGAGGGGTGGGAGGGCGGGGTAATGGAGCAGAGAGACAGGCACTAGCCAGGTGCAGAGTAGAGGTGAAGTGTGCCAAGCCCATGCACCTGGTACCACATTTGGCACTGCTAGGTGCACAGAACGCCATCTTAATGACAAACGTGGTATTTTGCAAAGGAAATGTAACTTAGATAGAACAAGTTGGAACTTAAAAACTGTAATTCTATAGTTTAAGTGGCCCTGGAGTAATAGAATCATTTCTTGGGGAAAAAAATTAAAATCAAACCAAACAACAAAGAAGGAAACTAACTTCAGAAAATATGGGATGTGAAATCAGTAGCATAAGCTCTCCTTTGGTGTAGGTTAGCTCCTGGCGTCTGCAAAGAACAGGGACCTGTTACCACTTTTCACTCATTTGATGGATAAGATGCAAAGTTGAATTCACGGGGTAGAAACACCCAGAAGGGTGTTTGTAATTGTAGAAGACATCTGGACATGAGCAAGTAGGAAATTGTGCGTGTGTACAGGGTGCAGTGCAAACCGTAAGACTGAACACCTTTATTTAAGAAGGTGTTATTGTGAAACAGGAGAGCTGATAAGTGCATTAAGCACATAAATTATTTATTGATTCTGTGACAGAATACAACCTGACAAGAAATGAAATATATTTGTGCAATATGCTCACACATGGAGAAATTGAAGGACTGTTTTTATTTTCTTAGGTAGAAACATAATGCCAGAAAATAGTCTGTCTTTGGAGAACAAAAATACAAAGATGTTCCAAGAATTGAAGGTTATAGTTTTACAAAATTGTTTATTATTCATCGCATTTGGAAACAGGGCACAGAGAAGATAATCATCTACTCCAGCCTAGATTTCTTTAGCATGCTTCAATTTAACTGCAGCCGCTAGGTAAGACTTAATAAGATGTGCTTATTGGCCTGCAGAAAAACCTGCTTGATAAGAGCCTTGCATGTCACCACACAGATCAGAAGTGGGCTTGGTGGTTGAGCACTGAATATTTTTTTTAATTAAATGAATAATTGGAGTCACTTAAGTATTTGTGGAGGGCATTGACTGCCCAGGCAGCATAAAACCTGTCGAAGATGCATTATGGATATAGGCATGGAGAGGTCCTTATTTAAGCTCACAGCCTGTCTTCAGGTGGACCTTGGATGAGACTGTCTGGGGGGGTAGGGCTCACTATGGCCCTGGCCAGGCAGAAAGCAATGCCTGGCTGAGTGTCAGGCTCTTTATTTTTGTGGATGAGTAGTAAAATTAAGTGGTGAATACCTTTCCAGTCATGACCCACTGTGACTAAGCTAAAATGATGAGCCTAATGTGAGAATTTGACATAGCAAATTATTGTTACCCTGTTTACTTAAAAAAAAAACCCAAAAAACAAAATTGAAAACAAAAATATAAAATGAACTTTCAGTGAAGTCTCACCACAGGAAAAACAAAGTTCCCAGCCTGTACTAACCTAGTGGCCTGCTAATTTTGGCTGTGGGCAGGGTTGGACAGAGGTTCTTGGGCCGTTGGTCACCCTCATCATGTGTAGCAGTCTGACTGGAATTTTTGTGAGCCGGGAAAGTGCTGGTTATATTTGGCTTCTGGAAGGGAAATCAGTAAGATAGACAGGCATAGTTTTGGATCATAGAGTCTGGGCCAACAGGAGGGGAAGCAGTTAGTCCATTTCCAGTTGAGGAAGTGGGTGGGACAATACAAACTAAAACCCTTGGCAGGGACCAGGTGAACACACTACACTGCCGGGAGATTTTCCAGTCAATGACCCAGCCTGGGACCAGAGCCATACCCCAGTGAACATGACCTAGCTAGATCACTCATGGGGCAGATGCCGTCCGACCTCTGTTATGCATTTAGCCCACAGTGCTTGATTAAGTCTTCTCCTGGCCTTGGAATCATGGGAGTTTCCACAACACTATTAATTACTGATTTTTCTCATAGTCCTACTTTCGTTACTAGAAGACGAGTTTTCCTGTGTGCCTCATACAATTTCCATACCCTGAGGACATTGTAAAACTCATACAAGGGCTGGGTTGCCTGCCTGCTTTAAGGGTATATGTGTGTGTGTGTGTGTGTGTGTGTGTATGTGTGATAACTATAAAATTTTCAGTTGTGTTGTAAAAAGAATGGCACTCAAGCTTATTGTTTATGAATTTGCCACTAAATATGCATTTTTAAGGCTCATTGACTTATTTATAGCTGGAGAAGCCATGTAGACATACAAAATAGTTCATTCGATATTTATTATATCTCTTTAGCTGTTTTTTTTTTTTTTTTAGAAGTGCCCATGGTGCCAATGGCAAGGTTGGTGTTTCCAGGGACAGAATCAATGCTTGCAATTCATCAATTTCTGAGAAGCAGTTTTGGTTTAGGCATAATGATGATTTTCATGGAAATATTTTGCCCCATTTAAAAAAAAGCTATAACTTAAAGTGTGGTACAGGCCAGGCATACATTAGATAAAAAAATAGTTTTGTGTAGGAGATTTAAGATTTGTCAAATCTGCATTTAAAAACTGGATTTTGAAATTGGTTCAAAGGTTGGGTGAATTCTCCAGGTGGAAAAGACATCTTTTAAAAAGTAGATCCCTCTGAAACAGTTTTCCCAGAGTTTTCATTTGAATATATCTGAGTTCAAGTGCAGCATTTCAGGGTGCCAGGAGCAGGTGGTGTGGTGAAGGTGCCTATTCCTTCCTTTCTTGGAAAAGGTTCAGCTTCCTAATCAACAAGATAACATGGAGCTTGGAACATTTGCAACCATCCATCCATCCATCCATCCATCCATCCATCCATCCATCCATCCATTCATTCAGTATTCACCACTTACTTCCTGAGCAGTCATGGACATGCTGTGACACAAAAGTACAGGTGAAGCTCAATCTTTGTTTACTTGCAGTGGACATCCTGTGAGGGTCAAGACAGTGGATGACAACATTATTTCATGAATAAGGAGACACTGCAGCCAGTCAAGGAGAGTGTGGAGATGTTAACCGGGGTGCTCAGTGATAGCAGTAACCTTGCCTAAGAAAATGTCATTGATGCTGAGGAGAAGCCAGCTATGAGAACAAGTAGAAGAACCTTCTAGGAGGAAGGTCAGCCCAGACAATGAGCAATGCTCTCCCCCAAACCTTGATAATGTGCTGATATACCTTCTTGACCAGAAACTGGTGATGGGGTGAGAAGGGGTGGGAATGTCCTCACAATGATGGCTTCTCATGTTACCAACCCTTATAGACAATGAGCAAAGAGGAAGCACATGGGAAAGACATAGCTCTGCCCCCAGAGGAATTCATTTGCAAGAACCTTTCACTTTTGATTGAAACAGTGTTCTTTGTTTGGAGGTTAAGGAGAAGCCAGATTTGATGCTGGAGACTCCTAACATGGATGGCCTGGCAATTGAATCTTCTTTCATCCAGCTTTCATTCATGTTGTACCCAGCCCTGCATCTTTTTTTTTTTTTTTTCACACCATCCACCCTAGCCAGACCTGTCCCCTGAGAACGGACACCATCCTTGTGTGTTCTCATCATTCTTCCTAAGCAATGTCTGGTCCATCCAAATCTTAAGGCCCCTTCTTATCTTCGTGGACCATTTCTGACTTGTCCACCTTTAGTTCTGGGAGAGTCATATACATCAGTACTCTATGCCACTGACTGCCTTCAGGGGTCAGCTCAGGAGCATGCAGTCAAGAAGAGATGGTGTTTCTCCCACCCAAGTGCATACACTTAGGTAGGTTTCTACTTCTGTCCTTAAGAGGCATCTCATGAAGACCCACGATCATTTCAAGTTACTTATAACAATTATGACAGTACCAATTTGATAATGATATTTATTCTCAAGTATTAAAGTTTTTCCCAAACTAAATTTATAAGGGCTGAGATGAAGGTCACAATTGTCTAGTTTGACTTGCAACTTGGTCTTCTACCTTGTTTCTCTGCCTATTCCAGGGTTCTGGGGGTGTTCAGTAAAATTTGAAGAAGATAGATTAAAAAAAAATCTCACACCAAGGTTTCCTTTCAGCTGTTGCTGAGAGACCACACAACACCCCTCATCTGAGTGGACTGCCATTGGTCTTTCACTGAGTTGTGCAACTCTTGAAAACCTCAAATGAAGAATGGATAAGGAAAATGTGGTGGTTTTTACACAATAGAATATTACCCAGCTCTTTAGAAAATGACATTATGAAATTTTCAGGCAAATGAATGGAATTAGAAAAAAAAAATCATCCTGAGTGAAGTAACCCAGAGCCAGAAAGACAGACATGGTATGGACTTACTTATAAAGACAGACATGGTATAGACTTACTTATAAGTGGGTATTATCTGTTAAGTAAAGGATAATCATGCTACAATCCATAGACCCAGAGAGGCTGCGCATCAAGGAAGACTCAAGCAGGAGTGTATGTATCTCTCTGAGAAGAAATATAGAATAGATCTCATAGGTGTAATGGGGGCAGATTGGGATGGGAATAGGAGGGATCTGGTGGGATGGGAAGGGATGGAGGGAGAAAATACAGGGAGAGATGTCTAGAATTGGGGGGCACTTAGGGGATACTATGGAAACCTAGTGCAGTGGAAACTCTTTGGAATATATGAGGGCGACCCTAGTGAGGACCCCTAGTAATGGAGGACATGGAACCTGAACTGGCCATATTCTGTAGCCAGGCAAGGCTTTCAGTGGTGGAACTGGGATACCAACCCAGTTATAAAACCTTGAACCTACAATCTGTCCTGCTTGCAAGATGTGTTGGGGACAGTGGTGGCTCAGTGCTCTTAGGAGTGACCAATTAACGACTGGTTTCATTTGAGACCCACACTAAAAAAGGCAGTCCATGCTCTACACTGCCTGGATGACCAGGAACAGGAGGCTGGAGATACCTAGGGTAAACCAAACACAGTTGAAAAAAAAAAAAATCTATACTCACAAATTGGTGCCTAGCCCAGTCATTATCAGGTAGGCTTCCTTCTGTAACTGATGGGAGTGGATGCAGAGACCCACAGTCAAACATTAGGGGGAGAGAGAACCCAGATTAGAGGTCTCCATCAAGCCCCTCCCTTGGTGCTTGGAGCTCAGTGAACCCTACAGAAGAGGGGGAGGAGGGAATGAGGAAGCCAGTGAGTGGGCTAGAGGTCACTGGGAGAGCGTGACCTATAGAATCAGCTGAGCAGGATTCATGAGGGCTCCAGAGGCCTGCACAGATCTGCACTAGGTCTTCTGCATACATGATATTGGCTTGATGATTTTGTGGGACTTCTTACATGAGGGTAGGGGGCGTCTCTGATTCTTTATCTGCTCTTGGGACCCTTTGTATCCTACTGGGTTGTCTTGTCTAGCCTTGATGAGAGGGTTTGTACCTGGTCTTTTAAATCTCTTCTGTGTTCAGCTGATGTTCCTGGGAGGCCTGCTCTTTTCTGGAGGAAGATAGGGGTGGATAGGAGGGAGAGGAGAGGTGGGGGAGGAACAGGAAGGGGTGGAGGAAGGGGAAACTGCAGTCAGGATGTATGAGAGAAGAATGAATGAAAAGAAAGGAAGGAAATAAAAAGAAAAAATAAAGGAGGGAGAGAAGAAAGGGAGGGAGGGAGGGAAGGAGGGAGGGAGGGAGGAAGGAAGGAAGGAAGGAAGGAAGGAAGGAAGGAAGGAAGGAAGGAAGGAAGGGAAGCAGACAAGCCTCTTTTCGCTCATGGCCTAAGGGAGAAACCCTTCTTGTACTCCAATGACATTGACTTTCTTTCCATTTTCAAGGCTGGAATGTTCTTTTCTGTTCCAGAACCTCTGCATCTTCATCCCCTTAGTCTGGAGACCTCTTCCCCTATTCTCCTTTCTACTCATATCTTAAACGCCAGTTTAAGCATCAATTCTTTGGGGGAATCCTAACCCAAACTCTCATCCCAGGGCAGGCCCTAATCATGCACTCTCACAATCTCTGTAATGAGGACATTAATTGTGTAAACAGTTATTTAACATCTACGTACCTCACTTGAGCATGAGTTCCAAGAGGGCTTGATAAATAGATATTTGTAAAAAGACAGAATAAATAGATTTTCCCCGATGAGCCCATGAACAACTTGACATACCAAGTTAATAGTAGATGTTCAACAATTATTTATAGAACTGATATGAAGTTGAAGGCAGGAACCTTATCTAATAATTTCTGTTTCCAGGATATGAGTTAGTATAGGTAGGAGTGTATCTCACATACACATCTGTTACCTAAGTGTTTTAAATAATCTCACCAGAGTTAACCCCCAAAATGAGAAGTGGCTGGAATATAGTTCTTACCAGTGCCTAAAAATAGTCCTCAGCGTTAGCAAAAGACTTACCACTGTCTTTGCAAATACTTGTGTCAGTCAAGGCAGGGAGGGGATCTGCTTATAATCAGCTGACCTGATGTCCCATAGTCTGGGAGAGACATGACTGTCGGAAGGGAAGAAGATAACACAACCATACATCCGAAAAACAATGACAATTTCTAATCATTTGCCCCTTTGTTCTCCTTACCACATTGACTCTTCTATCATCCCAACCAATCCAACTCTTGGATTCTCAAATGGGGTCACCATATGTGCCTCCAACCTGACTTGTATGAAGCCTTGTTTTATTAGTCCCAATTAGTTGCAGGTGCAAAGACTGAGGGCACAACTAACTGTGTCTGGAATCACCTCCTCACATAGGCAATTAAACACTTGCACACTCAGAATTAGGTTCAAGTGGCTAATTGCACCCGGAAGTAGGTAATTGCAGGTGCAATTAGCTGCAAGTGCAATTTTTCACCCGAGACTAATTGCTCCCAAAGTAAGAAGATGGGGATTAGAAATTCAGCACCAAATGTATATGTGGTTATTGCAACCACCTGTGATTTTAATAGTCTTTTTCCCCCTCCCGTCTTCAAGTGCAATGGCCTCCCTTTGGTCTTTATGAACAGTTAGATTGCCTGCTCCTTCTGTGTATTGCTCCATGGCAGTTCCTTCTGTGACTGGGCCTTGTTTTCCTTGAGCAGACCTTTCTTCAGGATGCTCTCCTGGTTCTTTCTTCTGGAATCTCTGGCCGTTTAGGGACCACATGTCCTTATACTGTTCGACTGTACCTAACGGAAATCTCTCGGCTCTACCTGAGAAACGGCAACAGTGGAAGCAGCTTAGTGGGTGGTAACTTCCAATTAAGTCTTGACCACAGTTTCTTGAGAAATGCCATTTGAACATAATCGATGAAAAGCTTTTCTCCCCACCCCAGGAAAGGAGAAGGTGGACCTCCACCAAAGCCCCCAGAGACTTGTCTTCACTAGCAAGTTCAACTTGACACATTTTTTTTTCATGGGTGTTTCTCCTGAATCAATAGGAGTCCAATGAAGAAAATGCTATATACCATATACATTTATATAATGATAGCATATATTACATAGCCATCAGATAAATAACCATATATTTAATGATTATAAATGATTTAAATTGAGTATAATAAAACTACCCTCCCAAAACCCAACCAACTACTGTTGCTATAGAAAGTCATTTGGTCATGTAAACATTATTTAGATATGTGGTTGGTCACAGTTATTATTTTTAAAATAATTTAATAGAGGAAATTAACTTATACGATTAGGCAAAAGGTTGAATAAGCCTTAGGCATGTTCCCCAAGTAGTAGCTTCCACTCTAAGTGCTGATGAGGGGCTAGGGTGATTGGTCCTGGCTGCTCAGGAGGGGCTGTAGAAGCAGGACATAGAATTGGGGAGGAGGAAACTTCCAGATCTGGGACCTAGAACTCAGGGGAAGGGGGGCTGGCTGATGTTGGATAAAAGGACAGAGCTGGGGCCAGCGCTGAGTGGGCGGGGGTTAGCGGGCACATCACTGTGTGTAAATGGTAAGCATGGTGGCATCTCATCATAAGGAAGAAAACATGTCACAGGATGTGGTCAGGGCATATTTTAATAGGATAAAGGGAAGTGGGAGGTGCACGAAGCAAGCGAAGGGATAGAATGCGTGTGCCTAACATTTTCCTTCGTATGATCCCCTTCATCACAAAGAAGGTGTGTGCGCATGCCTGCGTGCGTTGCATGCGTGCGTGCGTGCGTGCGTGCGTGCGTGCGTGCGTGTGTGCGTGTGTGTGTGTGTGTGTGTGTGTGTGTGTGTGTGTGTGTGTGTGTGTGTGTGTGTGTGTTAGAAGGAGGGGAGAGAGGGAGAGGAGTGGGTGGAGTGCAGTGATGGTCTGGAGATGGCCCTGGCAGGTGGACAGCTGACTCTACTCAGTGATTTTGTAGCACACTGCAATTCTCTCCACTCACCTGGCTGATTCAGTCCTCTCTGCTCCCCTGTGGAGAGAGGTCAGGGCTTCCAGAAGCCGACCTCCTGGCTTCTGTAGCATGCTGACTCCTTTGCTTTCCTGCTTAGTCACTCTGGGGTGGAACTGGATCCCACTTGCTGAGTTGGTAGCAGCTTCTGCTGAATGCCAACCTGATGGCAGTCAACCCTTTTGAACTCCCTCTGGCTATTAAATCTGCCATTGTTTAGACTCGGCATTGTGCACTGACTAGTGACAGGTGAGGGGACAGAGTGGTGACAACAGGAGGGGAGAGGGAGGGTGGAAAGGACTTTAGCTTGGCCTGGGCACCTGGAGTCGCTTTATTGTTCCCCAGACTGTCTCTCTTGTTCCGGGCTCCTGTGTGGGCTGTGAAGGTCACTGGCACTCAGTGCCCACAGGAAGACAGTGTTTGCTGGAGGCAGAGCCAGGCTTCTTAATGGATTGCCTCCTCAAGCATTTCCACTTGGCAAGGGGAACATTTGTTCCTTTGCCCTTATCACCCTGCTCCACAGCATCTTAGGTCTCTAGAGAGGGCACATAAATATTAGGGGAAGTTGGGTCACCTATCAGCGGCTTAGGCTAAGAACAACATTATTTTTCTCCCCTTTTCTCAGGAAAACAAAAGCACATGATGGAAAAATCTGGAAACAGAAAAGAAAGCAACTTAAAAAAAAAACCCTACAGATCTATCATAGACAGGAATGGCAGTTAACGGTGTTTTTCCCATCCCCTCCTGTACAGATATTTCATTCATTCTTTCTTTAAAAATTAGCTCAATGCCTACTGTTGCAGAGGCTGAAAATGGAACCCTGAACAGAAAGGAACTCATACTCCTGAGGGCTCATCTTTCTGTCTTGTGCACATGCTTTTTTGTATCTTGTTTTCACTTTTCTGTCTATCTTGTGAGCATGCTACTTCTGCTACCCTTGTGCCCTTTATCCTGATGACTGCTCACTTTTCCAAGCAAGTGAATCAGAGTTCAATTAACTATACTACTTTTGACATGAGCTCTGTTTGCCATTCCCCATGCCCCCACCTCCCAGTTTTATTTTGTTTTGTTTTGTTTTTTTTTAATGTTTTCTTTCTTTCTTTAGCCGGGCTCTCATAGTCTGAGGTTTGCCTCCAACTTGCTGTGTGACCTAGGAAGCATTGAACTCTCAACCTTCCTACCTCCATCTCCCAGATGTTGAGAGGTCAGCCATGTGCCACCCCTCTTGGCTCTGTTTTCATGATTTTTTAATTAATCTTTTGATAATGTGTGTTGACACATTAATTTTTTTTTTTTCTGTGGATTTTGGGTCATTTTTCCTGACCGTACCTTTTCCAACATCAGGCAAAACCTCTTGGTTACAAACAAAAGCCTTTAAGTCAGGTTGATTCAACCAGCCCAGAGTGGACTATAGAGGCTACCAAAAGCTTGCAGAACTGACAGAAACTTCCAGAAGGTCAGAAGAGTATCAGGCATTAGGCGATGGAGATTCAAAGTCTAGCCTATGTCTACCTCTAGAAAGTCTGTGAGAACCTGCTGAAATCCCTCCTCATGGTCTAGGGGTCTGGACTCTGCCAGTTTTATGAGGAAGTTCAGTCTTCCATGAGGCAGTATCTCATACCTCTGAGAGTTTCAGCTGTGAACACCGTCCTGCCTAACTACATGAACCGCTTCTGTGTCTAGGTGAAGTGATGTCCTCATCCTTTCTGGTGGGGGAAGAGTTTCTGATTCTTACCCCAGAGGGGACATTTAGATCTTGTGTAGGAGAGAAAAGAAATATCTACCACCATCTCAGTATGTGACTCACCCTGGGTCCCACAAGTAGCAAACCTGAGCCAGCTAGATCTGGAATATCTGTCCGCTGAAAGCATCCAAGTGACATCCCCACATTGGTCTGCTGTCTTAATAAAGAATGCCAAAAGTCATTCCTCTTTCTGGAACAAAGACCCATTTAACAAAGGGTCATTGTAACATTCTTTTGGATACTGGGCTGTGCCCTGGGGTCACTGAGGGCCTCAGTCTTTTGATTTAAGGCCACTTGACAGAAAAGCACAAATCTGAATTTAGAAGCTATGCTCTACTTCTAGAGTCCTAGGCCCATGCCGTGTGTTAGACATGTTAAGTCCTGTGTAAAAGCAGGACAGTTCCCTGTCTCTGTAGAGTGAGATTCTGGGGCCTCCTCCTAGACAGTGCCAGGCAAGAGGAATGGCATGCAGCCCACTTTCTCTTTTAACAGGGTGTTATCCTTCTCTGCATTCCTATGAGGTCATGGGATCCAGTGTTCAAATTGTCTTATGTTTTTAGACCCCCTTGTAAATCTGTACCTTTGTGTTAGAGAACCCTCATCAGCAAAAAAAGGACAATATGGGCTCTCCCCAGACCTAGGAAAGTAGCTTTGCTCAGGCCCTTGTCTCTGGGGACCTTGAAGCATGCAAGACACAATACTAGCCTCTGCCCTTAAAGAGGAAAGGCCATCTGTCAGAGTGGTTAACATTGGGAGTGAGAGAGGCAAGTTTCTCTTATTAGGGCAGGGGCTGCATCCCATCTCACAGGGTGGTGCTTCTGAAAGGGGGCAGGGCTTTTCTTCCTGGTCCTGAGGATTCACAGTGTACCATTCACTGGCCTGGGGAAAAAACATTCCAAGCATTAGATGGAAAGCATTATTGGCATTGGTCAAGTTAATATGTGTAGTCAGTTATTTGCATGTGGTCTCATGACATGAAACATTTTTTTTTTTTTGTACTGAAGTTCACACTACCTTTTAATGGGGCACATGAGTCACCTCAGTATGAGAATTTGACACCAGGCTTCAGAAACTTGGGGCTCTCTGTTCCTTATCATCCAGGGCATAGTTGAGGGGCTCTTTGTGCTCCATTAGCATTTTGAAATCTGGGGCATCACTAGCGATGCAGATTATGCTTATCATGTGCTAGGGGTGCCTGGTGATGACTCCTGATGTCCTAGCCCCTTTTCTTCCAGGTAACCCTCTCTGTGGAATTAGGTACTTTCTAGACCTGCCCTATATGTTCACCTAGGCTCTGTGACTTCAGGAGCTGGGCAGCTGGAAACGTCCCTGCTGGCGCACATTGTGTAGGACTGTGTTGTCTGTAGAGGATTTAAAACCAATAATAAAATTGACTGTAAGTCAGTTGGCTTTTTATTATCCCCAAGACAGCAATTCTAAACAACGTCAGTGATAAAATAATCCTCTCACCAAATCTTTTGTTGGTCCAGGTTCCAAACAACTGCTGGGGGTGACTTAAATTTTAATTATATACATTCATACACATATATGTGGATGTTTTTATATATAATTAGCATATTTTATTTTATTACTTACCTTTTAATGAATTCTGTATCTGTGTGGAAGTTAATTAAGGGAAGTCCCACTAAAGAAGAACAGCATGAGATGCTTTGGGCTGGCTTCAGGCCAGTCACAGCAGCACCAGCTCTGTCTGTTTAGACAATTGATAAAGGGTGATGGCATCAAGATGGCAAAGAAATATGACTTAATTTTGTCATTCAACATAGCCACTTGGAATTTTAATTTGTGTTTAAGTTTAATAATTCATACATAAAAGTGATTGATATTTTAAAATTGAAATTTATTCTTTTAAAACTAGTGAATGAAGTCATGAAAAGAATAATTTCTGATTATTACAAGATTATCACTGAAAATAGTCTCATCACATAATGGGGAGTGTTTTTTAAAATTGTCCAGTTCTCAGTAGTAGGCGACTCCTGTACCAGTCAGATGACAGGAATAATGGCTGTTCTTTATAACAAAAGGGACAAAAGATCAGATGTGTGCTGGTCTACACACATCTGGGGAAGGCTGGTCAATTCAGACAATTCCAGGTTCCAGAGTGACACTGTCCAGTGCAAAGATTCCTGCCTAGGCTCTCTAGGCTAACAAGTAAAGACCTTGTGTCCTATATCTTTACCCCCCCCCCCCCACACACACATGTGGACCCTACAGGGAAGACTTGTCAAGTCCACCTGGCTCTGTTCCTCTCTCTACAAAGGAGGAAGAGAGTCTTTGAGTCTCATTTCTTGGGGTCTTCAGCAGGGATGGGAGTGAACTCTTGAAGGCACCTAGAAGGAGGCTAAGCAGAGCAGTCCCCTGCTTTCTCCATATCTGGGCAGCATTGTCTCTTTCAGGGGCTCTGAAGTGGGAGAGACTTCTCTGCTCAATGGCCAGGCTCTGGTCTGGGCTGGCTTTGGGTAAGCTGGCTGCCTCTGCAGCCACACCTTTCCATCAGAGCCATTTTCATGTTGTCCCTTAGCTTCTCACACCTCGAATTTCCCTGCCTAGATTCTGGATTTCTTCCTGGGGTAGAGTCTTAATAGTTGTGTAACTATATACCTGACTTACTTCACCTCTTGAAAGAATGATGTCACTTACAATGAAAATGGTCCATCGGTGGGATGGGTCTGGGAAGAGAAGGCACGGAAGGCAGAAGGTCTTAGGGTGTTTCTTTCTGGGTTGCATTGGAAGAAAAACCCTGAAATAAGCTGAGTTTGCCTGCATGCCCCGCTCTCTCATTCTTGCCATGCTCAGACTACTGCCATTGTTAAGACATTCAGGAATCCTGGATCCTGAGCTTCAACCTAAAGTGTAAAGAGAATAGGCAGCAGCTTGGTTGTATCTCCATGTCTACCAGGGCCCAATCACACAGGTTTCTACTGATGCTTTGAAGACCTCTCTCTCTTCCCTGGAACTGTCTAGTGAGCTGGATATCATTTGACTTCTGGGAATGGGAACATTGCATTTGAGCCATTATGGTCACATATGCTGAACACAGAGATCTTCTTGTTGCACCATGAAACCCTTTCCTGGAATCCATGTTGTTTTAAAACAGCTTCCAAGGGTTTGCTCCGTGTTTAGTTTCATACTCTCTTGCAACCTGCACACACCTGTGTATGTGTATATATTTATTTATATACATATGAGAATATGACTAACTGCGTTTCTGTGTAAATTTATACTTGTTTATTTATATAAAATGCATTTCTTCCTAGTATTCCATTCACCTGAATAAGGAGACATCTCACAGCTGTTACCAACTAATCAGGAAATCTCTCCAAAGAAAAGATGGGTTAAGACTGACTTCTTCAAAGATGCAGCTAATTCCAGCCAGCCCATTAAGATTCTGAAGTTGAGCTCATTGTGAAATGTGAATCGATGTGACATTGTCGAGTAAAATGACCCGTGGGCTTGGGAGGTTGGTGCTTTTAGGAAGAGGCCAAACTGAGCATCTTAATCTAGATTCCCTCTGGGAATGTTTCCTCCATTGGGTCCCACGTGTGATTATGTTCTCCCGTAATCAAACTAGCTCTGTGACCTAAGGCTGGACAGTTCCCTTTTGTTTCCTTATTTCTCCCTTGTCTTACTTCTACACAAACTGTTACTTTATTCAGTTTGTTTGTCTTGGTCAGCAACAACTATTTGGTTTTGAGCTGTAGGAACACTCATGTGCACAAAATCTCATTCAATTACATAAAAAAAAGGATTGGATTTGGAGCCCTCTTGCTATAAAAGTGATTTACTGCACAGGGGCCTGGGAAACCAAAGTTCAGCCATCAGGGGTCTGATCTGAAAATGGTACGAACATCCAATAGGTAAGCATAGAGCTCTGCATTTATACTACAATCTCAGGGTATTATGTAGCATTTAGACTTAAGAAAATTTTAGTGGGGATTTTTGTTTAACATAAAGCTTATCTTTGGTTTGACTTAAATGACTACTAGAGACTGTGCAAACCGCTTAATAACAGGGCTTCTGCATTCTAATATAAAGTCTGCCTTCCTTATCTATTTTTCCCCTGCCCATAGATGATCTAGAAACCTCTCTGCTTCCTATTGTCATTACCATATTTTCTTTTGAGTCTTGAACCACAGCATAGTATAGAGCACCCATCCATCTCCATATCTGGACTTCACTCAGACACCCCCTAAGGCCTCTTTCCATTTCTTTGCTATGTACTCCAGTGAACTGCAAACAAACAGATCATTTTCCTGATGGTGGGAAGGCAGTAATAGACTTCATTGCCTAGTGCCCTTCAGATACGCTTCCTAAAAAACTCCTCAGCAGAACAAATATAGTTACTGAATTTGGTTACTGGTACACAATGAAATAATAGCAAAATAATGCAGTTACATGGTTATAATATAGTTAACTCATGCAGCAAGTTGCACACAATAGCAAATGCAGTTAGGCAGAGAGAATGAAATTAAGGGTTAGAGGTAAAAGAGAGGATATATCTTTAGATGTGATTTGAAATGAAAAGCAGATACCCTCGGAAGGACATACAAAGATGTCACCAGATGATGCCTGAGGAAGAATCTTTCTTGTCAACTACAGCAAAATCGGGCAAGGACAGCAGGAAGGGTGCATCATTGGCTGTCTGTCTCAGATGCTCTTCTTTCTCTCCCCTTCCACTGTGTCTTCTCTGAAGTGGTCCTAACCTGCCTCCTGGCCTTTATAATTGCTAAGTATCTGGGCTTCCAATTCTTTTGGGATTTGCCCAATAAAGCATCTCCTGCTCAGCTGTCTTTTAACAACACCATGGTCCTGTCATTTTCAAGTCTACCATTACTTACCGAGGTGCAGAAAGTGTTGTCTTCTTAGCTGGGCTGATGACTTTGTCGTCCTCTTCATTAGAGTGCTACTACCCAAAGTACCTTTCAACATGTCTGCCCCATCTGCAATGCAGAATCCCAGGTTTCCACTTGAAACATAAGGAGTTAAGAGTCTATATTAAATGATTTTCATATATTCAGTGTTTGAGAAGTACTGCTCCACTCATCAAAATGCAAACATCCTCATCCTTCCCTTTGATCTCGTCCATTCCAATGACTCCAGGTTCCTTACACTGTCCATCTGACCCTCTTATTATCATTTCAAATCTTATATCATCCATGGGACCTTTCCCAGTTATCCCATGGACCGGGTAATCAAACTCCAAACAAATCCCTTATTTCCAAATTACCCCTTCTAGATGACAACTTTATATTCTTTGACTTCATCCTTTTGGCTATAGAGAATTGGTCCATGGCTGAGAAAGCAACACCATGAGTAATTCATCCAGTGGCAGGCCACCTAACTTCTCTTTCTTAATTTTTATAAAATCAGAAAGGGCGATTATCAGTGATTGCAAAATCCAAATTCTAGGAGACAGTCAATGTCATGTAGGACATGTGATTGAGATACAGAAATCTTGAGTAATCCAAGTCAGTGAAGACAGGAAGACAGATACCATACTGATGTGGCCAGCAGAGATACTGAAAGAAACAGAGGTACCTGTTTCTGTACCTGACCAAGTTCCTGATGCCTTTTCACTACCAGGTTCTAGGTTCTTTAATTGCCTTCTCTAAACCCCATTACTCTTGAAAGTTTGAGAAATATTCAACCCAAAGAACCAAACTAGCTTAGTTTAGAGCCGCCAACTAGAGCTTGCTCTGCTGCCCACGACCATCTCTTTAGGAATACGACCCTCAGTCTTGGCTGTTTCCCAGCCTTACCTGGTAATACTTGGGCTACCAACAGATGATAAAACAGTGCTATCATCTTTGAATATTTACAGTGTGTGCTTTAAAACAATAGTGGAATGGACTGGAATTGAATTCCAAGGAAGTAAAGCATCTCAATAAAGAGATCTTGAAAGAAAGCTTTAGTATCATCAGTAGGGGCAACTGAGTGGTAGAGTGTCCTCCACCTAATAGAATTCCCCGGTGTTTTGTGCCAACTAAGTCAAAGAGCCACAAGCCAGCATATATTTTTAATACTGCCTATTCAGTGTCACAGCAGCAAAATTAGTAATTCCTGTCTCTCAGGAACCTGATCTCAGTCAACATTGTTTCATCAGTACAATGATTTCTTGTACCAAGTTGATTGTACCAAACATGTTTCCAGGCGGCCAGCAATCTTCCCTCTTAACCTTTAATCTTCTCTAGGCAGCTTTTAAATATTAAAGTACAGATGATGTTCATAGAATGATGGATCTCTGCAGATGGGAAGGAGGCAGCTTCATTGCTGCTGTTGAAAAAGCTGCTTCTCAACAAAAGTCAGTGTAGGTCTATATATACGTGGACACAGAGATACCTGCAAGAGAAACATACATGTAGAGAAATGGGTTTGATCATGCATACTTTTCTCTCTGTGTGGGGTATCAAAACTGAATCTCATAATTGTCATTATGCTGGTTTGGATGGAAAGCAGACACAGAGCCCTAATTTTACAAGTGTCTGGGGTTTCTTTCCCTCCTCTCAACTCCCTCTTGGAAAATACCAACTTCCAGACCCAGAGGTTTCATCTGTTTTTAAGCTGGAGGCTTCTTCTCTAATGGGTTTGTGACTCACAGGGCCTGGGTGATGGTTGCTTTTTCTGTGTATAGAACTATAATCCTTCTCAATTATTAAAGACATAAATTACTATTATTTCCTTACCAGATCGAACATCTCACTTAAATATGTGAAAGAAAAATTGTTGGTTGTCTGGTGAATTCTCCTCTTGGAAAAACTGCCTATTCTTAATCTACAAGTTCAATGAAAGTTCAAAAGTTTATCAGTGCAAACTCTATATTCTAATAATTCATCAACTGACTGGCTTCTACATCAGGGGACTCTGGGTTGAGACATTTGTATGTCCTCTCCCATGTAAAAGTAATCAAACAGCACATTTTCTGGGCATCTCACAAATACCTATTGATCATAATCAGAACCCAGATGGCATGAAAGAGCTTGGCTGACACACAGTCCCTAATGTCAATCACAGGAACAAATTGATTTTGACTGTTCGGCCACATTTCTCCTACCCAAGCAGAATTCCATCCCCTGCTGCTGTTTGAAGCATTTTGAGCAAACAGCACTTCTGAAGGAATTTTGTAGTCCAAAGTTATTGTAGAGGTAAGTTTGATTTTCAAGAAAATGATGATTTTTTACTGTATTCCATACTTTCCCTTACCATAAAAAAGAGATATCTTTCACTGGCATCGAAAGGGTTCTCATTAATTTCAAATTTACCCTGCTTTGTGTGTGCTAATTATGGAAAAGGAAAATTTTGACTTACATTTTTCCTGTGACAGTATGAACTATTAATTAACAGTATCAATACTGTTCTTTGACCAGCATTCTTTTCTTGCTCCCTTTTTGGATTAGTAATTTTCATTGGAAATATGAAAGCACTTCTATTTATGCCGCCTATCTTTCCCTTATGACATGGTCATAGAGCTAGATGCTGGAGGATAGGGTAGAAAGAAAGAGCCAGGAACCCCCAATACTGTTATTATAAGCATTAAGACCCTCTGTGAGAGCCAGATAAGAAAGGATCTTCTTTGATATTATCCATTACTGTGAATTACTTTATTGCACCATACATCAAAGCTGCTAGGACAAATTCAATGGGAAATGGATCCAACTCCATCAGGGAAGAGATTTGGAATGTTGGTGAAGGATAGCTTGGGAACCAAATTGTTCCTGTGTCTCTGTCTAGGTCTCCGGAGCCAGACAGGCATGTTCTCCAAAGAGTCTTTCTTTCCAGTACTTAGACAGGCTATGCCTTTTCTTTCTAATGGATTCCCACCTGTATTCTCTCACTTATAGCAGAAGGAGCCAGGCATGCTTTTTGGTTACTCTTCTTTGAACATCTAAACTTGCCTCTCAGGCATCGTTGGCTGTACCAAAAATGGACACTTAACTCTAAGGAAACTAGTCCAGAGATAGGTCTAATCCAGCTAGATGGTCCTTCTCCAGAACCCAGTCTGTTTGGAATGGAAGGCATATCAGTTATGGACAATAAGAGTCCATACTGTCCTGGAGCAGCTGTTTGTAGACATGTGTATTCTGATGAGTCAGTGAAGGGAGTTCATCTGTGCCAAGAGATCAAAGTCAGAGAAACGACGGAAGACCTCGGGCTCCTGTCAGGATCTCAGAGCAGCCCTGGCTTTGGGTTTGCTGTGTCAGGTGTGTTAAACTTCCAGGAAGCCAGCTCATCACTACTAAGGAAACTCTCATGTCTGCCTATTGCATGACAGTGGCCTGAATGTCCTTTACAACCACATGTGTCCTGACAGCAAACTGTCTTTGTCAGGGAGCTTCTGATGGGAATGGCAGTGTCCCTCCTCTGCCTAGTCTATTGCCTGGGCACTCTGGAAGATAATGATACTTTCATTTCCCTGAAAGTTCTGCAGCCTCGAGTAAAATCCCAATGTGTGTAGTCCATCTTATCCTCAAAGCCCATGCTTCTTGCTAGGATCACCTTATCTTTCTGGTACTGACATCTCATTTTAAGCCATTCTACTTTACTCTTTATTTCTTGTGGTAGATAACATTTGTCTACGCGTGCATTTTTTTTCCTGTTGTTTTCATTGAGGGACTCAGTCTAACTTCGATTCTCTGGAGCATGGGCTGACCCTGGTGATCTGATGGAATGTTTGAATGCAGCTGAAATGACATTTGGCTTTGCCAAGGTCGTAGGAAACCTTGCAGCTTTCACTTGTACCTCTGGGAACACTGTCCTGGAAACCTAAGCTGCCTTGTGAAAAAAAAAAATGCAGGGTCCTAAGCTGCCATGCTAAGAGGAACCTGAGACATAGTGGATCAGATGGCAAAGGCAGAGAGAAGAAAGGAAAGAGAGATGGAACAAGAGGAGATAAAGAAGGGAGGAGAAAGTGAGGAGATGAGAGACAGGGAAGAGAGGAGGGAAAAAGGGGGAGGGGGAAAGGTAAGGAGGGAAGAGGAAGGAAGTGAAAGAGAGAGGGAGAGAGAGCGATCAGATATGGGCAGCCACATATAGAAGACATCTTGCAAATGATCCCTCCAGCCCCAGATAATAACTTGTAGAAATCCAGCAACCAGAGTATCGCTAGTCATCTAAGGTGCTCAGCCTTTCCCCCTTTCCTTACGCTCTCCTGCCCACGGATGAGCCATCCTTCTCCTCTACCCCTGACCATTCTGATTATTCTTCTGTGACATGTGTGGCTGAAGCTGCTCTGAGGATCATTGTTATGCCATCTGTTTACCATCACACCCTAAAGCCACAGGGCAGATCCTGTTCCTTATTTCCCCTTCCAGTCTCTGGGCATCTTGGCAGAGCTGTGGGTCAAGTGCATCCAGTGCAACTTGATGCCCTTAAACACTTGCGTCTTGAGGTCTTTCAATCTCATTACTTTAAACCAAACGGGTACTGGCGTTAGTAAAAATATCTGTCTTTAGTTGTGTGGTTTGATTAGGTATTTCAGATTTTGAAGAGTCTCGTTTTTAAATTGAGTATGTGTGCAGGCTTTGCATTTTGAGGATGACTGAGACAAATGACCTCTATGTAGCTGTCTGTAGTGGTGCATACCTATAATAACAGCACTTGCCACACTGAGGCAGGAGGACCAAGACCATAGCAAGACCTCGTATCAAAACAAAAATTAAGAACCAACAGTAAAGGAAATCCATGCAGCATACGCAATGGGTGGAAACAGTGGCATGTTTACTTATCAATACCTGCCTTTATCTTTCTGGGCAACCAAAGGCAGACTCCAGGTTTGAAGTTTAGCTCTAACTTGGATGAAGAGTGTTTTTTAGCTACATCACCTCTTTATAAAACCTATCTTGTTTAGATTTCTCCTGGTCCTCTAAAGTGAACTTTCCCACGTTCCCAGAACATTCTCTTTCTCTCTCCTCTCTTTTCCCATTTCTGTGTACCCTTTGGCTCGGTCTTTCATATGCAGCATTCTCCTTTGGAGTGCTCAGAAAACTCATTAGCGTCCAGCCTCCTCAATTAGGCAGAATAAACATGCATTACTCTGAATGTACCACAGCAGAAACAGACGGAGTTCAAGCAAAGGGTTGGCCCAGCACCCAGGGATTTGACAAGAACTTTATTTCCCTTCAATCAAATTCAGCTCACACCCTCCTGTATCTGCCTATATAAGTAATTAAACTCTTATCTTCAGCTTTCAAAGGGTCACCTCTTTCTCTCCTGTATGTATCCATTTCCTTTTTATTCACAGCATACACTTATCTATTATTGTATGTGTACCATTCATTTGTGGGATCATCTGTTGTTATAATTTCCCATTTTCCTTAGTCTCACAATCACAAAATCAGCAACATGAATAGCAGTGGAGCTAAGCTGAAATGCAGAGGTCTTTTGTAATGGTGCAAAATAGAACATATTCGAAATGTTCAGATTCTCAAACAATATATATACTGTGAAGTTACCTCACATCTCCCTAGTAATTGTAACTGTATAAATTCTATCTGTTCCCCGCTCTCAGGCACAGGATACAGGGAACACTCACCACCTTCTTCTATTCATGCTCAGAGGTCGTGACTAAGATAAAGAGATTTTAGAGAAGCCACTGTGTGGGTGTGTTCCCGGTAGGAGGAATTTCATGTTCCAGTCTCCTCTGCTGAGCACCTACAATATTAGAGAATTTGCAAAGTTTGTATCTGATTCTTAAAAGGAAGCTGTGATTAAGGCCAGATTGTGATAAATCCCTGACAGACAGTGTGAAGGCACACAGGGTTGAAGCGAAAAGTTCAAATGCAGACTAGGGATGCTGGTGAGGAGAAGGCAGCTGAAGGCTTCTCCGGAGCAGCTTTTGCAGAAGTGGTGACCTGTTACCCACATTTTAGACAGAAACATGCTGTGCTGTTTCATGACGTCAGCTGTTCCAGCACACACAACACACTTCTATGTGCCCCCTATTCAATTTGTTGATAAGCATTTACTCTTTTTCCTCACAATGTTGAATTGCGACACTGTCTTCAATTCCTTAGCAACAACCTCATGTTACCCTTGAAAAGTCGTGGTCAGCTGAAAGGAGAGGGCGTGTGGAACTGTGGTGGGGAAAATCCTAATTTTAATAACAAGTGTGTGTAAAAAGTAGAAAGAATGGATGGATGAAAAGGCGGGTCAAGGAAGCTGCATTTGAACAAGTGTTTTTGATTAAGGTTTATGTGGGCACAGAAGCCCCTTTAAGTTCTTTTTTATTGAATAATTTCTCTTTGATCCTTGAGTAACTAAACGAAAAACCAACACTTGACATTAACCTGGGACCTGGAGCCCAATGGTAGGATTCCTTTACTTGATTGCTAGGGCAGGGGCACTGCCGGATGAGAGCCTTACAACTGCAGTGGAGGATGTTCAGCTCTATTTCCCAGTTGGTTTTTCCACCCATCTTCTGGATGGGATGATGATGAGCAGCTGAAACAATCATCCCACATGGAACATGGATTTTTTTCCCCCTTGTGACTGACTTCAAAGATGATGCTCAGCCTATACTGGGGACATGTGAGGTGTTGGTTATGTCAAGAATGATCCAGAGAAAGGGCAGACAAAGTCAGACACTTGGGATCTTGGCAATTAAGTTTGTCTTTCTTTTCCTTGTCCCATCTGTTAAAAATGAACTAGAAATTATTTCTTTATATTTGGCTCTATGAACTGCAGTAAATTATGGAGCCAAGGGTGTTGATCAGAGGTGGGTACTGTGCACAGTATACCCAAAGTCACAGATTCGATACAAAGTTTCAAATCCTAGAACCAAATCATTGAAATGGAAAGAAAATTGGGGAAGGAGAAGGGAGTAATGAAGAATTCTTTTTTCAAGAGAGGAAGAAAATGAAGGAGGGTATGAGAAATAGAGATAAAGAGATAGAGATAGATTAGAAAGAAAGCAGAAAGCAAGGATTAAACAGCTCTGAGCATTAAAACAATTGAAACAATGTAATTCACCCGAATTCTGTATTTAAATGTCTGATCTGTCATTCAGTTCCAGC
The DNA here is from genome assembly GCA_033318265.1 of Phyllotis vaccarum. Lineage (NCBI taxonomy): Eukaryota > Metazoa > Chordata > Mammalia > Rodentia > Cricetidae > Phyllotis > Phyllotis vaccarum. The sequence continues at coordinate 40,484,188 of JARWLC010000012.1, read as the reverse complement.
AGAGACATGGTGTTTGTTTGAAGGCCACTTTCTAATGGTTTCACCCTGGTTCAGATTATTTGAGATCCAGGGGGAAAATGTGCATTGTGTGTGAAAGCAGATAGAAAATATATGTGAGCACAAATCAGAAGAACGATTACCACACTCATGCTCTGTACCCATTACCGGGTCCCCAAGGCTTTTGTTCTGTTTGTCTTGGCATTTTTTCTTTAGTGGGACCGTGGTCTGACTCTATGGGAGAAACAACAGCCCACAAAACCCTCAGCAGAGAACAGAGGGCAGCAGAAATGGATGGGCTGAAAGGATGCACATCTTTCAAGTGATAGGCGCTGCCAGCTTCCTTGTGGGGAAGCTGCACAGGGAGGTCTCTCTAGGCTCCCAAGGAGGTCTTTGCTGTGTGCTTGTCAGGACACGCCTGGCCATCTGCAGGAGGGGCATCTCTGCTCTCATCTCAATCTCCAGAAGGGTCCCATTCAGGGGATAATGAAAAATGGCATTTCCACAAAGTGGAAAGAAAACACATTGTTTCTCTAGCGTATTATGTTCTGCACTGCTCAGGAGACAACACTTCATAGCTTGTAAAAAGAATTATCTGTCTAACTTACTGTGCACGGCAGAAAAGTTGCAATGTTTCTTTAAAAGAGCTGTGGAGACATGGCAAAACCACTGCCTCTCCCGCTCCCACCAACAGCATAGCTGCTGTTTATAAGGAAATCCACTCAAGACCTTAATGATGACCCAGAATAAACATCTGACATTCACCAGCTTTCAAGATCACCTGTGTTTAGGCATGAATTGTTCATTTCTATGCCTTTTGTATCGGGCTTCCAGGAAAGACAAATGCAACAAGGGATGATTTACATTATCAATGGAGGCAGAGGGTATGCCTCTGTTTATCTGATCCTCTTTTATTGTGTAAGACAACCGGTGAGATAACCAGCCTCCCACACAATGGCCATTCAGTGTGAGCCACCCACCCTCTCCATTTCCATGTTGACGTTAATTCTGAACTATATATTAAAAGCGATCCTGTGCAGTAACACAAGGCTTCTTTGGTTTAGGAGCAGGGGTTTAGTGTCAGGTTTTGCCTCTCTTTTGTCTCCACAGAGCCCAAAGAAAGCCTTCTGCAGCTGGAGTTTTCTCTCTGACTCACTCCAGAATGGGTACCGCACCTCATGAGGATGGGGAAGATGTTCAGCCCATGAAGACCTTGAATTCTTTGCAAAGCGCCAGAAACTTGGAACAAATTAACCAGGCATGAGGAAACCTGGTTTGTATGCATGGGCATAGAGACTAGGAAGGCTTGTCTTTATGAAAAACCAGTTTTCTCAGTCTGGCCTGGAAGACTTAGGAAATCCTCTATAGGCCTTTAGGACAACCTGTACCACATTTGCACATGATGCTCCAAGACTAAATTGTGGAAGTTTCTCTCTCAGAACAAAAGTTTCTACTCTCATTTTGCAGGAGTTGGTAGTTGGTCTCTTAAAAAAATAAAGCAACGAAACCAATGCTATAGTCCAGGTGTGTTGAAACCCATTCTGTAGCCAAAACTGGCCTCGAATTTACAGTGATCTCCCGGTTTCAGCTGGCTGAGCACAGGGTTGTGGAGAAAGGCCTCTGTGCCTGGTTTATAGACAGCGTTGTGTGGAAACCTTAACATTAGACTTCAAATTCATGAGTGGGAAACGCCCTTCCTTTCATTAGTGTATTCTCCGCTGTCTGTCATCAGTTTTTTGCAGGTTCTAGTGTCTTCCTTGGTTACATTTATTCCTAAGCATTTTTATTCTTTTTGGTGTGACTGTAAGAGGATAGATTATTGTGGGTCTCTCTGGAAAGGGTAGAAACAGAACTGAATATTGTATGTTGTTTTTATATCCTGCAGCTTCCTTGAAATTATTAAGTATTTGTTATTTTTGTAACATCTTTGGGGGATTTTAAACGTAACATTGTATTGTCTGGAGAGGTAATAGGATTTTTCCCACTGTTCTATGGATGTCTTTTTTTTTTCCTTTCTTTTGATCTTTGCAGGGCTCCCAGCTTTAGATGGGATATGAGCAGTAGAATGCCTGTGTGTGATGGTGCAGGTCTTCATGGAAGAACAGTTCTGTTTTGCCACCGGTGGCTGATATGTTTGTTAGTTGTAGGTTTTCATATATAGTCTTTGTTGTGTAGAGGTAAATCTTCTTTTTATCTACCACATGGCTATTTTAAAACACAAAATGGTGCTGAATTTTGACAACTTCCTTTTCAACATCTATTGAAATGATAGTGTGGTTTGTCCTTGATTCTTTTAATTCACATTAGATGGTTTATATATGTTGAATCATCCTTGCACCCAAAAGGTGAGTCCCACTTGATTACAGTGTATGATACTGGGCTGGGATTCTACGTGCAAAAGGAGGACTATTACTTACACACACACACACACACACACACACACACACACACACACACACACACACACACACACACGATGCACATTGGATTAAACATGTAAATTAAAGACGTAAAGACCAGAAAATGTAAGATTTCTGAAAGGAAAGAGAGAAAAGTCAAAGCATTAGTTTTGGTAATGGCACAAATGGTAGACATGGCTGCATCACATTAAAAACCTTCTGGGTAATAAAGAGTGAAAGGTCAACCTACAGAGTGGAAGAAAATGTTTTCCACCTGTCTATATGAAAAGTAATTTCTGCAAACCAGTAGCTTAAAAAAACAAGCAAAACTCAAATAGGTTATTTTTAAAATGAGCAATAGACTAGCATAGACATTTCCCAAAAGAAGACACACAAATAATCCCAAGCTATAAAAAGTTACTTAACCATCAGGAAAATGCAATAATGCAATTCAAAAACACCAGAAAATCAATATACACAAACAAGAAAATGGACTATGTGGGTTGTGTTATGTATTTGTACATGCACACACATATATGCATATATGTATATGTACAATAACATAGCAAAGAGACTATTAACTCGACAGAGTTCACGGGAGAGCCTGGAGAGGGGAAAGGGAGGCGAGAAAGTGATTTACTTCTACTTCAATTAAAAATATGTTTTAAAAGGAAATCAGAAGACATGTAATTGCTACTTTACATTTCATTTCTACAACATTTTTATTGATGTATACAATAAAAATAGAAGATCAAAAGGTACATTTTAAAAGCCCACAATGGGATAGAGCTTCACATCTGTTGAGGTTAATGCTTGCCACATGAGAGATGACTCACAGAGATGAGAATATGGAGAAACTAGAATGCAGCACACTGTGTTGTGGTGGAGTTGCAAAATGGGGTATCTGCTATGAAAATTAATGTCTTCAAAAATTAAAAATAGAGCTAGCCTATGATTTAGCAATCCTAGTTCTGGATCTTCAAAAGAACTGCGATCAGAATCTTAAGATATGCCCATATCCCTTTGCTCACTGCAGCATACTCACGGTGATTAAGGTACAGAAACAAGCTAAGTATCCTTTAGATGTCTAAATGCAACATCTACATTGTGGGATATTATCCCTGAAAAAAGAAGAAAATCCTGTCATATTTAACATATCTGAACCTGGAGGACATTATGCTGAGTGATACAAGTTAATCACAAAATGCTAAATCCTGTGGGATTCAACTTATAAGAACCTTTTTTTTTCTAATTTAACTTTTTTGTTGATTCTTTGTGGATTTCCCATTGTGCATTTCGATCCCACTCATCTCCCCATCCCTTCACATTTGCCCTTGCAAACTTCATAAATCAAACAAAAAAGAAATTAAAAGAAGAAAAAAAAATGTGTGGAAACTGTAGCGTGACACAGTGAATCACACATAAACCCTTTAGTCCATACATCTTTACTTACAAGTGTTCATCACAGAGTATCGGTCTGGCTTGAGGTCTCTGGTTGCTGAACTACCAATATTGAGACGTCTCTCGGATATCCTGTTGTCTTGTATCATAGAGATCTTGCAGCTTTGGGTCTGCTCCAGCAGATCATAGATGAGGTGGATGGGCCTGGGTGGCCCCCTCCCCCGCCTCCAGCTCCACCCCCAGCTAGCTCACCGTCTAAGGTATGAAGCAAGGGGTGGGCCAGTTCACCTGCTCTTATGCCCTTGGGCCTGGCTCACCCACACTTACACTACCAGGGCTGCGCTGACGAGAACCTCAGTGCCAGCTCTCCCACCTGCCACAGGCAGGGAGGGGCAGGGGTGAGGAGCAGGGGGCTGGACCAGATTCCCCCATGCTTACTTTGCCAGTATGGGGGGCTTCTCACCTGTGCTCCAGTCAAAGGACAGCTCTACTGCGCTGCCCAGGCTGCCCAGGCGAGGTGTGTAGAGCCCATACTTTTCATCAGGACAGCTGCCCAAATACTCCCAGTTTTTAACCATTCCCCTCAACAAAGGAACTAACAACAGAAATAGAAACGGGTAGATCCTTGATCTCACTCACACATGCAAATTATCTCCAAGTGGTCCTCACCCCCGTTTTTATTTTCCTACCAAAATGGCTCTGGAATCTACTGAAGCCAGGTTACTGCCATGCTACTTTGGTTCCAAACACTGAAGTGGCTTTCTACTGCCTCCCTGTCCTCACACTCTATCCCTGTTCCCACCACAGCATTCAGGGTAAAGCCCACTAAAACAAATATCATGTCACATCTCCACATGCAACCCCACCAAATCTACTCGGTTTGTCTAGAAGAAAATCCACGATGCTTGCCTCTGGAGTCCTCCCTCTAGTTTGGCCCCATCCTCTTCCACCTCCCCCTCCCACGGTGTTCCAGCCACTCTTTCTGGAGTGTCTTGGAAATGTCTTGCTTCGGCCCCCTTTAGTATTATTATCTCTACTAGGAGATGGCCTCTTGCATGGATCTGTCTGGTTGCTGTTTTCAATCATTTAAAACCTCTCTGAGGTCACTCCTCATAAACAATGCTCTGCATGACCCCTCCAGAGTTCTGCTCTCCCTACTGCCTCTTCTCTGGACACCCTGTAGGAGGCTTTGTTGCAGACGCACATGCTGGCTTTCTCAGTGCAACAGGAAACCCCAGCTCTTCATTGGGACTGACAGGGCTCTGTGAGCATCCTTATCTTCAGGCATCATGCCTCTCTACTCTCATGAGGAAAGCTCACCTGACTGCCTAAGCCCTGATAACTCCCCCAGGAGCTACTTGTCTGCCTTGTGTTTCGGAACATGCCAAGCATGCTCTGGCCCCAGAGACTTTGCACTTGCCATACCTGTCCCTGGATGCTGTCCTTCCAATACAGCTTCTTCCAGTGCTTCCTGCTCAAATGTCACCTACTCAGACACGCTCTTGTCTATAAAACACCAGGTTCTTTCTCACTTTGTGCTTCCTTCTTTTCTACAGCATTTGTAATAATCTGACTTGTGTGTTTATGTTTACTTGCTGTGTGTCACTTAGACTGTCTTCCCAGGCCGGAAACCACAGAACAAGGACTTTGTTTCATCCACCACTGTTTCTTTCTGTGTTCCTCAAGCAGATGTAAGCTTGACAAAGGTTGGGTGCCGGGAGGCACTGTGGGTATCAAGAATGGGCAGATAAAATGAATAAAACAATAGAGGCCTAGGGATAGTTAGATGGGCTTTTCTACCTTTAAGATGAGCTTTCTGAGTTGCATAGCCCCAAAACAAAATAATGTGTTCATTATATGCTGGAGGGAACCTCCATTGGAATCTACTTTTGGCATTTAAAATACTACTCAGAGAAAACCACACCACTTTATGATTCCCTACTATGTGGAGGGCCATGATGCCTTTTCACAAGGCCTCTACTGTTTCCTCTGCCCACTCCCCCTGCTCTTGGCCCCTCGGCTCTCCCTTCAGTTCCTCCAGCACAGTGTTTCCTATTTCCAAGGGCGTTGTCCCATTTCATCACTCTTCTAGTCCAAGCCCTGTGTTGTTGATGCTTCCCTGCCCTCCCATCTCACCTTAAGCTTTGCTTCCTGAAGAGAAACTGATGTTGTTTTGTTTCTCCTTTCTTTTAGCGGGTCTGCCACCCACCTCCCAAACAATCACACAGAGACTTACTCTTTCTTATAAATGTCCAGCCATAGCTTGGCTTATTTCTAGCCAGATTTTCTTAAACCATCCCATCTACTTTTGCCTCTAGGCTTTTACCTTTCTCTATTTCTGTATATTTTTTATTTCCTTCTTACTCAGTGTCTGGCTGCATGGCTGGGTGGCTGGCTTCCCAGCATCCTTCTCTCCTTCTTTGCTTCCTCTTCTCCTTCTACTCTTGTTCTTTTCCTGTTTATTCTCTCTGTGTGCCAGCCCCTTTCTCCTGCCTCACTATTGACCATTCAGCTCTTTATTAGACCAATCAGGTGTTTTAGACAGGCAAAGTAACACAACTTCACAGAGTTAAACAAATACAGCATAAAAGAATGCAACACATCTTTACCTAATTTCTCATAATAAGAAACCTCTATGACATTCAGAGAAGGCCAAGTCCTATATAAGAACTTCAAGCCACTGGACACCTCCCCTGAGTACCACAAATCCATGGTTGTGACTTTGCATGTATGCTGGATAATCTTGATTTCCAACTTAGAGATTCCTGGAAGAATAGCAGAGCATGTTTCTGGGTGCACCTACAAGGGAATTTCCAGAGACAGTTGATACATGGAACAGTACAACAATGGATGAGGAAGGACCATCCAATAGGCTGGATCTGGATGAGATACAAGTGGAGAGAGAGAAAGGGAAAAGGGTGTCCAAGCTCTTCTTACCGAAACCATCACACACAGCTAGCCTTCTCACTTTTTCAGCCTTTCATCACAGACTGACACAAACATCTCTTCAGGTAACTCCAGGCTTTCAGGCCTTAGACTGAAACTGCATCATTGGTCCCAATATCTGAAGCTTCCAGATTCTTGGATTGAAGAGCTTCTGGGTTCTCTGATTCTCTAGCTTGCAGACAGGCATTGTTGGATGATTCTGTCTCCAGTCATAATAGTAACTGTAATGAACACACACACACACACACACACACACGCATAAAGCACTGTGACTAACAAAGCATGTGTTCCATTTTCTTTTTCCTCAATTCTCTTGAGAGAAAAGAACTATAGTCCCCTTTGCCCACTGTTAACCAAGTCCTCTGGAATCCGTCATGACATGGCATAGAATAAATATTTATCAAATATGCATGTTCACTCATGGTACAAAGGCTACTCATTTTTTCCCTGTATAGTCTTGGTTTCAGTATGAAGCAGTGAAGGTGATTATTTTTGCAAACCCTGCAGTAACAATTTAAGGCCTAGCCCCTTGGTAGTGAGTATGAGAGCTGTTACAGTCTATAGAGAGTAGAATGTAGGACAGGTAGTTTGTAGGGGCAGAGGAGATGCATCCAGAACTGCTGAGGCCCATCTTTGAACTTTAGGGGGACACTGTTACCATCAGTAGTATTACAGGATCAGTCTATGACCCAATAAACAGCTGCTGCTCATTTTTTTTTAAAAAAATTGAACATTATGTGAAATTCTCTTTTTGCATTTTTATCAAAAACACCAAGGATGCAAATAAAAATAAATCAGTGAAATCAGGTCAAAATAAGGTAACTTTGGAGTTGGTGGCTGTGTCCTGCTGTGAACCATTTGACTACATGATGTGTACACCGGACACGAGTTTCCAAGGTCAAAGTAGTACTGGGTGTGGAGGTGAATCCACCCTGGGAAGGGAGAACACATTGGTCCAGTGACCTCTAGCATGCTGGCTTCCAACATGCAGTGCCCAGAGCTATGCTCTGCTCAGTTACTCAAAACTTCAGTCTCGGTTCCTTATGTGAGCTTCTTAGGAGTCAGTGAGTCAGCTCTGCTGCTCACTGGAGTCATGTGGCAGAGATTAAAAAAATACAGATACCTCAACTCTGCCTGACACCAATTACATTTGACTCTTTGGGGTGGGGTCTGGCTCTGGAATCTTAGAAAAGCTTCTGTGTAAGGGCAGCCAGAGTTGACCACACCACGAGACATATTAGTGCCAGGGATGGACCTCACCTTTCTTTCTCTTTTTCTTCTTTTCCAGTTCCCGGAGAGAGAGACTGTAAAGGATGGTGTATGTGATGAGATGACAACTATGATCTTGACCCACGGTCTTGACCCTGATTCTCTTTATGTAAATCATGTCCCTCTTCTATAGGTTAGAATTGAACTCGGCTCAACTTAGTTGTCTAAAGGAAAATGGCCAGTTGGAAGAAGAGAGGAGGTGAGTTCATAATGCAAAAGCTTGTACGGTGGGCTCATATTTATCCACCGCTTTTGCTATCTCAGTCTCCTGGTTCCTCATTCTTCCTGACTCTAACTCTTAGTCAGTAGGATAAGATGTAGGGGTTACGAACCCACTGTGTTCCACACATCCCTCACAGAACCTTCTCTCTACTGTTGCCTTCTTTTCGATATCTGCTGACTAGGATGGCCTTGTCTGAACTGGGAGCTGGCATCACAGCCTCTTGCTCTCTCAGCCGAGAAAATTCTTCTCTCACGGTGGAGTCGGTCAGAACAGCATCCTTCACAGCGTGGCCATGGAAGCTGCTCACCTAGGTGGTTATTACATCTATTACTACACCACAGGCTTCAGCACTAGGGTCCAAGTTTGTGTTGGATGCCCTGGCTCTGGGGTGGGCTCCTCTGGTAGATTAAAACAAGCCTTGCCGACCGCTGGGGCTTTTTGGCATTTCTTTAGTGAAGCCTGAATTTCCAGACCAATCAACCCTGTTCCCTCTATGTATCCCTGGCATTAGAGGGGCTGCCAGGGATTCTGTTCCATGCCTCTGGTTCTCCTGCCCCCAAAGGGACAGCAGCTCTTTTGTTCCTTAGATCATTGAAGAGACTTCAGATCCAACTGGGCAACACTCTGCATTTCATTTGGGTCTTGGCAAGGTTACCATATTATTACTTAACTCTGCTGCTACTCAATAAGTGGGAGCTGATTGAAATAACCACAGGAGTTGCTGGATTCCCCTAATTTTAGCACAGAGTTAAAGCTCACTCCCACAGTTGGAAGTTAAAATAGGCTGCCAGCCCACAGAAATGCTCACCCACCACACCTAATTGTCACCCCACTGATGCCTGTCATGGAAAAAAAAAATGAGAAAGTTGGAAAGAACATCCTTAGAAACAAGGTTCTTCTCATTTGAGGACACCTGAGGTCCTTTTGGCTAGGCCCAGTGACTCTGAGACCCTTAGATGGTAGAAGTTTACGCCACTGCTCAGCCACTCCTGCTCAATTTCCAGTTGGTTTAACAGGCAGGCTAAGTAGAGAGCTGAGAACTTCCGTTTGGGGAAGTTGGAAGATTGGAAAGGACAATGACCCTGGACAATGTAGATAATCAGGAAAGCAGAAAACTGATCCTTAATCCAAACAAACCTTCTTTTTCTTGGTGTCAGAGCAGCCAACATTGCTCTGAATGGCCACAATTTTAGGAAAAAATATCGAGCTGGTAGTTTCTTGTCCAGGGCACCCTTCCAACCTTTGGGTGATCTTTGTTGTTGGTTCTTCCCATTGAAGACCATGTGTCACTAGAGATGCTTTGGCAGTGGCCTCAGAAGGTTAGTTCTCAAACAGTGCTTGTTCTTCATAAATTTTGACCCATTTTAAGTCTTGGGATATCCTTGGCGTCCCAGAGAAACACAGATTATCCAATTGTCAAGGGCAACCGGGAGGGAGGGTGAGAGTCCTTGGAAGAAGAAGAAATAACTTACCCACCAAGTATTTCTTAAAGCATCCCTTGAAAGTCCCCGGAGTTTAATCGAGCCTGTTAGTGGTTGTCTACTTCACCCTCTCTAAAATGTCATGACCTCTCTAAAATCACATAGCAGGACTAGAAAAAACCTCCTTATGCCCATGTGTGCTATTTATGTCACATCCATTATTTTCAGAGACATCTTGTACCATGCCATTTTCTTGCCCCCAAATATCCAGTGACTTTCTAAAGCCCGCAGAGTATAGCCTCAATTCTGATGTTTTTCCTCATTAATAATGATTCCCTAACACCCCCCCCCCCGTCATTTGATCCTCTGTGAACATTCCTTTGCAGCTAGACTCTGTCACCTTCATATACCTGTTCAAACTTGTCACATCTATGTCAACAAGTCTACAAATGTCATGCCTTTCCTTCTCCTGTCCACCCTGTGGAGTCTCATTCAACCTTCTAACCTGAAGCTCAGCTTACATATCTGCTCCTCTGTGTATCCTTTGCTAGTCCTTCCCCAACATATTATGATTCCCCTAATTTTGAGTTTTCACAAGTAGTTTTGCCGCAATTTTGTTGACACTGTTTTTTTTTTGTTGTTGTTGTTTTTTGTTTTTTTCCCCAACTGAACCCCTTGAAGATTCTATTTTTTGTGACTACTTGTTAGCTGATTACATTTTTAGGAGTTGAACTTTCAAACATCTGGGGTGTATAGACAAACATGAATCTAAGAAAGTCCAACAGAGGGAGGCATGGATAATTATGCCTGAAGAATCAGGTTAACTGATTGGTCTAAAAATGTCTACCATGTGCCGAGAACACTGACTCATGAGGTTTCATTTATATGAACCCATTTCAGTACCAATGAGAGTTAAGCTGGTTCATTTTTTTCCCCTCTGAAACTGTAAGCAAATCCAGCCCAGGCCCAGACTTATTCACACATTTACTGAATCAGGCCAAGCTCAGAACTAAATGATGAAAATGAAAATTAATCAGGGACTCCCAAGGGTCTCACATATGGCAGTTTTGAATCTATTTTTTCTTCACGATCATAATTGTTTTTCCTCTTCATTTTCTTTGGTTGAATACACAACTGAAAAACGGGGGGTAGAAGTGGCAATAGAAATGGGCATGGAGACACCAAGACAGCTACAGAGATAGCATTAAGAAGGAAGGAAACAATCTCTGCTTCTCTCTACAAAGACCCCACACTCTGGCCAGCACCACTGGACCCAGCTTGACCTAATTGGTGTTTGCTTGCCTTGGACAGAAAGCAGCCCCTGTAGTTGGAAGGCCGCTACATCTGGCACAGAGACATCAGACATGCCCTGCTTCCCTTTTCTGTCCTTTTCTAAGGGATAAAAATGATCAGGTAGCTGAGAAAAGAGTCCAGGAGGAGGCTCTGTGCATTTTCCTAATTCATGAGGATTTAAAGTAAAACTCCATCTTGACATTTTAAAGTAGGGTTATGTCCCCTTTATTGAATTTTGTGTGTGTGTGCACAAAACCTGAAGTACAGCAGAAAATAATCAACCTGATAGACTATTGTGCCCTGGAACACTCTTGCCTTGGAGAGTACAGCCACTTTAGCACACAGGAGCTTCTTCTTTTCACACTAGTTAACGGATAGCATTAAGCATGATTCAAGTTGGAGTTTAGAATCACGTCTGGAGCCTTTCATTAAGAATTGAAAACACTCTAAGACTCTTGCTCCAGGAAACTGTTCTTACATGTTAATAGTATTCCCTTTGCAATAGCTGAGAAAAATCCATGAACTCAGACTCATAGAGGGTGAAGCAAGAACTCATCCAGAATGGAGTACCTCCTAAGCTATGGGGTAGTTTTCATTTGGGATGTCAATGTGGCTTCTGCACTTGACGTAGAAATTCCCATAAAAAAACTTAAACTACTGTCCCCCCCCTTTTTTTAATCAAGCAGAGTTAACTAAAGTGCTTTTTACAGTAGACTATCAGAAAAGGAACAGAGAGTAGTCATTATGACTAATCAGCTCTAGGAGCTGGGGTAACCATCGGCAGAGAGAAAGGAGCTTTCAAAAGACTCCAATTCCTTGAGTGTTCCCCATTGTCCTTTAGAAGCGATGGACAGAGTTAACATACAGCTGGTAGTTTACTCTAATATAGGATGACAGCTTTTCTTATTATTCTTTGTTCTTCTAAAGAGAAATACTTATGTAAAAGGCTCTAAAGTAAGACTACAACTCCTTACATTGTAGACAAGTGTGGAAGATTCGGGCCAGTTTCTAACAATATCTCACACCTCTCCAGTTTATAAAGAGCTTCCAAACTTTGGAGGGAGGCAGAGATGATCATTTCTTAAGAGAGGTGACCCTGCTCCAGAAGCATATGTATGACATCATCTGGAGTCCATCATGCCACATTTCCAAGTATTGTGCAAAGATGTTAAATGAAGAAATGAAGTTTTAAACAAGAACTTGGAGCCCATGTAAATGCTCCTTAATAGTGGAAGAGTATAGGCCCCAATCATTAAGAACCTTGGTTTAGAAAGAAATTTATTGATTTCAAAATACATTTGTCAATGAAGGAAATTATTCCTAATATATTTAAGGCCACAAACAATAGAAGATATTGGGGGTGGAGAGATGTCTCAGCAGTTAAGAGTGACTGAGAAGTAAGTGTGAGAACTGGAGATCAGAACCCAGCACTCATGTGAAAACCATCTGTGTTCCTAAGCATGCCTGTAACCCAGCAATGATGTAGGGAGACAGGTAGGCCACAGGGACTTTCCGGCTGCCAATCTAGAAAAAACATGGGGTTCAGGAAAAGGCACTTCCTCAAAGGATTAAGGCAGAGAGTTACAGAGAGAGTCCTCAATACCCTCCTCTGGCCTCCACATATGCATAAACATGTATACACAAGCCTATGTATGTAAATCCTCCCTCCACATAGCCAGACACACTTTCAAAGAAACAATGGGAGATACAATGCAATCCCTTTATAATAAGGAAATATATCACATTGTCAAATAGTATGTATTGATCATTACTGATCTTACTGTCAGTAAACATTGATTCTATGCTACTCAGCATTTTCAACCAGATTACTTTTGTCATGATAATTAGTGGGGGAAAATGCAGGTCTGCCTCTGGGCCTCATGGGTTTCCCTCGTACATGGTACATGTAGACCTACCAGCCAAGGTCCTGGCAGGGATCTGAATTGTCCAAATGGTGGAAATGAAAAGTGTGAATTAAGAAAAAGTTTACCCTTGCTCGGTGGCACAGGACTGTAATGTCAGCTATTCAGGAGGCTGAAGCAGGATTACATGTTCAGAAATCTGCTACTGAGTGAGTTCAAGGCCAGCCTGAGCAACATAACAAGATCTCATAAGTGATTACTTAATATAGGAAGCTCAGGTTCTGGATTCACTCTTGGGCACAGTGAAGAACATGGTCATTATGCTGTGAGAAGGAATAAGGAAGCAAACAAGGGGATAGGGTATGCTAGAGATAGTCCCCAGACTGAAGGAACAAAAGTAGGAAATGCATTCTATCACTACAGGGACTGGATTGGGACTGTTGAGCACCCCAAATGGCTGCCTCAGCAGTGAAGGGTCATAGTCAGGGTCAGATACCAGGAAAGCAGGAAGAAATACCCTGACCTTTCTCCTTGGTCTTCTCATTTCCTGTTGGTGCTTCCCACTGGCCAGAGTCTTTTGCAAGCCAGCTGGCAAGGCAATATGGGTAAACAGTCAAAGCCGGGGACAGAGAATGATAGGATATGGGCCTGATAAAGGGTTGAGCAGCAAACAAGGAGAGCAGAATACTGGGTAGGTCCCCCGGAGAGAAAGGAGGTGTCTGTCAGTCAGGAAGCAGCAACAAGGAACAAGGAGGGAACGCCTTCCAGGCTGACAGGAGCTGAGTGATGTGACTTTCCTACCAGCACTCAGAGCTCCCGAGTCTGGGGACCACAGCTCTCCTGGTGTGACCTGAGCACAGAAAGTCTGCAGAATTTTATAGGAGGCAAAATTGCGCACCTTTGGCCACCAATAACACCATCCCTGCTGTACATGAGGAAGAGGGGGAAAGAGAGCTGAGCAGGCCCCACCTCCTTTGCCCTTTCCTGCTGTTTCCTCTCTACCTCAAGTCCTCTCCTCCTTTGGTGTCCCTGTTACAGTAATAATGACAGCAGGTAGTAATGACAGTGGGTGGTAGAGCTGCTTGCTTTTAGCTCCGGGAGGTTGACTCATGTGAAGAAATCTCTACAATAAGAGTGAAGACACAGATAATAAAGACAGGTTGCTTGGATTTGATGCTGTTTTTGCCATTCCCAGCTGTGCAACTTTGTTTTCTCATCTGTGAAGTGGGGCCAATAACAATGTCTCTCTCACAGAATCCTGGTGAGGGTTTGATGGTTTTGGTCTGAGCCTGGCAGATGGCAATCACAAATAAATGTTAGTTATTTTTTTTATCCCCGGTCCTACATAACAGGACCGAGACCCAGAGACATTAAAAGATTTGCACCAATCGCAGAACTGATAAGCAGCTCTTCAGATTCTAACCAAAGACTACTGGATAGAAACATGTTGTTAGCCACAGCCCAGTATTGCATGAAGGAATCCCTTTATTCCTGCTGTGTTCCTTTGAAGATAAGTGATTGAATCATGGTCCCTGATTGCTTAAGATGCAAATCCAGTTCCTCACAAAACACCCTCCCCACAGCTCAGGTGGTGTGGAAATGCCATCTCTCCTTCAAACTCACTTTATAAGGGCCATCTTTCTGCCATTTCCAACCACAGGTGTTGATCCTGGGGGTCATATACCTGCATAGAGGAGCCAGTGTATAGGATCTTCACTGTTCTCACATTCCTCAAGACTGGAAGAGTGGAGATGCACGTTTCATGACTTTGGGGATCCAGCTGTTTTTACAAACTGTATACTGTGCAGAGTCACGGGACAAGCATGGTCCAGCTCAGTTACCTACTGTGAGCTGAAGGGAAGAATGAGGCAAGGACGCTCCTTGAATGTAGGTGGTAGGCACATCATGACTATTAGCTGATACTTTAGCCTATGTAGGATCAGAAGCCTTAATCTGGGCAGGACAAGGGGAGGAGCCATCAGACCATGTAGAGGTCAGTGAGAGGGTACAGGTAGGAATTCAAGGGTTCTTTAATGTTCAAGTTATAGCAACAATCCCATATGCTCTTTATTGCGTTTCTCGAGAACTAACTTACCTGCATCTTTTTCTTGGCTCCTCTGAGCCAGAGGCTTGATAACTAGATTTTTTTTGTCAGTCTTGTATTTCATTTTAGAGTGAAATATGATCACAAACAGCAGAACACGCTGAAAGATATGTCACCCGTGAGTCAAAGGCCCCAGAGTGATGTCCACAAACCTGTTGAAAACACAACAATCAAATGCCCATTCAACAAATTTCTTTTCATTTTCCTCTTTATCACTCTCCCTTTGTTTTTTGACCCAATATTCAATACACATTGAAGCAATAAGAATGAAACCACCTTCTCTAATTGTGCAGGTGCCTCACAATCACTCAAGGGAGATTGCCTAGTGTTTATATGAAATCCCGCCAGAAACGTCATGCATTGTACAAAGTGTGTGTTTTTAATTCACACAGTCTTGGTTGGCGCTTCATTTCCTCACCTTTCTCAACTCCTGTAGCTGCTTTTAGCAAAGAGCCATTTAGGCCTCAGCTTCTCACCCTGTGAGCAATGAAAAATTTGGCAAGAGTAAAAGGTTTCTGACTGTGCAGTGAAAAAAATTAGTCCAAAATCAATTGCACCATGAACCTACACTGCACAGTGTGGTTTCACTGCAGCCTTAATTCTGCACATACAACACGTGCATTTTATACCTGCACACGATGCCATGTGATGTTGTCAGTCACTGCTATCCAATATACTCCAGCTCAGATGTGCTATGAACTCTGGTCCCCTCACCCCATATATACAAAGTTTTCTGTTCCTATAGAAGCATGACCATTTTATTATAGGATGCAAAGACTTTCAATATGTTCCTACTCTCATTTCTTATGTAGAGATAAAATGAGTGTATCTTAGAATGTCTGGCATTAGGATGCCTAATTTCAAGAGTAGCTGATTTGCTGACCGGAGTTTCACAGAAAGGTGTTAAGTGAATTTTGACTTGAGGTTGCACCAGAATTTACAACTTCTGGGATGACTCCAAACACAATTCTGCATTCTGTACTTCACGTATTTATGTAAAGTGGTGTTCTCAGTGATGACAATTATGAAGCTGAAATGTTGGTCGACTTGTAAAATCATCAAAGAGACTGACTCTATGTCTTGCAGTTTCAAGCATTAGGCCAAGATTTAATTCTGATGTAGAAAATAATCAAAACCATCCCATTAGCATGCAAATTTGCTTTTGTCCTAACAGTAAATTTATATGCACAGCAATGAACTCTTACAAATTTTATGACATTTCTGTCAGTAATGTTTGGTTTGCGTACCTATCTGATGCACCTGTGTACTTGGAGGCTTGTAAAAGTTTGTCAAAAAAAGAGTTTCGAGTAGAAAAGGTTTAACAAATCCTGATGTAGGCAATGGCACCAGTTCAGAGGATCCTGCTACATAATTCTTAGCTAGACGCTGGAGCCTGGCTTCATGAGAGAGGAAGAGAGTTGGAAGTGGTTCTGGACTCAGTTTCCTCATCTGTCAAATGGGATGATTTTTCCTAGCTGTAAAAAATTTCCAGAGTTTGTCACAATGAAGAATCTTGTCCTGCCATCTGGATGCCAACTCTTGGCACTAACTGTCCTCAAACATCCTGTGAAAACATGTTAGAATGTTTAAGGTGGTGGTTGTGCTGACAGAGGAGCTGAGGCAAGAAGGGCAAACCTATACCCAGATGAGTGTCAGTAAGTAAGAATGAATCACAGGTGCCTCTGGACAGAGGGCGTTTGAGGTAAAAGAAAGAAGGAAGGAAGGAAGGAAGGAAGGAAGGAAGGAAGGAAGGAAGGAAGGAAGGAAGGAAGGAAGGAAAGAAAGAGATAGGGGGAGAGGAAGACAAAGAAAGGAAGAAAGAGAGGGGGGAAGCCTGCTAGCTGGTTGGCCACCTCACGAGCCGTGTGTTCTACAGAGGACTCCATGTTGCTAGGCTGGTATGCTGAGATGGCTGGCAGTCATGCTCTTAGTGTTGTGCCCATAGCTCCCATCTGCAGTGTTCATCGTGAAGCACGTAGGACTTCGTGTCACCTGATTGTTCAGTGCTGCACTTGCACCGGAAGGTGTTGGTTTGAAGCAGAAATCCATTCCGTGAGACGAATCCTATATCATAGGTCCATCTACCGCTGTGTGACTCTCTCCATATTTTACTTGGAGTTTGTTTCTTTGAGATTGTCATCCATATAGCAAGCCATTTGCCACCACTAGTGGTCCCAGGTATACCCTCAACCCAGGTAAATCTCCCAAATAAATTGTTTACTAGGAGGAGTGACTATTCCTGCCCTTAGGAGCATCTCTGAATGATCTATAGTCTAGTAGTAACCTTTACCGCCTCCCACTCCATTACTCATTTATTCACATCCTGCCAAAGCTGAGCTGTAGTCAGTAAACTTCCTTCTTGCTTGGTTACAGGTCACATACCTTGGGTGTGAACTTAGCTAGGAAATGCAGGGGTCTAATGCAGGAAAGATAGAACTTGGATGTGCTTTCTAGACATTTGCCTGCTGAGTGGGTCATTGTGATGCCCACCCAATATTGTGGTCATTATTATAGATCTGGTAATATCTGGCTTTAATGGGTAGCACTAAATGCATGGTTAGCCAGTGTCCCATGGTAAGACAATTCATCTCTGTTAAAGCTGAGGAAGGAGCTGGTTTTCAAACAACACAAAATTTCCTTCCAAAGGCAAGATGAACTCCAGCATCATAGGGTCTGGTGGAGACTTTCCTTATATAGAGTGCTACAGTGATTTCATAGCTATGAGACCTTTATCGGCAGCAGATAGTACTGCTTGATCTGCCAGTCACATAGATGAATGACATCCCTTTGGACCATAGCTCAGATTTGTTGTAGCTCTCAGATACTCAAAGCTAGAAGACTTCATAGTCATTCAATAAACGGGCCGGCAGATCTTTCCGATAGAAACACTTGCTGTTTTGAATTTCTGAAGATTTATATAGTTTTAAAATAGCCAAACTTTCTTGACATTCCTTTCATTAGGAGACTATCTCATCTCCTGGATTCTGATTATGCTTTTTTATTATATTTTCTGGTGACCCTACAAGAGCCCAAGTTTCAGTCACAGCCATCTGAGGTGTATTACCTCAGACTCTAGTAAGCTTCTCTCAAAGGGAGTTCTTCATCTGAGCCACAAAAGACACAAAGTGGTCCAAATGGCTATTTCCTCTGTCCTCCCAAAATATGGTCCATCAATAATACCATTTTAGAAGTGCAGAAGAGAAATATGTTCGTTCTATTAGAAGGGATGCCTTAAGGCATTCAGGCTAAATTCTTTCATGGACATGAAGTTTAGGAAAGCTGAATGTAATCAGAGTAGAGATGGTATATTCTTATGTTCTAACGTTCTTCTTATGTTCAAACTCATTCTTTACAGAATCCTTTGGTACAGTAAAATGGTAGTATTTTGCCGTCATTGAATTTTGAGTGGGTTTTCAATAGAAAACTGGAATAATTTGAGTGAGTTTTCAATAAAAAAACTGGAATAAGACATAAGATCCAACATCTTTTTCTTTACCTCAGAGATATTGTACAAGCATGCCCAAGGTCAGAGAACTCCTAAGAGGGTCACTGTGAGGATGAACTGGGAACATTTGTGAGTCTTTATTCTCACCTTCTGACATTTGAATGGTCACTTCTATTTACTGTGTTAAATCTGATAATAATGAGGTCCCAACAAATTTCATATGCTTCTGGGATAGTAAGACAAGATTTCTGCAGACCGTTTTGTGACATTGCACAAGAGGCTTCATATAGCCTTTGGCAAGACTATCAGTGAGAACTTATATCTTTGCCACTAAAAGGAGGCCTGCTTTTGATCCTGTTTATTGATGAGGGTTGAAAGAACATATTCACCAGATCAATAGGAACACAATGCCAGAGGCTGTGTAGGTCTGTTTTAGTAAAGACATCACATCTAGCTTGGTGGCTGAGATTGGGACTACCACTTAGTTATGTCTGTAGCCCATGGTCATCCATCATCATCTTTCAGTTTG
Source organism: Phyllotis vaccarum (assembly GCA_033318265.1). Taxonomy (NCBI): domain Eukaryota; kingdom Metazoa; phylum Chordata; class Mammalia; order Rodentia; family Cricetidae; genus Phyllotis; species Phyllotis vaccarum. The sequence continues at coordinate 40,465,299 of JARWLC010000012.1, read as the reverse complement.
TTTTTTGGATGGGCTATCTGTGATTATATAGGGCTATGCAAGGGAAAACCATTCCCATATAGTGTTTACACAAATTCTCTTTCAGAGCATGATGCTGTCTCAGTTGCATGATGGGGTCACTGTTGGATAGTTTCAGTGACTCCTATTTGGCCCATTACTACTCTAGAGATTCTTATGCATTAGGTCAGAGAGCCATCAGGAAGGTTATGCTGGTCACCGTATTCAAATCACATACTTATGAAGTGTCATGTGGTGAGTCTCTGGAATGTTGGGCTCATATTAAGTTGTATTTGTATTCTCTCTCTCTCTCTCTCTCTCTCTCTCTCTCTCTCTCTCTCTCTCTCTCTCTCTCTCTCTCTCTCCTCTGTGTATCCTTGGCTGTTCTAGAATTCACTCTTTAGATAAGGCTAGCCTTAAACTCAGAGAAATCCACCTGCCTCTGCCTCCTAAGTGCTATGACTAAAGGTGTATGTCACCATTTCCTGGCTAGCACATGTGGGGATATTTTCAAATATAATAAAAACAGTCAGAGATATCAAAGGGATCTATCCACAGTCAGTCTAGGAGGATCAGACAGTGGTAATTTACACCTTTAATTCCAGCATAGGAAATATGCCTGGAGTGGTGACCTACACCCTTAATCCAATCTGAGTTCAAGGTCATTTTAGCTTACAGAAGGAGTTCTAGGCTCCCAAGCAGGCAGTGGTGGTGCCATGCCTTAGCTGAGTGAAGAAAATATTTAAGGCAGGCATAGAAAGACAGAGAAGGCAGAAGAAGCCATGGCTCACACTGTTAGCTCCAGAACTTGGGAAACAGAGGCAAAAGAATCTCTGTGAGTTCAAAGCCAGCCTGGTCTTCAAAGCAAATTCCAGGACAACCAGGACTGTTACACAGAAAAATGCTGTCTGGACAAAAACAAATAAACAAACATAAAAAAAAGAAACAAAGACTGGAGGAGGTGTATCTGTCCTCTGATATTTCTGACTGTTTTTATTATATCTGAAAATATCCCCACAAGCTCTCATTTTTTAAATTAAAAATAAATATTATTATGCTGTCTGACTGTCTTGTAGTTGGGAGTTCCCTAGTCTTCTGGCAACTATGGCAGATGTCTAAGTACTAAGGACTCCTCCAACTTTTCTTTTTTGTCTATTACAATATCATATATACTTTGCTCTAGTTACTGAAGAAGTTACTTACTTATCCCTTACTTCCTATATCCCACTGATTCAAAGGGTTCCCTATGGCAGTATATTATGTAATCGACCCCAGTTTTCAGTAAATAATCAGCATTTAAATTCTAAAAAACAGAAAATCTGTGTTCTCTTCCAGTTTATTTCTTACTGCTTTATTCATAAGAATATCCTGAGAAACTTCCTGTGGAGCACTGGCAAATGGAGAACTCTTTGATCTCACTAATAAATCCATTTGGACATTTTATTTCCCTTTGACCTTTCCTTGATACTGTGCCAAGGTCATTTTAGCAGCACTATCGTACTTACCATAGTCCATCATTGTGTCCAGCCTCCCACAAGTCACCTCGTAGTGTGCTAGGACTAGCTGCAGATGACTTCACCAAAATGTTAAGTCATCAGTCAGAGAATAAAGCTGTGTATCAATTCTCTATCCATCTTCCCAATTCCATCCTTCTGTACATTTTCTCAGGATGTACTCTACATATGCACTTCTGACTTCTGAACTATTTGACAGGATTTATAAGCCTTTTGGTACTGAAGGAGTAGTCACTGTACTTCCTGGCTCACACTGTACTGAAGACTGAATGTAGTAATTAGAAAAGAGAAAAGTCATGTCTCATGAAGTACAAACACTATCCTGTAAAGCATTTGCCTCAGGTCAGAGTGTGTAGTGTTACCATCCAAGGCGGGTGGGGGAAAAGATATTTCCTGTTTGACTTCTGAGGCCTCTCAGATCTTGAGGCTTCATCATTTCCAGGTATGTTTAACCCTCATAGTCTCTGTACTGTGCCTCAGAATTCCAGCCTTCCTAATCAAGAGTTCCCATCTTGTCAAAGATTTGTGAGATGGCTTTGCTGTCCTACTGTTCTTAAAATTAAGTTGTCCCAAAGCTGTAGAAGTTATGGTGGCCTTGCAACACTGTCAAGCAGACTTGATAGACTGTTGTTTGGTTGACATGAGCCTGCCTGACAAATGGTACTGAGGGATAAGTGGAGAGAAGATGACAGACCACAGGCTGGGAAGCAATGGAAGCCTCAATGAGGAGGTGGAGGGCATGACAAGAACCAAAATCAGTCCTCTGTGAAATCTGAACATGATATGTATCATAATTTGAATAATCTTATGGTACTCTCCATTAACTAAAGTATTCTTGCATACCAAAAGAAACCACTCATCTCATTTGAATATTTTCAATTTTTCTTGATATGTTACTCAAAGAGTTTGCTGTAAGCACTATATTTCAAAAGCTTGTTTGAAGGAGGGCGCTTCCTTCCGGGCTAACGGTGTGTCATCAGTAACTTAAAATCCAGGCAGCAGCTTCTCTGTACTGGTATCTGGCTACTGATTTATTCCTCCTTGCTCTGATTTGACTGTTCTATGGCCTGAACAGATATGTTTGTATCCTACCTCTTTGTACTGTTTGTGTTTTGTTTTGCTTTTCATTCTAAAGATTAAAACAAGATGTGAAAATCAGCCATTTGGGTCAAGAAGCATGCTTCCAAGATTGGGTCTTAACTAAAAATGGCTCCCACAGGACAGGAACATGAAAACTTCCTAAAAGTTGCAGTGTAGTATCTGTCCACAGCAACCTTGGGTGTCAACTGTTACGGAATCTGCTGCCTGCAGATTGGTGGCTACCATATGATTCTGTGTGGTAACAGGTTTGACATAATGAAAAGAGAAAAAAAAACATTATCTAAGGGTCATACACTGTGACACGAACAAGAGCAGGGAGATGGGAATGGAGCTTTACCTACAGCCCAAGAAGAGGCCAATGTGGACTGGGCAAGAGAGCTTGCTTTTCATCAGTGAGAAAGACTTGGGGGACGTTAGTTGAGCACAAATTTGATATAAGTTCAAAGACTGGCACATTTCCAAAGCATTCAATGGAACTTGTGCCCAATTAATTCTAAAAAGTACCCAGATAAAGGAAGGTCATTGTTTAGCCAGGGACTGCATTGATCCAGCTACACTTAGTGCATGCCCATTGGTTCTCAGCCATTTCTCAGGGAGCCATGGCAGACCCAATACCCAGAACACAAAACTTCATGTGATGTGTGGAAAGCACGTAGGTCCAGGGAACAGTCAAATGCTCAGAGGACTGAGAGAGCTGTACATTTAGAAAAAAGCAAGTGGTTTTGTGAGTCGAGGTGAGGGTGTAGGATGAAAGGAGAGACGGATAATAAGAGTGATGGGGTGGACCTAGGCAGGGATTTGGATGTTATCCTGTAGGAAGGGGAACTTCTTTAGAGAAGCACTTTGATAGGAATGTGGAGAGCGGTCCAGAGGGCAGCACAGGCAGGGAACTGTTGTAATAGTACACATGAGAAATGGTGACACCCAAACTTAAGCAGAAGTCATGGAGAAAGGGATACATATCGCACCAATGCTTAAGGCAAAGCAACAGCTCAAAGATATGCTCATCAGCCCTTCCGGGACACAGTATCGAACATTTCTGGCAGCCCCCACGGACACATCATTTCCTTTTCCCACTAGACCTTCTCACCATCCAATATAGCTTCCATGCTATTGATTTATCTTGTTGGTTATCCATTTGCTTCTCTAGAATGTACGTAAACTCCAGGAGAAGGCAGAAATTTTTGTCTATTGATTTGCTGCTGTATCCCCAGTTCACAGCACAGGAAAGGTATACCAGTACACCCACAGTGAGGAAAACAGTATTGTTAACGTTTAGATTATTTAATATCATCATCGACAGGATGATACTTCGGTTTGCCATCTTGCATTTTTATTTCATGCCCCCTCCATTTATTCATCTTGTTTTGCTTCAGGTGGAAAGATTCACCTAATAAGATACTGAATGATTTAAAGCTGTACTTCACCCTCTGAGATCCAGAACAGGCCAAGGATGCTTTTTCTAGTCTACATTGTGCCAAAGGTGTAGACAGTGTGATAAGGCTATGGTGATGGCTAATTACCACTCCTCAACTGAGGAACTGCCTCCTTTAGACTGGCCCATAGTTAGGTCTGGGTGGAGGGGCATTTTCTTGATTCCTAATGGATGTGGGACAGCCCAGCCCATTTTAGATGGCACCATCTCTAGGCCTGGGCTGTGTAATAAAGCTAAGAGTGAAAGCCTGGAGGAACAGCCAAGAAGCAACATTCCTGTTCTCTTCCAGTTCCTGTCTCCTGGTTTCTGCTTTGACTTCCCTCGGTGACTGATTATGACCTGAAAATGTGAGAAAAAGAAAACCTTTTCCTTCCCAAGCTCCTTTTGGTCATGATGTTTATCATAGCAATAGAAAGTGAACTGAAACAATAAGCAAAGGGGGGGGGCACCCAAAGTTGGAAGGAAATCTTCATTTGTGGATAATCTGTGAGGAAGGCTACAGTTTACAGTAGCATCACAGAAACAGCTGAGTTTAACAGTTGGTGTCAAACAAAGGTCAATGTCATCTATTGTTTCTTTTTACTAACAACAGAGAATTGTAGATTAAAATTCAAAACACAAGCCCAGCATGGTGCCTCATGCCTACTGGAAGCTAAACCATGAGGGCTGCAGTCAGTTTGAGGCAAGCCTGGGTTATATAGTGAGTCCCTGGCCAGCCTGGGCTCTCATGTGAGACCCTGCCTCACAAAAGAAGGAAAAAAGTCACTAAACCAAACTAAAATATAACTGACAATAGCATCATACATTTGAAACATTTAAGAATAAATCTGAAAAAGAAGTATAAGGTCCATACAACAAAAATTTTAAAATATTGCTGATAAAGTTGAAATTAAGTAAATAGAGAGATTTATTGCATCTGAGGTGTAGAAAACTCAATATCATTAGACAGTCAGTTCTCCCTCAAAGTAGATTCATTCTTTTATTTTTTTATTCTTGAGACTATAATATTATTACAACCTTTCCTCTACCTTTTCTCCTTGTACCCCCTCCAAAGTCCCCTCTCTGCTCTCCCTCCAATTCATGGCCTCGTTCAAAGTGGGCTTTTTATAGGCAGCATATAGCTGGGGTTATTTGTAGTTAGCCTGCCAACTTCTGCCTATGAGTCTTGATGCTTAGCTCAGTTAGTGGGATGAACAGGGAAGTTCAAGTCCACCACCTTGCTTTCCATTCTGTTTTCTTTCTATTCTTTTCTCTCTATTTCTTCATATCTTCTTCTAGATTATTTTGTGATTCCGTTTTATGTTCCCTTTTTTCTTAACTAAAACTCTTTATCGTTCTTCACGTGCAGCTTAAGAGAATTAAAATAGATTATATTCTAGATAATAAACCATTATAGATTGTCCTCATTTCTCTCCAAAACTGTATTATTTTGGTGGTTATTTGGTGAGCATATATGCCTATGCTGTTATATACATATATATGTACACATATATATGGTGATACACACATATATCCATACCAAAATAGCAATATATAATGAGAATATATGTGTAGATATGCATATATATTGTGATAATCCTAGTCTGTCATGATTTTTGTTAAAATAGTCAATTATCTTCCAAATGTATTTAAATAGTAAGAAAAACATCCTCAGCACAATTTCTTCATTTTGTTTGTAGACCTAGATTTCTACCTGGTTGTTATTTTGCTAAGGACCTGTGTGTGTGTGTGTGTGTGTGTGTGTGTGTGTGTGTGTGTGTGTGTGTGTGTGTGTTTGTGGTGTGTGTAGTGTAGTGCAGTGTAAGTCTGCTGGTAGAACATTCTACTTCTCCACATCTGAGCATGCTCTGTGTTTCCTTCAGCCCTGAAAGATGCACTCTCTGGGTGCAGCACCGGAGACTGGCAGTTTTTGCTTCAAAGACACCACTCCACTATTCTCTCCACCACAGTGTGTCTGATGAGGATCTGCTTTAGGATTGGTTTTTGTGGCTCTCTCTGTGATTCTGTTATGTGTGTAGACTTTGTTTATTACGTTCCTTGGTTTGGTTTTCCTATGCCTCCTGTGCTTGGACCTCTCTTCCTCCCTCCCGTAGTTATCATGTTTTCTTCATTTTTCTCTCAGTCTGTGAGGCTAAAGTTTCCAGCCATCCTTTAAAGTTACCTTTATTGAGTCTGCAGAGTGCAATCCACCAGTAGTTCCAACCAGTGTAAGTATCTGTGATTAAAATATTTTATATACACATATATTGTACATGGAACATACTATTTAGGTATCGTCACAAGAAGTTCAACTTGGGGCTTTGAAATGGCTTTTACGTTTGTGTTTCACTAATGACCACAAGCGATTGTTGGAGCGTTCTTCGTATCTATGTGAATTCTGGCTTGGTTTTGGCTGGACAACATTTCTCCTCATTATTTATTCTATCATATTTTTACCTTTATGTATTTGATAATTTTTTTCAGAATATATTTCTAAATTTTCCTTCACTGAGTTCTGGTTATTTTTATGTTCCTATAAATATTTCTGAGTTTGGGTCTTGGATGTAATTAAGTTGCTTATAAACAGTTTGCTCTTTCTAGGTCTTGTTTTTAAGATTTGTTTTGTGGAACCCAGAGTATGTTTAGTCTAGGTTGAATAATTTTTCTTTACTGATAGAAGGGCATACTGAAACCTCTGCCCAATGACCTAAACATTATAGGATTTTTCAGTCTGGAGGAAGTGGCCTCTATTTGTGCTGACATTTCCTTTTTTCCTTTTTTTTTTTTTTTTTTTTTTTTTGATATGTTGCTTTCCACATTGAGTAGTTTTCTAACATACTCTCATTGACCATCCTGTTTCATATTTGGGGTTTTGGGATGAGCGCTCTATAGTTTTTGCCTCCTTGGCAGGGATGGCTATACTCTTTAGTCCTCTATCCTGAAAACTATAGTTGTTGTGTATTTCCTCAGAATTTTGTGTTTCCAGAATTCTGTTTTGTATTTCCTCAGGCAGTGCGCTGGACACTCCTATCTCAATTCTCCAAATGGAGGAACCTATAAAGGCTTCTAAGGCGGTGAGATGCCAAGGGTCTCTGTTTTAGAGGACACTGTTTGTTACTGACTCAGGAATAACGGTAGCTTTTGTTATTTTTATCTGACATCCTCTACCTTGAACCTCTGCCTTGAAAACTGCTGCTTTGCAGTTTACTTATTATTTTGCTAGCTCTAGGAAGGGAAGGTTAATTCTGGGCTCTGTGACTCCATATTACCAGTGGAAGAATCTTTACCTTAAAAAAAATTCAGTTCTACATTTGACTATAGAGTATGTCTTATATATACTCTTTGCAACAGTCTAGAGGGAAGTGGCACACTGAATTTATCTGTGGAGCCCCAGGTGACTCACTGATGATTTCACTATGCCAGAGACTTGGTGGATGGCAGGAAAATTGAATTGCAGTAGGCAAGTGGGTAAAAATTTCACAAAAGGGTATTTCTTCTTGCCTTATGAAGAAAGAAACATCTGAGAGCCAGGTGAGAAAGGTTATTATTGTTGTTGGTAGTGGTGGTGGTGGTGTGTGTGTGTGTGTGCGCGCGCGCGTGCGTGTGTGTGTGTGTGTGTGTGTGTGTGTGTGTGTGTGTGTGTGTGCGCGTGCGTGCGTGTGCGTGTGCGTGTGCGTGTGTGTGTGTGTGTGGTGGGGGAAACAGCTGTCTTCCTATTATGGTATGTGTGAGCAAAGAATGTTCCTTGGTCAGAGGAATCAGTATCAGTGTGTGGTCTGGAGAAAGCTTCGGTTCTAGGGTGGTTTTCTCTTAACACCTCTTCATATTTTTGTCAAATCTGAGATATTATAAGAAATAATTACTAAGGACTTGGGAGTATTAATTATGAATGATTCTGTCTCTAAGTTAATTATAAAAAGAATATTCCTTTGAAATCTTTTCTAAAGCTGTACTCCTTATCACCCACAAAATACTGGGCAAATAAGAAGTCTGGGTGCTGCAGGTTGAGATGCAGGTGCTCATGGGATCAGGAGACTTATTTTAAGTCTCCTAGGACTGCAGACCCAAATTTCTTGATGCAGGGTAACATTCTTTCCATTGGCTCTAATGCCTTGGGCTGCCATAGGTTTCAAAAGTCCAGTCATTGGTTTTCTAATGTGTATTCTGGAAAGAAGACAGGAATAAAGATGGTACAGCCTGTGCTTCTGCAGGAGGACAGCAACTGTGTCTGTCTGCCAGACAGGCTAAGCAATGAGAAAATTGTGTCAGGGTCTGGAGGATGAGCAAAATAGTCTAGGCAAGCCATGAAGGAAACCAGAGAGCAGGAGTTCAGCTGAGCCACGTAGATTACAGTAGATTTCAAAGTAACATATGTCAGCCACATATGAGTTCAGAGGGTTAGGTTTTTGGATAAAGGAGTTTTTGATAATCCAGGTTTTCAGCATAAATAAGCTCAGGGACACCAGGAGCAGGAGAAGCTGATGGATTCTAAGCCCAAGAAAGTATGTACCAGGAAACATGGTGCCCCACACAATATGGCTTCAGATGACTGAATTTCTCAATCTCAGCCAGGTAAGAGGGTACTCACATTGAAAATGCTGCATGATTAAATACGCTGCTTAGTCTGCATCATCAAATGACAAAATACAGTGCAGCCTTTGGATAAGAAGGAAGGCTATATAAGTTAGACCGGAACATGGGGTGCATGTTGTGGGGACAAAAGGAAGAAGGGCTGAGGAAGGACATGACCAAAAGATTTCGTTAGGGTTATGGGAATTGCCCACTGGATTCACAAAGAACAACGGACCTTAAAAGGAAATTACAGTGTTAAAACAAGCTTTGACTGTTGAGCAGGAATGCACAGTACTGGTGAAAAGCAGCCAATCCTGGCTACCACGGCCACCACCACCTTTTCCTCACTTGCTAAGGTTTGGATATGCATTGTTTTTCCAAAGACTCCTGTTTTAAAAGCAGGCCAGTAGCCTTTGGTGCCACTGTGACATGGACATGGGCTAATCTTCAAGAGGTTGGTCTTTGGACACCTGTACGGGAAGGAGATATTGGGGCCCTCGTTTCTTTGTTTCTTAGCTGCCACAAGGGGGACAGTTTTGCTCTACTACACATTCCCTACCACGATGCTTTCACTGTGGGGCCAGCTGACTGGGCTGAAATGGTGAGACCCAGAGTTAAAAGAAATCCTTCCCCCGAAGTTATTCAGGTTCAGTGCTTTGTCACAGCAACACCAAGCTGACTAGTGTGTCACACCACTCTGTTTCGTACTTTCAAGACCCCAGTCCTCCACCACATAGCTGGGGATCCCAGGGCTTGAGACTCAATGGAGTCAGGGAAGAAGATGACAGGGTTAAACACAGTTGGAGAAGGCACACATATGACAAAGCATAAAGGGGAAGTCTGAATATATGCTGAGGATCTGTTTCTGACATCTTTTATGACCTCTGTAATGTGGTATTTCTCCCATGAGCGGAAGACAGTGGGAACATAAGATAATATTTATAAGTAAAGCATTACACATTTATGGTCTTTCAATATTCTAAATAAATCCAGAGAGAGAGCCTCAGTTGTGCCTATTTTTTTAATACCTCTCAAACACCCTCCTCTCCTCTATTCTACCTTCTTTTCTTAACAGTCTCCTATGGATCCTGGAATTTTATCCCCCCCCCCCCCATCTCCTCCTCTCCTCTCTTCTTGCCCCCCCCCACCGTGTGTGTGTGTGTGTGTGTGTGTGTGTGTGTGTGTGTGTGTGTGTGTTTGAGAGAAGAACTCATACACATGAACATGGGGGTGCTAGAGGTTGATTTCATGTATCATACCTCAATCACTTCTCTATTTTTTCATTAATTAGAAAATATTATATCTTGGGTTGAAATGATGGATCAGTGGATCAGAGCACTTATTCTTACAGAGGATTCAGGTTCAATTCCCAGCACTAACATGCTGGCTAATAATCCTCTATAACTCTGGTTCTAGGGGACCCCAAACCCTTTTCTGGCCTTTGGAGGCATCAGGCACACGTATGGTATGTAGACATGCATGCTGACAAAACACTAATATACTTCAAATATCATAAATTTAATTTTTATATTACATCTTATTTATCATAAGTGTGCATGTGTGCATATGCATATGTGTATATATTCACCTGTCACAATGTGCATGGGGGGGGTCAATTGACAACTTACGGGAATCAATTCTCTCTAGTCCATGAAATCAAACTCAGGCCGTTTTCCCTGGTAGCCAGTGCCCTTATCAACCTCCACCTTACCTGGGCTCTCAATGAACATGAACTCACCAATACGATTAGGCTAGATGACTGGTCAATAAGCCCAAGGACCCTTCTGTCTCCACCACTACAGCACTAGAATTAGAGGTACTTGCTGCAGTGTCAAGATTTTATGGGAATCTGAACTTGGATCCCCTTTCTATTATGGCCGACACTTTACTGACTGACCTATCTCTCTAAACTGCCTTGACAAAAGTAATATTTTAAAAAATCTCCAGTAGATATAGTTTTCATTAAATTTGAAACCAGACAGAGGTGGCACACACCTTTAATCTCAGCACTTGGGAGGCAGAGACAGGCAGATCTCTGTGAGTTTGAGGCCAGCCTGGTCTACAGAGTGAGTCCCAGGACAGCCAGGGCTACACAGAGAAACCCTGTCTCAAAAAGAAAGCCAAAATCAAAACCAAAAAGATGGAGAAGGAAGAAGAGGAAGAGGTGCAGGAGGAAGAGGAGGAGAAAGAGGAGGAAGGAGAGGGGGAGGAGGAGGGAGAGGAGGAAGAGAAAGAAGAAGAAGAATTGATTTGAGCTGATTTGGGATTGTTAATAAAGTTCAGCAAGGACCTGAATAGTATCAAGAATGCTGTGGTCCAAATTCCCCAGGTCTGGGAATCAGGAATTTGTTGTGTAGGTTAGCATCATAATGGCTGTTTTCACGTTTAGCCATTGAAGACACATAGGTGTTAGTGTGAAATGCTACTTTCACCTTTTAAGATACTAAAAGTTCTGGCTAAAGCAAAGAAGTATGGTTTTATTTAGTTTGGTTTTTTAAATTGAGGACAACACATCTAGTAGTTCACAAATGTTGAAAGGGCTGTGTAAAGACCCCCCATTATTAAAGGGGTTCTAGATGCCAATCAACCATTGACTAGGTTATTTCCAAGGAAACTTACAGCTTGAAAATGCTGTGCCAAGAATTCAGCCTGTGAAGAAAAGCAATGCCCTAATAGAAAAGAGCAATCATAGATTATCTCATCAAAATATGTTCTTTGTCTCTACCTTACCTATTAAGTAGGTAGCCTTGGATGAATCTACTTGAAAATAGAGGTCAGACAACAAACATAACCATTTCCCAAGTGACCTTAGTTCCCATCTCCCAAGGAATATTTTTCTCTTCAAAAGTTTCACCTCACTTTTTACCTTTGAAGGTCAGAGAAACTGTGATCTTAATTAGATGAGAGAGTACACACTGGCCAGCTTACACGGGCCTACCTATGGCCTTGAAGGAAGGAACTGCATCTCCCACCTGAGGAGCTTCACCTAGGTACCTTTAGAGTTTGCCTCTCTGTAGAATCCCCCAGAGAATTCATTTCTTTGAATTCCAGGCAAAACAGCAAAGGTTAGAGCTGGATCTTGAGAGACTGATTTCCTGGGTGCCAATTGGAGCTCCCTTAAGAGCTTTATTTAAATCTCACATTTATCTAGTACAGTGACTCAGGAAGGTAGGTTCAGTGTCAGGGCAGCTATAGTTAAGATCAAACCTTTCTGGGGAACTATAAAAGTGCATGCCTTCTTCCTCAGGCCGAAAGACATCACACGTACTATGAATCTGTGAAGCATAAGCACACACCCTGTCCCCAGACCCATGCAGTGGCCTCACCTCAGGTCCTGGCAAGCAGGGAAGGAGATTTAAGAACCAAGTCAAGGCAGGTAGGTACAGGGTTTAGCTTAACACCCCAGTACCCCACCTTCATAGAGTTACACACACATACCTCAATAAATGACTTTTTATCACCTAATAACCCCTGGTAACTCCCCAGTGGTTCACTTTTGTGACCAAACATATCCCAGAACTAGAAGCCAAGCTGTGTTCCAATTTATTCTGGATTGGTTTTTGGGTACTTGTGTAATAAGGCAAAAAATCTTATGAATGAACTTTTATCATATTATGTTTATGCATAATTAGGCATGTATATGTTAAAATCAGAAATATCATAAGCAAAGATATGCTCAATGCATAAATACACAACCCAAACCTATCAATCATAAAAGAAAAGCACCTGTACTATATCCCTCATGACTTACTCATCTTCTTCCTGGACCAACAAAGGACGGCACAGAAGTAAGTGGAGGCTCTGGGATATGTCTTGCTCAGAGCCTGCAGCTTCCTTGCAATATATCTACATCATGCTTTCACTTTGCTTTTCAATAGCACCCCTTGCTACTCTACTGTTTCTGTGTGCTTTTTAAGATGAAAGGAACTGTTGTGGGATGTTTGTATACTGTGTGAAATGTATTGCTGTGACTGGTGTAATAAAAAGCTGAGTGGCCCGTAGCTAGGCATGAGATATAGGCAGGATTTCAGGGCAGAGAGAGAACTCTAGGAAGAAGATGGGGGAGTTGTGAGCCAGATGCAGTGGGAACAAGACACGCTGGAGGAGAAATAAAAGCCATGAGTCACATGGCAACATGTAGAAGAATAGAAATGGGTTAATTTAAGTTATAAGAGCTAATGGGACAAGCCTAAGCTATAGGCCAGGCTTTTATAATTAATAGTCTCTGTGTTGTGTTTTGAGCTGGTGGCCCAAAGAAAAATCCATTTATAAAGAGCCAGACACCACTAGTCAGGATGGAGATCTGGTACCAATCTGTCCCTGTACTAGTACTTTTATGAAGAACTCACACTGCCATCCCAAATTATGACTCTGACTGTTACCACTATTTCCCAGCCAGGGCAGATTCAATGATTGTGTTTTGAAAGTATTGCACTGGCTGTTTTCTAATCTAAAAAGATTAGAAGATGATGAGGCTGGATACATATAGTTATGACTACAGTAACTGTTCAGGTGAAGGATGATGAGTATTCAGATAAACAAGGTAGCAATGAAGAGGAATGGCAGACTCTGGGGATGCTAAGGACATAGAGTTGACAGCCTTGGGAGCCACTATAAAGACTCAAGAGGTGATGATGATTAATAGCACTATTATTTCTGCCTGGCTCTTCTGAAATCAGAGATAGCTTAAGAGCCCACAGTAGCTCTTTTGTTGATAGTAGCATAAATATTATTGAACAGCCAGTTTTTAATTCCCCCTGTTAAGGGCCTACTTTGTAGGCATGAGCAACGGCAGATAAGTTTACATTAGAACAAGATGAAGACAATGGTTTCCTCACTCACTAAACTCATCTTTAATTCCTAAAGTCTACATGTACACTATCACTCAGTTGTTCTCAGTAGGGCCTTGGTATCATTGTTTGGGCAGCCACCCCAAATAGCCAGAGTTGAAAAGTATTGATTTCAAATATGTCTTTAAAGTGAGGCAAATCAACTTGAAAGCATAGTTTTTGTTCTTGACATCATGGTCTCCTTTGGCTAAGCCCCAGATTTCCTATCTGTAGAAGGAGAATTGAAAACCCACCTCTCTGAGGTTCTGTGAGGATTGTGTTCCGTACCCCCTTTGGTTTATGTCTGTCGATACCTTGCTTGGTGTGGTATACGGCCCCTAACATGGCCTAAGTAAATGGGACTCCCATGACCCAGGGATCAGGAAGCATAGGAACCTAATTGGGTCACAGGCCAAGCCAGAAATGAGGCCTCTACAGAGTCACCTTACTTAGTTTTTTATTAAATTATGCCTGTCCCTGTCACTATAGTAAATCCCAGACACAAAGAAGAAACTATATACCCAAAAGCAGGATGTGGTGGAAGCAGAGACCTGGGATCCCAGCTGTTTTTACTAGATCAGATTTAGGCCGTGGATTATTTTTGGAGAAAGACTTGTTAGCAAGATGATGGCACCAGAGGAGCTAGCCCTTGTCTGTCCTACTTCAAACTTCTAGGCTCAACTGTAGAATGGAGAGCAGAGGACAACTAGCAGCCAGCCAGGGTAGATTTCAGATACTGATGAATCACAACAGAAAGTCGGAGAGAGGAGGTGGCTTAGAAGCCAGGAGCAGAAGGGAATGAGTGGGAGGGTTGATGATGCCATGTTGGGGGTAAATATAGAATTACACATCTAGATATGGCCAAGTGCTTGAACACGTTCATATATATCAACTGGTACAGTGGCTGGCTGACAGTAGTTTTGAATAAAATATCATGATAAATGTATCCTACCTTTCTCTTCCCTTACAGATTCTTCTTGCCCTTAAAGTAAGGGTAGGAGGCCACTCTCTTGTGTAGGGTATATCTGTTGATCTGCTCTTCCCCTATTTAGGATTCCCCCATTGAGGTGGTTTGAATAGTAATGGTGCCCATAGACTCATGTGTTTGAGTGTTTGACCCATAAGGTGTGGCACTATTGGAGTGGCCTTGTTGGAGCAGATATGGCCTTGCTGCAGGAAGTGTGTCACCATGGAGGCAAGCTTTGAGGTGTTATATGCTCAAGCTATACCCAGTGTGGCACACAGCCTCCTTCTCATGCTTTTGGATCAAGATGTAGAGCTCTCAGCTCCTTCTCCAGCACCATGTCTGCCGGCACGCTGCCCTGCTTCCTGCCATGGCGATGGTGGACTAAACCTCTGAAACTGCAAGCCAGCCTCTATAAAATGTTTTTCTTTATAAGAGTTGCCATGGTCATGGTGCCTCATCACAATAGAAACCCTAACTAAGACACCCATCCACACATTTATGGACTTATCCATGTTCATACAATGTCATGTCTGGTCTCTGAGGATTATAAAAAGGCTATCTATTAGAGAAAACTAGTACCTATGGCCTGGGAGAGTTTGGTTTTTCTGATTTTTATGTGCATTTGCTTTATATCAAAGGAAGGAATTTGCTACTAGCCAGCTACCACTATATTCAGATACTGTGTCAGGGCCCAAGGATGTTCCAAACCACCACCAGGGAATGCCAGTTTCTCATTAAAAAAAAAAAAAAAAATCAGAAACCAACTCTAGTAGTTTTTCTGCTAAGTGAAAAAAAAATTACATAATTTCTTCTGCACCACTGCACGAAGCAAAGCTCCCTCCCAAATGTACAGTAAATCCCAAGTGGGTTAAGTCATGGCATCTCTCCTTAAACACAATATGAAATTGCTACCAAATTTAAATAAAAAATAAATGATGTGTTATGCTAGGAGATTCTCCTGCCAACAACTCTCACACAATTAACACACTAGCAGAATGTGTTGCTAATTCCATGCCACTGGCGTGCTTTCTGCTTCAGAATATAGAAACAAAATCGGGTCAGAGATCCAATAATAACAAGAGTTTGTTAAAATATACAGCCCTGCATTGTAGATATATTGTAGGCATGGGCAGAAAGTAGAAAGTCACAGGGATGCATTAAATAGCTCACTCCTCAAATAGAAATAGAAGAATTTGTCTCCAAGCTTGGAGAGGGAGGGAGGGGGAGAGAGAGGGGGGGGGAGAGAGGCAGAGAGGGGTGGAGGAAAGAAAGAAAGGACAAGGAGAAAAGGAGTTCATTTCAAGTCCAGGGCTCCACGCTGTAAGAAAGGGATACGTTATTAAGGTCCTTGCCACATACAAGGTAGGCAGATACCGTTCAAAGAAACTAGGAAACGTAAACTAAAAAATTCACACAGAATTCTCATTCTGAGGGTTTCTGCAAGCTGGCCTCTCTCCCCTCTCTTAGCCTCCTCACTTAAGGCCTGTTCTTTTCCACAACAAAACCCAGTGATAATGAAAATATTTTGGCAATGTTTAGGGCCTTTTGCACTCGTGACCCTGACCTCCAAATCAATTTTCTTTATTCTTAACCTGACCTTGGCTTCTACTCTCTCTGGCGTTCAATATTAGTTACAAAATCTTGAACTCTTGGAGACCTCGCTCCCTCCCCCAATAATTCAGACAGACCACACTCGTGAAGCCACAGAGAGGAAAGAGAAAGGCTTCTTGACAAAGAGAAATAATAAGGAGATAAACAAGCCCAGCATGTTCTATAGGGGTCTCATTTGCACAAAATGCCATTAGTGCCATTATTTACTCAGAGGATGGTGGAGGTTGCCTTGGCTCCTTGCTTGTGTCGGGCATTTTGGATAACACCATACATCACCAGGCGGCCCAGGCACTTCACTTAAATAGTGATATGTAAGGGAGAGCATGTTACATTTCATCCATCACCCATGGGCTGGCCAAGTGCAGAGACTGGAAAAATTGCCCACATTTCTCCATTGCTGCCTACATTAATACTCGAAAGAGAGTGAGCTGAAAAGAGAAAGTACCAATTTCAGCACTCGGTAAAAGGAGAAGCAAAGAATAGTGAAAGGGAACATCTCCCAAACAAGATGCCAGGGAAGGCTTTTAAAGGAGAAGGCTGCTTTTCAAGACTAAAGCATTGACAAGGAGAATAAGGACCCACTGAGACAAGAGTTCCAGGGTCAGCGTGCATTTCAGAGAAGAAGTTAGCTGGCAGGGGCTATTTTTCTGCAAATTAGTTTCCTATCAAGAGTAACCGTGGGGGAGGAGCAGAGGAAAATGAATTGGAGTCTCTTGAATAATCAGGCATTGTTAGGCTGGTTGGAATGACCTATGAGTTGATGCTCCTAAAAGCCTTTCCCATCCCTCCTTTCGTAAAATGAGAAGCCTCCCATAGCCATTGACAGGTGTCTTGATAGGATGGCTTTGGGGATGCTATGGCCCCATAAAACAATGGTCCATAGAGTGCTGGCTCCACTTGGCCAGAAAGGCATGGTGTGCTGATTTTTCCTCACCACTGCGGGCATTACAGAGCAGTGGGAGAGGCAGAATCAAAACGATGGACAGGTTGTGGAGAATTATGGCAGGAAGTGACGGAATCTGCTCTCCGTGGATGTAGCAGAAACCACACTGGAAATGACAGTTTGAAACCATCTGATCTTCAGCGCTGTGTATAGTCAAGAGGAACCAGTTTGTCTAAAGTATTGCCATGTCCAGGCTCAGTTTCTGCTGGAACACTGACACTCACAATTTTCCAGATTCAGTTTTATCTCCTGAGCTAGGTGTTTACAAACACTGCACGATTGAGACCCATGCATGTGAAAGTAAGTAGCCCAGATGCAGAGATGAACTAAAAGTTCAAGTTCAGGGCTCCAAGGTGAAGCTGACAGAGATAATTCACAAGGGAGACACTCCTTAGTATTCTTGTTTATCTTTTAAAAATATATTCCAAGCTGATACACTATGTGGCAGTATAAAATAGTTAACATGACTGATCAGATTTTTAGGCCCTTTAAATCCCCCCCCCATGTTGCACTATTCTAAGGTGTAACTCCATCTACATAAAAAAATAAGACAGTCACCCGTTAACCACACACTTAGGGTTTGAGAAGGATCTGTTCCAGATATCCAAAAGTTAAAATATGAATAGGAAAAATATATATTAGGAAAATAGAGTAACTGCAATCAAGAAAGACGGGGAATTTAGAAATAACAGCCAGCTTAATCAGTGACTTCAGGCACACTGGGCAGAAGGGCACAGAAACCTACGGTACAGCTAGCTGAAAGCAGACCTTCCCAGCTAGAAACACCTTGAAATGAAATACCATGTCATGTTCATTTTGTTGCTTCCAGAGCAAAAGGTGGCACCAAGCACATAACAGGTTGCTCATTAAATATTTGCTGAGTTGAGAGTTGGCTACTGTCTGTTTTAGCTAAGTTTTTAGTGCTGTGATAAACGCCATGATCAAAACCAGTTTGTGAAGGAAAGGGTTTATTTGGCTTATACTTTCTCATCACAGTTTATCACTGAAGGAAGTCAAGACAGGAACTCAAGCAGGGCAGGAACCTGGAGGCAGGAACTGAAGTAACAGGGTATCTATACCCCTTCTGAGAGAGGAGAGCATGCCAGGCATGTAGGAACTTCTGTGAAGTCTAGATTGTGAGCTTACCATCTCTCTCAGGCACCAACTAATTGACGATCTTGAAATGGACCTTCTCTGGGCCTTTCTCTCTGTCTCCCTTCCCATATATCTTGGACAGAAGGAAGTTCAGCTTAGGAAACTTTAGAGTCCTGTGTATCCAGGTTTATGTTTAGGGAATTTCATTTCTCTCCAATCCTTGTGGGATGTTCCTACTTGCAGGCAGAATTCGTGTCAGGATATGTGTGGGAGGGAGAATATTCTCTTGACTACAGGGTACCTCACACCCCTGGAAGGGCTGAGGGGACCCAGGAGTGGGGTCCCCACCTAGTGTCCAGAACTATATACTCTGAAGCACTTGGTTTTGCTCCGGGAGGAAAATCTTAGAGCAGGAAGTGTCATGACAAGTACTATCAGCCTCCTTATCAAGAATCCAACCGAATTAGATGACCACAGGCAAACCACAGTTCCAAACCATTCCGAGAAGTCACTTCCTAGAGTGTAGCTTACTCAGCGCTTAGCAAGGAGCCCATGGTGGATTTTTGTTGGTTTAAAGAGTAATTACTAAAGTGATCCAGATTTGGGGGTCAAATCAACAGGCATATTGAAATAAAGCGAAGTTCTTCAGGTTTTCAACATTGAACCACATCTTCTACTTTGTTTAAAGGTGGTTCTTTATTTTTTGTTTTTTCATTCTCTTAGTTTTTGAAATTAAAATATGATTACATCATCCTCTTCTTCCTTTCTTTCCTTCATCTCTTCATCCCTTGCTTTCTCTAATTCGTTAATTCATGGCCTCTATTTTTTTTAATGGTGTGTGTGTGTCTGTATGCGTGCCCACACACTCTCATGCTCTCCC